>CM023450.1:195247287-195367287 GCA_013339765.2 Haemaphysalis longicornis | reverse complement strand
GGTGGTTGCACGTACTGTACTTGTGTATGTGTAAAGAGAAAATAAAAATTCGTTTCTGTCTCCATACACGGCTGAAATTCTTCCTTCACGCTGTCTGGCTTCTTGTGGTCACGTGGTATTTTGAGCACGTTTTCCGTCCTGAAGTTCAACTTGACTGTGGCTGCATTTTTTTCAAGGGCGTTGTAAGGGAACATCCGAATGAGACATATAAGGCCTTCGCCTTAATAATCCTCAGCTAATGCATTTATAGCTCACCCTGCAAAGGCATGATAATCCTAGTATTAGAGCAGTCCCAAACGAATACGACTAGAGTAAGGCGTTCTTTCGCACGTGGGTAGATTTCACATTTACAAGAATGCACTCGGCTGACAGCTGAGCAATTCTTCTGAGTTTTGATACCGAGAAAATAGTCCGAATGTAGCTGAATGCAGCTTGGAGTTTAGCAATGCATGTATATTTTGTTTGTGGCTGTGGTGTAGTTGCGGTTTGGTGGCGTGGTGAGCACCTTTCTTATTTCCACGGTTGCGGCTGCCGATGACGTAGATATTTAGAGACCCCAAAGCATAATGGTACTTATGGTTACGTTTGGTTAGCCAAGGCCGCCTTAGGGCGAAATTCTTTCTGAGTACTTTCACTGTGTTATTGTATTTTGGGTACATCGGCCCTGTTAACGTTACAACGAAAGATACGTTGTAACGTTATGCAGGCCTTGTTTCACAGAACAGGAAGGTATATTCCCAATTTTTGTGGTTTGAATTACATTTTTAGGGGGAACAGGTCGCACTGCTCGAGATACACTTATATGATGGCGGATTGCGGACAGAACAATGCGTCACTAAATCAGTCACCATCACAAGAACACGCTTATCTCATTGCACGACTCCAGCTACCAACACAATCCCGCAACACAGTACCGCAACACAGCCAAGGCGTCTTGTAATGCGTCATCCGAGTGCGTTTGCGGCGGTTGGCACAACACTTTACACAAACTGCGTTGCACTGCCCGCGTACGACATCACATTCGAAAATGTCTTCCGTGAAACAATACAATAACCACCAATTTGTATGCCTTGTGTCCATCGTTATTTGTCGCCTCAGGCAGAATGTTGTCGGTGTGAGAAAAAAATGTTCTAACAATAAACAAAGGGTAGACCACTGGGGGACTCATCCAGCCGAAAGAATATAAAAAAAATGCTGCGTCATGGTGAGCGCGTACGCGGACAGAGGCGCAGGTACAGGGCGATACGATGCCGCTCTCGTGTTCTACCTTTTTCTAATCTTTGTCGGTTTACTAGCTCAACTCTAAGCAGTATAGAATTGAAACTTGGTGTATCTATTCCTTTGATAAGCACGTTGTTATGCAGTGAAACGAATATTGCATCGGGTTTTCATATGGGAGGGATTCTCTTTTATAAAAATTCACTTGCTGCGGAAGTATACCTCAAAGCGCTAACATTTCTTAATGCGATGAAGGAATTGCAACTGGGAAACAATTACACCGGTATTTCTCCCGCGCTGGCTGAAAGATATCAAGGCCTTGCTATATAGAACAGTGAGGAAAAATCGAGCCACCTTTGGATCTAAAAATCTGTGAATGTGCCAGCCGAATGCAGAACGCAAGTTTCTGAACTCGGGTTTAATTTAGTCTTTCGGAAGCATTTCTCATCGCCTAAACTTCTGTTCCTCCCACGTTTACGCTGGACACAAAAAGTAAGAAGCCGCACCACCCCTTCAATCTTCCGGTGCAAAATGGGGAAGAAAAATGCGGCAAGAAATAGCCTGGTGTATGGACCTACGTCTTGTTCCGAGCAACATTTTTACCGGTCATAAAAATGTTTTTTTGGACATTTTTGAATGAATTGTGTGAAAAAGCTTATATAAAAGCCGACAACAACCTTTTCGCCATGTAGTGGGATAGGCGCAACTTGAAAGTAGCTTTAAACACGTTACGAACCTAGCCTGTGTGGGTAAGCAAACAAGCTGTACAGGGATGGAAAAATTGTGTTCAGGGAGTTGAACAAACGAAGGTAATTAACTAAAGTGAAACTTCTACTTTCGGCGCATATTGCTTCTTTAGAGAAGGCCTTAGTGCAGAGGCTCGTTTTTTAACAACGGAGGGCCTAGTCGCTAAAAATTGAGTGTTCCCCACATAGTGCCTTCTACTTATGCCCATGCTGAAAAAATTCCCGCGCCTTCCCGCGATGGGAACACGAGTAAATGCAGAGCATTAAGGCCCCAGTACTGGTTGAAGGCAGTCTTGCTTCCATCGCTTTTTCCGTGATGCTGGAGTAGCAGACACGAGTAAACGTGGGCACGAGCGTCAACCCTGAAGGAAGAAGCAACGCAGTGACTGAAGCACGAGCGACCGCTAGCCGGTTTATTTTGCAGCCGCGCAGTAAGCAGGTGAGCAGTACGGCGGGGGGGAGACGCGCATGCGCAAGTAGCGCGCGCCCTTCCACGCCCCCCGCGCTGCTATCACGCACCTCGTTAGTCCGGGACCGCGACGGAGTGACGGGCTGACTACGACATGCGCGCGCCAGCTGCTGTTTGAGGGAGGGGAAGGAGTAAAGGCTCACCTGCTGCGGACGCGGGTTTGTTGACGCCGTCCGACGCAGAAAGGCGAGGCTAAGAAATGCTCTGCATTTAAAGACTTGGAATACCATGAGGGCACCGTATTTGTGTGCTCTGGTAGCAAAACATGATGTAAAGCCACCGTCTTCTCGTGGAACTTCGTAAAAGAATTTTTTTCGCATTTTTCTACCAACGTTGGAAAAAAACTGCCAGGGGGGAGGGGGAGATTACGTCCTAAGAAGAACCACTTAAAGGCTAGCCTAGACGAATTTATTTTTTTGTGGTTTCATAAAACAAAGAACAGTAACGCTAGAAAACGCTG
Source organism: Haemaphysalis longicornis (assembly GCA_013339765.2). Lineage (NCBI taxonomy): Eukaryota > Metazoa > Arthropoda > Arachnida > Ixodida > Ixodidae > Haemaphysalis > Haemaphysalis longicornis. The sequence continues at coordinate 195,364,394 of CM023450.1, read as the reverse complement.
TGACTTGCAGCAGTGGATTCTTGTGGCTGGTGAAATTATGTGGCGCATTTATTTCAACTTTTACTCCCAATAATTTAAAGCGGCTTCGCATAATCAGCAAACGCAACCTTTTTGTTTTACGAGGTCCTCCCAGGGTCGCATGGTGCGTTGGTTAAGTCGTCGCAAATCAAGGGCACTGTAGAGGTTTTCAGTGGACGAAAATCAGGACGCCAAACAGAGTACTTCGGATGCATGAGTAACTTTTAACGTATACATGGCATGCAAAATAAAGCACACGAAGGGCAGATATCCAGAACTGCATTTTAACGAACAGATGAAAATGGCATGCAATTGAAAGATGTATTTCCGGAATGGTTTCTTACCAGGCACGAAAAAAGTGAGACCAGCATGATGACAATGGTTGTCAGCGGATGGATGTGCTTTTGTTTTACCGTAGGGCCGGAATCCGAGCTGAGAGGCGTGGAGTGAGAGGACGTGATCAGTCACGAAACGAACGTAGCTAAGAACTTTACACTTTTACCAGAAAGCTCGAAGAAATATTGATCGAGTCTATAATTTATTTTGAAATGTTTGCTTATTTTACATATTTGTTAGCTGATTTACATTTTTACGTTCTTATTCACGGTGCCGAATTCCGCATACTTTAAGTACACGTCAGTGTCAGAAAGGTGAACTTGAACGCTGAACATTCCTGCCGCAGTTACATGATAAGGTATTTGAGTCAAAAGGCAAAAGATATACCAGAGTTACAAAAAGCCAGGCAGCGGTACAGCATTTTAAAGAAAGCAGAGCCTGTGGTTTGTGGTCTTTTCAACGTAGCAGCAGCACTATAGCGAAAACGTGACCACAACAAACATTAAAAGGAAATAATGATTCGGACATAGTAAGAGCAAAGTTCTTACAAACCAGTAGCCCTAGTTTCCTCCAAATGGTGTCGTCTGTAAAACCTGTAGCAAAAACCAAAAGCATCATCACTAACGGGCGGCCACAAATGTTACGTCTGTTTGCTTGTTTACTAGAAATTACGTCGAAAAGCAGCTCTTTTCTCCCACTGATTTCACGCAACCCTTTCTCATCTGTCTCTCTTAAACCCATGGCGCTCTTCGCCCCTCCCGCTTTTGTTGTGTATAATGCAGACACGGCATTTGTCTTTACCAAGCTGTAAGCTCAAAGGAAATGTTTTTGCTAGATCTCTAAACTGCATTTTCGGAAAAACTGGGCTTCTGATCGCGCGTTTGTGTGGTAAGGGGCGCATGCTTGCGAAGTTTATTAGTGTGATATTTGTTTTTGCGATCTTAGGGGCTTCAGCGCGTTTACGGGTGGCTTGGAAAGTGTCAAAATTGCTGTTTACAAATCTTCTTCAAGTTATTATTTATGAGAAAGTTTCGATGAGTGAGGTGTTAAGAATTGCAGCGCGGCATACCTACAACTATTGAATATTGAAATGCAGGGATTCGGAACAGCCGCTGATTGAAACGAGCTGGTCGCAGAACGAAAAATTACACACGATGATGATCGTCATATACAAAAGGTGCAGAAGCAGCTTGGCGCCACTGGGTGATACTGGGGATTTACAGGTTATGTTAAGAAGCGCTCTCTGATGCGCAAAGCACCACTCCAACTTGTTTCTCCCTCCGAGGGAAGGCAGCCGCCTGCTTGGACTCTATGAGGTAACGCGGTGGACAAAGGGTTTTAAATGGGGGACGTGCACAATTTCAGTGCCGCGGCAACAGTGGTCCCTGGGAGCATAGGTATGGGTGATACGGTAGTTTACAGGCGATTTTTTTTCCTAAACAGTACAAGGGCCGACGAAACCATGAATTTTTTAGAGCCCGCAAAATCGAACAGGAGTCCAGAGAAGGACATCGTTCCCAGGGCAAAAGCGAACCTCGAGGTGGAAAGCGTCATAGCGATGTTCGCGTTCTTGTTGCGAGGTTTTCGTGCGCAAACGAGCTTCTACGTGGCAGTGGTCCACACTTGTAATGGAGGTGCCAGCTTCGAGAGTGAGCTGAAAGCAGGTGCGTATGCAAGGACGAAATTTGTGTCAAAGATGAGTGATGGTTGGCGGATGAATACCAGGAAAAATGGGAGCAACCGGTACTACTTTGAACAGCAGTATTGAATGCAAACGTAAGGAATGGTGAAATGGTGTATCAATTACTGTCGTCAGTCGAATATACATAGAAAGCAGGTCAAACAGGGTTCGGTTGAAGCGCTCGCTGACGGCCGTTTGTTGCGGGTGGTAACTAGAGGTAGTTTTGTGGAGTGTGCTTGAGGCTTGAAGGACGTGAACTACAATCCGCGAAAGAAATGTCTTCCTACGATCACATAAAATGACCCGTGGGGCACCATGGCGCAAGAGAACCGCTTCTAAATTGAGCGATCTCTGAAGCGCAGCCAGTACGCACAGGGGTCGTTTCCGCATATCGTGTTAAATGGTCGACTGCGGTGACACTCCAGCGGTGCTCTCGAGGTGTAGGAGGTAAGGTCTGTAGAAATCAATGCCCATGGTTAAAAAGGATCACCGGGGCACGCAAGAGGCCGTAGTGAACACACAGGGGGTGAAGTTGGGCGCTTTTGCTGCTAACAGTGAACGCACGAAGCGACGTAGCTCGTAATGATGGAGGACAGTCCCGGCGAGGAGAAACGAGCACGGACACGTTCACAAGTCTTTTGAAAGTCCAAGTGTCCAGCCCTGGCGTCGTCGTGAAGTGTAGCCGAAATTTGAGGACAAAGAGATTTCGGCACAGCGGGAACTCATTTTTGGCTATAAGGCTGGTGAGCTGAACCGTATAATGCGCCATCCAGAATCTTGAATTGGCTTAGCTGACGACGCAGACGACAGTTGGGTGGTAGTGCGACACCGGTGAAGCGGTAAATTATTTGGGGCAATACGTGTCTGCTCGCTGTCGCTCAACGAATTGGGAGTAGCTGATGGAGTCAGTGCATTTGGAGGTGTCTATGGGTGGGGTGCACTAAGGGAAGGCGCGATGCTAGATGTAAGCAATACGCAGCGTGAAAGAGCGTCTGCGTCAATATGATTTTTTTCCGTACTTGTACGTAATGGCAAAGTCATACTCTTGTAGGCGTAGGATCCGGTGGCCCAGCCGTACGGAGAGTGTCTTCAGTGACGAAAACCAGCAGAGTGCGTGGTGATCTTTCACGAGTGTGGAAGGCCGGCCCTACAGGTATGGCGAAATTTTTGTGTGAACGAAATAACGGCAAGGCACTCCTGCTCAGTCATAAAATAATTTTTCTCAGCCGGGCGCACGGAGCGACTGGCATATGCAGCAACTCCCCTTCCAAGTTGCTCGTCGCGTTGCAACAAGTCAGCGCCTACCCGTATTTCACTAACGTCCGTATGTAGAATGCAAATTTTCCGCTCGTCGAAATGACTGAGAACGGGTCCGGAAGTGAGCGCGGCTTCGAGAAGCTAAAACGCCTCTTCGCACTTGTCAGACAACGTGAAAGGGGTTCCAGCATTCAGAAGCTTTTTCAGGGGATAGGTGATGGTAGCAAAGTTCCGGATGAAGCAACGGAAATATGACGACAGGCCTAGAAAACAGCGGGGGGCTTACTGCTGTAAAGGACGAGAAAAATTGACAACTGCATCAAATTTGTCGTGGTCGAGTCGTATAACATCTTTGCTTACTACATGCAGTCAAAGTTTGAGGATTTTGCAGGCGAACGGCATTTCTTTGTGTTTAGCTGCAGACATGCCGTAGCAAGGAATGCGAGGACCTGGTCCAGGCGGTGCAGATGTTCCTAGAAACATGAAGAAAAACTTATAATGTCATCGAGATAGCACCAGCATGTCTTCCTTTTCAGACCGCGAAGAACGCTGTTGATGGTTCGCTTGAAGGTGGCCGGAGGGCATAACATTAAAGTCATGTAGTCGATCTAGTGTTGTAAATGCCGTTTTTACTTTGTCGTCTTCATGCATTGGAATTTACCATTACACGGAGCGGAGATCAAGGCTGGAAAAATACTGTGCTTCTTGCAAACAGTCCAAAGTGTCGTCAGTTCCGGGCATCGGGTACATGTCTTTGTGGTTGTTCTTGTTGAGGGTTGATCTTGTCTGCGAAAAAACGCACCGATCGGTCTTTTTCCGTAGGACGACACGTGAATACCATACAGTAGATGACGGACGAGATATATTTTGTGTAAGCATTTCCCCAATCTCTTTGCTGATAACTTGGCGTTCCGATGCGGACACACGATAGGTACGCAGATAGGGGTGCCGTCCGTTTCTACCAGGTGGGTGGCTGCAGAGGTGGATACTACGGTGGTGGCATGGCAATCAATCGATGATCTGTGCTTCCTCAATAACTGCGGTAATTACCTTTTCTCTGTTGGTGATAGATCGGGGATAATTGTGGCTGCAAGGCCATCGGGGAGGCATGCACACGCGCTACAGCTAGACCCCGGTGGTAGACAGACAGGGGAACAGGCGGCCGTGTCGTCTACAGTCGCTACAGTAGCACCTTCGGGTATTAAAATATCCTCAGCGTTACCTTCGCTGCTGCCAGTAACGCAACCTTGTGCGAGAAACGCACCAGGCAGTTGGGGATGATGACGCCTCGCAAAGAAAGCTGCCAGATGGGCTGGTAATCACAGATGCCATCGCAACGAAGCGAAATAATTCTCTCTTGTCCTGGAGCGATGACAGTGTCACCACTGCTACAAAGCAGCGAGCTGGTGGTATCTCTTCAACGCTTGAATAGTCTGTGGTGGAAAGCTGGATTGCTGATTGGTGACAGGGTATTTGATTTATTTGACTTTTTATTTCTTGGCAAAAATCAAGGGCATCCACCGAGCTGATAAAATCCCATCCTGAAATAAGTTTATGAGCACAGAGGCAGAGAACCGCACACTCGATGTGATGCCAAATCCCGTCAGTGAAAAAAGGAACAGAGCAGATGCCGAATGAGTGTATCACAACGTCATTTGCACCACACAATGAATGTCCACAGCATGGGGTCCTAACTTTACGTAACCGGGCACACAAATCTGCGTTTACAACTGATACAGAAGCTCCATTGTCAATAAGGGCAGTTCTAACACCTTCTTCCACCACTCCTAACATGTTCCGTAGAAGTTCCGAGGGAATTGTAGACTTTTTTCCTGTGTAACTGCAGGGACCAGTTTTCCGGCAGGTGGTCAGAATCATGAGACCGGCCGAAGAGGCGACCCAGCCTGGCAGTGTGATAATGGCGAACGGCGTCACGAATTCCGGAAGCTGCAACAAAGGTCCGCTGAGTCGGCGGGTGGCGAAGGACAACGACGTTTAAGCGGCGGTAACTTTGCTGATGGTAAGCATAGCTAAAGCGCATGTTGTCGCGCTTATATGTGTCGTATCCACGTCGCTCATCCTAAGGACGACGAAAGCAAAACCGGGAGAAGTGTCCGCGGATGCTCCTGTAATAGCAAACCGGCCGACCAGCAGTGTAATCTCGGCTGGGTGAGCGCTGAGCCTGGCAGGGAGGCCGCGAACCCAAAGCTGTCGAAATGGTTGCCACACGACGGTAGCAAGTTCAGCCAAGACCGACGACAGCGGCAGGGGTGGTCGCCCAACAACATCAGAATAAGTAGGCACTGCCAGAGGAGCGGAAGGTCGGGTGACGGGAGTCCGGGCATTGCCGCGAGCTCCTCTCTAACGATCTGGTGGAGGCTGGGTGCAGGTGAGACTGGTGGGACACCAGACACGCAAGCACAACATGCTCTTGCAGCTCTTCGCGTATATTGGCATGTAACAGTCCCCGAAAGTTGTCGTCTCCGACATACGGCGGTGTCGGAGACGACATCCGAAACGACGACATCCATCCGCCTCCTACGGGAGGTGGATGGCCTGGAGCTCATCTACTCTTTGGCAAATAATGGCCATATCGGCCACAGTTGACGGGTTGTGAAGGGGAAGCGCTGTGAAGGAAAAGTGGCCGGTCCCCATTATGATGTGAGGCACTGGCTACCCTTCAGCCATGTTTCGGTAAACGCGGCGGCATAAAGCAAGAAGCGCATCTGCAATATTAGAGGTGTACGTCTCATGTGCTTGCTGCACACGGGTCTCCAGCTTCTTCTTTGCGCCGTGGGAGTGAGCGTAGGAAGAGCCAAAGACCCGATGCAGCCAATTAGTGAATTGGGCACAGTCATTGATCATTCGGAAACGTCATCGCGGTTAAGGAACCACGTTTTGGCCACTTCTATGAGAGAAAAAAATTACATTGCAAGCTTAACGCTGTCGTCGCACCATTTAAACTGGTTGACTCGGTTTGTAAGTGTCCAGCCTTTCTTCAGCGTCATCACTGCGAAACTCAGCGAAGAAGGGGGGGGGGGGGGGGGGGTGATCGCGCTGGCAGGTGGTCACGAAGCAAGGTGGGAAGGCCCGCAAAGTTGGCTGGGTCCGCTGTCATCGGCATGGCCTCCTGCGGCAGGCGACGACCTGAGCGGAGCTCGAGGGGTGCACTCAAATAGGTAGACCGCAGGATCATCTCACACGCTCCACCACTTCAAAGGCAGGGATTCGGAAGAGCCATTTTTTGAAGCGATCTGGCCACAGAGCGACAAACCACTTACTATGATGTTGATTTTTTACACAAGAGGCAGAAGCAGCTTGGCGCCAATGGCTGATCATGGGGGATTTTCAGGTGATGTTGAGAAACACCCTTTGGACGCAAATCACCGCTCACTTACTCCTCACCTCCATGGGGAGAAAGCCACCTGAGGCAAATCACCGCTCACATAATAAACAGGTTGGAGGGTAAAGTCTGAACGTTCAACAATTCGTTCTCTGAGTTTTCGACAAACGCAAGACCTAAAAGTCGGAATAAAATACATAGAGTATGAGTGGTTAGACACGCTGGAAAGGAAGAGATGGATGTTCAGTTAAGTGTAATGGTGCATTGAAAAGATATTGCAAACGTATACGCCTCGAGCTTCGCCATCGCTGCGATGCCTGCCGCCGCTTCTCTGCGGTGCTCACGGGATGTCTGCTGCGCAGCTGAATGCGGCTTATGCAACGTTTTAGTTCTCTTTCGCTTCTTTTTAGATGCCAGAGCATCTGATTTACTCGCCTTGTCCCTCCGCCGTCGTCGTCGTTGTCGTTGTCGTCGTCGTCGGCGTTGTCCACCCCTCCCCCATTCTCCTCGCCGCGCCAGCTGCGCTCTCCGCCGCTCACCCCCTCTCCTCTCCGATAGCGAACACTATCTCGCGAGGGGCATTGGATTGGATTGGATTGAATTGGATTTGCATTGGATTGAATTAAAGTGGATTGTGTTGGATTGTTCTGCGTCATAGCCGCGGCACGTTGCGTCATAGCCGCGGCAGACGCGCTGGGGCCGGCGCATGTGCAGTACTCTCTCTTCCGCGGTTTCCTCTCCTTCGGGCGCGCTGCGCATATAACCGGTGTTCCGTTCTCCATCGATGCAACATCCACGCTTGGCTTAATCACCTAGAGTCCACGCCGCTTTACAAGTACGCCAACGTCGTCATCGACTGGGACCGGCTTACGCAGTGCCCTCAAGGTTACGCGCGCTATAAAACGCGGTCCCTTCGCCGCTCCGCCTATGCGTCGCGTCTACACAGGGGTTACGACGAGGGGAGGTGGGAGTTTTTTTGCCTTTCCGCGCCCTAAACATCTTTTTATGGTGATGTCTGTAAGTAAATAGTACGTTTAGGGCACTTCAAAAAACAGCTGCGTCCTGATTAGAGTGCTCGAACGCCAACAAGAGCTAACCGGGGACGCGGTATTGCGCGCTTCGCCGCTCTGACGGGCGTCGGCGACGGCAGCGGCATATAACCACTGTCACCTCCGAATATCTCAGGCACAAGTGAATTCTATTGACACCTCGTTTAGACCGAACATTGGCACAGTGAGAGGTTGGTTTCGTTTTGCAGCGCCGATAACAAATTCGACCTTGTTTTGAATGTATACGCTGTAGAAAAATATCATTCGGGGAGGTGATCCCCTAATACCTGACAATAAGTTGTGCCTTTAAAGAAATAGAGGCCACGCGAACAATTTAGGTATATTTCCAGTCTGTGGGTGGTTAAATATGTGACCATACCCGCCTTATAGCATTGAGCAAGGAGAGATAATGAAACCACCGAAAATCAAATGGTCTGCCGGAAGAAATGTAATAGCTTGTGCGGGAATGAAAAAGAAAAACAGTGCAGCTTCAGAAATCATAGAGACGTTCGTCTTACCTTAAGCAAGGTTGAACTCACTAGACCAATCAGGTGCGAAATGCAGTGATATTTTCACAAGACAGGTAGGGAGAGGAAGGGGGGAGCTTAAATATCCTTGTGTACAAAGGTGGAGCGAAATCAAGGAATGACCATTTTACTAATCACACAAGCTGAGCGTTCACCTTTACTTTGTTTTTTTTACTTTAACGAACAGCTGATCATCCGGTGGATACATTTTTTTCAAGTAGACAGTAAGGAAGTTCACAGCGATTAAAGGTGTCGTTGGAAGAGTATGGTATCTGATAAGGCCCTCTGATTTCACTTTTCTGCTAAATACTGTAGGCTCCCTGTGTCATATTGTCACGAAGCCAAGGACGACGCAGTTGTCTTGAAGGAGAAACAAGTTTATTGGAGCGAACTTGTGCTCCCCTAACAACTCAAAAGAATACAGAGGCGGCGAAGCAGCGGTGAACAAAGTGACTTGCGTCGGCGAGTGTCGCAGAATCGAATGCCGAGGCGTCTGCTCTGCAGGCTTATTTTTCGGCGCGAGTGTTTCTGGAACCGTGGATACACATCCAGAACATTGTAGATCACAGACGATTATTCTGGGCTAGCGACGTTAGGGCGAAACAGTTTGCTTATCTGAATGTGATAGCCCGTGCGGCATAAAAATAAAGAATGGAAGACGCGCTTTGCTTGGAACGCAGATAACACAGCCGGGCGTGGCCCGGCAGTAAAAACAAACAATAAATAAGCAAGCCCATACATGGTTCGCGGCAATATGATGATGTTTCAAAGAAGCGTTTAATCACGGCCTCGGATATAAGCGGATGTGTAACCGATGACTGTTTGGGAAAGCTCAACTCGCAACAAGACGACCCAGCCGTAAATTCTTTGTGCTGATTCCCGCATGTAATTGTGCATTATCCGTTGCACTTATTGCTTAGAAGGTCCGTGAACTTTATGCCACATTGGCTTGTTGAGGGTAGTGATCAATATTCGAAATATGAAGCGTAAGTGGCGGGCTGTAAAGTATGCGTGCTTCGCTAGATTATGAAAGCAGACGAAACCGATTTACATCGAAGCGTATAGCCGTAGCATGAGCATCTGAACGAATGCTGCTTACGGAGGTACTGTTTAATAAATTTCAGGGCAGTGGAATGACAACCAGCTCCATGCATATATGCCGGTTTCGTGATGCCGGCTTGTGACACACACCTGGCGCTTATGCGGACCGAATGTACCACAGTAAGATAGCGTCAGGTGTATTTACACTCTCGTAAATACACCACATTTGCGAACAGAGTGACTGGTCCCCATAGTAATGTATATTTCCGGTGCATACAAACGGAAAACATCATTCGCGAACGTGCCTCAAAAGCAACGGCGACAGTGGTGAGCGGGCCGGCGACTCCCGCGACTGCTTTCGAAACGTGGCGCTAGGGGGATTTGAGTGGGGCCCCTACAGGTAGCGCTCGAAGTGTATACCGTGGGGGGATATTGAAGGTGGTGGTTGCGGACTTCCTCAGTGTCTGCCGGGCGACAGCTAGTTGATTCGAGTGAGTTAGTGAGCGGGTTTGAGAAGAAAAATAAATACATTTATTTGCGGGTTTTTTGTTGTATGATGGCAGGAGCACCAGCCCAGAGAGTGCATCCCGTAGTGCGGGATGCGAAGGTGCTCTCCGCCTGCTCGTATCCTATCAGCGTGCGGTTGGTGTCGCGGCCTAATCTCTTGCAAGAGGTGGTTAACTACGTAGGTCGCGTATTGGGTGTGATGAAGGAGGATTCTTAGTACTCGTAGTTGCTTTATATTTCATTTCTTTTCTCTTTGGTGGGCCCCTCCTTTCCTGCCCTTTCGCGCTTGTTGCTGCCGTGTCACGCCCCCTGCGTAGCTCGCCACATAGCCGCCCGGCTGCTCCTGACAAAGGGTCCCCCATTGGCCGTTGGTTGCTGGCCTGGTGCCACCAAGGTGTTGCCAAGCAGCTGCCTTGGCCTCTTCTCAGTAGAAATGTCGCCCGCGGAACGTGCGGGCCTCGGAGATCGTATTGGAGGCCCCCGCCCGCCACCACCCGCCATGTGAGCCTGCTGTTGCCACGGCATGCTTTTCTACCTTTGATTGGTTAATTTAATTGCAAATGCTTCCGGTTAGATTCTTTTGCCAGCCCTGCTACTTTTAGAAATGTTTCTTTATACCCCAGAGCCACTGCCGCCTGTTGCGGGACTTTTTCTGTGTTTGGAGTGGCGCGAACGGGCAAGAGCATTTTTGCCTGCAGGCCGTTTGCGTGGCGCCATCTGTACGCGTCCAAGCGAGACGCGCGGCAGCGGCATTGGGGTGGGAGATTCAAATCACCACTTGCGTTTTTTCTAGTAATTCCGCCCTTTCAGAAGTGGCTTCTTAGGTCTCAGCGCCTATGGGGCCGTTTGGTTACATGACAGTACCTGCCAGCCGGTTTTCAATCCTGTCTAACTTAATTTGTCCCACTTCTGTAAATGCAGAGCATTTCAGTAACTCACGATGTCACCCGCGTTGACGTTCGTAGTCCGCACCGCACCCCTCCCTACTATATAAAAAAAAAAACTATCCGGCGCCCGGTTTCGATCCCTCGACCCTGCGGGCGGGACGCAATGTACATGGTCCTCTACCCACTGCGCCACAAAGCCGACACAGATCTGGATGCTACAAACGCGCCTTATATCGTTTACTCATTCAAATTACTGCTGACGAGCGCTCTCTCGTCAGCAGTTGCCACAAGTGCAACAAAATTAACGTAACGCAAACTACTTAACGTCGTGCGCCCCCAGAAATGCTGTGCATTTGATCGTGCCCCTCGCGAGGGGGATGTTTTACTGCGTCTTCTCTCGGTCACGGAACCCATGGCGTCATCTGGCGGAGGCGCGGCACAACTCGTAGCACTTTCTTTGAAAACGCGCCTCGAAAGCGCGGCAAATATGAAATAGGGATGACGCGCTTTCGAGGCAATCCGCCGACGCGGCTGCTTTGTGTACAGACTCGGCGGCGAGCGTCCCGGGATTCTGTTTAAGGCGAGCGCTCTTGCTTCGCGTGCCAAGGGTGCTGCTGGACTGCTGTGATAAAGGAACGGCCGGCGGGGAGGCCGCCGAGTCCGACGCACCGGCCGAGGCGAGGAAAGAGCGCCGTCCTGGCCTTGGCTTTCGTCCATGGCGTGACTGAACCTGGAGTCGTACTAGGAACGCCACTCGAGCTCTTCCAACGTTAACTCTTTTGTGTCCACACCGCCACTTTTGAGTGTCGTCGCGACATCATGCCTACGCAGTGTGGCGGGACAAGCGCTCGCTTTTTCTCTTCAATTTTCCGGCCAGGTTTTTTTGTAGTTGTCAGAGATTCGTGCAGTGGCGACCACAGGCTCACGGTGGGCGACTAAGCGCCGTTCTCAACCGTGGGCGTTTAATGGGTTACAGCCGGATGAACAAACTAAAAAAATCGGTTTTCATGTTCTGGTTTCGGATTTAGGGGGCCCCAACCCTTACCGGACTGGGGCATTGACGTCGTGCTCTCCACGTGCCTGACACTGGCCTCGCGTCGTCGGGGTCTCGTGGAGGTCCGCGTGCTTTTCCGCAAGTGCCTTCTTTCGTCATAGCCGAGGGGCCTGGTCCCCCATCAAAATGGTGCCGACCATTGGCCCCGGTGTCCATCTAACCTTTCACAGGGTTTCTCTGACAGCCATATGTAGGCTTCTGGATACAGCCTCGCTTTCTCTCTGCTTCCTTCTCTGGTGCTTGTTTTTTTTTCATTTTTTTGTTATGTTTACTCTGGGGGTTGTGGTTTTGACAAACTCGGTTTTATTCCTTTTGCGTTGATTTTCACGCTTTCCAATTTTGCAACCCGGGTGCTCCAATTGTGTGTTAGGCTTTTTCCTTTCCATCTTGTGTTTCGAAGTGGTGCCGATCTTTGTCAGCATGATGTCCTTACTCTTTGCTGTCTGTTAGTGTATGTATTGTGTGTTAATTGTCTTGGCTGAGTTTTTCAAATATTTCCATGCATTGGAGCAAAAAAACGTTTTTCGCGGCAGTAGCCCAGGCCCCTACACCACGATGGTCACAAGAGTGGGGGGTTGGAATCCTCGTCCATCTAATTTTTTAGGGGGCGGGTCGCGATTGGTCTGCTCGGCCTGGCATTGCGGGGTTGAGCGCGAGGTAGGGAAAAGAAAAGAATTCGTCGTAAGCGATTGCTACTCGAGGTGCCAATTTTGATGCACGCCAGGGGAATGTACTCTATCCTACGGATTCCATTATATGTTCTCTATGTACAGAAAAGTTGAGGTCCTACACGGCCCTCCTGAATCATGTGAAGGCTGAGCATGACCCTGCAGCGCAATTTGAGGGCGGGCCTGTGGTATTACGGATGTCAGGGCTCGGGCTATCAGCACACACAACACGTGCCTGCTCAGCCAAGACGTGGCTAGCCGGTCATTGGCAGGTGGTCCGCAAAAGCTGCGCAGCCCTCTAAAACAGGATATCATAAAGGTTACGTACCCCGCTGACCTTCAGTGCCAGATCTGTGATGTCCGAGTAACATCTAGATTGTAGATTGGCTCTGGGCAGTCATATCAGCTAGGCTCACCATTTAATGGTGCAGCAATTGTCCAGCCTCCCGGAGGAGCTTTCGTACCCCTCCATCTCATCCATCTGATCCCATCACACTATATGTAGAGGTCGCACCTTGGAGGCTGGCTCTGCGGGGGTGGATGAGGGGGGCGGTTGCGGTCCAGGGAGCAGCGGGGGGCTCCGCATCTTCCTCGCAGGCTGGTAAGCGTGGCGTCGTGGGTGGTAATGAGGTGGACATCAAGCCTGCTAGTTTATGAACTGCAGCCGAGCTTAAAAAACTGGGCCCAATTCGCTTAGCCTGGGCCCTCGCTCCACAGCTGCGGAGATTCGTCGCGCTGTGCCACACCGCTCCGTTTATGGTGTCTCGTACGCAACGTGCCTCCCCAGGTTCTAAAACTGTTCACGAAGCTAGAGCACGAGAAGCGTTCGCCCGCTCTCCAAAAATACCAAGGGGATGATTCGGGAGACACGTCCGACGAGGGGCTTGTAAAAAACACTGCTGGAGGTGACCCCAGTGGTCTCACCGTCGCTTCTGACGAGACGGCTTTGACGGACACTTCAGTCACTCACGTGCTCTCTTGCGATTCGCCGTAGAAATCTGCGCCTGCGATCCTGATTCGAGAGGGAATATCACCTCTGGCCGCCACGGCCTTAACCTACGGCGCCGGGTTTCCCGGTAGTGGCGTCGATAACAGCACGACCACTAAAGGTCCCAGGAGTGCAGAGCCACAACCTCGTACCCTAGATTTGGACGCACCTGATGCAGTGTGGGCCGCTGATGCTTTGGCTGGCACCCACTCAGAGTGGTTCCTGCGCTGTTTGTCATCATCCTCATCAGCCTATCTACGCCCACTGCAGGGCAAAGGCCTCTCTCGTTATTCTCCAATTACCTTGGTTCTGTGCCAACTGTGACCAATTTATCTCCGCAAACTTCTTAATCTCATCTGCCCATCTAACTTTCTGCGGCCCCCTGCAACGCTTGCCTTCTCTAGGGATCCACTCTGTTACCCTTAAAGGATCCACTCTGTTACCCTTAATGACCACGGTTATCTTGCCTTCGCATTACATGCCCTGCCCACGTCCATTTCTTCTTCTTAATCTCTACTAATATGTCGTAACACCGTAAGGCGGGCTAGTTGGTACTCAGAATTCATGCTGAATTTTTGCGCAACGTGAGACTAGGACAAATAGAACAAGGAACACGAAGACCAGCGCAGGCTAACAACTGAAATTTATTTCTTAAACAACACATATATATACATAAACTATCTAACAACCCATGATCACCGCACATGAGCAGGTTAGTACACTCTCCAGTTGTTAGTCTGCGCTGGTCTTCGTGTTCCTTGTTCTATTGTTCCTAGTCTTACGTGAGCAAAAATTCAGCATGAAACTAATATGTCCTTAACACGTGTTTGCTCCCTGACCCACTTCCGCTCTCTTCTGTCCCTTAATGTTGCACCTATCATTTACGCTCCATTGCCCCGCTGAGTCGTTTCTCCAATTTAAGTTGAACCTTCTTAGTGAGCCTCCACGTTTCTGACCCGTAGGTGAGTACCGGTAAGATGACAGCTGTCATACACTTTTAAATGCAGAGCTATTTGTATAACTCACGATGTCACCCGTGCGTCGGCGTCCGCAGCAGCCAGCCTCCCCCTACACTATAAAAATTCCCCCGCATTTCCCGAGGGGAGAATGTGAAAGTGCGAATGCACGGTTGTCGGCCCGCTTGCGGCGCTTGCGCTCGCGCCCCGCAGCCCACCGCCTCGCCGCCTTCTCTTCCATCTCTTCCAATCGGTTGTGTAGTAATCACGTGTACACCACGCAGTTATCAAGCCGCTATAACGCGCTGAGTCGCCAACGCACGCGCTGACGACGTAGTTTGAATGCGTTAAAGATATAAGGCGCGTTACTGACAATATCAGCGTCGCGTCCGTGGCTTATTACGGTAGAGCTTCGGGCTGCGGCCCGCAAAGTCCTCGGATCGAAACCTGGCGCCGGATGCTGTTTTCTTCTTTAAATATAGAGGAGCCTGCGGACGCCGACGCCGCCGACGCCGGCGGTCGATGGTTTGGGGTCGCTTATAAAGTGCAAAGTTCGCATTTAAAAAGAAATAACAGTTACCGGCACCTCGTTTCGATCCCACGACCCTGCGGGCGTGGGATTCAAACTACGTCAAGAAGCGCTGATACAACGCATTCACTACCTGTGGGCGGAACGCGAGGTACATGGTGCTCTTCCCAAAGCGCCAGCAAAAACCGACACAGATCAGAGGCTACGAACGCGCCTTATATCCTTGACTCATTCAAACTACGTCGTCAGCGGCGTGGATTGGCGACTCATCGGCGTGCTAGCCGGCTTGATAGCTGCGTGGTGTACACCGTGATAGCACCAACCCCCCAAACACTAAACGTACGCAGTACAAACCCACCCCCCTATGCGACGCATTTACTCGAGTCCCCCTCCGCGGGGAGGATGGGCCCATTTTCTTTTTTTTTCTGCAGCGGCAATGTAGGCTGCTATTCATTATCGGAGAATGCCTGCCATATGCACCCCACCACAGTCGTGGCCGAGTGGTCCTCGGCGTCCGTCGGCTGTGGGAGGTGGTTGGTTCGATCTCACCGCCGGACCCCACAAGTAAAAATGGGTACAAGCGTCGTCCCGGCCCCCGTCGCCCGGGCTCTCTCAGGGATGAGCGCTGGGGGAAGTTCCGTGGTACCGCTACCCTGAACTGCACTGTTTGTGCACGTCCCAAAATCGACGCTTCCTGCCATGCAGTTGACGAGAGCAGGGGAGCCATTCCCAAGCACTGCAGAAGTGTGCGTCCCACACCCGCATTTCCGCCGGGGTCGGTGAGATTGGAAGCTCATCTCCATGCTCTGCCGCCTCAGTGGCCCGTACAGCGGCTCCTTCCGACTTTAGAGCGGTCGACCCTCCATAGGGTAAGGCCAAGGCTCTCGATACCACAGACCTCAGAGCGGCGATTTCGAGCAGGGAGCATTGCGGGAAGGGCCCGGCAAAGATTGCCTCAGTGTTACCGCGAAAGGTCACTCTCACGCGAGTGGTCCGGCGCCGCAACGCATCCCTCAAACCCCTGGTCACCTTGCACCGTGGGGAGGCTTTGTCCCCGCCGGGGAGTGCAGCCAAAATTTCTCCCGGGGTACGTCAATGCAGCACCCGGCATGGCGCCTCACAAAGTGGCCCCTTCTGCCCTGATTGTTCGATTCGTCCAAGCCCTCTGGCAGTGAGGATACGGCTGTCTTCCAACCCCGCTGATCACGTATCACGAAACAACACAGCACTACAAGTTGGGACGTATCACCAACCCAGCACCGCTTAAACACCTAACTAAATAGGAGGAACGGCAGCTCCGTGCACTCCAGACGAATACTTTCCCCCATCCCACGAAATGCCATATCTTGCACCCCACCGTATATTCCCCTCTATGCCGCTTCTGCGGAGCCCCCGGGACGCTCTTTCATATGGTAGGGGGCTGCGCGCACGCCCCACTACATTCGCGAAATCCCTCCATTACTTCTCGCGAGCTTTGGGAGAGATCTCTGACCAGCTCCGACCTCAATAACCAGCGCCTGCTTCTGTTGAGGGCTGTTGAGGCGGGGAAAGCTCAAGGGGATTTGGACTGAGGACTCCTCCCCATTGCTTTTAGCAATAAACACGTTTACACTCTCTGTCTCTCTCCACTTGGACGTTGCAAGGAATGCATCATCCGCCACCATATCAAAGGCTCCCACTTGTTCACTTGATCTGTATTTTCCTAACACTTCCCCAGATGATGACGGTGGTGGTGGGGAGGCGCACCGTGGTCCAGCAGTACCTTGCACCAGCTGGTACCGGAGGTGGACGGAAAGTGACATAAGAATTCTCAGCTTCCGGCCCGCACCAGGCTCAAAAACGTGGCGCTTGCCCTGGTGTGTACTTCACGGTCCTATGATGCCTTCAAATCAGTAAGAAAATTACCGGCTTACCGGACCATTCTAGAAGAACTTTCAGGTCAGCCAGAGCCCACCTTCGTCACTGCGAAAGACATTGCGCCGACCCTTCCTACTGACTACGGCACCGTCCCCAGGACACCTGCTCGTTGGACCCTACTCGAATCGGACGCCGGTGCAGTTCTGGCTAGGCATGAAGTCTCCAGTGTCTTTCCCGACCAGACGGGCGTCCGTCGAAGCCTCGATTTCATATTTATGTTTTCATCAACATAATTTATGTTCTTACTCTACTGTGCCCAATATCGCTCTGTTTAAAAACATGTCTTTCCTAGAAAAGTGCGCCTGAAGACTCAACAGTTGGACGGCAGTTAAGCCATAGGGTATTTTATTCAAGACGACAAAGATACGCCACCCTAACAAAGCCTAGACAGCACTACAGCATTGTAGCAAAAGCAGATACGCTGGTTTGAGTTTTGGAGTCAACGCGGCAACATAATCACAAAAAAGTGACTGCAACAAAACTTAAAAGGCACATAACAATTCGCGCGAAGTAGCAGAAGGTTCTTAGAACCAGTAACCGCTGTTTTGTCTGAATAGTGTCTCCTCTACAAATCTGGAGCCAATGGCACAAGCATCATCACTAAAACATGGCCACTCATTGACCGCGTGTCTGCTTTTTTTGGTGGCAAATAATTACAAGGAAATGCAACAGCTTTTTGCCGCACTGTTCACATTACGCCGTCCTTGTCTCTCCTGCTTAAACGACTGGCGCACTTCCCATCCTCCCTCTGTTTCCCAATCTAGAACGCAGTCAAGGCATTTGTTATTATCTAGTGGTTAGTCCACACGAATTGTTTTTGCTAGATCTCGTAACTGTGTTTGCTGTAAAAATGCGCTTTATATCGGTCGTTTTAAGTGCGAAAGCACTTGTATAAGCGAGCTGAGCGTCCGCCGCCGTCCGCATAGCAAAAGCTGCGGGTGCGCGTGCTCCTCGTCTTCCTTGGCAACGGGGAGATGGGCGCGCGCTCCTGGCCGCTGACATGGCACATACCCACGTGGGGGATTGGCCAGGAATCTCTCCTCGTCTTTCTTTGCAACGGGGAGATGGGCGCGCGCGCTGCCTGGCCGCTGCGGACATGGCACATACCACACGTGGGGGATTGGCCAGGAATCTCCTCGTCTTCCTTGGCAACGGGGGGAGATGGGCGCGCGCTGCCTGGCCGCTGACATGGCACATACCCACGTGGGGGATTTGCCAGGAATCGGGCGTGAGAAGGCTAATGCACCCGTTTAAGGAGTACTGACACGAAATTTCAAAGCTGAGATCCGCTCTAGCAATCAAGTACAACGACACCACACAAATAGGTGTCTGTGATAAATGCATCTTTCTTTTTTGCAGTTGTGTGTGTGTGGGTGATCTCTCTTTCGCGCGAGCATTACCGAACCGCGCAAATTCAACTCGTGCATTCGCACTTTCACATTCTTCCCCTCGGGGAAATGCGCGGAATTTTTTGCGGTAAGGTGCAGAGGGTTCCGAGGGTAATTATTGTGCTTTTTGTGTACGAGATTAAACTAGTCAGTGTCTTTAGCACTAACTTGAAAGAAAGTTACAAAAGTGGTATTTTAGAATATTGTTACAGGTATTACCCTATCCGAAAACGCTGCGCGCTGGGAGGCAGCGGGCATCCAGCCCTAGCCGCTGGAAAACGCGGGCGCTCGCGCTGTTTTTCGGGTGCGCTGACGCTGTTTTTCGCGTGCGCTGGAGCTGCTTTTCGGGTGCGCTGCCGCTGGAGTACGCTAGTCCGGGTGCTGGCGCTAGAGTAGCATATTTTGGAAATTAACAACATTCCCTTTTATCGCCTCTTCATATTGTCACGAAGGCAGGCAGGACGCAGTTGTCTTGAAGGAGAAACCAGTTTATTGGAGCGAACTTGTGCTGCCCTAACAACTCGAAAGAATACAGAGGCGGTGAAGCAGCGGTCAACAAAGTGACTTGCACAGGCGAGTGTCGTCGAATCGAATGCCGCGGTGTCTGCACTGCAGGCTTTTATCTTTCGGCATAAGTGTTTCTGGAACCGTCGATTCACATCCAGAACATTGTAGATCACAGAAGATAATCGGGCTAGTGACGTTAGGGCGAAACCGGCTGCTTATCTGAATGCGATAGCCCGTGCGGCATGAAAGTAAAGAATGTAACACGCGCTTCGTTTGGAACGCAGATAACACAGCCGGGCGTGGCCCGGCAGTAAAAACAAACAATTAATAAAAAAACCCATACATGGTTCGTCGGCATTAATCCCCCCCCCCCCCCCTCTAAGAGTGCATCAACCCGATGGTAAAATATAAGACAGTCCGAAGGAACAACAAAAAAAAAGGCCGTCATCTTGCACAGTGAGGTTTCAAGTGAACCACGTGGGCGACTTCGGGCCGCGTGCGTCGTCGTGATGTTCCGGAATCACAATCGGGGATCACCTCGTAGGTAAGTTGGCCGACACCTCGTAGAATCTGGTAGGGTCCGAAATACCGTCGCAGAAGCTTCTCACTTAGTCCGCGTCGACGGATGGGAGTCCAAACCCACGCACGATCCCCATGGTGGTACTCGGTTTCTCGGCGTCGGAGGTTGTAGCGCCCGGCATCCACCAGCTGCTGGTGCGTTGTACGAACTCGAGCCAGCTGGCGGGCCTCCTCGCACGCTGAAGGTATCGTTGGACATTGGCGTTTAGGTCGTCGTCTTCTACGTGCGGAAGCATGGCGTCGAGCATCGTAGTCGGCCGTCTTCCGTAGACAAGCTCGAACGGCGTCATCTGCGTAGTTTCCTGGATAGCCATGTTGTACGCAAAGGTGACATACGGCAGCACTTCGTCCCAAGTCTTATTTTCAACGTCGACGTTCATTGACAGAATATCCGCGATTGTCTCGTTCAGGCGTTCCGTTAGTCCGTTAGTCCGTTCGTTTCCGTTCCGCGGTCCGTGATTAGACTTTCCCGGGTCTCCATGCCGCAGCACAACTCTTGTTGAAGAACTTCGCGACTTCTTGTGCAGTCCCCCTCGAAAGACGGCGGCCTCTGCGTAGCGCGTCATGTAGTCTGTCGCCTACAACAATTCACTTGTTTCCCGCATCGGGATGTAGGGAACGGGCCCAGAAGGTCCATTCCAATCTGTTGGAAGGGCCTAGATGAGACGCCGATCGGCTGCAAAAGTCCAGCGGGTCTCGTCGGTGGCGTTTTTCGTCGCTGGCAGTCACGGGAGCTCCGGACGTAGTGGGTAACGTCGGATGCAAGGCGGGGCCAGTAGTACTTCATCTTGATTTTCCCAATTGTGCGAGGTGTGCCGAGATGTCCGGAAGACGGGTCGTAGTGCACGCTTCCAAAATTTTGTCACGAAGGTCTGCCGGGATGACAAGAAGATAATTCGTTCTCGTTCCTAGCTGACATCTTCTTTCACGAAGACGAGTTTTTTGAGGGCTGAATGCACGTAAGTGCGTTTGAAGGCCCTGGGCACGCGCGTTGTGAATCTTTGGAGGTGTCGATCATGACGCGTAGATCGCAGTCGGCACGCTGCTGGGCGGCCAGGTCGCTCTCTGTCACGACTCTGGAGAACGCGCTTTCTCATCGGAGTCTTGTGCCGGTGGGGTCGACGGGGGCACAGGACAGGCAGTCGGCGTCGGTTGTTTCCTTCCGGATTTATAGACTACTGTACGTCGAATTCTTGCAGGCGCAAGCTCCACCTACCAGACGGCCAGAGGGGTCCTTCAAATTGGCAGCCAACACAGCGCATGGTGGTCTGTCACAACCTGAATGGTCTTCATACACGTATGGACAAAATTTTAAATTCCCATATATTAGCGAGGCACTCTTTCTCAGAGGCTGAGTAGTTTCTTTCTTCCTTGGACGACCACGGCTGTCATAGGCGATTACTTTCTCGCACCCGCTTTGTTTTTGTATGAGGACGGCAACCCAAGCCTATATCACTGCGTCCATGTGGCATTTCCGTTTCGGCGTTTTTCGTCGAAATGCGGGAGCACAGGCGGGCTTTGCAGGCAATTGTTGGCCTTGCAGAAGCTGTTTCTTGGGCATTTTTCCAGCTGAAAAAGGTGCAGCTGAAAGGGGTGCTATCTTTCCGTCAAGCGGGTGCGTGGCTCTGCAATGCGGGCGAAGTTTGCGACTAAGCTCCTGTGGTATGCGCATAGTCCGATAAATCTCCGCTCGCCCTTCTTATCTTTCGGTCTTGGGAAGTTCGCTATGGCGGAAGTTTAGTCGGATCAGGCCGGACTCCCGCGGCGTTGACGATATGGCCCAAAAACTTGAGTTCCTCGTACGCGAAGCGGCACTTTTCAGGATTCAGCGTTAACCCCGATGTACAGATGGCCTCGAGTACAGACGGCAACCTTGCATGGTGTTCGCCGTAAGTCCGGGAGAAAACCACAACATCGTCGAGGTATACGAGGCAGGTTTGCCACTTCAGGCCAACTAGCACCGTGTCCATGACTCGTTGAAACGCTGCTGGCGCCGTGCACAACCCGAACGGCGTCTTCTTGAACTTGTATAGGCCGTGCGGGGTTATAAATGCAGTCTTCTCTCGGTCTCTCTCGTCCACTTCAATTTGCCAGTAGCCGGTGGTCTTCAGATACATTGATGAGATGTACTTCGCGTGGCAAAGTTGGTCGAGGGCGTCGTCGATTCGGGGGAGAGGGTACACGTCCTTTTTGGTGATTTTGTTCAGTCGCCGGTAGTAAACGCAAAACCTTATTGTGCCGTCTTTTTTCTTCACGAGTACGACCGGCGCAGCCCAGGGTCTTTTCGATGTCTGTATGATGTCGCTGAGCATGTCGTTGACTTGAGTCCGGATGGCTTCCCGCTCGTGTGAAGAGACGCGGTACGGTGACTGTCAGGTAGGTCGGGCTCCACCTTCAGTTATTATTCGGCGCTTCGCTACAGGGGTCTGACGTAGTTTTGAGTTGACGAATAACACTCTCTGTAGCGATGCAGCAAATTCAATACTTTTTTTTTGTTCATCTTGCCGTGACGCCGGATTCACGGCGAAGAGATTCGGAAGCTTGATGGTACCTTCATGTGCGCGTTCAATGTCGGAAACCGCGATGACGTCACTTGCTTCTTTCGTTTTTTCGAGGAACGCAATTGCAGCGCCCCTGTTTAAATGCTGGTATTCCTCGCTGAAATTATTGACCAAAACTTGGGATTGGCGTTGCGTAAAGCGCGCAATGCCTCTTGCAACGGAGACACCGCGGTCGAGGAGCAACCTTTCGTCACTCTCTACGATAGCGTGGACTTCAGGAACAGCATCTTCACAGTAGACGGTGATCATCAAGCTTGCCCGGGGTGGCAGTGTGACATGATCATCGGCGATCCTTAAAGCAGCACGGTGTTCGGGTTTCGGTTCCGGCGTCATGGAGTGATCGGAGGAAAAAGTTTTGGACTTGGTCTGTAGATGAATTATTGCACCGTTGTCCGTCAAAAAGTCCTTTCCAAGAATTACGTCGCGGGAGCAGTTAGGCAAAATGACGAACGCTGCAGGGTACGTTGTGCCGTCCATGGTGACGCTTCGATCTCATCAGGGCGCTGGCCGTATTGGGGCGTGGGGCGTCGACGGAGAACCCTCGCAAACCGTGCCTCTTGTAGAGACAGCGACGGTAGATGTGGTCGGCCTCTCCGCAGTGGTAGTACAGCGGGCGATTATCCGGCGTTCGCCACACGTCGGTCTTCCTTGGCGTCTGGTATTGGTCTACAGGGCGTCGGGCGGGCGGCATTGGACGGCGGTATGGCTCGGCCTCTTGACGATGGGTTGGAGCAGGGCGGGGTTGACGAAGAACTGCGGAGTAGGTCATCGCTTGGGGCTGACGGGGTGCTTCTGAAGGCGTAGAAGTCCGCAGCGCCTGTTGAACCGCTTCTCGGATGACGTCAGTCAGAGAAGCCACTTGAGGTTGCGGCGTCGTTGGAAAAAGCTTCTGAAGCTCCTCCTTGACCACTGCTTGGATGGTCTCGCGCAATGTATCGGAGCTTACAGTTGCGGCACCGATTGTCTCCGAGAACAGTGCGTTGACAGGGCGGTCGTACTGCATTGTTCGAATTTCTAGCGTCTTCTCTATTGCGGCAGCCTCAGACGCGAATTCCGCCACCGTCTTCGGCGGGTTACGGACTAAACAACAAAGTCTTTGCTTCACTCCTCGCATTAGAAACCTGTGTTTCTTTTCTTCGGTCATTTCGGGGTCCGCACGGCGAAAAAGTCGCTTCATCTCCTCAACGAAGATCACGACCCCTTTGTTGGGTGCTGCGTTCGAGTTTCCAGCAAAACGCAGCTCGCTCTTTTTCTCACCACGAATGTGAAGGTCTTAAGGAACTCCCTTTTGAATTGAGTCCAGTCGGTCAAAGAGCTCTCATGGTTCTCGAACCAAGTTCGAGCTGCATCTTCTAAGTAAAAGAAGACATGCCGGAAAGTTTCTTCATCGTCCCCCCTGTTGAAGATGCGGACGCGCTCCAGCTTCTCCAACCATTCCTCTGGGTCTTTAGCGGGGGCTCCCCGGAACGATGGCGATTCTTGGGGCTGCTGCAGGACGGTTGGAGACGTTGTTTCTTGTACCATGGTGTTGGTTCCAGCGTTCCTTCTCTTGGGCCCTTCTGGCAGAAGACCGAACTCGGGTAGCAATCCTTGCAGTCGGCGGCTTCCTCTGGTTGGACTGGCTTGCCGGCTTCCAGATGTCATTGAGAGCATAAAGGCTTAGTACCCAGCACCTCCACCAGATGTTACGAAGCCAAGGACGACGCAGTTGTCTTGAAGGAGAAACAAGTTTACTGGAGCGAACTTGTGATCCCCTAACAACTAAAGAGAATACAGAGGCGGCGAAGCAGTGGTCAACAAAGCGACTTGCACAGGTGAGTGTCGTCGAATCGAATGCTCGGCGTCTGCTCTGCAGGGTTTTATCTTTCGGCACAAGTGTTTTTCTGGAACCGTTGATTCACATCCAGAACATTGCAGATCACAGAAGATTATTCTGGGTTAGTGACGTCAGGGCAAAACAGTCTGCTTATCTGAATGTGATAGCCCGTGCGGCATAAAAGTAAAGAATGTAAACCAATTTCAGTCAGCACTTGCATGACAGCCTCATCGAAAATCTGTTCAACAACCACTCTTTTTGGCAGTGCTGCGGTTCGTTGCTGCAGTAAATGTAGCCGACTTGAAATTTATGCCTAGCATCTCGGGGAGAAGCTTCAAGTCGCCACTATGCCGATACACGTCAAGGATTCAGGCTGAGTCAACGTTTGAAACAGACTTGCACTTCTTAGCATTACCAGCGTTCTTCATTGTTCCACGAAAACATTTTTCAAATCCATTCTCTGTGAAATATCCTATGCCTAGAGATTTCAGGCATTCACTAACATGCGGCGACCACAAGAGCTTCCTGTCAGTGCCTGGCATCGAAATCGTCTGCTTGCGTAACAATCCACAGGCAAGTTCAATTGGTAAAACATAATTCTTAAATGCCTATCTTATTGGATTTTGAAAAGAGCTTTTTTCGCAGTGTTAGCTGTTGTTTTCTAATACTGGTAAAAAACAGCAGGAGAGTCAAGGCAAAGCGCTCTAAGTAGGAAGAATCGCTGCAGACACCATCATTCCCTTATTGTGTAGAGATTATGTCTGCTCAATGCGCTTTGCGTTGACTTTCCGGCTGTTTTTCTCGACCGATAGAAGAAAGCAACAGCTAACACTGTGAAAAAACATTCATTCACAATTCAATAACAAAGGCATTTAAGAACTGTGTTTACCAAATGAACTTCCCGGTGTATTTTTACGCGAGCAGACGACTTAGACGTGAGGCACTGGCAGACTCCTGGTCGTCGCGTGTAGTGACTGTCTCTTAAGCTCTACACATAAGATATTTTGTCCAGAATGGATAAATAAAGTCCAAATTTTCATGGAACACTGAAGAAAGCTTCTGGTGAAGAGAAAAATTACAATTCCTTTGCAAATGTCGATCCAACCTTGAATCATTGAGGTGTATTGGCACCATGGCGACTTAAAACTTCTCACAAACATGCTGGGCACAGATGTCAAGATGGCTACATTTATTGAAGCAACACACCGCAGCACTGCCAAAACGCGTGGTGGTTCAGTGAAAAATATCCACGAGACAGTCGTAGAAGCGTGACTGAAATTGCTGACAATTACATGTCTTGCACTCTCTCTCAAATTCAATCTGTTCCCACCAAAGTCATGCCATGCCTTGACATTCGTTGCTCCTGCACTGAGCACTTGTTAGACTGCCACGGCTATTCGCTGAAGTTGGCCACCCTCAGACCGGTTGAGACAAACGGCCGAAATTGTTCTTGTTACCGGAATAATGAGCTAGTAGGAGCACTTTCCCTGGCCCCTTTGGAACAAGCGAACTAGGACAACAATACTACTCTACCGTGAGTACACTAAAGAATGAGGGCAATGTAGTGCGACTACATTGATTAGACCAATTTTTATGGGTGGTGAGCAACGCCGTGGCCACAACACCCGGGTTGACACCCGCGGTAGATTAAAAAACAACTTGTACAGGAGGTGTCCCAGAAATATTTGCGATAAAGCTACACTTGATTTCGTCGGAAGTAGCTTGCGGGGAGTGTGGGCTTTGTTTTTAGAGGCACCTGTGTCGTTATAAATAGTGCAGAAAGTTAAGCAAGTTTTCAAGGTACCATTATCCGAAAACCGGAGGTCACAAGGTCACACAGTAACTAACAAGGAATACTGTAAGCGCTCACTCAACTCAAGATGGAGGAGCTTCTACTAGCACACCCCAGCCCCTAATGAAGGCTAGTGATACCGATGGACTGCGTGTGTCAGGTGGGCTCGTGCAAATTGGGTGAATAAGGCCCACCTAATCAAGGCTCTCAGCTATGAAGTGCTCAAATTTTGGTTGTATAAAAAAATAAGCTTCACAACAGGCATGCATTATCTCAGACAATGCAGCATGACAGTGTTGTCAGCGTTCACGTGGTGTAATATTCTGCACTCAAGTCGAAGTGCTGTGGTTTTGAAGTCGAATTTGGGGCTAGTGCACAGAAGCTATAAACATTTGCAGTAGGACAAACTGCAGAGTGGTATGGAATAAACATTGGCTAAAAGATGCGGTTTTGTATACTAATGATTGAGCTAGCACAAGTGGTATGTACTAGAAATTAGGCAGGCCAATTTGTCGCATTGGCGTGGCAAGATTACGTTGCTTCATCATTGAAAAACCGCGGCAATGCAAAAGAAAGTGCTCTAAAGTCTCCTGATCACCGCAGACAGCACATCGGGTGGAGGAGGCTACACCAGCCCGGTGCATATAAAAGTTGAGTTGGGGGACTCGACATCTGAAGGTAGTTAATGTGACCTCGCATTGTCGAGATTCGAGGCGCTTTTTCAAAGAAAGTGCTACGAGTTGTGCCGCGCCTCCGCCAGATGGCGCCACGGGTCCCGCGACCGAGAGAAGACGCAGTGAAACATCCCCCTCGCGAGGGGCACGTTCAAATGCAGAGCATTTCCGAGGGCGCACGACGTTAAGTAGTTTGCGTTACGTTAATGTTGTTGCACTTGTGGCAACTGCTGACGCGAGAGCGCTCGTCAGCAGTAATTTGAATGAGTCAACGATATAAGGCGCGTTCGTAGCCTACCATTCTGTGTCGGCTTTGTGGCGCAGTGGGTAGAGCACCATGTACATTGCGTTCCGCCCACAGGGTCGAGGGATCGAAACCGGGCGCCGGATAGTATTTTTTTATATAGTAGGGAGAGGTGCGGTGTGGACTACGGACGTCAACGCGGGTGAAATCGTCAGTTACTAAAATGCTCTGCATTTAAAAACTGTACTCACACGCTGGCAATAACTAGCAGCGGACACCCTATTAACCCTTTTACTTCAGCTCCCGAAATAATTCGGGCAAACACACACGTACACCCGTGTACCTGCGTTGCTTCTTTACCTAATCCCTGCCACTTCTAGACAAGTCGTTTAAAAATATTACGGGCATGCCGTGTCATCCATTGATATTAAGTGCGAATGCACTTTATAAGCGACCCTGAATTCCGTTGACCGCCGTCCGTCCACATAGCAACAGTTGCGGGTGCGTGCGCTCCTCGTCTTCCTTGGCAACGAGGGGAGATGGCACATAGCCACGTGGGGGATTTGCCAGGAATCTCCTCGTCTTCCTTGGCAACGGGGGAGATGGGCGCGCGCTGCCTGGCCGCTGACATGGCACATACCCACGTGGGGGATTGGCCAGGAATCGGGCGTGAGAAGGGCTAATGCACCCGGTTAAAGAAGTACTCACACGAAATTTCAAAGCTGAGATCCGCTCTAGCAATCAAGTACAAGGACAACACAAATAGGTGTCTGTGCATGGCACATACCTACGTGGAGGATTGGCCAGGAATCGGGCATGAGAAGGGCTAATGCACCCGCTTAAATGAGTACTGACACGAAATTTCAAAGCTGAGATCCGCTCTAGCAATCAAGTACAACGACAACACAAATAGGTGTCTGTGAATAAATGCATCTTCTTTTCTTGTGTTGTTGTGTGTGTGTGTGATCTCTCTTTCGCGAACATTACCGAACCGCGCCAATTCAACTCGTGCATTCGCACTTCACATTCTTCCCCTCGGGGAAATGCGGGGAAAATTTTTTTTCACAGAAATGCATAAACCATGTCAGGTAAATTTCAGACATCAATCACCAGATGTTTCTTCAGCCGGGTTACCTTGTGTTATCTCGCTGGCATGTCCGCGCTGGCCATGGCGAGTCAGATACGACCAAAACACCAAAGGGGGCCTCGTTATCTGCGTGTGAGCTGTTATCTGCCGCCTAGTGTGGTGCATTGGTTTAAACAATATTACACTAAAATGTTTTCCAAACATTCTGACATCCTAATTAACAGCTAATTATTTTGTGACTAGTTAAGTGCAATCTTGAATAGATTGTTCACGTTTTGCAAAGAATCACAGTGCATTACTATAACATTTCTCATAATTGACCAGCCATAAGAAAACCATTGTAGGGAAAGGGATGAGTGTCTTTTCAATTATGCGGATCTGCTGACAAATTTTTTCATTCCACGAAAGCCTGTGGGGAGTAACGTCGATGCAGCCCTTGATGATTGCTTAATACATAAGCCGCCCCTTCGTGCTCACATGTCTGTCAAACCGTTGGCTTCAGCTACGCACACTGCTGCATTGAAGGATCCTTGCTGGGAAGCTCACCTACAAGTATACTGCAATTGGAGACAAACGGCTGCGCTGAACACGTGCACTGTTGAGTGAAGCCACCGTGTCGCAGCAGAAAATGCTTGGGCATCAGTTAGTATTTTTACACAACCAAAATTTCACTACTTCATAGCTGAGAGCCTTGATTAATTAGGTTGGCCTGATTCACCCAATAGTGCACTAGCCCACCTGACACACGCAGTCTACCGGTATCACTAGCTTTCATTAGGGGCTGGCGTATCCTAGTAGAGGCTCCTCTATTGCATTGCTTGCCTTTAAAGTTCGATTATTAACTATAAATCTTGAGTTGAGTGTGTCCTAGTAGAGGCTCCTCTATTGCATTGCTTGCCTTTAAAGTTCGATTATTAACTATAAATCTTGAGTTGAGTGAGCGCATACAGTATTCCTTGTTAGATTCTGTGTGTCCTGCGGTTGTCGGATAATGGTACCTTCAAAACTTGCTCAACTTTCTGCACTATTTACAAGGATACAGGTGCCTCTAAAAACAAAGCCCACCCTCCCCGAAAGCTACTTCCAACGAAATCCAGTGTAGCTTTTTCACAAATATTTCTGGGGCACCTCCTGTAGAAGTTATTTTTTAATCTACTGCGGGTGTCCACCCGGGCGTAGCGGCCACGGCGTTGCGCAGCACACTCTGAATTTCGACTTCGATTCGCAGCAGCAAAAAATTCTGGAGAGGCAGCCTACGCACACATGCCCCGGTGTTAAAAAGCATCGAGTGATGTCAAATAAAGAGTAGACCTGTCACTACTGTGTCATTATCGTAGGCAAGGTCCACCTTCAGCATGTTTGATGCTGGCTGTCACGGAAACTAAACCGGTAAATCCAGCGCGCTCAGCAGGGTCACCTAAGTCTTCAGAGTAAAAGCGGTGGTGGTCTAGGGAACTACTGATCCACAAATAACAAAATAACTCCAAACAAGTACTGATTGTAAAAAACAAACGACGTTTCCAATACAAGATCCTTCTTTACTGCAGTCTCCAGCTTGGGAACAGCACACTTGGTTCGGATGAACGTTGTTAATCACTTTGACGCGTGAAGCAGACAGCGATTATCGTAATACTTTCGTTCTACCTATACCTGTGTGTCCATTTGAAGCGTGTGTCGGAAAAGCAGACATCAACTCATGAAATTTTTATGAAGATGCCTCAATATAAAAATGGACGTATATAACTATGAAACAGCAACAGGTAGGGCAGATATATACAAACAAACATAGACTAAGTGACAGGTAGTTGCCAGACTGCAATATTTGCAGCTCTATGTTTAAAAGTTATGTTCATACACTAATATTGGTAATAATCGCTCTGTTTTTAACAGATATAATAGGTTTAAATCTCACCATTGAGATTTATAGGTGTAAAAGTAAATGCGTAGGAGAGTACCCTGAGAAATTTGCGCTGCTAACGAAGTTGAGTTTTTTCGTTTAATGAGTTCATGATAGTTTCTTGAGAGACAGAACTTTTTTCAGTCAGAGATTCGGAAGGGGGTGGCAAGTGGTTACCCTGGTAAAAGAAGGGGGGAGAACCGCAAAAACGCTCAGTGCAAAAAAAGAAGGTTTCGCGGCGATTCGAGCACGGACTTTCTAGACGGAATCGGGAAGGTCGAGCATTTAACCACTGAGCCATCGCACCGAGCACGACTACTTACAAGACGTTCATACACTTACTTTCGTCCTCGGTGATTAATGTCCCTTGTGTTTAGTTTCGCCCGCATTTGAAAAATTATGGCAGTTGTCCCGCTTGTTTCTCACGCACCGATCTTCCACACGAGGCCAAAAATACTTGTGGTACAGGTGATTTCGGGAAAACTACCGTATGTACTGAATAGAAGCTTTGGAAGATCATCTCCGATTCTTTATCTGCAAGCCACAGTTGCCACGTTTGAAATAGAATATGCATCTCTGGCTTTAATAACGCTTGTTTGTCACGCACCAATCTTGCAGACAAGCCGCATCATGCTAATTATTACTACAAGCGATGCAATGCTGGCGCGTCAAGCGCAGCAAACCCGT
The DNA here is from genome assembly GCA_013339765.2 of Haemaphysalis longicornis. NCBI lineage: Eukaryota > Metazoa > Arthropoda > Arachnida > Ixodida > Ixodidae > Haemaphysalis > Haemaphysalis longicornis. Next base: position 195,334,404 of record CM023450.1, on the reverse strand, counting down.
TAAGCAAGACGACTGAGCAGTGCAGACCTGTGATATCCTGTGAGGTGTGTGGGGATGTTTGAAAGGCCACCAAAGTAGCCCTCCATGATTATGGAGATGAAATTCCCGTTGGTTCAGCTGCTACAAGGGCAGCCGAAATTGTCACAATTCTTGCTTTTGTTTCTGGCTTTCTGTCAGTGTATTGCCGCGGGATTTCACCTAATTGCTGCACGTGATTCACTCGTCGCAAGGCGCGTTCGTCGCCATGCTCGCGTCTCGGTCTGTAGCGAAGTGGGAATTGCGCCACGTACCTCCCGTCGCGGCCAGAGAGTCGTGGGATCGAAACCGGGCACCGCCACGTCAAGACGACCACTCCTCGCTTGCAAAGCTTGAGACTCCCCACCGCTCCGATAACAAGCCCGTCGACGACGTCGATGTTTGTAGTGATTATGTAGGGCTTGTTTGGCACGATAATAATCTCTATGGGTAAGTTGTCGAATTCGGTGTGTGACATTTTAGCCACCTGGGCCGTCGCCTTCTGCAGAGCGTCTTGTGTCATGTACCCCCGGTACGTGTCTTGAGTTCGCAGGCGACGAACGACAACCTCTTCTTCTTCCTCTCCTCCTTGTTGCGTAGCAACGAACGCGTTGAACGTTTTGACCGCTTCGGCCAATCTTTGGTTGGCCAATCCCTGAAGGGATCCTGCTACAATCACCATCATGTGGCCGTGTACGGCAGCAACGAAGGACGGGAGAGGGCCCGAGCAAGAGGAGCTTCGCCCCTAAAACCTAGGCATGCTACCAGCATAAAAAACCAAAAAGAAATGGCCTTGTTGAAAAAAGTCCTGTCTACTTGCCCTCTAAGGCATCTGTATCGTCAATTCTGTTCGTCATCAACGAAAAGCAACTAAGGCTGTAGAAATTTGAACAACTGTGTTCGCTGTGGTAGGAGCCAAAACATATCTTTAAATGGCAGTCCGAATACTCAGAACACAAACGTCTACGTCCAGCCTCTTATAATTCTCTTTGGATATGCCACCGTATGCTGTGGTGTGCAGTCAAATGCTTCAAAGGGCGCGCTGCAAGCCGTTCTCGATGCGATAGAACACCAGCTGGAAGGCATCGTACTGAGATCTTCGCCGAGATAATCGGAGCTCCTGATACTCCCACCCACCAACCGCAGAGGCAAGGCCAGAAAACGCAAATATGAAAGATCCGAATCGTTACCAAATCCGGCAACGTGATCCCAGAGATCAACAAAATCAGGATCCTAGGAATGGTCATCGAAAAGCACAGAAGAAACGGCGTAACCATTGCCCGTCTTACACCAAAAGAAGCCAACACGATCCGACTTCTCAAACGAGTCACGCCCCGGAAGGCAGGCATGAGAGAGGAGAGCCTAATCAGGCTCTTAAAATCCTTCATCACCAGCCATATCACATACGTTGCAACCTACCACACATGGTTGCAACACGAACGCGTTCGCGGCGGTCGCCATCCAGGCGTCGACCGGTGCCACGAGGATGGCAGCGAGCGTGATAAGCAGCGGAGGAGAACAAGTGGGGAGGTGGCCATCGCCAACACAGACTGCCACATGGGGTTGAGTGACTCGAGAACGGTGGTGCGAAACTTCGCCAAAGGCCATGATCTCCAGGGAGGCCGAGCACACATTGCGAGCGTCCAAACGCGAGACAGAAAGTGCGAATAAAGTGGTTCCCCGCGCACGCAGGGACCACGTCAAATTGCAACGCGCGAGGACATAGCACACCGCAACGTCGCGAGGGCTAACGAACCATGTCCCAGCGACCAACCGCCCAACGGAGTTCCAGGCCAAGGACCACTTAACGGACTACAATGACATCTCGAAGGCCTACCGCATGGCTAGCAGGACTCTCCCGTCCCCACATCCAAGGCTGAGTCAAGCGGACGCGGTACTACTGAGACAGCTCAAACTGGATTAGTACCAAGCCCGGGACTGATGCATCGCATGTACCCCGAGGCATACCCGATCGACCAGTGTAAGGTCAGAGGGAGCCGGCAGACCACAAGCACCTCTTGTAGGACTGCATCAAATACCCAGAGGAAGCAAGTAGAACGATGCCGCCGCGGCTTCAGCCAGCTGCGAAGAGCCACGACCAAGACCAGCAACTTTGAGCCGTTCAGCAGGTCACCAGGCGCTCGATAGGCAGGGACGGGACCCGTGCCGAGTAACGCCAACCCCGAAGATGACGTAGGCCCTCGTCGGGGTGCGCGAGGACTATATGTGTACGTCGCCAAGTGTGTTGAAGGTTTCAGAATGGTTGACTGAATGGTCGACGAAATAGTTCAAGTGCCAGTACGCGTAACGTGTCATGCCCTGGGGTGGGTACCCGTGCGTCTCCAAGTGCGGTAAGGTGGGGAGAGGGGGTGACTGACACAGAAAGTAGAGGACTCAAAACACAAATGATTACTAATAGCATCCTTGATAAACATGCACCGGAGTTGCCCGCAAAACCGGCGTGGTGCATAGTACCTCATGATGGTGTGCACCGGCACGGAGCGTTGATCGTAAACAAACTGAGTGGTTCTACCCTAACACACGCTCTAGGGCTGTTAGAGCATCTCAAAATCATTAGTAAAGCAACGTAAAATGACGCCACGCGACAACAGCCTGATATTATTGATAGCCAACGATGATATATACATACAGCTTATACCCCTCACTCATATGCGACAAGGTAACTCCACTCTTGTACTGAACAGCTTGCTACAAGCTGCTTCTCGTCTTCTTTCTGCGAGCCAGAACGTTGAGTGCCTGTTATTACACATTCCCCCCTTTCGCTACGGCAAAGCATGTGGGCCATTCATGGTCAAGGCACTACAGTTAATTTTCGTGATATTTCAATCGAACTTAATAGATGTGAAGCTGCAAAATTACTTTTACTGGCTGGCCATGTAGCCTTCCTTGTAGTACAAAACGTTTCTACATGGCACAGTATGTTGGAGTGCTCATTTGCAATTTCTGGCGGTTATTAGCGTCCCGTACTGAGTACATTGCATCATTGTCTGATGAATTCGCAAGCAACGAATCCTTGTCAGCAACAATATACAACTGATTCCGCCTTTACACAAGGGCAGTGATGCACCATCAGTGCAACAGACAGTGGAGGAAAGCCACTTTGCCAACGTCGTTTCGATGCCTGTTGGGATTGCACCCCGGCACTCCGTCGCCTCTCTCGGTGCGCGACGGGACAACCAAAAACTGCCCCGCAGCGGTGCACCCCGGTTTAACGAGGACAGATGGTGCACATTGCTGCGGTTTGTCGAGGATAAAAAGACGCATAAGTGCGCCCTGGTGAGCACCTGTTTGGTTTACCGAGGATGCTATAATAAACGAAAAGATGTCTAAAACTCAGATATTTCCAAGCAATAATTTCATACAGAGTGAATTAAGCCCAGCAAAACTAATGGAAGATGATGTACACAGAAGATACATCCTAGAGATGTGACTGGAAAAACATTCAGGGGACCACACGCAGACATGTAGCTATTTACCAGCAATCGCGTTGCAGTTCTTAGCTGACAATTACAGCAACACCCCAAAAGAAGACGTACCCAATAACCACGTTAACAAAGATGTAGGGGACTTGCACATTGCAATTCAATACCGAGCCCTTGCTGCGAATAGCCGATGAGGCTACTGTTGAAGGTAACTGAGAAATGAGGCTGCTCAGTGTCCTTAACTTTTGCTCACGGAAAAAACAGAAGCGGTTCTTGTTGATTCGGCCTTGGGCGTAAAGTCTACTCACATTATTCACAACTTAAGGAGACCTGGAGAGTATGTTTGAATGACGAAAAGTTCTGATAGATATGACGACAGGCAAAAAGATAACGCAGGCTGTGATTGGGCACGGATGTGAATCACAATTTTTAAACACTTGTACACTTCAACTACACAAAAGAACAGAGCACAGGTGAAAAGTCCACAACTAGTTTATTGGCAGTCTACGTTTGATTCAAAACCAGAAATCAGGTGCCTGTATTACATGACTGGTCATTTTCAACCTATGAAGTGACGCCAAAAATGAATATTTTATAAATGGCCAAACTCGGTAAACGGTCTCTTCAGAAAACTAATTATGGTTCAGAAAGTTGATCTACACTTACCTTTTGCTTGAAATGTAATGTTTGTTTACCACCCGCAAATCATTTCTTTTTTGAATACAAAGTTTTAATGCTTCCGTAATGATAAATGCACCCAAATGTTTATCTGGTGGTGTGAAAGCTAGATATTTTCCAATGTGGACAAGTGAAAAGTATGAATGAACTGAATGACTGAGTTCGAATTATGTAGGCCTTAAATACATTGAGTGAGTAGAAGCAGAAGAATTTGAATTTTTTTATATAAATAGGAGCTACAAATTATAAGGTTTTACAGTAAGGCTTCTTAAAACGCTGCCAGTTAAGATTTGTTCTCCTGTATTGAGAACTTCCTTCAAACATCTAAGCACTTTTCTAGTAACTTTTCCCGCAGTACAGGTGTCCACAACCTAGATGCATAAACAGCTTCTCCCCACCTTTAAAGAAGCTGCAGATAGGTGTTTGCAAGGCATGTTTCCAGTTCTGTGAAGCAAATGGAGTGCGAGAACCACATCCAAATACCTGTGTTGCAGACTGCAATAAAGAGCAACACGTATGGTAGCTCGGTACCTTTAATGTTCTGTCCCAAAAACAAAAGAAATGCTTCACAGTTTTACTCGGTCTTGCACGTATCTTGAAGGTGTTTACAATGAAAATTTCATGATCGCCATAATAAAGTACATTACCCGGGACGTTTCTGTGATATCATAAATTTAGTATGATCAGTCACGTGGAGTAGGCAGGTATTAATAACAAGTAAAATGTTCAAGGCTTACTTTTTGCATGCCTAATTCAATCAGAGTGCTGTTTCCTCGTGCAAAAAGGCTGCGTATGCTTGGTGTGCTCTATGTGGCGTTTTCATTGTCCTCACATCGTGTATTCTACAATATCTATATATTTCTTGCTGTATGCATTGCATGGTGTGTGCTACACGGTACACTTGGTAGCGGCTTCAACGGTATGTTGTGCATGTTGTGTGATGCTACAGAATACACATTGCAAAACCTTTAAGCTATATAGGACATTGTTACGTTTGTCGTAACATATATTCATTAGGTGGTTTCTCCAAACAAAGATAGAATTGTGGTTGAAACCTTCAGAACATTCCGTTAAGCAGGAAAATTGTAGTTTTCGTCATTCTGACGCGGCATGTTGCATTTTTTCTGTCTGACTTCTCGTGTTCACCGTGCACTATCAGGCCAGTAGTTCCTGCAAGCGACCAGACTGGTGACCAGAATTTGTGTGATGTTGATACTATGGCGTAAATGCTGAAGCTGCTGTGCGTGAGTGATTATGATATGCACCAACTCTTGTTTAAAACACAGAGCACGAAAAAGACATGGGGGGAAAACGCCGCTTCCTAGCGCGGCCAGACAACGGGACAAGCGCTTGACGAGAAATCATTCGGTCGTCACGTTCGGCACTTCACTTCGCTGCCCAGTAATAAATTGTGGCAGCTATCAGTTCGTCCATTTGGGTTCCGCTACCCCCACTTTCGCCGTCACAGCTACGGACATCAGTTTTCAAGTCCGCTTTTCATTGTTGCAATACCTGGTCCCTCGCCTACGCTTGCCCCGTTTCCCCTCTTCCTAGTAATAACGTTTAACCGTGGTTACTAAGCTTTAACCGCGGTTATCGCTAACTAGGGTTTGGGCTGTTGCACGCGAAATTCCTAGTGTTGACAGCGGTCACTTGGTTGTGAGCGTAACAAAATAAATTGACCAACTTGTAACCTCACGATAAAAAACAACACAGAAGTAGTGTAGACAAAAGGAAATATCGTTAAGACAGTTGCTTCGCATCCAAACGGCACGCAGTCACGCGCAGCGAGAGAAGGGCTTGCCCAACAGCTCTCAACCGGCTTGGTTTACTCTGGTCGGCTCGGTGTTGGGAACTTTAGGGTTAGAATCGCGGTGGATATTTGACTACCGATATCTCTAGAACTGAGAATTACAATACATAACACATGTTTTTACCACATAACATCCACTTTCTCGCATGTGGAAGTTCTTTCTCCGTAATAAGATTGATTTCGTAAGAGCGGCGACAAGCTGTTGCTGCCGTGGTCTTGGCCGGTTCTAGCCGCTTCCATTTCCGTGCGGGCAGGCCCTCCAGCGTGTTTGCAAGCACGGCCGACGTGCGCGCGGATCTGTTCGTTTCATGATTGCCTGATTTATCCATTTTTTTGCGAACGACGCGTCGAATTTACAAATTTAGCACGGCTGTTGTCGTAGTTGATCGGGTAGACCGGGAAACGAGACGCTGCTTACGGGCAGTCGCGCTCGACTGCGAGAGCGGCGCAAAGAACTGCAATCACCTCCTGAGGGCAGCTTTGGGGCACCCGCTATTTGAGGGCCTTCGTGTCCTCCGAACTGCCAGGTGATTTTTTTTTCGCCTCTGCTGATGCGCCGCCACTTGCTTCCGAAATGACTTGTGCGAGTTTGAACACTGCGGCTGCGGCAACTGCAGTTAGCGTGACCGAACTGAGGTGGCAAAGCTCAGTTCGCGTTAACCGTGGTTAGGCGGAGTAACCGCAGTTTCGTCCGTCGGTTAAACGTAACGGTGAAACGTAACTGCTACTTTCCTGCCAGGGTATAACGCAGCAAACTGCGGTTTTGTCTAACCGCGGTTTGCTTAACTGGGGTGTAATCATTGCTTTAAATGATCATTCGCGGTTGTCTGGCGGCGCATTAGCTGTCATTTTATTGCAGCGAATAATTTAGTTCTAGCAATACCAAATGCATGGATAGGGGTGCAATCCGTACGAAGTGCCTCAAACCCCACTGCCTCGATCGTAATCACGCACCATACGCACGTGCTAATATGGTAAGCGGTTGCTGTTTCTGCGACAGCTACAAGTTCAGACTTGAAAATTTTGGTCAGTTAGGCGGCTTGATTTTGTAATAACGCAATTTTTCAAAGTTTGCACACAAAGCTTTTCTTTGCTTCACCGCACAGCACGCGCGCGCACACTCCAGCTGCCAGCACCGCCTTGGTTCCAGCGTACCACCCGCCAGCGAGACGTCAATTGCGGCATGAAGAAGCGCTGTTCACAAGTGAGTTGGAGCACCTGCAGGACATTTCAGCGTATTTACACCACTCCGGCGAAACTTGACGCTGCTTGACAGCAGGGATGAAGCGCTGCGAAGCAGCGCAAGCGGCGTTCATTGGTGCCAGCAGCTCAAACCATCGCTTTCAGTGGATTCCAGCACAAAAATGGCGCTGAAATGCGCTGCTTTTTCGGACATGGTATTCACGGAAAACTTTTGATGAAGAACGTGTCGTTGTTAAGAATTGCTTTACGGGCTATGCACTACTATGAAATATCAACAGCAGGCTAGAGCACGGAGTTGGAACGCTTGACGGTTTGGTTTCGATGTTTTGAACCAACGGGAGACCAAAAAAATTGAGTTAAAATATGTAGAATATGGATGCCGACGCGTGGTCGCGAGGAAGAGATATCTGTTAGTTTCAAAGAGGTGTGACAAAGCTAAGTTGCGGCATTAAAACAGCATTTCGAAAAATAAAAGGTGGGGCAGATTGCAGGTGCACAATGTGAACTCACCTGGCAGTGCCCGGCGACAAGTGGAGTGAGTGAGTGAGTGAGTGAGTGAGTGAGTGAGTGAGTGAGTGAGTGAGTGAGTGAGTGAGTGAGTGAGTGAGTGAGTGAGTGAGTGAGTGAGTGAGTGAGTGAGTGAGTGAGTGAGTGAGTGAGAGTGAGTAATCAAGTCAGTAAGTAAAGTAAGTGAGCGAGTGAGTGAACATCCCTATTACTGAGCTCATGGTGCATGATGGTGGGGTGACCGGCTATAGGGATGGTCCTGTAGTACCTTTCTGGCTGCTCGCACCCTGTCAGCGTGCTCTATGTCCAGATGCCCGACCTCTTCAGCCGGTCCTGCCTACCATTTCTCCTACGCCGGTCGCTTATTGGGTGGGCGGATGAGGATTGTTGGCGTTTCCATTTCAAATGGTACTTGGTGCTGGACTTTAGGCAGTAGCTCATGTGTCGTAGTATTGTGTGGGGTTGATATAGTAAACACGTCTGTAGGTAAGGGTAGAGGGTGGAGTTAGCATGAGTTTTTCCGGAATGTGGTGGTCTCGGTTTGGGAAAGGTGAAGGTAAAGTGGTGTCAACTGTTGACAATCGTGTGTGTAGTGGGAGTGGATGTCCGCGTCAGTATAGCCAGTGAAGAATCTTGTCCGGGTTTTGTTTCGCTTCGGAAATGTCCCTGAATGCATGTAATTGCGCATCGGCGTGCACCGTCTCATGTTTATCAAGAACTCGTGTCTAAGGGTACATACTACATAGATGCCGGGAAACTGCGGGATGTTCTTGGGGAACTTGAGGACAAGGTATGATAGGTGTTGGAGCAGGCAGTTGCCACCGGCAACTTGGTAATTCCTCATGATACTGACACATTCATTGCTAGTTGTAACTGCTAGGGCGTTGGCGATTTTAAATAAAAGTCTCCGTCCAGCGGCAAAAAATTAAACCGCAAGCCTTGATTGGAAATTCAATGCTTTCTTAAACCCCTGTTTGAAAATTCTAATAACGGTCACGAATAGGGCTATTCAAGTTGCTTGAGAAACCGGCTCATTTTTTTGCATAATGCTAGCGACCCGCGTGCAGTTTTTTCTACTTTTTAAATCGCTGAATACAAAATAGAAATGCTATTGTTTGTAACTACATTTATACCAGCTACGAAAATACATCCCAACATTTTGCTTCTCAAACATTTTCGGATGTATATAGAATGTTTTGAGCAAAACGCCTGAAATTCCAGCCACTGCACTAATATAGCATGCATTAGCTTATAACGTACCCAGTAAGTTTTCAGAACAACATCTCTCTCCTATCGTGCCCTAAGAAAACAGTACAACTGTCGCGAATGACAGAATCGAAAGCTAAAATAGACGCATTTGAACGGACACCTGGTTCGTGTTCTCAACAAATTGCTCAAACAAATCTCGTGTATTTCGAATGCCTTTTCTGGGCGCGATTACTTTCCCCTTACAAAATAGCCGCAGTCGATCGAGCGAATAATATTTTCTGAACTTTCAACGCGAACTCACTGCCCGAAAAGTAATAGGTCACGTGCATTGTAGGCGAGCATGCTCAAGTAGATGGCAATGCTCTACCTGCTTTTGGTCTTGTGAATTTTTAACTGTTCAAGAATTGTTTGAACGTTTCAGTTCCCGAGCTTATAGCTTCTGAGACTTCTGCCAAGAATGTTGGCAAATATCTTGCAGACCCGTTAATGCGAATGCACGGGATATGTTCTTCAGCCTCATGGGGAACTTGATAAATGGAAACGGGCTATGACATGCCGGAAGCGTTTTCAAGATTCGTCATAATACCTTCACCGAGCATTTACGTAAGCAAGGTCGGCACGTGCGCAAAACTTTGTTGGACAATTTTTTCCGGTTGCAGGCGCAGCTTGTCGATTTTTCCCACAAAATATTTCAGATAAGCGATTTTTGAGGCCGCTTTCAGGCTGGCGTCGCCATATCAGCTTTTATTGACAGCCACGTGCGCACGCATCTCGCTCACATAGAGAAGTCACAATTCAAATAGTGTTTTTCTACGGTCAAGTTCACGTTACATAAAACAGAAAACTGTGAAGCTGAACCACGCGTAATCTTCCCCAAATATTCATAAATTGTAGTCACAAGAAGCGGACAGAAATTGTCGAGATCGCAGGACATTTAGTGGGTGGTTCGGATAGAGGAGTATGTACTACTCGGTCACTTCCCTTGTGAAGTTGGTTGCAGAAGTAGACGCGCTCTTCCATTTTTAACTTTTTGTGGTTTATTGGGGCTTTTTAATACTGACGTTTGTGCCGGAATCAAACTGGATGTACTATAAAATCTGCATTTTTGAAATTCAGGGCACCACAAAAAATATTTCGGTTGCTAACGAAAAATTGCTTTCAAAAATATTGTTATAGTGGTATTACTTCAGTAATACACTACCTCTGCAACAGGAGAGTCGTTCAACTTATTTGTTTTAAAGCACAGCATACTTCGGCCATCTGAGTTTATATCGGCCATGAAATATAGGTTTACTTCGGCTTTGTGAGCATTCAAAAATTCCTATTCTGTAGGCGCGCAAATTGTGAATTACGGTTTTTCAGACATGTCAACATCTGGTGGAGTTCTTGGGCCGCACTGATACCATCCAAGAGTAACCTGTGGAGCTTATATACTGCTTTTAGCGCGCTGGCATACGGTGCCGACCTCTCCTCGCGGACGCCGGTTGTGCGATGGCCGGATCCTTATCGTCCGTAATATTACTTTCCCTTCCATGTTGTTTTGGAAAACTTGGCAAGCAAGTACGTTCCGCTCTCTCGTCTGAAATTTCGTGCCACAAAATATTTTGGTGAGATAAAAAGAAGACACTCTATCCAAAGTGTTTGTGGCACACCGACAAAAGAATGGTGCAATGCAAAACACTACCTCCCTTGCGCATGCCTGCGATATGAAAGCCTTCCCCCAAGCTACCATTCGGTGCAGACGACGGCTGCAGTTTGCAATGTCGGTAAACCGCCGCAACTTCTGGGCTTGGGTCTACTGCAATGAATTTGCAACGCACGGAGAAAAGAACGCTTTAGAATTAATCCAGGTACCATATGAAGGGAAAGTGCGATGAACCCGCTTTCCTCGTTTTGTCGTAAATCTGCCGAACACTGAAATATTTTGCATGAGAACAATGGTCGCCAGTAGCTGATCTTAAAAAGTTCGTTGTCGTTAACCGGCATAAAGGGCAAACTAAAAAAATCAGGATTCCGTCTGCCTCATTTACTTCATGAACGGTGAGGTCCCGACAACCGGAAGATCAGCGGAAGGTTTTTGTGCACGTTTTTATGGCTAGGTATCATGCGGAGTTCCGGTGACAACAATGTAACGTCTAACAACGCCCTACTGAATGTTCGTTTAAGCAATCTTCCTGGATTTGAGAGACTAGTTTCTTCCCTTTGTACTCGTGGCTGAGTACAACTGTTCAATTAGGATTTACAAAGAATATTGTAGTGTAAACATAGTAGGTCACACCTTGCACTCCTACCAGAGACCGTTGTGTAGTTAATACATGTAATGAACGCGTTTTCATAGTAAGGCTGACCAGAGAGGGAGAAGTGTTAGAACGTGGAGGACCGGAGTATATTGTGAGTAATGTTGATATTATGTCGGGGACGGTTTAAATCATGTTAAAATATAAAAAAGTGTCCGGCTCGTTTTTATTTATGGTTTTAGATATTTTGTCAAACCTTGAGATGCGGCTTATCAAAAAAAGTCAAAGCGCGGAACTATTTTTGGTTTGGCAATGCGTTATTTCAACAACGATAAAACCAGATTTTTTTCCTTTGTTAAAATTTTGGGGCAGTTGTGAACGCCTAAATGTCAGCCGTGGAATATTTACAACTGTGGGCCTCTGAACGGCATATTTTAATTATTTGGCTAAAACCCAACACAGGGGTACAAAATAGCATCCTGGTGGGTTGGTGCACAGGGAACGCGGACACTTCACGTGGGCTTCTGAGTAGTTTTAAGCGGTTTTCATAGTATGTCCGGTATTTCCTCAAATAATGAGCACAGGTGTAGGAAAAGTACTAAATAACAAACGTCAACACCACTCGCGTTTCTTTTTGTACCGCCTGTGCCGTCGGTATAGGAAAAATGTAGAATCGCAACGCCTTTTCCCATTGTGAGGTCGGCGAACCGTTTCTTTAACCTCTCCAGTTCTTGTATTTAGCTGATCATTAAACCCCGGCTTGGGAGTTATCTTACTTTGCTGGAATGGCGGGGAAAATAAACGACAAGGTGGACGTTCTGACAATCTTTGTCGTCTGAGTTGATTGACCAAGTGCAAAAATGGATTTTCTGATATCGCGTAGGCGTAGACATGGAGATTGAAACTTTATTTACCGATTGTAGCTCCTAGGCGTCTGCAACGAGGCCCTGGACTCTGGCAGTGTCTTCGGTCAGTTGGACTGTCCAGAGTTGATCCTGTCGGTTCTAACTCTGCTGTACTGTCTCCCACTGCCCACTGTTGTTAACACTGCAACCTAGTGTGACTGTCTGCGAACGTTACCATAGCTTGTGTGCTAGGTCCACTCGTTCCTAGCGTATGTGGCACGCTGCTACCACCAAAACAATACAATGAGTGACGCGTTTCTTTTCTAATATACATCACGTTTGCGATGAGCTTAAGGGGATCTGTCCAAGGGTTACGAATAATCAATTCAATTTACATTCTGGCCCCCGCATGAATACGGTAGAAATGAATAAAACTGACCTCTCTGTTTAATGAAGCCTACATTTTATTTTTGAAAAATAACACACAAATTAATATATTTAGTTTTTATTTTTATTTATTTTTTGTTTGTTTTTTATTTTTATTTATGTATTATTAATTAATTATTGATTAATTAAGTAATTATTAATACTGTCAACCCCCACTTGAGGGTCATAACAGAGAGGGAGGCAAACGATACCTAAAGCAAATACAGACATTGATACTTTCAGCGACTTGGAACAATAACACAATCGCATATTCATTGCTGGGCGAAGTAAACATCAAGAGCACATTCAAATTTCTTAACGTCAGAATTTTCAACAATATGTCGCGGTAATTTGTTCCCTGCTTCTATAACATCAGGAAAAAAAGAATTACGAAAGACGTCCGTGCGAGCAGCGAAGGAGCGAACTGCCGCGTCATGGTTTATCCGGATGCTGATCATATTCGGGAGGCTGTACGTAAATTCTTCTATTTTTTGACCTTGTAATGTCTGAAAGAATACTTTTAAGCGGTGATTTTGCCGTCTACTTTCTAGAGATTCCAAACGGCTTAGTTATAACATATTGGTAACTGAATCCGTTCTTTGATACCTAATACATAATACTTATACTTATTACTTAGGCTTATCTATACATACAGAATATAATTAATAGTTGATGAGATTATTCTAAGAACAACTTGTACGGGATTATGGCCGGGGTGTTCTACCAGTATTTAAATATCCACACCTCTTCATATTTTAGCCTATATATATATATATCATTGCAAAGAATTTAAAACAACGTCTACTAGAGCACAAAGATGCACCGTTAATCCTCGCATTTTCTTGTCTCCTATAGGCGTAAATCTCTTAAAGTTAGCGCGAACAGGTCTCCACGTAGTGTGTGTTCTGACGAAATTGCTGTATTGCGACTGTAGTGTTTTTTTTACAGAGACACTTCGCGCTTTTGTTTGTTTACAGACGTTCGGTCGGCATAATCTAGTTATTTGCGCATTCCGACCACTTACGCAGCAGGAGTACCAACGAAGGCAAACACGGCATGCTGGTGAATGTTTTTGAAATTTATAAGACAAATATGCCTTGGTTTTTGTGATTTTTTGCTTGTTTTGACAAATATGACACGAACTGACATATAGATACCGATTTTATATTCACAGCTTGATGAGATAATTAGACTAAGAACAAATTGCACAATATTATGGCCGGGGGTGCTTGTGCTGTGCCTTAGGCCACAACCTACCCTATACTATTTACCTTGAAGCAAATTATGACGTATTACAGCATCGCTAACCTTATTCCGTCGAAAACGCAGTGAAATCGTGACCGCGTTGAGCCCGAGCCCGAGGCTACCTAACAAGACTGCTTCGGTAAAAATCAGCCTACTTAGAGCACGGGCAGAAGCGTTAGAAGTGGATGGAAATTTTGGGAAATTATGACCCCACTTGGAATACGCCTAGCCATACATTTGTGTTTCGGCGGCGTGTTGGTGCGTATTGCGAACGAAAGCTCCAGAAAATATTATTTCAGACGAAGACAGATAACGACTGCTAAACAACGAAAACATTGGCCTAGCAAGATGTGTTTGCTTTCGTTGGTCGGCTGCTCGCTCAAAGTGGTCGGACAGAGCCGATAATTAGATCTGCGGACGGAACATCGTGAGCAAACAAGAACGCGAGGTGTTCTGTGTAAGAAAAAAGATACAGTCCCGAACATAGAAATTTGTCAACCTAACATTAGGTGAGAGCTGTTCGCACTAACTTTACTAGATTACGCCTATAGGAGAGAAAGAGCTGCGCGAGTACGGTGCACCTTGGCTGCTCTAAAAGACCATGTTGAAAATTATTGTGCAATAAAAATTTGGCTGAAATATTAAGAACTGCGGATATTTAAATACTGGTAGAACATTCTTATGCTACCGGACTGTACTGTCAAGAGCAAACGCTTGCGGACCATAAAAGCAGCAATTTTTTTTATATCTCCCCCCCCCGCTTCGAAGCCCAGTGTATTATCTACGGTACGTTTGCAATATTTTAAAAATTATACGACCTCTCACATGATCACCACAGTTTGTGTGGGCTACCGGAAGAGAAATAACCTATAAATGCCGTTTCCTTGTCTGTAAACTTTCGCTAATGGCTGTACATGAGGTAATGGAGTTATACTAAGTAACGATGTGCCAAGAAAATGAATATCCGCCAGAGAGATCATGAACATGCAACTGCTATTTAGGATGCTTGCCCTACTCAGGGGCAGGACACCGCTGCATGGCAATTTACTCCTTTTTAGGTTGTATTGTGTGAACTACAGATGTTCTCTCTTGTAAGCCCTATTTTCGATTGTAGTAATAGTAGTGTAGTTCGAGGGAAAGAAAAGGGAAGGAAGTGCACAGGGGATATTGCCTCGAACCATGGAGTGAGTTTGTTTATTTACGTTTGTTTTTGCCGACCGGCTGCACCGGGCTCTGTTATCTGTCTTAACTGTGTGCCAAGGGAAGCGCGTGTTCCATTCTTTATTTCTATGCCGCACGTGTTATCTCTTTTGATAGGGAGAGCGTTTCGAGCTAACGTCAACAGCCTAGAATAATCTTCTTTGATTCTACATTGTTCTGTATGTACTTCGACGGTTCGAGAAAACACTCGCGACCAGAGATAAATGCCTGCGGAGCAGACGCCGCGGAATTTTGTAACGTTGACGCTCGCCTTCGCACGTCACGTTGTTGACTGCTGCTTCACCGTCTGTGTATTCTTTGAGTTGTTAGGGGAGCACAAGTTCGCTCCAATAAACTTGTATTCCTTGAAGACAACTGCGTCGTCTTTGGCTTCGTGACATCTGGTGGAGGTGCTGGGTACGCATCCTTTATGCTCCCAACGACCCTGGAAGCCGCCAAGCCAGTCCAATTAGAGCCAGCCGCCGACTGCAAGGTCTGCAGCTCGAGTTTGGTCTCCAGCCAGACGGACCCAAGAGAACGACCGCTGCAACCGCCAACATGGTGCTTGAAGCCACTCCCCCCATCGTCCTGCAACAGCCCCGGGAACCATGAGTGAAACTAAGCGCAAACAGACACAGGGACGAGAAAGGGAAACGACACCAGCGCTTACTATCAACTGAAAGATTTATTAAAATCGAAAGCACATATAGACCATGCCAAGCCCCAACAATCAGGCACGTGTGACCGTCGCACATCCGTACGGCAGTACATGAGGACAAGCACCCCCTTTCCTTCTCTTCTTTTTTTCATCCTCTCCCCCTCTCCTTACGAGTTTCACTCCTAAAGAAGTTTCACTCACGGATGTTCATCAACTAGCTAGTCTCTCTATTTTGCCACAGGAACCACCCTCGTTCGGCGGATCTCCCGCTGAAGACCCTGAGGACTGGTTGGAGAAAGTGGAGCGTGTTCGAGATCTTTAACAGGTAGGATGACGAAGACACGTTGCGTCATGTTTCCTTCTATTTGGGGGATGCAGCTCGAACTTGGTTCGATAACCATAAAAGCTCTCTGACTGGACTGGACTCTCTTCAAGAGCGAGTTCCTTAGAACGTTCGCCACCGTCGTGCGAAAGGAACGAGCCGCACTTTTGCTGGACAATATCATCAACCTCAGCAGGGCACTACCTGCATACAGCCCAACTAGGGGAGGAGGAGTACAGGGCCAATGAAGTATAGAGCAGAGTGTTAAAGAGATAAAGAAAGAGAGAAGAGAGAATGAAAATATAGGGCTAATTCTGTCTAGCACATGAGTCAGTCCGGGCAGGCTTCGGCCGGTCGTTTGCAGGTAGTAAAGCAGCTGGCCGAAGACAACCCTCTCCGTTGGGTCGAGGCAGGCCCATTCGTGAATGGATGTTTTTTTTCGACGGTTCTTTTTCATTCAGCGCCGAAAAACGGGCGCGCAGTATTAAACAAAGTATACATTTGTGGGCTAGGCAACAGCAGTGGGGTAAATCCTCGATGTAATATTGACGGGAAACAGCAAGTCTAGCACACATGTATTCAGCAGTGTTGGCATCAATTGATAACAAGGCTATTCAAATGATTACAAGGCGTGAAACGATATCAAGGCCGTATCAACCAGCAAATGAAAGTTGGCTCCCCGGCAAGCCAGCGTGCCCTTCGCAGTCGCTTGATGCCAACAATCAGGTACAATGGCGCTGCTTTTGCTACCGACAGCGCCATTTTGCATAAGAAAGCGACAGGTATTTGCAGAATATAAAAAGCGCAGGTATTTGCAGAACGCTCCTTAAAGCCTAACCTCCTTGACTCATTCAAACTACGTCTGTCTGTCTCTCTCTCTGTCGGTGTGTCTCTCCTTCAGTTAAGCGCCCGTGCGTTGAAGCGAATTCAGCGGCGTTCTAGCGGCGTGATAGCTGCGTGGTGTACACGTTGATAGCACCAACCCCCCAAACACTAAACGTTACCGCAATACGTCGTCCTTGTGCGTCCAGCCCCTACTCTCGGACCCCCTCGTGGCACCGTCCACTTAGCGACCACAAAAATGCGGTCGTGCTCGTCCTGCGCTAAATCGAAACTCGCCATCTAGCAACAACCACTCCTCCCCGAGGCCCCGCAGAGAGGGACAGAGTAAAGCGAAATCCAGAGGCATTCCCGTGGCACGTCGACAAATGACTTTCGACGGCATGGACATACCCCTTTTCTTTTCGTTCGTACAGCGAGAAATGTAGCTTCCCTTTTCCTCAGAGCCCCCCCCCCCCCCTTCGAGAGAAAAAGAAGAAGAGAAACAATAAAGATCCCACCGATTGGGGCCCAGGGGTGCAAGCCCCCTGGTATGCCCCTGAATAAATAAATGCAATTTGTGCTTGACGTTACCTACTTACGGAGATCTCTCTCCCTCTCTCTCTCTCTCTCTCTCTCTCTCTCTCTTCAAACACCACACCAGCAACTACCACCAAGGATACCACGACGCCGACCACCACCCCACCACCACCCACCAAACCCTACGCCGGACGTAAACAACCCCAAGGGTGCTCTGCATCCCACTTACTCGTGTCGCCTCGCGCGGGGCATGCGACGGAGGATTTTTTTTTTATATTCACAGAAATCTTCGCCTAGTGGTTTTGGCTGCTTCTCAGAGACCTATAGCTTCGTCGTCGTTTTGGTGCAAATTATTGCATGCGTTTTTTTCACCCGAATACGTGGTAGCAAAAACTAGATTTAGTGCGAGAACGTTAGCATTTACTCAAAATATGACCCATCAGAACGCATCACCTGCCAGAATATCAGGAATAGAGACAAATTACATACGGGCAAACATAATCTCGCCAAGGGCAATTGCAGGCATGGCTCATACGTGTAAAGACGCCACAACTCTCTCACGATATCGCTTTTTTCAATACGCCTCTTTGGCCTCCACGCTCGTCCAAGCTCCAAGGCATCGTCTGCCGTAGTGGCACTACGTCGGGTTCCTTCTATTGTGACCGCACACGAACGATCGTGCGGCACGAAATGGTCGCCTGATTGGTATACGGAACTCCCAGAACTAGGTATACTGCCAACGGTGTAAACTTCTGGCTGATATTATTTTCAGGCGAATGTTTTTTGTATTCACCTCCAGGCGTTTCGGGCTCTCATGGTGCTGCTACTGCTGAGACTGGCTTGACGCTCCGTTAGGCCTTTGCAACGCCACACTGTGCTGCCGGTCGGAGCCAACACCATTATCTCACCGACGGCCCGGTCTCAGCCAGCCAACGGAGAGGCTAGCTAATTCTCGCTGACGGTGTGGGATACACGCGCGCTGCGCGTGACATGTGAGAAGAGCTGGATCGCGCCCCGGCTACCATTTAGATCACCCGGCAGCAAGGCAAACGCAAGATAGAGGCTTTCTACCCTTCGCTGGACAGAACGCACCATGGGCTGTGATTGCTGCTTACAAATGCCGAGACAGGAATTTGGCACCAATAAGGTTGTTACCAAAGGCTGCAATGTCGACTTTTGAGAACAGGAAAACCAGTACTTACCGGTCTGCATGGATGATACCAACACTGTGCGTCCTCTTCGGGTCACCGCTCCCATTCATCACAGGGCACGTCAATAAGTGCTGGTGCGATTGTCCACGTGTTCGCCAGGGGTTATGACGAACGTTTGTAGCTTCACCTCGCGTTACTAGCAGCACCCGCCACTACTTAATTTTATGTGGATTCTCGCGACGGTGTAAAAATATATTTAGGTTTTGGCACTGACTGGCCGCCGCGGCGTAGATCGCAATCAGACTGTGTTCGCCCTTTAGTACATGCGTTGACCGCAGCGGTGCGCTCCGCTGCGGCGTAGGGTAGAGTGCCTCGATGCTTCCTCCTCACCCACGGAGGAGCGGCGAGAGGAACAACCAGGCGCGTTATCTTGAGTTCCTATATATAGCTCCCTTAGCGGGAGCCAGTTCAGTAGAAGTAAAACTTTATTGAGGAGGAGTGGCAAGGAGATTAAGGAGAAACTTGGGTTGGAGTCCTCTTTCCTCAGTCAGTTGCTTAATCAGCTGTTGTCTTCCATTGCTGTGCTTTCGAATGAGCTGCTGCCAATCGCCTGTCCCACGTTTCTAGTGAATGAGGTGCTATTGTTCTCTGCATTGATAACTGGGCACCATAAATTTCTGTATGCTCAGTCCTGACTAATATCTTGTATATTTGTGTGGGATGTGGCATCAGTGTTAGTTTGCGCTATTTTAGTTTGTGCAGCGTAGCCATCTTGAGTTCCAGGTCGTGCGGGAAAAACACCCGTCTCGCATGTAGGATGCCGCCGGGCCGCCGTGCCAGCGGCAGCGGCGAGGAGCAGTGGCAAGGAGCGGCGCGAACAAAAACTGGCGCACGATAGACGGCTGCTTATCAGCTGAGCGGCCGCCGCTGCCGCCGCTTCTCCCAAACGCATATGCTCAGTGGAGCAGAACTGACCGAATACGGGGTCGTGTGCGCAGCACCGAAAGCGGGCTTTCCTATCGAACTGGAACCGGTGGCATGTGGCAATCAGACCCGCAACTCTTGCGGCACGCTATATACAGGAACTCTAGCGTAGGGGCCTATCGCTTGCGGAGCGACCAGCGCGGCTACGCTGCGGCCCCTGCTTTTGGTGTCATTTTAAGCGGTGTATGTCTTGGCTCATTTCTACCAAAATGCATTAAAACGTTCGGACGTTAAGCTTAAGCTTCCGCGTTGTGGTAGGGACAGTGCACGAACAAATTTTGCTCTAATGTATTTTCTTGGGTGGCGGCTTCTCCCGTGTTATCCGCCTCTTTGGTCGGGCTCCTCTCGGACACAAGCAATACCCGTCTATAATTGTATGGAGGGCATAAGGTACTCGAATTAAATAGTTGAAGCTAGTAACGGTGATGTGGGCCCTGTGTTATCTAAGTGGAGGAGACGAATTTTCAGAAGAAGCATCTACCCAGACACAACACATGCGAAATGCCATAGTATTGGTTCAATTAACGTCACTCAGTTATCCCATTGCCACTTTGAACCCGCTGTGCATTTTGTTGTCCCAAAACATGTTGCTATAAAAGGTAAAAAAACATCCGTTAAAGTTTATAACAAATATGAAGTTGCGTAATATTTCCGACCCCAAACTCGCAGTGCAGAATTTTGTGGTGGAACATTGATGAGATAGCTGAACCAGGCCAACCGGAATTACGTGCAACTGACATCTGCAAGACCCACTTCACAGTGGTGCAAGTATTTATCTTGGCACGTCAACATCGGGTCCCCTTGAGCTAGAACAACGCGTGCCTCATTCTCCGTGTTGCCGTAAAAAATGAGCTCGTCGGGAGGAATTCCATGGGAATTTCCGCTGAACAATTTTTGCGTGTCGCGTAGATATATATCAACGCATGTCCTGTCCTGTAAAAGGCGACCTGGTCTATGTCTTTTTTTTTTAAGTTCACGTGAAGCGCCTAAAACTTTCCATAACATTGTACTATCCATTAAAACGTCACGGATACGTTTAGCGGGACAGGCGTTCAAAAGAGCGCGGGTTTTATTCCTGGCTGCAGAAGTAGTACTTGTGATGCACGCGAAGTGCGGAAACGTTCTACAGGCTTCTGCGCGCATTAATAAAATTAGCAGTGGCTTAGCTCGGCTATGCCAGGATATAAGTGGCGTGAGGCTAAGGTTCAGCTAGTTATTGTTAGCTTTCCTGGTTTTCTAGGATTAGTTGATTATCATGCTTACTGCTGCTAAACTCTTTCCAATCCAATTCAATCCAGTCTAATCCAGTCCAGTCCAGTCCAGTCCGTCAGGGGCCGTATTCTCGGACGCACAAATTCCCGGGAAATGTGGGAATTGGCTGGAAGTCTTTTCCGAGTTGGCTTTCAGTTTTGGTCACGTGCTTCCGGTTGACAAAGCGGTTGTGTGTGCTGTCGTCATTATGACGTTTCATGACGTTTACGGGCACTAGTTCTAAGTTTCCCTTATTTCTCTTTACTGAAAGCGCATAATTCTTGGCCGGCAATGAAAAACTAGAATAAATGCACCGGACAAAACGACGTAAGCCTGTCTTTGCTATTCAACAATACTGCTTGTAATAAACACCCTCTCTGTGATTAGCTGAGAAGGTGTGACGTAATTTAAACAGTTGGCAGGAACAATTACGTCACACATTGGCAACTTGAGCCTGCGTAAAAGTGACGTAATGTTACATAACAGCTTGAAAATGGCGGCTGCTTTTGCCGCGAAATAGGGCAAAAATTTTTCCTCGACCTTCGGTGCCGCAAAATGTCCGGGAATTTGCATTAGGCGCAGTTTCACATGACACGTGGTTTAAAGCATGTTTTCTACCGAAACAAATCGCAGTTTCGACTGTTTCCAAGTCAACGATCACGGAGCATGCAAATAACGTGCAGTATTTTGCTTTTATGTTTGGCAATAAAATAAAAATTAGGCTATGCCTTGTGCCACGCACGTGGCACGAGACACGCCCTCCTCGCGGTGGCTGCTGCCAGGCAGAAGTGACGTCAAGCTAAAATAATCACGTGACTTCCTGTGATGTCCCAAAATATACGTCATGTTTACGTCATTTGATGTCGCTTTTTTGTGCTAACGAGCACGGCCGGCGCGGCGTTTACGGTTTCTGTGCCCCATGTTCTCCGCCCGTGGTTCTGAATCGCAAGCCTGTCGCATCGTTACGTCCTTATCGGCTTGCACAGCGGCTGCCTCGCGGCGCTTTTTTGTTGTTGGGAGGATTCCTAAGTAATTATTTAGATTGGGTATTTTCGTGAACTTACTTTTCACGCCTTGGTAAACCTAACGCATCCTTTTTTCCACGCCGCTTCGCCCCGCTCTCTACATGCTCCTAGAACTGTCGTGTTTTCGTTAATATTTTGTAGGCTTCATGTTGTCTTGCAGTTCACGTGCCATCGGCTTTACGCGCCTGGATTCGTTGTCTACTTGTGCCTCGCTAATTGCATGCCAAGCCTTGTGAATTGATTCTAGTGGTTCAATGTTAAAACGTAGGGACCAGTATTTTCCATCGCGTTGCGCCGTGGCTAACGAGGTAGCTGTCTTTGATGACATGACAACGCGAGCGACGCAGTGTCAGCATGTGCACGAATCAAGTGTCGTCAGGTAGCGCAGGGCATCATGGAACGCAATCCGTCCTCGCATGTAGCTTCTGCAATTTTTACCGTGGGGCAGTACTACTTTCGCCGAGAAGTGAAATCATCCTGACTACTCCGCGGAAACGCTCTGTGCACGCGGCGCTGCAGAAGCCGTGCAGGGAGCGCAGCTTCACTTCCGTGGGTGGCCAGGTGAACGGGTGGAGCCCAGGTTTCCGTCTATGGGCATCTACTCAAGATACCGCGGAAACCATTTGCTGACTGGCTGCATCTTGTGCAAGGAGGCTCAAGCTCAACTGTGCAAGCATGGGAGAGATGCAGCCAGATAAGATCACCGTTTCGGGCCAAATTTAGCACTTCTGCTAAATAGTGCTTTGAAGTCTGGTGTGCATAAAGTAAACAAGTGACAATTCAGTTACTGTTGTCATCTAAGTTTTTTTTTATTTGTTGCTTCGAATATCATTATGCTGTCAACTTGAAAAAGTCCTAATGAAATGATAGGCAGAAATGGGCTGCGAATTTTAAGCAGTCTGTAAGCACCCATTATTGAATGCACAGAAAACAGATATATAATGTTTTGCCTACCTTGAAAGTTTGCACAGACGGTACGTGGTAACTGCCAGCCAGCAAGTTTAATGAAAGTTTCTTATCTGCTGAAATGCATGTAAAGAGGATGGCAAAGGGTTGATAGAATAGCCCTTCACACTCATCAGTTGATTGTCTGGTAGTGCCACTTGATTTCGTTCACAATTACCGCTTGGCTTTTATTTTCCTTTCCTTTGCTCCAGTGCCTTCTGCCTTCTCTAAGCTGACTAGGCAATAAAACTTCCTCCTGCTTTGAGTATATATTTTGATAGGTTCTTTCCTTCTTTACTCTTGTGTTTGGCTTGGAATTGAACCAGCCACAATACTTTAATTCATTCTCAATGGGATGTGCCAATGATGATGAGAGCTCCTCTCGGAGGCTTGCTGTCTATCCATGAAGTCCAAGTGGCTGTGACATCTGTATTCCTATCTCGGACACTCTGCGGAATTCAACTTTGACACTAATGCTTCTATGCGCAACTGGTGAAGAGTGCTTAAGCGTCTGCTGTCTAAGCCTTTGGGGTGGTGAACAGGTGGAGTTTTCAATTGTGAGGGTATATTTCACATTCTATTGCTGTTTAACTCCGCGCTGTGTAAACTGTATCGGAAAATTGCTCAAGTGACTTTGCTTAGTGGTAAGGGGCGTGACAAATTGTCCCACATTTTGGTCACAACGGTGCAAGCCTAGGCCGAGGCCAGCTACTAGAAAGTCCATTTACGGGTTGTGTGCCCATTAGCTTTTTTTCCACAAAACAGGCATTTAATTAATCGTTTAAGCCAGCAGGCTCAAAAAATATTTTATGGAGTACAACTACGGGGGAATCGTTCTTGTCGAGCTTGACACTGCCCACTCCAAAGAGTATTTCTTAATACTTTGTGCAAGAACTGTGTAGATGTGAATGTCTGTTCCTGTTTGTGAAAGTTGCAGTACAGCTGGAAGGTGTATGTATCATGAATGGCTTCAACAAGGAAATGACAACTGAACGTACTTTTGCACTGGTATCAATGAGCAGCATGTGAGCATTGATAGGTGCTTGGCTGTTCACGTTTTTTGCTACACGAAAACAGGCCATGTGCAGGCACCTTGGCAAATATTCAAGAAAAACACTTCACTCTTGACATTTTTGTTACACAAGAACAGGTCATTTTGAGGCATCCTAGCAAATATTCATGAAGAACACTTACACAAGAACACATGGTCATTTTGAGGCATCCTAGCAAATATTCATGAAGAACACAAAGAAACAGCAAAATAGTTTCCCCCAATACATGCACAGTATCATAGTTAATCATGCCAGAAAGCAAACACAGTGTTTGTCAATGACACCGTTTAGTTATCGGCCTACTGTTTCCCCCCACCTCTAATAACCAAGTGGCTATGCTTCACACTTTAAGTGAGTGAGTTGTAACTCTAGAAAGCAAACACAGTTTCTGTGCAAGTCTGTAGTGTGAAGTTCGTTTTCCAAGTGATCGGCCAAACCTGCCGTGGCTAGGGTTTTTCTAAAAAATGACAGTGAGTTGTAACTCTACTTTCTGTGCAGAGTCTGTAGTGTGAAGTTCGTTTTCCAAACAAAATGCCAGGGTTTTTCTAAAAAAATGCACAGCATTAAAACAACAAATCAGGAATGAGCAAGTGATAGTTTCTTGCACTACAATGAAGACCTGCAGGAAAGCCAAACCACCAAGTGAACTTTTCGCTTCGACTAAAAAGCACTGCAGAGGAGCCAAGAAAAAGATTCATTTTTTTTGACACCAAAGCTCTGATCGAAACCCAGAACGTGTGGTGTCTGTCACTGCAGATTTCCTGCAAAACGGGCATACTGAATGTATTGCCATAAGGCATATGTTTTTTAGATGTTTACGCCATGATTTACGAACCAGGCTGGCTAGGTAACAAAACTTTGAGTGGGATTACAACAAAGTGTGTTATGAAAAACTGATAGAATACTGTTTGCCATAAATAGCAATTAAAGGTATAAAATGGTATAAAGGTATAAAATGGTATAAAACGGTTAAGTGGCCTTTTGGATATCATTTGCAAAACCTGGACAGCTGCAATCGTGAAATAGCAGAGAATGTTTGGGACCTAAAGTCAGCAGGCATGCTCCAGCTGGGAATGTATGATTGCAAGAGGAAAACAATAATAAAGGCGTGGGGAAAATTGAATGTGAGCGCTAGTTGAGTTAACACCAAGGTATTTGGTAGACAGAA
This sequence comes from Haemaphysalis longicornis, assembly GCA_013339765.2. NCBI lineage: Eukaryota > Metazoa > Arthropoda > Arachnida > Ixodida > Ixodidae > Haemaphysalis > Haemaphysalis longicornis. The sequence continues at coordinate 195,309,668 of CM023450.1, read as the reverse complement.
TAGTTAAAAAATAATTAAGAAACAATATCGGAAGCCTAATTTAGCTTGGTTTAAGTTTATTAGTACTCAGCTTCATGTTCCGCACTGAACACCATTTTAGAATGGTACACCTGCATGGACTCCGGCACAGCAGCTTTTAGGGTATAACACACAGTTTACGTAAAACAGAACGAAATAACAGAATATTGGATAAGCACTTCATTTATAAGTAAATCAGAAACAGCAGGGGTTTTAGAACGAGGCTCGTAAGCGTTCTGAATGAAAAGGAGGAATGACGAGTTGATGATGTTACTAATCACAAATTTCACCAATCATGTCGGATACAAACCCCTTCCATGGAGGGAGTGTGTGTACCCGTGAGATGTTTTGGAGAAGTTTGTAAATGTCCCGTACACGTTTTGCCGCGAACCATGTACGGGTTTGTTTATTTATTGTTTGTTTTTGATGCCCGGGCGCGCCCGGCTCGGTTATCTGTGTCCTATGCGAAGGACGTGTTCCATTCTTTATTTTTACACCACACGGGCTATCTCATTCAGATAAGCATACTGTTTCGCCCAAACGTCGCTAGCCAAGAATAATCTTCTGTGATCTACAATGTTCTGGATGTGAATCGACGGTTCCAGAAACACTCGCGCTGAAAGATAAAAGCCTGCGGAGGAGACGCCGCGGCATTCCTTTCGACGACACTCGCCAGCGCAAGTCAATCTGTTGACCGCTGCTTCGTCGTCTCTGTATTCTTTTGAGTTGTTATGGAGCACATGTTCGCTCCAATAAACTTGTTTTCCTTGAAGACAACTGCGTCCTCTTTCGCCACGTGACATCTGGAAGAGGTGCGGGGTAAATGCACCCTACGCCCTCGTCAAGCCGACAAGAAAGTCCACTCGTGCCAGCCGCCGACAGAAAGGTCTACAGCTGGAGTTTGGGCTCCTTCCGGATAAAGTGAAGAAAGAAGACGTCGTTACGACCACCGTGATCAACGCAGGCACCATGACCACCATTACCCTCGTTCTTCAACAGCACCGGAAACCACCATGGTTCCGCGGATACCCCGGAGAAGACCCTGAGGACTGGTTTGAGAAAGTGGAGCGCGTGCGCATCTTTAGCAAGTGGGATGACGAAGAAACTTTCCGCCATGTTTTCTTCTACTTAAAAGATACGGCGCGAACGTGATTTGAAGACCATGAAAGCTCCCTAACCGACTGGACTCTCTTTAAGAGGGAGTTCCTCAAATCTGCCACCATGATGCGGAAAGAACGAGCTGCTCTTCTGTTGGAAACGTGCACGCAACACCCCAACCAAGGGGGTCGTGATCTTCGTTGAGCAGATGAAGCAACTATTTCGCCGCGCGGACCCCGAAATGACGGAAGAAAAGAAGTTACGCTTCTTGATGCGCGGTGTGAAGGAGGAACTGTTTGCTGGACTGGTCCACAACCCGCCCAAAACCATCGCCAAATTCGTGACCGAAGCCATCACGATTGAGAAGGCTCTAGAAATGCGTGCTAAGCAGTATGACGGCAACTTTGTTGGCGCGGCTAATGCGAACCACGTCGACAGCATGCCGATTCCTGCAGACAGCCTACGGGATACTATCCGCGCAATAGTGACGGAGGAGCTGCAGAAGCTTCTCCCCACGCCTTTGCAGCCGCAAGTCGCTTCCCTTACCGATGTGATTAGGGAAGAAGTGCAGCAAGCGCTGGGAAGCTCAACGACGTCAGAAGCACCCCGCGAGCCGCAAGCCATGTCCTACGCAGCTGCTGTTCTCCGGCCTCGCCCACCTGCGCCCTACCGTCAGGAAACTCCGTACCGTCCCCCCTGTCGCCGGCCCGACGACCTTCGGTGCAACCCCGCGCCAGTAAAATGTACGGAGAGGCGTCGCATGTTCTTGTTCACGGCTCGGTCACGGCGCCTTCGTCGGCAGCGGCAGTGGTTATGCCTGGGAAGGACCTGTCCCAACGTTTCAAATTGCTTACACGACGTTCGTCTACCGCAGCAGAACTGATCGGTTTACGTGAAGCGCTCCGAAACATTTCTTGTGAAAGGCCACATGAGTGGATTATCTTTTGTGACTGCAAACCAGCGCTGCAGGTACTAAGGTACCCATTGAAGCGAGGCACGTACGATCAGCCGACCACTGATGTCGCTATCCTGTTTAAAAAGTTGAGTGAAAAGGGCCACACGGTGGTGTTTCAGTGGATACCAATCAACTGTGGGATCGTTGGATATGAGTTGGCGGATGTAGATGCACAGCAGGCACACCACAATGGAACCCTCCTGTCTATACCGATCACAAAGCAGGATGCTAACGCGACACTTGTACGTGAGCACGCAAAAAAGCCTGCAGCCTTGCATTCGTTGGACCGCAGAATTGACATGAACGCCTTCGCAAGCTCGATCCAGAGCGCAAGTTCTGGGTCAGTCATGCTATTCGTCCTCACCGAAGTCAAGAACATTACCACACAGGCTTCGTCTTGGAGTAGCAGTGACTCGGAAGTATCTTCACACAATCGGACGAGAGGACAGCCCAGACTGCCTTCTGTGCGGTTGTCCTGAGACTGTCGCACATTGCTTAGCGTTTGTCCAAAGTACTCTGGTGAGCGAATAACCTTGAGACAGCTTTACTACGCTTGGACACTCGCCCTCTGTCCGAACATAAGATTTTGGGCACGTGGGCTGACAACAGGAAGCAAAGCCTAGCCGTTAAATCCCTGCTTACAATTCTTGTTGACTCCTCTTTGGATTCGCGCCTCTAGGTTGCGGCAAAATTGAACACACTGCGAAAAAATGTTTGAGCAGTTTCTTTTTTTTCTTGAATGATAGTCATTTGCTGAAAAGTGAACTGTAGCCATCTGATTCAGCGCCCCGTTATACGTGAGATGTTTTATGGTTTTACTACTTGTACATATTTTATTTGTAGCTTTTATTGTTATTCCTATACCTTCCATATTCATTCCTTTCTCTTTCTGTCCCCAGAACATTCCCCCAAGAGGGAAGTGTAGCAGGCCCAAGATAAATTTCTCTGGCCGACCTCTTATCCTTTTCAATAAACATTTACTCTCTATCTCTCCCGCTCCAAAGAAGACCGAAGTGTGGCGAACGCCCAATAATCGTCCGCTGTGCTACCACTGCAGAGAGTCCGACAACATCTACCGTCTCTGCCCCTGCAACAGGCTCGGTTTGCGAGGCTTCGCCGTGGGCGCACCACGCACCCGACCCGGCCAGCGCCATACTGAGATATAAGACTACCTGTCTAACACCAACCGAGGACCAGCCCGATTCAACTGTTCACCGTCGGCCTACCCGTACCAGTCGCCAAACCGCCCCAGCACTGCTGACTTCTCACGTGGAAGGTCCCCCAGCCCACGCGGGGGAAACGAAAAGCAGCACCTTCTGGAGGTAAAGTTCCACGACCGCGGAAAAATGAAAACTCTCAAACGAAGCAGCGACTCGCTGAAGTCCATGCTTCGCGACATGCCCTCAGCCGGACGATCCGATCTAACCCTGACGTGACTTCCGAACACGACGACAGCAAAACGGCGTGACGCATACCCGACATGACCGAACCTGCCGCTGAGAATACGACGAAGATGACGCATAGTGTCCGACCTTCAACACGTACAAGCAGAGATACGACGCCATGACGCACCCGGAACTCGACGAAGGCAGCGTCCAACGTTCAGCTGTCCATCTACGGCTTTGCTGTAGTCGCTCTCATAGACACGGGACCCGACTACTCAGTATTGAGCGGGCCATTTGCGTCTAAGCTGAAAAAAGTTATGACCAGATGGGACGGTCCACACATACGCACAGCAGGAGGTCACCTCGTGACACCAAGTGGAACGTGCACATCGGGCGTCACCATAGACGGCACAACGTACCTTGCGGCGTTCGTCGTTCTGCCTAACTGCTCCCGCGAAGTAATTTTTTGAATGGACTTTTTGATGGACAACGGTGGAATAATCGATCTTCTGACCGAGTCAATAACTTTTCCCCCCATCACTCAATGACGCCGGAACCAAACCCCGAACACCGTGCTGTTGTAAGGATTGCCGATTTATCATGTCACCCTGCCACCCCGCGCAAGCTTGATGATCGCAGTCTAGTGTGAAGATGCTGCTCCTGACGTCGACGCTATCGTAGACAGTGATCAAAGGTTGCTTCTCGACCGTTGTGTCTCTGTCGCAAGAGGCATTGTGCGCTTCACGGAACACCAATCCCACCTTTTGATTACTAATTTCACCGAGGAGTACCAGCATTTAAACAAGGGCGCGGCAAATGCATCCCTCGAAGAAACGCAAGAAGCAAGTGACGTGATCGCGGTCGCCGACTTTAAACGCACACCCGTAGAAACCTTCAAGTTCCCGCAGCCCTTAGACGTGAATCCGGCGCTACCGCAAGAACAACGAAACACATTATTGGCTTTGCTGCGTCGCTATAGCGAATGTTTTTCGTCGAGCGCAAAAATACATCAGAAACCTCTAGCGAAGTACCGATAATACACCGAAGATGGAGCCCGACCTACCCGACAGTCACCGTACCGTGTCTCTTCACACGAACGGGAAGGCATCAGGACTCAAGTCGACGACATGCTCAGCGACGACATTACACAGCCAAACGAAAAGCCTCTGGGCTGCGCCGCTCGTACTGGTGAAGAAAAAAGACGGCACATGAAGATTTGGGGTTGACTACCGGCGACTGAACAAAATCACCAAAAAAAGACGTGTACCCCCGGCCGCGAATCGACGACGCCCTCGACCACCTCTGCCATGCGAAGTATTTCTAATCGATGGAACTGAAGACCAGCTACTGGCAAATTGAAGTGAACGAGAGAGACCGAGAGAAGACCGCATTTATAACCCCGGACGGCCTATACGAGTTCAAAGTGATGCCTTTTGGGCTGTGCACGGCGCCAGCAACGTTTCAAAGAGTCATGGACACTGTGCTAGCAGGCCTTAAGTGGCACACCTGCCTCGAAAACGTCGAGGACGTTGTGGTATTCGCCCGGACTTTCGAGGAACACCTTGCAAGGTTGGAGCCTGTACTCGAGGCCATTCGTACGTCGGAGTTAACGCTAAAGCCTGAAAAGTGCTGCTTAAACGAGGAACTCGAGTTCTTGGGCCACGTCGTCAACACCGCTGGAGTCCTACCTGGCTGGCAAAAACTTCAGCCATTGCGAACTTCCCAACGCCGAAAGACAAGAAGGGCGTGCGAAGATTTCTCGGTTTGTGCGCATACTACCGGCGCTTCATCGCAAACTTCGCACGCATTGCAGATCCACTCACGCGCTTGACGAAAGATAGCACGCCTTTCAGCTAGGACAACGACAAAGAAAAATTCCCCCGCATTTCCCCGAGGGGGAGATTGTGAAAGTGCGAATGCACGGTTGTCGGCCCGCTTGCGGCGCTTGCGCTCGGCCCCCGCAGCCCACCGCCTCGCCGCCTTCTCTTCCATCTCTTCCATCGGGTTTGTAGTATCACGTGTACACCACGCAGTTATCAAGCCGCTATAACGCCGCTGAGTCGCCAACGCACGCCGCTGACGACGTAGTTTGAATGCGTTAAAGATATAAGGCGCGTCACTAACACTGATATCAGCGTCGCGTCCGTGGCTTAGTCGGTAGAGCGGCGCGCTGCGGCCGCAAAGTCCTCGGATCGAAACCTGGCGCCGGATGCTGTTTCTTTTTTAAATATAGAGGAGCACTGCGGACGCCGCCGCCGCCGCCGCCGCCGGCGGTGAGATGGTTTGGGGTCGCTTATAAAGTGCATTCGCACCTAAAAAATATTCTGCGAGCTGCAAAAACGCCTGCAAAGCCCACCCGTGCTCGCTCATTTCGACGAAAACGCCGAAACGGAAATGCACACGGACGCCAGTGATATAGGCTTAGGTGCCGTCCTTGTCCAAAAGCAAAGCGGTTGCGAAAAGGTAATCGCCTATGCCAGCCGTGGTCTGTCGAGAAATTACTCTGCCTCTGAGAACGAGTGCCTGGCTATTATACGGGCGATTTCAAAATTTCGCGCGTACGTGTATGGAAGACCATTCAAGGTTGTGACAGACCACCAGGCACTCTGTTGGCTCGTCAATATGAAGGACTCCTCTGGCCGTCTTGGGTGGTGGTGCTTGCGCCTGCAGGAGTTCGACGTTACAGTCGTCTATAAATCCGGCAGGAAGTACTCCGACGCTGACTGCCTGTCCCGCGCCCCATCGACCCACCCCCACAAGACTCTCATGAATACAGCGCGTTCTTCGGAATCGTGACGGAGAGCGACCTAGCCGCCCAGCAGCGTGCCGACCCCTAATTACGCGTCATAATCGACTACCTCGAAGGATGCAACGTTGCCGTTCCTACGACCTTTAAACGCAGCTTACCAGCATTCAGCCTGAGAAACTCCATCCTCATGAAGAAGAATTTCAGCCCCGGAACAAGAGCGAATTACCTTCTTGTCATCCCCGCTGAACTTTGTGACGAAATTTTGGAAGCGTGCCACGACGACCCGTCTTCCGGACATCTAGGCACAGCTCGCACTATTGCAAAAATCAAGGCGAGGTACGACTGGCCAGGCCTTACCTCTGACGTCACCCACTACGTCCGGAGCTGCCGTGACTGCAGCGACGCGAAAACCGCCACCGATGAGACCCGCCGGACTTTTACAGCCAATAGCCGTCCTATTGAGGCCCTTCCAACAGAATTGAATGGAACTTCTGGTCCCGTTCCCTAGGTCACGATCCGAGAACAAGTGGTTTGTTGTACCGACAGACTTCATGACGCGCTACGCAGAGACGTCCGCTCTTCTGAGGGGGACTGCACAAGAAGTCGCGAAGTTCTTTATTAACCAAGTTGTGCTGCGACATAGAGCTCCTTAAGTCCTAATCACGGACCGCGGAATGGCCTTCACTGCGGAGCTGACGCAAGGAATCCTACGCTACAGCAACACGGATCACCGAAGAACGACGGCGTACCACCCCCAAACGAACGGACTTACGAAACATCTGAATAAGACGATCGCGGACATGCTGTCTATGTACGTCGACGTTGAACATAAGAATTGAGACGAAGTCCTCCCGTATGCCACGTTTTCAAACAACACAGCGAACCAGGAAACAACGCATATGACACCGTTCGAGCTTGTCTACGGAAGACGGCCGACTATGATGCTCGACGCCATGCTTCCGCATGTACAAGATGACGACCTCAACGCCGACGTCCAAGACTACCTTCCACGTGCGGAGGAGGCCCGCCAGCTCGCTCTAGTTTGTATAACGGACCAGCAACTGGTGGATGCCGGCCGCTACAACCTCCGACGCCGAGACGCCGAGTACCAACCACGGGATCGGGTGTGGGTTTGGACTCCCATCCGACGACGCGGACTCGGTGAGAACCTTCTGCGACGGTTGTCAGACCCTACCAGATTCTACGACGTGTTGGCCAATTAACCTACGAAGTGATCCCCAGTGGTCATTCTGGCACATCACGACGACGCACGCGACCTGAAGTCGTCCACGTGGTTCGCCTGAAACCGTACTTCGCAAGATGACAGACTTTTTTTGTTGTTTTATTGTTGCTGTCTGTTCGGTCTGTCGTTTTATTTAAGCATCGGGTTGATGCACTCATAGATGGGGGTAATGTCGCGAACCATGTACGAGTTTCTTTATTTATTGTTTGTTTTAATGCCCGGCCGCGCCCGGCTCTGTTATCTGTGTCCTATGCGAAGCGCGTGTTCCATTCTTCATTTTTATGCACACGGGCTAACTCATTCAGATAAGCAGACTGTTTCGCCCTAACGTCGCTAGCCCAGAATAATCTTCTGTGATCTACAATGTTCTGGATGTGAATCGACGATTCCAGAAACACTCGCGCCGAAAGATAAAAGCCTGTGGAGGAGACGCCGCAGCATTCCTTTCGACGACACTCGCCTGCGCAAGTCAATTTGTTGACCGCTGCTTCGTCGCCTCTGTATTCTTTTGAGTTGTTAGGGGAGCACAAGTTCGCTCCTATAAACTTGTTTTCCTTGAAGACAACTGCGTCGTCTTGGCCAAGTGACAGTATGTCAAAAGGTATTTTGGCACCCCAGCTGAGGACTGTGAGTCGTCAGCGCCCTTTTCTGCTGTTTTGATGATCAAGAGCCGTTGTATGAATTCGTCTTCTGTTTTCACTTTGGTCATCATCTTTCTTAGTCACTGCACTCATGTGCTTGCTGAGGGATCAAGCAAGCATGAGGGCGAGAGTGGGCACCAACTATCAGCCTAGTTACCTCAGGCTCGTGCAATTGCTGGACAGGCTAAACAAGGTTTTTGAGATCCCTGACTGTGACCTTTAACTTTTTTTGCGAAATGACATCTAGGTAAACCTTTGAAAACTCTCCGATATCACAAAAAAGACTATATGCACCATAACAAGTTGATCCACGCACGTCGAATGCCTCATATAAAATTCTATCAATGCAAACCTAACCTTTGAACCTACCTAGAAGGGACTCACTGCATTGGCTGTTTTTTTGCAATGTGTTGGTGCGCAACTGGTTTTCAGATATGTGGCCTGTGGGTTTCTAGTCCTGATGGTAATTTTGTTTGGAGACTAGCACAACCCCGCAGTGTACCTTCATGGATTCCTTGGGTTGGTCATGAGAAATTCTAGTGAATCGTTACAAGCCACCAAAGCTGGCTGGCAAGTGAGCATCTGTTTATTCACCAATGTTTTGTGGCCATGAAGAAAAAGATACAAGTTTCGTTCAATAAAAACATTGTAACAAATGACATGAGTTTAATTACAAACTTCAAAAAAATAATTGATATTACAGAAAATGGGTGCGAGCACCACAGTCACTTTCCAGCTATTTTTATCTGACATCACAGAATCTTCTTTGTGCGACTAACAGCCACCAACCTAATCCACCTCAAAGAAACATAACTATTTGGTTGCAGGAGGGTCTCTACTTCCGTTTGATCGTATCACTTGAGTTTTCACGTGCAGTTAATAGACTGATAATTGCGTTTAAAATGCGTGTCTATATGACGTCACACCTGCCCATATTACATAAATGTAATTTAAAATTAGGATGTTTTTCACCATTTCTTTTCGTTAAACCCGCCCACGCCCATGCCAGCGTTGACGTTTGCCTATCAATTACATTTGCAGCGTGCTTTCTGCTTACACCCATGGACACAAACAATTTGTGGATGCTTTCAAGCTCTAGGCACACCTTATGATTCTCTTTGACGTTGATTATTGATCCTGTGCAGAACCCAAGGGTCGTCATTTGCTGGAGTGCAAGTATGTGTATTAGACATGATGGTGGCTAAGTGTGTGTACCCCTCCTGTTACTGCCTATACAGCCTCTTCTTTGACCCTACCGCCTGGGTGTCCTGAATTAAGTTCCTTTGCATGAAGGGACTAGGTTAACTCTGGCCAACAATAGCATATACGTACCGCAGGATATACACCCAGACGTGAAAGCTATGCCAGTGCAGTAGCTGTGAGATGAAGCGTCTAGATTGGTCTCTCTCTAAGGACCCACGTCTTAATTAGTAATAGAATCATTTAGCTGCCAATGTGAGGAGCTAAATGCATGACGGAAATTACGCAGCCAGGTACCGGGACATCGCACATACGAATCTGACTCTTCGTGCATATCTTTTGTGTCGCAGATGTATTTTAGCCACACTTTATGTAGCGACATGGCTCGCCACAACAGCTGCAATGGTTTCTTCTAGGAAATATTTTCAAGCGCTGAATATTGCGTAACCGCAACAGAAGAGGGCCGTACAAGCCTCTCCATAACAAACGAGATCCCAATGCATGATATTTGTCCACGCTCCTCCGAGTGAGCTGCTGGGTCACATGATCAAACTCAAGAGAAAAATAAGAAGTAAAGTGTACTCTTTTGTTCATTACACTCGAAATACATCGAACTGCCCGATTGTTGATAGTTTTCCTTGCAAATATTCCTGAAGGGCAGATCTGCTTGTGGCACGTACGCGGGACATGTGTGGGGACACCAAAGATTACCTTTGCTATTCTTGGCGCAATTGTTTGTAATTGTGATGCGCAGATCTGCCAAGTAAAAAAAAGTTGCCGCGTCTAGCCTTCGTCCTGAGCACTGTACAGTCCGTCTAACATTTAGCGCTGCTAAGATGACGAAAACACACACTGCGATTTCAGGCCACCCATTCAAGCATATTCTGAACTTGCCATGGTGCAAACTGTTGATAACAGATGCCGCCGCGCCGACATGATTCGGAAGGTTCACAGAATTACTCTCGGAAGGTGTCTTTTCTTGCGTGGAACGTAGTTTGTTCGAACGGGCCAGTCGGCTGTGCGATGTTGCGTTATCACCTTCCCTGCGTACTGCGCTTAAATTGTACGCAGGTACCATCGGCGTACTTTAAGTGGTGATCACAGAAAACTCGAGAGCGGCCGCGACCGTATGGAAAGGCTGGCTTCTATGACAATAAATCACAAGCAACGTTCTCACGCTTTCAGATAGTGCTTCTAACATTATGAACGCCGGTTTATCGACGTTGTCGGCCCGAGAAAATCGGAGCGCGTCTCACTTTCGGATACGTGGTTTGATCAGTGGCAGCCAGCAGCTTACTAGGACAAGTATGGCAAATGCCATGCATTGGGTTCTCTTTGTTTAGAAAACTTCTGGCCCTCTTATGTTATATTGCGGTTAAGCCAAACAACTACTTATATTGCCAAACATAAAAGCAAATATGCATGTTATTTCGTATGTTCCATGATCGCTGACTTGGACGCAGTTGAAACTACAAATATTATTGTTATCGTAGGAAACATGCTTTAAACAGCGCGCATGCAAACTGCGCCTGCTGCAAATGGACGCTACAATTCGCGAGGGGGCTTGTCTCGTACCACGCGCGTGGTACGAGACGCTGCTTTTGGAACTGGTTAGCGTAGGATTACGGTTCACTTTTGTACGCAGGGCCGAAGTTGGCCAATGCAGGAACCGTAAATCGTTTCCCACCAACTATTTAAATTACGTCACGCCTTCTCAGCCCAATCACAGAGGGGGTGTGTATTATCAAGCATATTGTTGTTGAATAGTCAAAGAACATGCTTACTGTTGTGATGTCCGCCTGCATTTAGTCTGGTTTTTCAATTGCGGCCAAAGAATTAAATGCGCCTTAGTAAGGAGAAATAAGGTCAAACTTTAGAACTGGTGGGTCCGTAAAACAGACATGAATCGTCCAAAATTGACGACAGAACTACAACCGCTTTGGTCAACCTGAAGCACGTGACCAAATTGAAAGCCAATCATAAAAGACTTCGGGAAAATTGCCTGACTTGCCCAGCAAATTTGGGGTGCAAGTCGAGAAGAGGGCCGCTATTCTTGCGGCTCAAAGTCCCGGAAATTCGCCATGGTTTTTGCGTAAGCACAACGAAGTAATCAGTGAAGTGATGCAGGTATACCTCTGACAACATGCAGTGTAATTTGACGCTTGAATCATAAGATGACACTAAACGTAATCAATATTGTGCATAGAAGATATAAAAACACTTGCTATGTACTATAAAAATAAGACGGTACCTGAGGCTGGCAAGAGAAACACAATTCTGCGGGTCAAAATTGGCGTCAAAACCACCAGGCGATCGAGTAACATTGATTCAGAAGCTAGCGAAAGGCGGTTGTCGAGCTAAAGAACATCACACATTTTTTTACCGTATCTATTTATTTCAATCGCTTTTACTAACATAGTCGGGCTCTCTTCTTCAATGCAAGCTTTGTTGCGTTATCACCTTTCCGGCCGCCACCGGCGCCACGCCATCGTCTGCTGCTATGTTACAAGTTTGCGGCACGATGAGAGAAAACGGCGGCGACATCGCTTGTATGACACATAAGAGCAGCCAAGCGCTACGCCTGATAACCGCGGAGCGCACCGATGTCGCCCATTCACTCATTCGTCAAGCTCGACTTCAATCAGAGCTGTAATGAACAAAAGAGTCACTTTTCTTTGTTATTTATCTCTTGAGTTCGATCATGTGACCCAGCAGCTTACTAGGACCAGTGTGGACAAATGCCATGCATTGGGCTCTCTTTGTCATGGAGAGGCTTGTACTGCCCTCTTAAGTTGCGGTTACGCCAAACAAATAATTCTTATTTCATTGCCAAACATAAAAGCAAAATACTGCACGTGTTTGTATGCCCCGTTATCGCTGACTTGGAAACAGTTGAAACTATAATTGCGTTATGTAGAAAAGATGCTTTAAACCGCGTGCATGCGAAACTGCGCCTGCTGCAAATTCGCGGACATTTCGCGGCGCCGCCAGGTAGGGGAAATTTTTTGCCCTATTTCGCGGCAATAGCAGCCGCCATTTTCAAGCTGTTACGTAACATTACGTCACTTTTACGCAGGCTGAAGTTGCCAATGCGTGATTTCATCATTCCCGCCAATTGTTTGAATTCCGTCACGCCTTCTCAGCCAATCACAGAGAGGGCGTATATTATAGGCATTATTGTTGTTGAGTAGCAAAGCCAGGCTTACGTTGTCATGTCCGGTGCATTTATTCTAGTTTTTCATTGGCGGTCAAGAATTGTGCACTTCATGTAGAAATAAATAAGGCAAACTTTAGAACTGTTGCCAGTACAAGTCATTAAACGTCGAAACTACGAAAACACACACAACCGCTTTGTCAACCGGAAGCGCGTGACCAAAATTGAAAGCCAATCGTAAAAGACTTCCGGCAAATTCCCCAGTTCCCTGGTAATTTGTGCAGTCGAGAATAGGGCCCCAGTCGAGTCACTGCTCCTTGCGCATGCGCAGCACGGCTCTCCAGCAGCAACGCAAAACGGCTAACAAGCGGCTCCGGCGCACCGTCAGACTTGGCTACTTCGCAACGGAGCCGCACAGCTGGACACGCGCCGGCGCCAGTGCGTCTGCCGTAGCTGTGTCGTCACTCCTCTGGAATGCGCTGACCGGCGTATTTGCAGACCCAATTCTCTGCACACCCGCCCTCAAAATGGATTAAATTTCTATTCAATCCAATCCAATACTATTTAATCCTATCCAATTCAATCCAAATCCAATCCCATCCAATGCTTCTCGCACTTGCGCAGCACGGCCCTTCCAGGTCCACGCAAAACTGCTCAACCTCGGCCAGTGTAGCTTACGCTACAAAACCTCAGGTCGCCGAAGTTAACCGCGTTCTTATCAGGCGGGCATGACGTGCGCACGGGCATGGCCTAGGCACAGCGTCGAGACACCAACCAAGTCTTAACGCTCAACCATTATGATAGAATAATTTCTACTTCTCTCTCTCTCTCTCTCTCTGTATCACATGATGCGCGCCACTTGTACGAACCTTTTTTTGCTGTTGGCCTTGGAGTTCGAGCCATAAGTTCCAAGATAGAGCGCGAGCCCTTTTGCATTTTGTGGTAGAAATGTCGTTTTGAACGTAGAAAGTACTCCCCTGTCTATTTCAGTTAAAGACCTGTGCTAGCATCATTTATGCATTGATGCTTTACTTCAAATATGCCCTGTGCTTTCACTTTGCTGAACAACGTTGACGAGTATGAAGTAAGCGACCATATCTAGTAGTTTGGAAATGTTCCGTGTTCGCAAAGGGCCCTTTCAAGAATTCGCTTATCTTTTGGCCGGTTGGCCGCGTCGAGGGACAGTAAGCAAGGCAGACAGACCAAAACATTAGAGTTTAAGAATCCCAAGAATGACCATCGTCTTTTAAAACTGAAATTAACACACTTCAACAACGAGCTCGAGACGATTTTTGCGAAAGGTTCTCGCTGCCACTCTCCCCCATTCATGCAGTTCCACAAAGTAAAACCCTAAGGACAGCAAAATCATTCGGCACCGAAAGCAGTTTCAACCCTCATGTACCTTGCTGCACTAAATAAAGTACAAGTACACATGACGGTACCAAACCATCCCGCACCATCCGCGTTACGGCCACCAGCACTTGGCAGCTGGACAGGCCCCGTGGTGCGGCGCCATCTGTCCGCGCTCGACAGAAGCACAGCGGAGCGGCGAACAAGATCTGGTCGCGCCGCCGGGCGCAGTGTCAACACCTAAATATTCTTACACCGGATTACCACCTATGCCGGGATCCGCAAGTGCGATAAATTTATTAAGTACTCTTAAACAAAATAACACGGCTTGAGTTGTGGTGTACATCTGCTTTGCTTTAAAAGTTCTCATGACAACGTGCGCGCAAAGCGATGTTACCACCACGGGTGCGCAGCGTAGCCTCCGGTCTGCAGGGAATGACTTCTCGTTGATCAGGGCCAGTTTGTTGTGTGTAATCTTCTGCAACGTTCCTCTGCTGGGATTTATGCTGAGGGTTCCGGGTACCCGGATTAATCCCACAAAAACCGAAAAACATACGCCCGTGAATTTTCGGAAGTCTGGGATTTATCCGATAAACACCAATTTTAGAGCACACGCCGGTCTAAAAATTACATTCGAAGTTCGCACTTCAGGGTATCCGGTAAGCTATTGGCACCACTGGCGTTCGCCCGTTTTCGATGATACCTACGAATGGTCACCTGTACCGGAACGAAGCTCATTTGTCCTCATTCAAGACGAGTGCACTTGTCTAAACAAGGTTCATCCTGTCCTGATACCCTCATTTGGTTGAACGCGAAACGTTTCTCATACACCACGTGCCGTGACACTCCTGATTTTTCACTATTTTTGCATTCCTCAGGTCGAATGCACAGTTGCAATGATTTATATGAAGGAAATTGTAACAATTTCCGGCTCTTTATCTGGACGCCATGTCCTTCAGAGCGGTCATAAATATATCGGTTTGTTCGGCCGATATGACCTTTACCAAAGGGCAGCAGTATCTGGTACACCACACCGGTCGCACATTTAACGAAGGGCTTGGCATAATTCTTTTAACGTGTTTTTGCAGATGATGATGTCACGGAAAGAAGAAGACGACGACAGCTGTTGGCCCAACTTCGGAGAGCAAGGAGAGAATAAGTCGTATAGCCTACATTCGTGTACATAGTGTAAATGCATCGCTCGCATCTTCCATGCTTCATTTCCTGTGTTCTGCCGTAACGTCACAATATTTGGGCGCTATTCGCGAGAAAAGCTTGGCAAGTTTTAAAGGGCACTGTCTTGTTTTTCAAACGCTTTACGGTAGCCCTTTGTAAAACATCTTTGGTTTTTTGAAGCGAACGCTTTCTTAGTAAGACCGACGGCGTTCTGTCGAAAAACTAATGTGTTTCCTCATATACCAGTTGGCCGACCGAAAAGAGAACTCTGGGCAAGCAGCGCCTGAGTGAAATCAGACTTCCATTGGGTCGAAATCGTTACTTGAAAATTGCGAATAAAGAACGCGTCTAGATAAGAGAATACAAGAAGCTGTCATCAAGGAGTACAATAGCAAACCTCTATCTCAAAAACCACGGAACTGGATACATTTAGATCATTTGTAGAGGCATTTATTTAGTGCGCAAAAAATTGTCGCATAGGTTCGGTCTTCGTTTGCGATTTGGGTCTTTAAAAATTGGATGATATATTGTACCCACTTTCAGTCAAAGTTGGATGCACTTGTAGATTTGGCGCTTCTTCCAACTTTGTTTGGAAGGGATGGCCAATTTTTGTTTTACCCAGTTGCACCACGGTAGTGAACATCGAGCGCGGAAATCGTGCTGTTTCAGCCTGGGCATCGGACGCATCTTTGGAACGAAACTTGTTCAGAGTGTTTTCAGGTGTTCGTGTTCGCTCGACAGAAAGCCGGACAGATGCACCACCTCGTTCGCCGCATCGCTCAGAAGTCTGGCGGGGCCTGCTGGACGATTGGCCGTCTCCTATTGCGCGCCGTACTACACCCACGGCTTGTGTATCAGGCCCAGTTCCAGCACATGACGCAAGCGGACTGGGCTCGGCTTGAGGCCATCAACAGGGCCGCCATGCGCACTATTACTGGCCTCTCTCGCATAACACCAATCCCACCACTACTAGCCGAAGCCCAGCTAAACACGCTAGATGAGATCATCCATCAGCATCGTTCAGCTCGCCTGCTAAAGCGTGGATACGTACCGGAGGCAGCGGCTCTCGCTGCATATATGGGACCACGTTCCTGATACCATGCCAGCCTTTTCTGCGGCTAGACCACCCTGGCACTACCATCAGGTGACGGAGAACAAGCCTCTGGCAAGGCTACATGTCCGAACCTCTGGCCTTCATCAACCTCCGGATGCAGCCCTCCTTCATGTCCGTCACTGGGCGCCTGCGAGACGGACACGAGTCATGCAGGCTTTCGTGGACGCCGGGGCACACGACTGCCTCGTAACCACAGCATTTGCTTGTCCCTCTCACCCAACCTTAAACCAGTGCTGCGCCTACGAGACCCTCCGACCTCTACCAAGCCTGTTGGCAAAACTTACTGCAATTTGGGATGGTCTCCAAGAGCTTTCATCGACAGTAACTACCGGCGTGAAACTGGAAATTTACACGGACTCAACGACAGCGATAAATGATCTACGTCGCGTTGCGCGTAGCACCAGCATTTCGGCACGTATTCACGTGATCATGGACACATACCTATGCCCTGTGCGTGTTTTGTGGGTTCACCAGGACATCCTTCCTGCCCACATGGCGGCGGATCGCGCCTGTCACCGTATAGACCTTCCACGGCCGCTACCACTTCTTCCGGTGTCCACCCTAGAAGAACTTCTGGTGGAAAAGGAGAACCTCCGCCGCGCCATGCGTGCTTTACTTCCACCGCGTTGAACTGACTTCCCCAGTGGCCTCGCTCGTCTGGGAGGAGGTCCTGCGACGGAGGCTTCGAGTTGGGGTGGTCTTATCCCCATCAGTGACCCACGCTTGGCCTGCCCGCTATCACGCACCGTTTGCGGACACCTGTCCCTTTTGTACGCTCCCTGCGTCCGAAGCCGACACGAGCCACCTTCTTTGGACCTGCCCTGCCCTTCAAACCTCTCGCCTGCAACACCTGCGGGGCACAGGGCTCCATCCTGGGAGACCCCCTGATATACACCGGCCCTCAGTACCGGTCTCTGCTGACGTTTCTGCGTGAAACCAATGCGATGTTGTATATATAACTGTTGTGCCGTGAGGCAAATGCTCGCAAAAAAAGATACCAGTAAATGTATGGTTTGGAGTATTTAAAAGAGCGGAATACAATCCGATTTTCGGAGAATTGGATATTTACAAAGACAAACTCCGCAAAACACCATCCAAATTTTACAAAAAATATACTCCGAAAACCCGGAGCCCTAGTTGTGCTACACGGCCCGGTTGTCTGCTGTATTTCCCTAGATTAACATTTAAAATGAACAGCTTAGCTTTCCTCCCTCGAGGGAGAGAATGTGTTCTTAATAGTGCTGCCTAATGACGAATCAGAGTACTGGACGGTACTCGCATCCGCCATTATTCTTCATGGCAGATGTGCTTCTGGATATGTCTTAAGAATTGCTTCATTTGACAATATTTTCACAGGCCAGAAGTAACAGCAGTGACCAAAGAGCCATATATAGCGGCTTGTGATATTTTATTTATTTATTTATTTATTTATTTATTTATATTTATTTATTTATTTATTTATTTATTTATTTATTTATTTATTTATTTATTTATTTATTTATTTATTTAGTAATAATACCCTCCGGGACCATGGCATTATAGTGGTTACATTCATAAGTATAACGAAAGGAAAGAAGCATTGAACGAAATACGCATCAAACATGCATAGTTATACAAAATTAAGCAAAACAGGAATAAAAGAAATTTCTCACCTTTATTTTTTTTATTTCTAAAAGACCCTTCGATGCGAGTGTTCATGCGCCTGTACGTCTCCGCCGTTATTCCGGTTTAAATTTAGCCAATGTCCGCTCTTTCGTTTTGTTATTCTAAGCTTCTATGCATACTTTGTTTACAAAAGAAAGGTTAAATTAGGGCTAGGTTTGGGACCTCGACAAGAAACTACAGGCTGATGCGACAGCTGCTGTAAGCTTTGACCTTGATGACGTAGCCTCGCACTCGTGCCGCGGCGTCTCCTTTCGTGATCGGCTCTGCTGCGCTTAGAATAAAGGAGACATTAGTCTTTCTTAATTACCCCATCTCACTCTTCCTTATTGCCCTTAACACCCTGCTCCTCACACTAAGGAAAATTAATGGCGGTCCCTTTGAAGAAATGAGGTCAATGGGGTTCGCTTGATTTATGCTGATGCTCAGTGGCTGGTAATTACCCACCCCCTGATGGCCGGGCTATCCGCCTGGACGACTGAGCTCCTTCAGCAAGGGCGAGAAACTAGCGGTGGCCATCTATACGCAGAATGCCTTAAAATTATGCGGCAGCCTTAGGAGAGGCTTCATTGCGTACTTAACCAGCACCGCGGATGTGCTATGAATAATTTCATTAGAACTGTCCTTCTAGTATTCGCGGGATTAACTGAGCGCAACAAAAGTATATATCAATGCTAAAAAACGCTGTGTTACACCACAGCCCTAGCTTCAATTCCGACGTTGCACCTAAAAATGACGGCAGGAACATTTCTCTGTGGCTGCAGATACACAAGGCCGCTGCAACGTCTTTGCATGGGTGATACTGCAACCGCACAGTTAAGTAATACACAGAAATATTTCAAGTCAACGTTGGCTAATTGCGTAAAAATATTTCCAGAAATGAAATAAATCCCCGATGGCAGCACAATCACAAGCCTGCACAGTAAACCTGCAAGCCAATTTCTGATGGAAGGAGCAAGCTAATTCTGATTAGGAAAAATAAAATAGCAGGTTGCAAAACAAACAAGGTAATAATTGCAAAATAAATATGGCTACAGTCAGTCGGATTGAGTTTGGGGAGATGAAAAAAAATTGAGATGATCAGCTCATCTTTGTGCGAATAAGTTAAGTCAGTGATTGCAGAAGCTTGACGCAGTGTGTTATAAAGCAGCGGCACACATTCACAAGGCCCAGGAATTCACGCGGCTGGCGTAGGGTATTGGGCACTCCGGAGCAAGACTGCCAGAACAGAGGCCCTCTCTAAAGCATGGTACTCTGGAGTACTTCACAGCGTGGAACTGGGATGCTAAAGGGCGGATTCTGCGAAGAGATATCATGGGCCAGCACTGGGTCAACTACAAGAAATAGTGCACCTACTCTGCATCCCAGCACAGTGTTTCATACGCTGTATCACTCTCACAGTAGCAGAGACTAGCAGGGGTGCATTGGACGACGCTCTATAAAACGGGTAATCATCTTAATAAATCAAACAATCAGTCAATCAGTTGGTAAAAAGATCATTCACTCAATCAATCGTAATCAGTGAATATATCAGTTGATAAACAAATTTAATAAACAATCAATCAATCACGCGATTAATCAGTTAAGGCGCAAGCACTAAAAGAAATCGCTTGCGCACTAATCTCTGAAGAGAACTCTGCGTGATCACAAGAAATCGGTGCCCGCACTTCGAATCCCAGCGCAGTGTTACACACGGAGTAGCGCACGCCCACATATATGAATTGGAGAGCGCTTAATAAGAAGGAATCTACGCTCGACATTAATACACCGACGTTGAATACGACAAGCAGGATCTATTGGTCCCGCTTGACGGCAAAAATGAGCGAAATGAGGTTTGCTTGATCACCTAGAACGCGACTGCAATATATCGTCCCAAAATTGTTTACTCTGCTTATTTCCTCCAAGGTGACAATGTGCGCGTCAATTCTTGCACTTGATAAACTGATCTGGTAGTTCGCACCCATAACATCAAGACGTATTGTTGCGACTGGTTCTACCTTCCACTACGATATCATGTTCGGTCCGGCGATGAAGTACTAAATTGCTCTATAGGTCCTGGGGTTAACTCTGTTTAACCTACTATAGTTAACATTTGGTAACAATTTAAGACATACCAATTGTAGAAAAAGAGGATGAAGTGGTAGCAGAGAAAGAAGTGGATTGCTTGTAACGCTGGCCTCCGGTCTTTATGTCGTCTTCGCCCGTCCATTTCTTACACCAATTAAATAATATGCACAATTTATATGAAAACGGAGAAATACTTAAATACATTTAGATAAACAGAATTAACTCATGAGGATCTCCCCGCATCTGCCACTAAGAAAGAACACCTTGCTAAGGACAGAAGATGTTTTAGGTGCACGTCTACGGGTCATCAAGCGAGCGACTGCAAGGCCAGATTGAATTGTGCGTCGTGACGCGGGAGGGATGCAACTATCATGTGCGACCCTTCATTTCAGAAGAATAGTGCGACCGAAAATTTTCCGGCTGCTACAGTTGGCGTCTCCACCACAGCTCGAACCGCTGGCAGGGCACGAACATCATAGCGTTTGTGCTAAGGACAACGGAGTGTACCTCCAGACGTTCCGAGCATCGCTGAGGCACGACGGGGGGAGCAGACCGGTTCGAGGTATCCTCGACGGCGGCAGCCGGCGATCCTTTATTACCGAAGATCTCGCTACCAAGCTGCGTTTGAAGGTCGTGACGGAGACGATCGCCTTCAGCACGTTCGGGGAGTACCTCTACGGCGTGCGCAAAGAATCGCAAAGTCATGCAAAATCCCGCTTCGCGGCAAGCACCACTAGAGAATGTCTACACCATCGAAGCGATAGCGGTGCCCGTCATCTGCTAAGATGTATCGGCCCCATCAGCTGACATCTCCTTCGTGCGTGAACTGCAGGAGGCTAGGGCAAGGTCTTCGCTCGATGAACAGAGGCTGATAGGTAGTAGATTCAGCAGCCCGGCCTAGGTACCTTCATCGGATCGGACTACATCTGGCGCTTACATACAGGAGGAGTTATCCGGAGCAGTGAAGTTGAAGGACTCGCAGCTGTAAACAGTGTCTTCGGGTGGATCCTTCAAGGACCCACTCGACAGAAGTCCATTTCTCGAGAGTGGACTGGTACGATGGTTTGCGTTTTGTGAGCAAAAAAGTGCCCTAGTAGTTGAATTAAAGTTCGAGAAAGCCTCACCCAGTCCGAAAAAACAGTGCAAGCATTGGCACCAACGGCACTGGGATCGCGCCACGGGTAGAAAAAAAAGCAAAGTGCCTCAAATAATACTGTCAATTCTTCAAAATGGTGGGATACGCAACTAGGCACGCTATCATCAAACAGTGGTGAAGAATTGCCACCTGTTCGTGTGCCCCCGCAGGCACAGCCAGCAAACTCTAGCAAACGACATAACCGCAAACTGTGTCAGAGGTCCGCTGTTGGGCCTGAGACCTCGATAAGCACCCAGAACGAGATGGTGCAAACGCATACTTCTTCAAAGAAGCAGTGTAAGTGAAAGCTAAAGAACAAGCTAGACACTATGAAGGAGACACGGTACCAGAACTAAGTGAAACCTCGCATGTCCTATTAACAGACGCTGTTGAGCCGCGGGGAAGACTAACAACGCTTGAAAACTTACAGCACAGTTCGTCCGAAGATCGCAGACTAATCATTTCCACCTGCGTTTCTGCGAAGTGCCCGAACAGCATCGCGAAGCTCATAACCAAACGTCGGAAACTGTGGAAAAGGACTGGTCAAGGAGTGCCTGTCGCACGGAAAGCATCAGCCGGAGCACGTCTACAAACATTGCGGCTGAAGGAAGGGACTTTGTGACGGAAAGGGGGGGACGCTGTGACATCGTGAATCGGTGCCCATATAGAGAGTGAGTGGTCTGGACATTACAAGTTCTGCTTATAGGGTCTGTGCGTATCCGGGGGGGAGGGGGGGGAGGATGTTGCCTGTAACTTCCTGGGTTTGGGGGCGGAGGAGTATGTAGAAAAAGATGAAGTAGTAGAAAAGAAAGAAGAAGCAGCTTGCTTGGAATGGTGGCCTCCGGTCTCTATCTTGTCTTTCCCCATCCATTTCTTTACACAAATGAAGAATATGCACAGTTTATATAAAAATGGAGAAATACTTAAATACAACGAGACAACACAATTAACTCGTGAGGATCTCCCCGCATCTGCCTTTGTTCGCTATGGTTCGGTTGACTGACCCTCGTTCCAAACGTCTCATTTTTCGCTTCCCCACCTCTTCGTCTCAAGCTTCAATCGGTCCAACCGCAAAGACACCAAACACTTCAGTCCACAAACACGCCGCGCAAGGTCGTGTTACAACACAAGTGACATGGAAATACTTAGCCGGTGTCTGTCCTCCTCAACTAAAAACCCTGTTGTTGTACAAAAGTAATCACGTTATTCATACTCGCACAACACACTGAAACTCAAAAGGATTTATCGAAACACAAGTTCAACACAGGCAAAGACCAACCACAAAAAAGCAACTCTGAGCCCTCGGCCGCGCCCTCTAAAGTAGTGCCAATATAAGACGCACACAAACATTATGCCCAGCGCAGAAGAAATTCCTTTCTTTGCCAACACTCCGCGCGCATTATAAAAGGAGCTGCCACTCACTCGTCACATAACTCCGTCGTCCTGGCGACGGTCTAGACGCAGAACGAATTTGAAGTTCAGTTCGTACCGTGGGCTGAAATTCTCCAGACGCCGCGGGGCGCTTAGCTCAATCCATAACTCTCGCCTCTAAACTCACCTCGAAGCTGGGATCTCCTCGACGGTGGCGTAAAAAAACAGAACGCACCCGCCAGTCCCTTTGTTGCTCTAACGCGGTAATTACCATGCCTATACACCACACAATTATCGGTCTCTTCTCTCTGCAGCACACAAGGGCGAGGGTACCGGCTACGAAAAAGGACAACATGAGCCCCGTTTGCATTGACCCAACGAGGGCGAGTTGGGCCGAAATAAACAGGTTCTTTGCACCCAACACCAACACCCCTTTACCCATGTATAAGTGGGTGGGTTGGGACGGAGAGCCCTCGGGGCGAGTTTGGTCGACCCGGAGGAAGGAGGTAGGTTTACGAGTTCGTCGGGCTGAGTCGGTGGGCCGCGAGGAGCAGAATACCGTATCTACACGATTATACCGCGCCCCGAATTGTAATGCGCGGGTGAGTTCGCGGAGGCAAATAAAAAAAACACTTTTACACTGAATATACTACACTGACACTACACCAATGAAAAAGACCACCACGTATCTGGAAGAACGAGATTTGATTTGGCGTATGCAACTGTGGAAGCCACAATGACTAGCGCTTCATAAGACTGCTCATCCAGCTGCTAGTGGAAATCAATATTTATAGCGGGGAACATTGAAGCTGTTAGTCATTTCAAGGCCTTGATATTCTTAATCCAGGCGTGACGGCGTAATTGCAGCAGCGGAAAAATGTGTAACAGCTGACCAAGGTATGCGGCATCCCATTAAAGAAATATTGCGCGGGAATTCACTCACGTTGGTGTTGACGGATCGTTTTTATTGGATTGAGTTGGATTTTTGGGGGGACTTCGTGTCCGTTACGTATAGCAATGCTTGTGCCCGCTTTAAAACGTATTTCGGTGTTGAGCGTGATCTGTAACACGCTCACCAATAATAAGGCCAACTTTTAGCAAAAAATGGTGGCGCGTTAGAACCGTGAAAATACGATACCTCGTTTTCCTGGCAACTCCTCCTGCTTCCCCCCACCTCGATTATTTGGCCGAGGTTAAGAGAAACGTTGGAGGGGTCGAGGTTAGGTGAACCCGCCAGTTGACTAGACCCTTTATCCTTAAGTTCATGTATTCCGGGCTATGCAGCAACGTTTACCTGGCTGGAAATACCTATATCGGCTACACACGTCTCGGACCAGTAGCCCGCACAATACAAGACATCGCTGGCCTTCCCAGAAAAACGAAGACAGTCTAAAAGCCATTTCTTAGGCTGCCCTATGCACCCTTGAAACGCTGCGTAAGCCTAACTGACATGAAAGAAAGCACAAAGAAGCTAACACGAGCGTGATGCTGCCGACAGGTCTTCATAATTCAGCGTGCTTGAACTTAACAGCTTGTATTCCGTCCAGACACCTTTCAAACACACCCACACTGCCTTTCTCGCAAAGTGCGAAAAGATCAAACATATCGCATGTCTTCGCGACAGTCATCCTGCTTAGTGCTCCTTCTTTCAGTTCTTCCGTTGCAACACTTGGCGGAAACCCGACACAAAATACCGACTAACGCAAACTACCACTGCCTTGTAAATTGGCTAGCAGAACGCTATCTGATTGCAGGTACACTTCTTGCTCACGGATTATCTCCCTTGCATTCGCTGGAGGCGCCCTTCTTCGCGACGGCTTGGCCAAAGGAGAGCTCAAGAAGAACCGCCAGTGCATGAAAGGCACTGAACGACAAAAGCGAGACACGGCCAAACTATGGAGATAAGCAGAAGAGACACGGAAAATGTTTGTTTATTCACCAATGAAGAAGAAGCGTGCGCAAAGGGAATAATATACTTGTCATTGTAACTCGTCTCCGCTATGTGATATCGCAATATATTAAACGTGGCAGTTCTTTGAACCGACAGAGGGTCTAGGGCTCAGCGTTCGGTAGAGCCTCTGCTCTCACAGCCGGTGATTGAAGCTGGATATGGTGTTGTTGCGGTTTCGTTCCAAGCTGGCTCAACAGGGGACGAGGCGTTCGCCTGCCCTCCGTCTACGTGCGTAGAAAAGTTGAGATGACGGCGTCGGCCTGAGGCGGTACGCAGGCACCATGAGCACGATGATAACAGCCAACGCCGCCACTAAGGGAACGACCAGGTCTCGCCACTCCCACGTCGACCGGGGCGCATCCCTCTTGGCGAACCCGCGACGTCGGTGCCCGAAGAGCTGGCCTCACCTTGAGGGTTCCGTTGGAACACCTGTAGCGGGTTTTGTTACACGTCAACAATAGGAAATGATTATTCAGTTGAATAGATGCCAGTTCCTCGATTAAAACTCGACGAGCGAGTTTGAGCACCAGTGTAACAGAAGCCATAAACCAAAAGCATGGGCATGTGCAGGGCACTGTCACATTTCTGAATGCAGGTAGTGTCCCTATAGCCCTGCCCGCACTTCGTTAACCCACTTACGACATATCGAAGGGCGTTAAATAGCTGGGTCCCCTGAATTACTCATGACTACCTGTTGTGCAAACGAACCGCACGAAACGCCACAACCAGCTGCCACTTAACATTATTTTGGATGTGTAACAAACACCACTATGGATGCCTGAAGGATCTTGACGTACGCGAACACCTGTATTGATAGACCTACAGTGTGAATGTGAAGCTCGGAAGCCTTAGAGGTAGAGACAAAAGTCTTACCGCAGCTTCCCATGCTGGATCCATGGCGGGCGCTTTCCTCTTCTTCTTCCATCACCTAAAACAACCGGTGGCTACTCGCGAACTGACATTGCACAATGGTAAACGTTAAAGCTGCTGGAAACGACTGATTTAGGTGCCGTTGCCTCGGTGGCCCTAGTATGGGAATAGTTTTAAAAACACAAAAATCGAATTTCAATGTACTGAATTGAAACAATCATCGCGAAGCGAAGTTTTACTTTACCTTTTTCTAGTTTTCCAGTTGTACGCCTGCCGGAATTTGTAATCATCATGATGATTGAACAACGTACAGTTTTCGTCATTCCGCGGTTATGAAAACCTCGTATATAAAAATTGTAAAAAAAAACGGTCGGCCGAACCATTCATCTATCGTAGGTTACCCGGAGCAAGGTCTTTTGCTGTTTATTGGTTAGTAGTGGGCTCGCTCGCATGGGAAGCGATCTTGCTGCGGAGCCTTCGATTTGGGGTGACATTATACCCAGCAGCTACAAACGCTTGGCCTGCCCGATACCACGCCCCGTTTGAGGCCACCTGCTCCTTCTGTGTGACGCTTGCGCCAGAAGCTGATGTTAAACACGTGCTGTGGACCTTACTCAGGTCTCAGAGACACGCGAAATTCAACACCTTCGTGGCACAGGGCTCCATTCTGTGACACCCCCAGATCTTAAGCGTTGGGATATGGGACCCAGTAACCGGTCTCCTCACAGAATTGTACGCGAAACTGGGTGAAATGTTGCTGGTGACCACGAACTGGTGACCATGAACTCATGACGAGCCCCTTTGATCCATCAATCCTCCCCTCCCAACTCACAACTAGGCCTTGGGCCTTCCCTTATAAAATATAAGATTCAACAACAAGCCGGACAGTACGTCTATACGCTCTCCTACGCAGAGCAACGTCGATGAGTGGATACATCGGTATTACGCACACATGTGGTATCGCCTTAATGCAAGGACGGTGCTCCGCTTTCCTCCACCTACTCTGTGCGTCTGCTGCTACCAGCCCCGCACTCTCTCCCTATGCGGTGTTTTTTGCTCGGAAAATTTCTTGGGTCGGGTACGCGCCTCCTGTTCCCCGAGAGTGTATGCAGGGTACGTGCATGAGCTAGAGGGAAACAGCTCCGCAGTGCAATGGCTCAATAATCACCCGCGAGATGATATTATTGCGCGAGCAATAGAAAGGCCATGTCGCCAAACAAGTGATTGTGCCCTTCTATAAGCACTAAAGGTATAATTGGGGAAGAAGTCAGGAAGGTTTGATTGTGGTTTTTACGCACCGACGCTACACAGGCGATGATGCGCGCAGTAGTGGAGGGCTCTGGAATTATTTTGGGCTACCTTGGGATTTTTATCGTGCGCCGAAATCTCGAACACACCTGCGACTTTGATTTCACCTCCATCAGAAAGCGGCCACCGCTGCGGGGAAACGAACCCGCGTCCTGTGGCTCAGCAGCACAACGCCATAGCCACTGAGCCACCGCGACGGGTAAGGCTATTTGGTGCAACTTAGAGGGGTGTTGAACAAGGACGACAGAAAGACGACAAACACAAGTTTTTGTTCATCCTTCTGAAGTCTTTGGTCAAGTCGCGGTCTACGTTTTACCAAATATGTGACCAACTTGACCAAACCGCGTGTCAACTGTGTAAGGCTACGTTCAGAGTACCGACGCAAAAGCCTTATCGTGATCTATGGATGTAAAAAAACCGGCGTGTGCCGAAGTTTCGTTGGCTGAGACGGGAAATGACGTCCATGTCTTTAAAGTTATTACGGCAGTTGTGGCAACAGGCCTGAACCCGGCCTAAGTTAGAACGGTAATAGCTGATTTACAGTACCACTCCGCCTAATCAACGGACCCGAATGTCAACGGACGCGGGTGTTTTGAAAGGAGATCGCTTTGAATGCATTGTAACGTTTGCTTTTCGCATGGAGTTTGTCGTCACAGCGGTTTGGTCGTCACGCCGGCCGACGCGCTGGGCGCGGAATGTAGACATATCCTATATCAACGCCCGCACTGCCGAAGTGCGCGGCGCTCCGCCGAATTAATCGGCAGTTTATATGGCGCCGGAGTGTAGACTGTCCCACGTTCGCCGACGTAGCGCGGCTGTGCCGCATGTTCACGCGCACCTACGCTACGTCGCAATGTAAACGCACCTTAAAGGCTGCGGCACGCAGGGACGCAGGACCTCGCTAGGTCGGCCTTTGTCGCCGGTGGTAGGACGGAGGTTGCCGGCGGCCTCTGATGAGGGTGGAAAAATCACGTCCTTTCTTCCACCCTTCTTCCAATGCACAGGTAGCCTCCGTACATCTCCTAAGCTTTCTTCGGTGGCCGAGCCAGCTGAGCAACGAAAGAAGCCACAGGCAGCCAATCACGCCGCTAAGCTAGCGCAGGTGACCAATGAGAACAAGTGTCTGTATATTGCTTGGGATTGGGCAAGTTGGTTCAGCTGTAATGTACGGAAAACCAGCATTGTGTCCGTGTTTCTCTCGACCGGGGGCACGCCATTCCCCACCCCCGAAATTGTCGACGCCGGAGGGGGCCACCAACGCTGCGTATCATTAAACAACGAGTGTCGGTAATTACGTGCTGTCACAAGCGGTAGGCCCAATTTACACTGCTTTCTTTTGCGTCTCCTCTCACCAGCAGCAACTTTGCAACGTCTGCGAAATGTATTGTACAAGGTTTTGTAGAATGCAAGGAACGAACCCAGAAGTTTCGAATTGGTCATTTTGAATTGATTCCTTACTTAGTTTTTATTTTCTTGCTTTTCCTTTCCCTTTTAAAGTGTCTTTTTCCGTTTTATTGCAATGACTCCCCTTGTGGAGACCGAAAAACACGCCAAATAACAGGACGGCCGATTAAGAGGACAGGAGGGGAACGGCTGCGGTTAGTGAACGGCGAGGCAGATACGCTGAGTTACGGGCTTCTGAATTTTAGTGTTCACTTCGCATACTAAGTCGGCGATGAAGCGAACAAATACTTGGTAATTTTTTTCTAAAGTTTTCCTTGGCGGCTTATGGAGTTCTCACAGCAAAACGTCAGTTTATTATTCTTGTGCTGAGTGCCAACCTAAAAGAAATTTTCTCAAACTGCACTCTCCGAGACCCAAGGATCCCGCTGACTTCAGGAAGGTGTGCCACAGTTCACATGCTAATTGCTCGGAAATACGCTATGATCTCACAGCGAAGCTCTATATGGAACTCCTACGGAAGTTTTCAATGTCCCGTAGTGTACACCATGTTACGAATCGGCCATCGCCGCAGTAATTCCCCGCATCATTCCTCGGCTGTGCGGCGAAGCCACTCGTGCGCCTCTCTGCCGTCAGGCGCCACCATGTCAGTGACAAGGTGCGACAAGCCGCGTCAGACGCTTTGCTCTCGGCGCATTTCAAAACTTCGGCGGCTGGCGGCGAGGCTCGTCTCCACGCTCTTCAAGGACACAGAGGCCCCGTCGATCGCCACGGAGTCGTCCTCTCTCCCCTCTCTCGGACTCAACGTGCGCGGAGGCTACCAACGGCTTACGAACTCTGGAAAGAGCGTTGTGTGGGTCTGTGACGTTCGCGGCGTGTTGCCGCTTGTTGCGTTTGACCGTTACCGCTTTTGGGTATAAATAGACCCCCGCAAGCGTTGTAAACCATTCCTGTTTGAGCAGCGAATCGATGCTGTCGCTCTGCTCGAGTCCTGTATTGTAACCTCGCCCGTCGGGGCATTGTTCTTTGGCTTCGGCTCACCTCTCGCTATGAAGTAAACAGTTACGTTAGCCTACGGCTTCTGGACTTCTTCACGGCTGCAACAGCGGCTGGCCACTCGCATCATACACGCTACCACTCGAATGTCGGAGGCCACGGAGCTCGGATAGGGTGCCCCCACTCGGTCGCCAGCAACCGTCGGTTCGACAAGCAAAAGCGAAGGCCGCTATTCCTTCGTACGTCCGAGGGTATGCGCCGTGGTTGGCAAGTGGCTGAGGCGTTCTTATGCCGAGAGCAAGCACGCAAGTTCTACTCCAATCATCAATCAATCAATCAATCAATCAATCAATCAACATTTATTTTTCCAGGAAAGTATGGACAGTCCTTCAGGGCTAAAAGCCGCTCTAGGCAGCTTGACTGGTCCCTGAAGACCGTTACATTTTGCAGCATATGACGTTTACAGCACATTTGTACATGAGGTGTATATGAACATTGTTGCAGAATGGGTTAAGACGAAGTGTTGAACATGGCAACATACAATTCACAACAATACAGCAAAATAGACCTATGATTAACGATTCATTAAAACAGCAATGATTGACTCAAAACATATTATGATCAACTTAATCGTATAACTATTAACATAAAACTCGACATGTTGAAAAAAATACTGTAAGTCGAGGTTTTATAGGGTGAGTATACAACAAAGAGTGGACACAAGTGGCATAAAAGATATGTGGCACAAAGATATGTGGCACATAGATATGTGCCACATATGTGGCACATATGTGGCACAAAGATGGCACAAATGGAATAAGAACATAACCGTAATAAACTGATGCCTACAAGGAAAACATATATCCACCTTCCTAAGGATCACACCATGAAAGCTGTTGCTCACAACATAGATGCAAATAGTTCGCGTAACTGTCGCTGTGTGGAACAATTTATTTCAGAAGATTCATTCAGAATTGATGGCAACGTAAAGTGAAGTACTTGTGACTTGCACATAGTGCGGGAACGAGGCACAAACCAGGATAAGGCATGTCGTGTATGCGTGTTACTATTGTTTGATCTAATTTCTGATAATACCACGAGGCACTATTTATAAGTGTGTAAAAAATGAAAGATTCGTAAACCCGAAATTTGTAGAAGTTTTGAACCCGTACGATATTGTACTCTCGGAAGACGGTTTTGGTCGGCACCAGATAAGGAATGTTTGCATAATGTCGAAAGACCTTTTTTTGCAAAAGAAGAAAATTATTTAGGTTATTTTTGGTTGTGATCGTCCAGACAAGGCTGCAGTAATATACGTTGGATGCAAATAGCGCGTAATACACCTGCAGTTTTATATTCGACGGAAGCAGGCGTTGACTGCACGACAACGCTTCGGTAGGTGATGGCAACTATCTGCACACCTCTTCTACATGCGAATCTCAGCTTAGGTGACCGGAGAAGGTGACTACCGGGTATTTGGTGTTCATTTACTAGAGCAGTTTTCTGACCTTCACATAAAATAGGGGATAAAAGTTCAACAGATTTACCTCTTGCATAAAATATACAAACTTTAGTTTTAAGGGGATTTATCGTTATTTGATTGAGGCTTGACCATAAGGACAACTTCGAAAGTGCGTTGTTACGTTTACACACCCATTCATTTACATTCACACCAGAAAATAGTATGGTCCTGTCGTCAGCGTATATTATAAATTTTGCAGTTTTATCGATACTGACGAGATCATTCATGTACACGTTAAACAGGAGGGGACCTAAAATTCTCCCTTGGGTGCACCTCTTAAAATAGGTAAAAATGGATGACTGCGAACCCTGCAAACATACTTATTGCTGGCGGTTGTTTATATATGATTTAAGCAGCTCCAAACGTTTTCCGTGAACACCACATACGTACAATTTATATCCAAGAATTTCATGATTTAAATAGTCGAATGCCTTGGAAAAGTCAATAAAGAGGCCCACCGTGTAAGCTATATTGTCTATGTTGCGTACTATGCGTTCTTTACCGCGCGCTGAAATCTAGATGCACGGGTGTTTTGCTTTTCACCTCCGTCGAAAAGCAGACCACGGCGGAAGCTTTTCAGACGGAGGTGGAAAGCAAAACACCCGTGTATCGACATTTTAGCGCGCGTTAAAGATCCCCAGGTGGTCAAAATTATTCCGGAGCCCTCCACCACGGTGCGCCTCATCGCCCAAGTATAGTTTCGGCGGTTACACCCCAATAATGTGTTTAAAAGCTTTGAAAGAGCGTGCAGAGGTAGTACCGATGTGCTCCGAGAGAACGAATTTCTGAAATGGCGAAGGCGCAGGCGAAGTAGCTGTGCCCTTGACGATAGGAACATTTATTTCTTCCATCAAGGTAATTGCCAGGAATTTCCCAAGGTTAAATGGTGACAGTGGCTTGGTGCAGTTTGGTAGGTTCCGGTACACCGGTGGTAAGACAAAACGTATTCAGGCTAGGGAAGCAGAAGCCAGCGGGTTTTTGGATGCCCTGGTCGCAAACCTGCCCTGCTGGCGCGCGAAGGAGGTCTTGATGTCACAGGAGAGTTTGTGAAAGGCGCCGACACTTCACACGGCTCATCATTAGGCAATGACTTTGCTTATGTATATACTTATGAACTTTCCTATACTTTCCTATACCTATATATTTCCTACTCCCGTCGCCGCACCCTTATCATCCAGCTTACCTGTTCGCCGCAGGCGCTCTTTTCGCAGTCAGGTGCCTACAATGTGGTGTGTCTGCGGTGACGTGATATAACGTGTAGGGACTTTTAGCATTTGCGTTCTGGTCGCATTATCGGTAGGACATGTCTGGTGCCGAGCGAGGTTGAAGAGCGTGCCTTCCTCTAGTTGCGGATTGCAGCAGAAGCGGCATTGCACACGAAGGGGGTGGCAACAGACAACCATAGATGATCAGGCCACCGTCACTAAGCGTAAGCGCGATGCCCGTCAGGACCCCAAATACCACGAGCCAGGAGCGCAGCAATACAGCGTTGTTACATTCCCACTGCACACGCAGTTTGAGCGGGAATTTCTGGCCAACCAGTTTGGAGCTGCTTGCGTGGTGGGAGACCGTTTTTGGTTTTCCCGGGGAGCATTGTACCGTTACCATGGTACGTGGCTGGTTGACAAGCGTGATCTTGTGGTCATGGGGTTACGGAAGCGCCGGACATTGTAGTGTGCCGACGAGAGAGACAGCGCGTCATTTCATTACTCATATCTTGGCCGCGACATTATTATTCGAGGTTCGCGTGCGTTGAACACTAACCCACGAAGAGCTCCACTAGTCATCAACATTTAGAGAGTGGAGCGACACTAGATTTTCTGCATATCTTTACGGCGGCTGCAGTACAAGAACAACTATTTCAACAGGTACCCCATCCAATGATCGAGTGAAATAGTGACTTTTGGAGTCCTGTGATGCCGTCCACTACATCCTGCCTTATGGCCCACGCGTAGCTCTGTTGAGCGAAGCTCTTAAAATTTGAATGTGACGCTTACAAGTTGCCGTCTCGCTGCTGTACCCTGTTTGTTGAAAACGCTCACCTAGGGGAGCCTCCTTGGTATGGTTACCATGTGAAAGATAAGGAACTCTTGGTCCGTTTTATCCTTTAGCGTATCTTGAGCAAAATGTTTCAGCGCTATAACATAACGTGGCTGACATGTTCTGCAGCATTCAGAGCCGTTTTTCCAGATTTAAATATTTATCAGTTTACTTATCACGTGGTGTATGCACCGTAATGATGAATATTCCCCAAAAGCTGCAAGACAACTTGCTGTACACCGAAGCTTATACAATACTTATTTCGTTACTGTAAATAATTAGGCAGATTCGTTTGTCTCATCTGTAGAACGCGTAGTAACTCAACTCTACACGTGGGCAACAGCCGACGAGCTGTCGTCGGCGCCGGGTCCATCTTCCGCAGCCTCCGCGATGGTGTCGGCAACCCCCCGAGCGGCGGGCGGGGGGGAGGAAGCGCCTTGCGGGGTCGCGATGTCCAATCCCCCCTGGCGACTGGTGAAGCTTAGCCAGCTCGTCTGTGATAAGAACCGCTTGGTCTTGTGCCGTTGCATGGACTTTCTGCAGCCACCGCTTCCGCTGGGCTCTGCACAATGACGTGCGCACAAGGGCGCACCGTTTGAACTCGATAAGCCCATAAGTTGACAACACATCCAATGATTATATAACAAAATTTGGTTAATTACGTTCACCAGAATTTCAGCTTGAGTTTCTGCAAGAGAAATAGCAAAAATCTCCGTGCCGAATGCACGAACGACGAGGGGAATTTTTTTCCCATGTAGGATTTTCGTGTGGAGGTTCTTGTGCAGGTATAAATCATCTCAGACAAGAAAACGTCTACTACAGTACCGACTTAAAAAAAGTAGTTTGAGACACATTTTAGCACATTACAATCTATGGATCAACTTATTCTGTTAGCTGGGCCATTTAAAAGGGCCAAAATACAAAAAGCTCTCTCCAGTGAAGTGGCCTGCTCCAACGGCACTGCACTGCGCTTAGTGGGCACAAATTTGGCTTCCGAATCAAAAAGCAACACCAATTCAGCTACTTCAAGAAATTTAGAAAAATTATTAATGAATATATGTATTGAGCAGTGGTTGTGAGACCAATACAGCTGGTTGTGTTATTGTGTCAAGGTGCGGCTATCTAGCAAGAACGCTAATGTCATGAACTCGCTTTTCATCATCTTGTGTAAGCATATATAGCAAGAGTGAACGTAAACTTTAGGATGTCGCAAGTAGCATGCACTCCGCAGATTTCAATTCTTTTCAGCAGACTAGAAGCAATGTGTTTCGGCGAAACCTAGCCTTGTTCAGCCAAACTTCTTTTGCATCGAGTCTTTTTTTTTATGTTGCATAACGCCGCTACACGCGTATTTCAATATTCATCTATTTCAAAAAAGCAAATTATACATCTTTGTGTCCCAAATAGGAAAGACAAAAAGGAATAATATACCATCTTCCGCCGATTTGTGTTGAGAACCACAGGACCTGTGGCCACTGCTCCCTGCACAGATTAAAACATGGAGAAATACAATGACGTTATTTTAGATTCCAAGAGAACCCATAAGCCGCACCCATCACGGAGGAGCGTAAAAATGTAGCCAGTGATGTAAAAACACATTTGCGGAATCACCGGTTTTATGCTAGGCGTAGTTAAGCTCATGAAACAAGAAAACGGGATACCGCCCTATGCAGGACTAGGGGTGCTATTCCAGAAGGCCCGAGATTGAGCGAAACTCGGGAAAGGCGCAGCTGTGGCGATAATAATAATCTCATGATAATATTTCGGGACAGGGCTAAAACGCTTCCAAAAAGCTATTCGCGCGATTTGGCGATCATTGAGGGGACGTAATTGGTCCAGGGTAGTGCGCGCAATGGATGCACGACTACGACGTGGCGCATCTTTCAGTGCGTTCTCTCGCTCCACTGCTACGCCAGTGGCTACTGGGGGCAAGAAAATCGAACTACTTTATATTATTGAACTTTTATTTATTAATCGATATTTCACAACAAAGTTCATTTTATTTTTTATTCGAAGCGTTCATATGGGCTTTTTGTTGGCGCCTTTTTCCTCGCTTTCATTTCTTTGTCTTTTGGCAATGATTACTTCACACGGCCTCTTTTCTGCTACTACGTGTTTGCGTCAGTTTCTTCTCTTTCATTGGTTCATCTTAGTGTGTGGATTACGCCAGCAAGCAGACTGGAACACGCCACACCCTCTCTTGAATCGGGGTTTTGTGAGGGTGGTGAGCACCTGTCCTATTTCCTTGATATCACGTTCAGTCTTCAACCTGCATGCACCATTCTACAACTGTTAGTTTTCAATTTCACAGTGTTATGAATTTTGCGAACTGGGTATGTTCTTCCTCAAAACTCCCAGTTGAGGTCCAATCCCCCAAGTGGTGGCCATGTGCTATGAAGGCAGGAATAGCAACAAGGACAACAGCTTTTCAGGTTTGTTCGCTTTATTTTATTTTGCTCTTCACCGCTTTTGATCGACGAAGCTCTCCACAGTGTATTTTTTATAGTGTTCAACCCCTTCACAGTCCTCTCTTCCTTCGCGCCCTTCCTACTCCCGCTTACCCTCTCTCTGGCGTCACGCGGTTACTTTAATTCCTAACTCACCCCTTTATTCGCTTTTCATGACCTGTTTCCTGCCATACGACGATGACGATGAACAAAACCCGTTGAAATGTGTAAAGAACGCCTCTTCGAAAAGACACGCGCCGTTGATTGTATTGTATTGAGGATAATGAACAAATGCAACAGGCCGTCAAGCTATCGGTGTATGCGCCGTACCAGCATCAACCATGTGGAAGAGGAAGGTAGGATTATGTCCTTTTTTTCGAGAGCTAAAAGCGAGCTCGAAATTCCTCCTTCGTTTAAAAGACCTGTCAGGGTAGAAATAAATATGCCTGCTATGGCAACCATAAAAATAATCCACACCGCAGCAGCGGCCACCCCGGACGTCCCGAGTTCAAGTCGACCGTGCAAAACCATGCCCGAGTTTCTTCCGGGTTCTAATATCAGTCAAACACATCCAGCACATTCGTGGGCGCAGCGTACCAACCGAAGCCACACGCACCCGTTGCTCCCACTTTGTGTGGGTGCACCGTCATAGCCACGAATACGTTCATTTGATGGCCGCTATCAGAGACGAGAACATAGAACAAAACAAAAATCAAGTACCCAGGCCACCGTCAGCCAATGGTACCACAGTCATGTGGGGGGGGGGGGGGGGTTCGGTCTGAAGTGGAGTTTATTACTCTTGTCAGAGCCGATAGAAGCGGCCAAGATGGCACGATTTCCCCAAGGGAGCCTTCTTCATGCACAGTGAAAACACAGTCGCTGACAAATGACACAACTTCAACGTCTAAAACGCACCCGCCAATGCTCAAACACGCTCTTGACACAGGACGACTTTTGATAAGCGCCCGCCGTGCACACTCAACCAAGCCGTAAACAAAAGCCATATTTGATGGTCGCGAGAAACGCCCGTTCCGTTCGCTACAGTGAACCGCTTTGATTACTTGGTTTGTGATTGCGCAGAGCGGCACTGGGTCTACCCTCAAGCCACGTAGCAAACATAATTCAATGGAAGAACAGAACACTGAGAAAAACGTACAGCCCGCGCCGGGCGTGGCCAACAGCCAAGATGGGGATTTCTATAGTGGTGGGGTTGTCTCGTTTATGCTAGGGAATGAGTATTTCAGATCGATTTAAGATGGGGCTGCATGGGGAATATATCACAAGCCCTACTTTATCAACGTAAGCGGCCGCAATAAAGCGCGCTGATTGTAGGGTTTAACGCGCCGACGCAGCGCAGGTGATGACGCGCACCGTAGTGGAGGGCTCCGATTTAATTTTGACCACCTGAGGATCTTTAACGTGCACAGAAATCTCGTACACACGGGCGTTTTCGCTTCTGGCCTCCATCAGAAAAGCGGCTTCCGCGGCCGGGAATCGAACCCGCACCTCGTGCTAAGCAGCTGAACGCCTTAGCCACTGAGCCACCGTGGCGGTTAACATAGCCCGCTGAGTATGCCAGGCGTGCTGCGCGCAATTTCGGCGGTTTCGCTCGAGGTGTATCCGATGCTCCGCTATCAGTGCTTTCATAAACCAAGCAGCTGGAAACTCGGGAGTAGGCAGCACTCGGGCCTTCTGGAATAGCGCTCAGATGTACGACTGTGTCCAGGCTTTCTTTTTCATTCAGTGGTAATAAGATGAAAGAATGTTATAGTTCATAAGAATGCATGGTGATAAGATATGTTATACTGACAGTACGACTGAAAAGAAACACTTTTTCAGTCGTCCTAGCTACCTATCATGTCGGATAGATCACGATTCTAAAGTTGGCACACACAATGCATAAGTAACCTTTTTATGGCTCTTTTGTGGCCAAGAACTAGCAAGGACTGGAACCACCTTCCCGCCTCTGTTGTCTCAATGAGAGATGATTCCACTTTCAAAACCGCACTTCGCTGCATAACGTCAGACTGTTTGCCATTTTCGACCATAACTTGCTTATCTTATTTATTTTTGTATTTGTGGACACCGTTCTCTGTGACGCCCGAGTGACCCTGCGCGTATCCAAATAAATAACTAAATCTTCTTCAGGTGAAAGTAGGTAGTTACGGGGACAATTATTTCAGCGTACAGTGCAACTGACAACGCTTCGTCTCATCATCCTGCTTCAGTTGCGTGTCCTGGCGTTCTCCTCATGATCATTTTCACTTTGCGGCGGCATTCGGACTGCGGGCACAGATTTCTGAAAGAGCCTTGCGCAATACTTCTTCGCTGATATGTACGACTCGGTAGATATTTAACACTCTGCGAGACTAACAGTGCTCAGCGACTGTCTGGCAGGCGTCGCAGTGCATGATCTTAGTCCTCTCGCCAGGTTTTGGCGATGTAACAGTAGGGGCAGGATAATTCATTGAACAAAAACCTGCATTCGTGTTCTCTGTAGCTGCATGTAATTACTAGCATCCAAAGGGAATTTATGAGCCAACTATTTGTAAACCAATTGAAATTGGTCACCGCGTTTCTGTCACGGCAGCGTTTTTGCTCAAATGAAGCACCGAATGCTTCTGCGTTAAAATGACAGCTTATGACGACGAGGAACGGCGTCAAAAATCTTGCCGTTCTGACAAGAACGTTTCCGTTCTGTTTAGGGTTTCCCATTGCACCAGTATTGCTTATACCGGTGTCATTAAAAAAGTACAGTGCATAGCGGAACATCCTGTCTGTTTCTGGAAGGTTTAGCGATATCGTGCGGTTTTACTGCCTAGCTAAGCATCCGCCTTGTTTCTTTCGTTTTTGTTTAGCAATATCGCACGAGGTTACGACATTCCGAGGCATCCGCCTTGCTTCTTTCGTTTTTTGCTTAGCGATATCGTACGACGTTACTTCCGGACCCAGCGCCGCTCCTGGCACTCTAATGGGCGCATTCTTTCGTCCGCGAGAAAATGTGTAGTGTGTCTTTTTTTCTCTACTAAAGACCGTGAAAGAAACGTTTGTTGGGTGTGCTGGGGTAAAGTGAAGAACCCAGAACAGATAAAACGACATCACGACGAGGAACTCAGTTCGGTGCATGGCTCTTACCCTCGGCGCAGACAACTTCGACGGCGCTTCCAAAGAGAATCTCCTTGTATCCGTGCCGGAAGGACGGGCTGCAGAAGGCGTATATGATAGGGTTGCACGCAGAGTTCAGGTAGCCGAACCAGTAGCTCTGCGGGATACATCACAAGACAAGATAATTTGAGTACAGAGGCTCTACGTGAAGTAAATATTGAAAGCAAGCATGAGAACGGGACGTAGACTTCATGTTCAGTAATTCTAGTTAACAATGACAGTCAGAAACATTTGCAAATTACAGATTCTATGAACCGAGAAAGGAAATACAGCCGTCAAGAACGACATGGGGAGTTTGCGGGAAGCAGTTTGTCTCTTTATACTCTTTAACGCACACTACATATTACAGCATAGCGATGGGTAGCGACGCAAAGTGAGCGCAGCGGTGTGCGTTTTTGCCCGAGAACACGAAAATTCCACGGTGTGCAAGCCATCAAGATGTTCACGGTAAAAAGGGTACCAGGGGTTGTTCGTGCGTGATGAAGAAGGCTGCGGATGCTTGTGCGATGGCAAACTGAGAGATATTTTAGGCCATTTTTCGTTTCCAGGCACTGTGGTATCTTGGTTTGTTGCTGACACCATGGGGCTGACGTGAGTGTCAAAAGATTTATAAAAGCAACGGCGCAAAAGCACCATGTAAACTCGAACGGGGTATCGTCATTTTATATTGAGGACCGGAAATTGAGGAGCAAAAGCGCCAATTGCGGGGGGGGGGGGGGGGGGGTTGTAAACTGCAAGACGCCACTATGTAGGAAACGTTAATAATTCGCACTTCAAGACAGTAAATTTAACAACGTCCGCGACCTATGCGGCACCGACACAGTACCGGATCTAAGCCTTGGGATCGCATCACAGCTTCATTAGAAGTCAGTTTGAAAACTTGGCACCCTATGAAATCATACTGTCGTTTCCAAGTTCTACGCCTCAATCTATGCAGTCGAAGACGGATATATCGAACTGCAAGGGGGTCGCAAATAGTTCGATATGTCGATAATTTAAATATAAAATATGCCCACCCTTAGCTTATCCGAAAAGTGCCCACATCACTGAGAGTCTTCAAAGTCGCCACAAGCGGTAGTTTTAGGGAATTTGTTCGTCGCAGCACAGAAAATTCGAACCCCATTGCAACGACCCCCGCCCGTTTATATAAATGAAAAAAAAAAAGGTCTGTGGGATTCGCTTGCTTCTTTTTCTGCACCATAAAGTTCGCCTGATCGTCTACAAGCTTATTAACGCCGTCCAAATGAGAAAATCCTGCTTTGTACACTGTGCCACAACAGAGGTGAATCTGAACTTTGACGCAAGCACGGCTGTAGAACGTTTTCAGGGCCATTATTAAGGTTCGCCTCTTTGGCATCGGTGATATCCGCCACAACCTGCGTATCGTCGCGAGCACTTACGAACTCGTGTGCCGTTGTGTTATTTAAAATGCCGTATGGGAATGCTGACAAGCTCTAGAAATTCACTCTCGAGGCCCTCAACGCTGTCGTCTTCGGTATCAGAACAACCCTCGTTTGTATCCGCGCAACAAATCCGCTTTGCGCGCGACGCCCAGCAACAGCCGGGCCGTGAAAGCACTGGCGTTTAGGTCCGGGTTGATATGCAGCATAGCGCTCACACATCCTGAGAGAAATGCAGCCGACATCGCTTCACCATCCCGTGCCCGACAAATAATGTCTGCTTTCGTCGCGAAATCCTAATTCTTCCGTTTTTTTTTTTTTTTTTGTGACCGCGCCTCCGAAGCGCGTGCCGCGGACAAATCAAGCATGCACCACGCCATATCACGGTCCCCCTGCGTGAGCCACCCTCCATAACTGCTTAAACCCGCACAAAAAAATGCCACAAATGGAGCGCTTCCGGTCGTTTTCTCATCCGCCTTTATTGCTTTGCAACCTCATTAGTCCCTGCTTTCTGCTGCCATACCGCTGCTCCATAAGCTAGCGCGCGAACAGGTGTTGACGTCCATCGAAGCAACGCGCGACGCCTCCTTCTCACCGAACGCGGCAAGCGCCCTCGAGAAGTCATAATCATCACATTCATCCCATTAGGACAAGCGCACTTGCAGGGACACTGGTAGCGCAGTGTTCGATATATCGAATGTGCCCGTGATCGGGAGTTCGGTCCACGCGTACAACAGTGCTATACTTCTGCACCGGATATTCGAAGAAGGTTTTCAGACTGTTCGATATAGACAACAATTCGATATATCCGTGTTCCATATATCCGTGTTCGACTGTACCTGTAAAAAGTAGTGCCCGATACACCGACCGATAGACCTACAGATCTATCAATGATACTTGAGTGTTCATCAACGCCCAGCCCAAAAATGCTGCACCTGGAGGCTTGCACCCTCGGGAGGTCACTGTTATCATGGTGTAGAGGCTCAGATAGGCGGGGTTTCCGGAGATTCTACCTCTCACAGGGGAAGAGCATAAATTGCGCCTTCCCATATTTCTGACTATGTCGCTCACCCGTTCAAATATTTAAGTGCTTTTTGTTGCTATATGACGGCCGTAATAGTCTCCAAAACGTAGTATTAGGCTTTGACCCTAGCGAACACTAATGATGCGAAAATGCGTTTCGGAGGAAATCAGGTTTTTGCAGATATCTGTAATATATCTTTCACAGATGGATACACCCAATTGGTCTTTGTTGATTAATGTTGCGCATAGGAATGCACTCAACAAGTTTCTTTCTATTTCGTCCGGCGATGCAGCTAAATAGGTGAAATGATTTTTTAATGACACCGCTGACGGGATTAAAGGCTTTACGGGGTAAGGAAGCCCATAGCCAAACACTCAGTTTTAAGGCATTAAATTGCAGGATTTCATCAGTACATTCTTATTTTTGTGTAGGATATCGACAGTGAGGGTTATTGCTAAAAATAGGTACCAGCGTGGGAGAGGGAAAAGCTTCAAAATAATTTTTAACACATTTGCCGTTTTCCTATCACAGGCCCGTTAAGATATAGAACAGGTTTTTGTTGGTATAAAAACTGATGTAAATGTACGAACAGTGTTTTAAAACATTTTGAATGTCCGCCCCATAGTAGGGAAAATGAGGATTCTCGGGAAAATTCCGTGTTTTTACGGATTTGTAACTTCTCGTGTGCCACAAGGCGCGTTTCAAGACCTTTATTCTGGCAAATATACATCAATGACTTGTAACAAAATTAATATCCAGCACGCGCCTATTCGCAGATGATTGCAATATTCACCACAATATAATTACTTCTCATGATCATCTCGTTGTTTATGAGGGTATAA
Organism: Haemaphysalis longicornis; assembly: GCA_013339765.2. Classification (NCBI taxonomy): domain Eukaryota; kingdom Metazoa; phylum Arthropoda; class Arachnida; order Ixodida; family Ixodidae; genus Haemaphysalis; species Haemaphysalis longicornis. Next base: position 195,268,384 of record CM023450.1, on the reverse strand, counting down.
ATATCAATTTCAGGGGTTATTACACCTGGCTCATGGCACCGAATTTAGATCAATGTTAAGAGACCTTTAGCCGCAAAAAGGCTAATTTTTCCTGTACCATAAAATATAACTTATTACTGGGGACGTCGTCATGCAAATATTTATGCATTATTTTCACTCCACATTTGTCTTGGTGGTGCAATATATCTAGCATTTGATGGACACTATCTGGATAAATTGGTTATTTACGACGCAACTTACGTGATTGCCCGTCTGGTGCCCGCAGGCTTGTTTTTTGAATATTGGTTCACCCACAAGTACAATTTGCTTATTATGAGTTGTCTCTTTATCAAGCAGATAATCAAGTATCACGCAGGATAAACAGGAATACCTTTGCAATAATTGCACGCACGTCGCTTTGTAGCCCTCTTATGCCTATTTTATAGGTATATGTACCCCTCGAGGACTTGATTGCCGTTAACCATTCCACACTCATTTGCCACGTCGCGTACACTGCACTACCAGTACTACTTCTCATGCATTTATGGCTTCCCTCATACTTACAATTCATGTGCCTCCCACATGCCGGAAGTAATGCTGCAAGTATCTACTCCAGCATACAACCAACGCCGCTGTCGGCCACCGCAACGCCAGCCAGCCCCAGCTATCAACTGCATCTAGTGCAGCTGGGCTAAGCTCATCTCTATCATCGTCGTCATCGTCATCATCAGCATTATCATTAAACTATCACCTGTGATCACCATTGGAGGACGGGAGAAAGAATTCGATGTTGTTTTTCGTACTCGAAAAGCGCGCAGACACTCTTGATAGGCTTACGGACAGTTCGTGGCAATAGCGCCAGTTGAATACCCCCCCCATAATCGATCATCTTATCGGTGACAATATACGCCTTTGTAAACAGCTCCCCGACAATACATAATGTTTCATGCCAGGAAACGTATTGGTATCTTGTATCTGATTACTGCGCATCATAATCTCTGGCTGAATTTCACTTTTTGTATAATTTTAATTCCCTCATTTGGTGCTGGAGCTCAGCGATACCTGTTTGTTCCAAGTGCACATGTCGGCTTAGTGTCTTTTATGACTTTGTTTACTTTTGATTACGTACGTAAATACTTGCAGCAGTTGCAATATCATCTTATGCTGCCTTGCTTTTATTTTTCTCGACTTGCGCATTTTTTTTGCCTTTTGCATTGTGTTAACTGCATGTTTGTCGTGTTGCGATATTTTTGCATTGTGGTATTTATGCTATTTATGCTTTTTCTCGCTTTTTGTTTTTTGTCAGTTCTTAATTCTGTGCTCCCCTTTACTCTGTGCCCTAACACGGGCCTCTCAGGTGTCATGACTAGATAGATCACTGAACTATTCAGCCATTTGATGTATCTACTTTGTTCTTACTTGCAACTGCTGCTCATAGAAATGTTCAAAAAACCAATTTCAGATCTCATCGTAACAAAACTATGAATATGAGAGCGGGATTTTTTAAATTGCACCCCTCCCTAGTTGGACTTAGTTCAATTTTTCCGTGTTCAAATGGCGGCATAAACTTTTAGGGGACTTTTATAACCCAGGCTTGCCAGGTGATATTCCTTCTGAAACATTTGACGAACATTTGGGGCACTCCCACGTAATGTTCGAATCAATCTATGCTGCGGGTCGGTTTCTCAATCTAAAAAAAAACTGCCGTTTGTTCGCTAAAACTACATTTTCTTGGAGATGTGGGGCTCTGTAAACGCGTAACCACCTACCCCGAGAGGACGGCTGTGGTAAGTCTACTCTTGACGACAACAAATAAATGTCTGCCCATTTTTTTCTTGGGTCTTCGTGCTTTTATCGCACTTTGTGGCCAATGTTTCCAAGAATAACAAAGTGCTTGGATTGTTAGCGAAAGGGCGACATACAGTTCGTTTAAGCAGATAAGCAGTGGTATGCTTTCGAGGTGCAGAAGAAGCGCTTGCAGACTGCGTTAATTACAGGACAATTCTACGAAGACGCAAGAGTTAACTGGACTACATGCAAGCAAAGTTCGTCCAGGAAGCATCTAGTTAGCATTACTCGTGACTCTTTAAAGGAGCGGTGACACGAAATTTCGAAGCTGAGATAACTATGTAAAATGCTTCCCTTTTATCAGGAGATATCTCCCAGCAAGTTTCAACAGCCACCGCTTGGCGTAACATATTTTAAATCCATTTTAATCTCGGCCAGCACGAGAAAGTCCAGAGCGGGTCGACATGACATCATCTGCTACTTGCCCCAAACTGGCGACGTCGGGGCTCCCGTGACGTAGCCAATGCGCTGGCTGCGGTTGGCGCGCGCTGCTGTGTACACGTCATGGTTTTTGGACTGACGTCAAGCTGCCCGGGCGCGCGGGGATGGTGGACACCTCGGCCGGTCAGGGCTTGCGCGCGCGTCCGGGCGGGCCGCGGTGCGACAAGAATGGTGACGTCACGGGCGCCCTCCTGTATGGTGACTGCTCGCCGTTTCTTTTGTAAAGACTAAAACTGACATGAATAAATGATGCGGTAAATTATTGTTTACGCTGTGATCGACCGTCTAATGTGTCATTCTATGGTTAGTGGCCTGGCAGGCGCCCATAGCAGCGAAAAAAACGTAACACCAAAATTTCGTGTCAGTACTCCTTTAAGCGATCGAATTATTCTTCCGTTACCCGTGACGGGCTGTCCTACAAACAATTCCACCCCATTCTACTACGTGAAAGTGGAGCAGGTTTTGGGTTATTCGTAGGCCGCAAACTTCCTGTCACACAGCGATGTAGCGCAGGGGGAGCATGAAGCCCCGCCGTCATCTTGCGTTTTCCACCTCGGGGCATTTGGGGTCCCGACGAGTATCGCGCTTATGCTTAACGTCGCGGCCCTATCGTGGTCAGCGGTCTTCCGCCAAGTTCGCGCACGTTGCCGCCAATTTGTTTTAGGGCTCAGCTCTTATGGGGCGGCTCCTGTGGTTTCGCGGGGTCCCTCGCCGTGATCCCTCAATTTAACCGGGAACGAGGAAGAAACAGAAGAGAAATCGATGAGGGAATAGGAGGAGGATAGTATAGCGAAAGTTGTAGGAGGAAAGTGGAGTGCCGTGGGTACCGCACAAGACGTGCTCCGCAGTGAAGACCCGCTACTTGACTGCGGCAGAGTAGCACTCCCCGTCGGGTGTTCGCCGTTCACCCGATCAATAGTGCATGTGGGGAGTGCGTCCACCGATATCATATATGGAATCAAAGCGCTGCATCTATTTCAGTGTGAAATTCTTTGCCTCAACATAGTTGTTCAGTCAAAAGTGCTAAACATCTGCGCTCGAAGTTTTCATTAGGGAGTATCGTAATCGTCAGTGAAATTCTTTGCCTCAACATAGTTTGTTCAGTAAAAGTGCTAAACAGCTGCGCTCGAAGTTTTCATTAGGGAGTATCGTAATGGTTACCCAAGTTTTTCTAAATTACTATTCTTCACTGTGAACCACACACTGTTACTGCCGCAGTGGCTCAGTGACTGAGGCGTTGTGTTGCTGAGCCCAAGGACGCGGATTCGATTCCTTGGCCGCGTTGGCCGCTTTTCTGATGGGAGCGAAAAGTGATAACGCCCGTGTGTTAGAGATTTCGGTTCACGCAAAGATCCCCAGATGAGCGAAATTAATCTGGAGCCCTCTACTACGGCGAGCCTCACCGCATTTGAAGCTGCAGCGCGTTTAATTCCTGAATAAAAATCAGCGCATCCCTTTATGAAAGCCAGCGAAAAAACACCAAGCTTACACCGATCTCCCTGAAGTCGTCTTCACTTCTATAAACAGCAATGCATATTTTCAGAGACGGTTTCGCAGGGGCAATTTACGCCTTTTTATATTGGTATACTGTTACGGGGAAGAAGCACCAAGATGAAGGCTAGCGTGTTTGCGGAGAACCTAGAATCTCCAGGAAGTGCCCGATCTGGTTGAAGGGCGCTCGCGGAAGTTGTCCTTTGGCTATAGAAAAAAACGCCGTAGATCTCGCATTGACTTCTCGTTCCAACTACGGTTGCCCTTGTGATTGTACTCATGAAGTCACACATTTCACGCAATTCCATCAGTTGCAGGGGCTCCACGATTTCATTGTGCAGTTTAGCGCTCCGACGTTACATCTGGGACATGAGGCGTGCCGTAGTGGAGAGCTCCGTATTGATGTTGACCACCTGGAGACCTTAGTGTGCGCCGAAACCTCTACGCACAGGCGTTTTACTCTACCCCCCCCCCCCCCCTTCCCATCTGAAAAGAAGCCATCGCTAAGGTGATCGAACCCCCGTACTTGGGCTCGAACGCGCAACGCCATAGTCACTGAGCCACTCGGTGGTTCGGAGCTGGGTTTGGGGAGGGTGGAAGACGGCGGAGGTTCTCCTTTTCAATTCAGGAGTGTCATTACTTGGTTCACTTTGACACTTATGACTGTGTTTTCGGTCAGGCTTTCGGCGCGACATCGAGCCGGTTCTTCCCTAAAGGGTGCTATATCGCCGCATTGAAAGTGGGATTAAACCGAAGGGGTAAATAGGAAATTTTTGAAACTCAAAGCCAGCATCACAAAACAAACAGTACCCGAGCCCTTTTTGAAGAAGTAGCTCCCCGATTTTGATGCCGCTCTATGGTTTATGCGCTGCTTGATCGGTAAAACGAGCTTTACGCTCTTCGTAGCCCCTTCCATCTGTAGTGACAATATACATTAACATGTATATTGTTAACGTGGTGTGCATCGAACGGTAAAATTAAGCGGATCGGCAATCATAACGCAGCAGTTACGAAGTATTGTGGTCGCGGGAGAAGTTGTTCGCGTTGTAATCAGTAGTTTCAGACACATGAATTTAATCGGAGAAACGGCGGTCGCTATAACTCTGTCGCTGTAATGGCAGCGAGGTTGGGATTGAGGAATGTTTAACAAAGCTGCAGCATACTCCCAAATTCGATTCTAAAGCAGAACGTCCAACAGCTGCTTGCCATGTGAATCATTTGAAGATGCCAAAAATGTAACGGGACTGGCAGTTATAAACCTACTGCCATGAGAATAGGCCAGTAACACTTGCGCCCCAAAAGTAAGGTGATGATTTCTCACTGAAGCACTAAATATTTCGACGGGCTAGGTGTTTCCCTGTCCCAAAAGGCAACAGCTCGATGCCTTGTGACAACATTACTGAATTGTACGGTCGCTAAATGCCTTGCGATCGCTAAACGCTGGTATGAGGGCAGATCAGGGGTTTTGCGGCTGCGCTCTGCGCTCTACAGGATCACACGTGGCGGCGCAAGACTGAAAGGTGCAGTACAGCCTCTAGCGTCCAGCTCCATTGCTCAAGATCTGAGATCTTCCAGTTGTAAGAATTTGGCAAGGTCAGCCATGCCAGCTACGAGAGAGCGGGGCCAGCACCTTGACCGTAAGGCGGCCGGGCTGGTGTTACTTTTCTTAGTTTTGGTTCTATTACTGCGCTCCTAAATTTAGCGGGCCTGGGGAAACACGCCTCCTCTCACTTTTTCTCTCTCAGACTCTCCGATACGACTGGAGGCGCGCATGCGCGATAACCATCCTTCATGGCTGATAACGGCCGCCTCTGCTGCACGTTGTGGGTGATTTGTCGTGTGTGCTCTCTCGGACATTACGGTTCAGAAAAAGAGATGCCAAGAACACCTGGGCGAATAGCGACAAGAAGTCTTCTTGAATAGTGGTAGGTAATGGTGAGACTTGATAAATTGCCGTGAAGCTGATCTCAAGAATATGACTTGTGTCATGCGTGCTCTGTGCTTGACGATAACTTCATTTGGTATTGTGCATCAGTGTTTACTTGCCGCAAGTCGCGGTCGTGCACTTAGCGCGAATAAAGTGTTCAAGCGCGATTTGAGCTGACGTCTTTCCTACCCAAGCGGCGTACACCGGTCCGGCCTGGCTACATTAGCTGAGCGCCGGTCGAGCCCAGCGTCGGTTGCCAAGTAGAGAGGCGGAGGGAAAGCAGAATCAAATGCCCTAAGAGGGCGAGAACATCACCTCTCCCCCAATCCGCTGCGCCTCCTCGCGTGGTTGTCATGACAACTATAATGATGCCAAGGCCAAAATGGCAGCGGCGTTAACATGGTAATTACTACTCACTAATGTTTCCCCAAGGCTGACCAGAGGAGGATGTGGCGCTAGTACCAGAATTAGCCCGTACGCTGGGTTGAAGGGTGAGAGACCGCCTCCTGTTACGGCAGTCGGCATTTAGGCAGCTCAAGCAGCCTCTGATTCAGGTTGGGGAAAGCCTTGCTGAGTGAAAGTTAATATGCCTCAGTTGGCGTGAAGGAAGGATAGATTTGTGTTGTCCATGATAAGTCCCGATCAATCACGATTCCAAGAAAGCGGTGACTCATCACGTAAGAAATGGGGTGTCCATTCAAATAGTTGCCATACTGCGACATTGCTTTACGAGTAAATGCCACCACTGAACACTTATCTGGTGCTGTTTCAAGTGCTTGTAAACACAAGAATGACACTGCTTCAAAGAACCTGGAGGATGCGGGGGTGGGTGGCCGAACGTACAGATGGATTCAAAGCTTTCTATCTGGACGATCATTTTTTGTAGATACCACCGATGGCACAACCTCCTAACACTACGTTTTCCAGGGCGATCCCACAAGGCAGTGTTCTTAGCCCGACATTGTTCAACCTCCCGTTGATCGGACTTCAAAAAGCCATACCAACTACTGTGCATCCCTCCATGTATGCTGACGATATTTGCATCTGGGCATCAGGAGTTTCACGTCCTCAGGTTCGGGCACGCCTTCAAAAAGCCGCGACCCACACATGCGCATTCAGTTGGCCTGATTACTCTGCCTAGCTAAAGGTTACCGCATTGCCAAGTTAAAGATACCCTGCAACAGTTACCATGACTGCTAGAAATGTATTTTAGGGTAAAGTGTATTGTCCCAGCCATCTCCTCCCGCAACAATTGCAAAAATCCTTTCACTATCACCGAAACTACGCGCGATGAGAAATCGTGCATAATCGTTCCCTCTCGACTCGACCGCCGACAACGCGACGATAGCTGCGCGCTCTCTCCCAGAGAGGAGGGCGGCTCGCGGCGTTCTCTCCGGCGGCTTTTGATATATCACAGGCCGGAGAGTTTTCTCAATTTCTCCGCATCGTGGAGGCCCCTATTTCCGGTCTGGTGCCACAAAAAAGCAGGCATGGGTGCCTGCTCGCAAGCGCATTCTCGGGCTGGTAGGGCGTTTTTGAAGCAATAAATGTTTGTAGTCGAGTGGTCCCGTTGAAAGGGAAGTATTGAGCTCATCACGCAAACTCCGCGCGCACTCAAAGCCCAAGAGAAACGGCAAAACTGTGCCTACAGGTTCAGGCATAGAAGAGGTTCGTACACAGCGATGACGACGGCGGAAATGGGAGAAATTAGCCCGCGAAGTGGACCAGTGACAGCCGATCGGGCAGCCATGGCCTCAATGACGTCGCTTTGGCCATGCCAGGGGTGCATAATGAGGAGAACTGAAGAGAGCGCGGTTGGTTTTTCCGCGTCTTTCACAGCGATTTGCGCGCTCACCGCTTCACGTACACGTGTAATATTTGGCTCAGGTATTCTTGAAAGTGTAATCTAAACGTCGCGCAGATTTACTCGCACTGCTGAAAGAGTTTTGCAGGGTCCCTCTAATTCAACCGAGCGACCAACCAAGGGACACGTCTGTCTTTAGTTTTTGGGCAGGGATGAAGGGGAAAAAAGCGAACAAGAATGTTCAAAGCAAAGGCTTTGAATAAAAACATGGTTTGGCTTAGAAGTGAATCGCAAGTTTAAACTCAGAAAGGCGGTGTATCAAAGTGGCAATCGGAGCGATTCGGCGCATATTCGATTGTGAAGAAAATTAGCGCCCTGAAAACGAAGACGAGAGCACGGATCAAATCACAGCAGCACTGTTTCCTATCGTTCGTAAGAATATACAGTCGCCATTATGTGCCCCCTAAAACCCGCTGTTCAACAATGTCATAACTACTCCATTATCGTTGATGCAAGCTCCTACTTTGAAATAACAACTTTGTTTAAAAGTAAAACTGAAGGAAATTTCAAACATTGAATGAAATATGACATTAAAACAAGAATACTTGTGCCATGTAAGAAAACTTGCGGGCCGTTTTCGTAAACTTTAGTGTGAAAAGCAAGCCTTAATAGCCGCTTCTCCTCTCACCACCCTCCCCAAGGATCTGTTGCCGTTGGTTATGATGCCAAATACGCACGACGGCAGTGCAAACTTTGGGTCATTTCTAGCTTGTCCAAACAGCAAAACTTGTGCGGAAAAAAAGAAAACGGCAACATTAACCATGCGCTAAGTACAAAGTACTATTCTGCAGACTGAAATGGCCTGAATGTAAATCGCAAACCAATGCGACGTCAATGCGATACGTGATGCACCGCAACGAATAGGGCGTGTTCTTTGCTATGGCCTATTTTACCCTAAGTAGGAAAATTACACAACTGAATCTTGAAAATGCCGGAGCAAATGTCGTTTCGGGAAACTCACTTCACTGTCCTATTAGCGATGCCATATCGTAAGCGCACTTTACATGAGCAAGTCAACGACTTCGCTATCAGCCCAACGATAACTCAAAAGGTTGCAAAGGAGGCATCAGCACCTCCACAATATGCTTCTTTTCCCTAAGATGCAAAATACCTTGAAATGAATTGAGGGCAGTTGTGAGCCTTGAGAGTCTCAAAAAATGAAGCTACCAAGAGTACTCACAATTGGGTTGAGAATGTACGGCACATGAGTCTTGGAGCCGCGGCTGTTCACGTAGAAGGTGTAGAAAATATACGGCGTCCAGCAGAGCAGGAAGCACGCGAGCACCAGCAGGAGCGTGATGTTGATGCGCTTCTGTTGGACGACCGAGTTGTGCAGCCCCATGTGCGCCTTTATCCGCACCATGTGGTCCGCGATGATGCGGAAGATGTTGATGTAGCAGAAGGCCATCACTCCCAGAGGGATGAAGTAATTGGTGACGGTGATGAGGGCCGAGTGCGTGTACATCTTGAAGTCATGCGGATATGCCGGCCCGCACTGGGAGGCGCCGCGCTTGTAGACGATCTCGGTGAGGCCCAGAAAGGGCGTGATGGCGCAGAAGAACGGCCAGAGCCACGAAGCGGCCAAGAAGCATGCCACTCGGCGACGCCCCCCGCCCCTCTGAAAAGGCCGCGAGATGCTGAGGTACTTGTGCAGGCTCATGTACATGAGCGTGTGGATGGAGCACATCAGGAGCAGGGCCATGGTGAAGCCGTTGAACTGGCAGAAGGCCCGGCCCATGACCCAGTCGCCCCGCAGCAGGGTCGCAAGCGAGACGGGCATGTCGAGGAGCGCCACCAGAATGTCGGCCACGGCTAGGTTCACGATGAACATGTTGGTGCGCGTGCGCATGCCTTTGTGTCGGATGACGGTGAGCACAACCATGCTGTTCCCGAGCACGGCCAGCACCATGAAGATCAGCAGCAGGACGGCCAAGACGCTGACGGTGCCATCGCCGTAGTAATAGTACGTGCTGTTCACGGGGGCAGCCATACCTCTCGCCGCCTCGCCTGCGGTGCGAATTAAAGAACCAATTTTGATCGTTAAGCCCTTGATTAAGTATTGACACTGGGCAATCACTTTAGCAGCACAAAAAAAATCGATGTTATTTATAACTAGAGTATGTCAACTGCTTGAATAACGCAGTTATTCAAGAGTTGTAATTTTTGGGGTTATTAAAGAGTTCAAGAGTTATTCAAGAGTTGTAAATTTTGGAACCGGGATATGTGCGCACCGTAGTTGAAGGCTCCGAATTTATTCTGACTACCTGGGAACTTTAATGTGCACCGACATATCCGCAGAAGGGCGTTATGGCTTTTCGCCGCCATCTCAAAAGCGGCCACCGCGGCAGCGAATAAACCGTTGTCATTGGGCGCACCGGCACTACGGCTTAGCGAATGAGCCACCGCGGCAGGTATACCGCAGTTATTCCTACTGGAGTTTTAAAATAGATAAGCACTCAGGTGACAAAATACCCTCTCAAATTACTGACTTATCAGTATACCCCCATGTTTTCAAAAGTATTTATTCAATATTCAAAAGTGCTATTGAGACGTTTGTATTTTATTTGTGAAAAAACATGACTTATTCTCACACCACCAACACGGTTTTCTTAAGGACATGTCAAGGGAACTCGCTTTATAAAACAAACAGAAAATATCATTAGATATTAGAAGAAAAAAGTTGCTCATGGGAGCTTTCGTCGACCTTTCGAAAGCATTTGGCTGCTTAAATCAGCTCACACTTTTACTAAACAAGAACACTACAAAATACGTGGCCCGCGATTTCGATTTTGAAGCTACTTCTTACAGATCGGGGACAATCGTAGTAGTTTACCCCCTGTTTTCATTTCGCAGTTCTCGACCTCAGGGAAGTATGTGGGGCCCGGTATTGATTAGTATACATATAAACCAGATTCAAACATCAAAGTTCAAGCTTCCCGCGTGATGTTCAACGATGAAACCAGGATATTGTACAATCTCACAGCCCTGATATATTTTCTGACACTGCAGTACAACAGACCAAAAGCTAAACGATTAGAGCCTCACAGCCCCACTGAGAATAAACAATAAAACAAAGGAATTCTTGTCATCATTTAAAACGCCACAGTTTTAATTTCACCATTCATATGGGGTATAGAAAGTTTGATGGCACCAGGCGTCATAGGACTGAATGTGAGTTTTAAAGAAACATTTACTCCATTAATCCAAAGTAAATCTTGTTCTCAGAAATCTTCAGAAGATTCCAGGAGCTGTGTACAATTTTTAGTATATTTTACCTACTCGGCTGAAGTTAATCATTTATACCTTCCTTTTGCGAGCTGAGGTAAACCATTGTCCTCCGGTCTTGAGCCGAAATCTTAAATCAAAACCAACCAGAATTTTTGTACAGCAAAAAAAAAAAAAGAGCACAAAAGACACGACTCCGGCATATCGCGCAAGTCGCATGGGAGGCACCATCACGTAATATTTCCCTAACCTTTAGGATATCACCGTTTCTGCAGTTTAACAGTAAAAAGTTGATTTTGTTTTAGAAAATTACGGCTAAACTGATAGCCACATATTTTTTACGTACCTAAAACAGCTCCGGCACCCCGCAGTTATCGCAGCTTGACAAAGTGTTTGATTTCTTTTCCTAGAACAAATCTGTGGTTCTGGCCACAGTTTAGAGAAATAACGTTTCACTAGCATTTAGAAGCTATATTGTTAGACCACATCTCGAGATTAGGGATTTGTTTAATAGTTATTTATGTTACTTAATAAAGAGAAGGGTTTTATAACCGTGCCAGGCGTAGTTCCCGGATATGTGAAGTGTTTAATGAGCGTGCTTCGTTCTTGAGAGAGTTGCTATTGTTGGCGCGTGATATGGAGACCAATCCTGGCCTTGAGCTTGCATAAATATCAAACGAACTAAATAAAATTGAATTTTACATAAAGAAATAAAAAAGTGACCGATTTATATTGACAAAAATTAGGAGCATTGACTTGGCTTGAAAATAGCGATACTAATTGCGAGAACAAAGTCAAGATAGGGAATTCGGTAATCAAAATGCTCAAAAGATGAATTTATCACCTGTAAAACGAAAGCAGGCAATCTAACGTTATAATTTACGAATTATCTCAAAAACAGGGCGAAAATAGCGAAATCCTCGAGGCTGCCGTTACTAAAAAAGTCATAACAGACATCCTCGAGCTTAAACAAGTAGCCATGGAACGTATTCCTCACCTGGGTAAACCTGCACTAGAGAAGATTAGGCCTGCCATTTTTAAGCTTCTTGACTTCAGACACAAAGCACCGATACTTAAAAAGGGGAGCTAAAGTTAAGGACGCATAAATTTCAATGGCGAGGACTTTTCACAGAAAAATATGAACGTAAGGAAAAATCTCTAGGTCAATGTGCAACAGAACCGACTGAATAAGAAAAAAGTGCCGATGGCGTTTGATAAACTCTGCATTAGTGATTGATTGATTGTGTTTAACGCGCAGATCAACCCAGGTGATGAGGCGCGCCGTAGTGGAGGGCTCTGGATTAATTTTGATCACCTGGGGATCTTCAACGTGCACCGAAATCTCGCACACACGGGCGTTTTTGCTTTTCCGCTCCATCAGAAAAGCGGCCGCCGCGGCCGGGAATCTAACCCGCGACCTCGTGCTCAGCAGCACAACGCCTTAGCCACGGAGCCACCGTGGCGGGTTTAAACTCTGCTTTAATAAGCAATGTTATGTCTGGGTCGTTGTCAAAAATGAAAGAGTGCCGATTAGAACCTAAGCCGCCCCATGACGAGGCTGCAGTCGCAGGTCAGGGTGGATACTATAATCTTAAACGACGTCGCTTTTCATAAGTTTTGCCAATCCAAAGACGGGAATGGCCGACATCAATGCAGGCACAGAAAAAAATCTACGCCTTATAAATTTAAATGCCTGTAGCATTCTAAATAAAGCTCGTGTCCTTGAAATAACTTTCCCCAACATGATTTGCACATAACAGTAATTAGTGAAAAGTGGTTACGCAGGGGAATAAATGATAATATCATATAGCCACGGAACTCCACAGTATCTCGTAAAGACCTTGACTCAAGGAATGGCGGGGTGGCTGTTTTAATTAAATAACAGATTTACGCCTTTTGTAAGACGACATTATCAATTTAAAGTGGCTTGTGCATTGAAGTATCCTTTTGGGAGCAATGTTTTATTTTATACGCAGTTTACCTGCAACCTGACACGTTCCCTGAACTTCAATGAGGGTGAACTACATATGTCTCAGTGCCACAAGTATGAAATTATTCTATCGGGTGACTTCAATAGACCAGCTATCAATTGGGAGTTACCCTAGGCTGGTCATAAAAATTACGAGCATGCTAACATTATGTTCCGTATTATGTTCTCTGATGATTGCCCAAACTGGTTCGTGAACCAACGTGTGTTCAAAGTTTCTGCAGGTCACTTTTGGATCTGATATTTTGTTAATCGTGTATTAAGCCAGTATATCGCGATCTTCGAAACCGGATTGTCTGATCGCTATCTTGTGGGCCCTTTTGTCCCTGTTCAGAAGCTTAGTGGTAGAACACGCTGTCAAGTGCGATCTTTTAAGCGCTACTCACGCTCAGACGACTCATCCACAATTGGGTGTCTTGAGACTGGTCTTGCTGATTTTGACAACGATGATGTGTGCGTTCTCTGGACATGGCATCAGGATATGTGAGTAGTGTGTAGCCAAGTTTGGTCCAAGCAGAATAAAAAAATGCACTAATTAATGCCCTGAATAACGCGTAATATTCATTTGAAACGTAAATTTACTTTAGGAAAGCACACGCATTGGAGTAAAATCACACCACTGCAGGCTTGTCTCGTACAAACTGTGTGTTTTTTTTAGGAATATTATTTCAAATCAACTCTTCCTAATTTCATTAAAAATGACCTAAAAGTTTTGGTATTACTTGATTGATTGAAGCGTATCTCCAAAATGTCTGAACATGGCTCGATTTTCCCGGATCAAGATACCATAGTTGAGTATTTGAATAAATACATCCATGCCGTGTTCTCTAGCCCAAGTGTATATTTATGCGAAGTTTCATTGCTTCACATGAGAGACGAATTTCCTTTCATATGAGGGTGTGTTTTTTCTGCACTTAAAACTGAACATAGTATAATCGAGTGGTTGTGATGGTATTAAAAAAACCTTTCTTTGCCGATATGCTGAAGTGATAGCGGAATATTTGGTGATTATATTCTGTGTTTTTTTTTACTGGCTTCAATACTCCCAAATGTCTGGAAGGCTTCCCGAGTTGCAACAGTATTTAAGAAAGGTCTACGGCTTGTTTTTGAAAACTATCGTCCAATACCGTTAACATCATCATGCTGCAAATTATTTGAGCAGATTATCGCAATTAAAGTAAGCGAATATTTGCAAAATAACGCAATAACAACAAATTCCGAACATGCTTTCAGAAAGGGGGATTCTACTGCGACTCAGTTGCTGACTTTAATTCATTCATTAGCATAAACTCTAGATAACAAATTTCAAATAAATGTCATATTTCCGGACTTTAGCAAAGCTTTCGACAGGGTTTCTCATGAAGCTTAATCATAAAATGAAACGGTTTTGGGCTTCCTCCTAACCATGTTCCTATGAATACTGACGCTTTAAAAGACTGAATTCAGTACGTTTAATTCGGGGACCAACGTTCCGGGTGTCTGTCGCCGCTGGAGTACCGCAGGGGAGTGTTGTGGGACCCTTGTTGTTCCTGCTGCACATCAATGGTATTGTGAAGACGGTGTGTTTATCTGGGCAAATCCAGCGGGTCACCGACGATTGTGTGGTATATCGAGAAATTACTTGCCGTGAAAATCACTATGAGCGTATTGAAAGTTTGGTGAGAGTATTTAACCGGTGTAATCATTGGGGCACAGCTTTGAATTGTATTTATGCGTGTATTTTTTTGTGTAACCCATAAGAAAATCGACTCAAACAGAGTTACACACGGCAGGTCTCTCATATCAAATATTTAGGAATACTGCTGACCCGTAATTGATATTGGAACAACCATATCGACAACGTTTCCACTTCAGCCTTCTGTAAACTGTCTTTCTTACGACACAAATTGAAAGCAAACACCTTCAGATGTGGAACTCTTTGTTTAGCAATCAATAATCAGACCAAAGCTAGAATATGCATATGCGTGCTATGGGAACCGTACACAAAAATTATACATATATATATATATATATATATATATATATATATATATATATATAGAGAGAGAGAGAGAGAGAGAGAGAGAGATACTGGAAGTTCCGTCTTTCTGGTTCACCACTTGCCGATCTAATCTCAGCTAATGGCATTGAACTGCTTGAATCACCACGGTTGACATTCAGACTTTACTTTCCCTCCCTCCTCTTGCACAGCAAAACAGCACTATACCCGACACAGTATATGACACCTATATCAGCAAAATATAGACATCATCACCCAGGACTCCCGACACCATACTTGGCACGTACAGATACGTTGAAATTTTATTTTTTCCGCGAACAGTGGAGGAACGGAGTTGCCTAAAAGCTACCGTTTAATGATTTTCTTCATAAATGCACTGTTGTTGGTCTGCAAACCCATTTCTAATATGCCAAATTCTTCTCTGTTTTTGTCTGACCTGAGTGGCTGAGCCTGTTCATTTTATTTTTATCGTATAGAACAAATGAAATGTATGAAATATGGAATGTATATAAAGGAAATACCACATTTGGTTGATTTTTTTGTTGTCATCAGTTATATGCTCCGTGGTACGTAGGAACAAATCATCTACATATCTTTAGGTGGGTTTTCTTAAAAGGGTACCTCTAATAAGCTCCCATTGTTTGTGTGTCATGGGTACCGGGAACCCATCAAGCTGCCGTATGACAGATTTTTGACCCTGTTTCTGCATTTCTGTTCAAGAAATGCGGAAATAAACAAACTTCCAGTTTTAAATAAACAATAAAGGTCCAGCATACATGCGTTTCACGTAATACGTAAGAGGGGCGAAAACCCCTTGCGTAAGTACTACCGCACATGTGTGACTGGTACGAGAACAGAAAACGCTTAACGCCTCGGCGCGCTGATTACCTTCTGGCCGCCTGTCGGAGGCATTGTATTTGTAACTAATACACTGGCAGCAGTAATTAATGTTTGGAATAGTGTCTGTGGGTGCGTTTGGAGTTAGCTTCGAATTTTTTTCTGCTTTTCTGATAGCAATAAATGTTTGAGTGGGTATCGATTTGTTCGGCTGTTGTACTTGTGCAATAGCTTGGTGACTTTCCAGGTAAGCTCGGCTTCACCACAGGTTTTGAAGTCCAACAGTGCACTATCGCCTCACGAACTGAAAAAGTGATAAGTTAGTTGTGAGAGTGTTAGTGATAGTGAGAGTGTTAAAGTGAGAGGTTAGTAAGAGGTTATGCGGCCTTTTCGGACACGAATCGTAACAAACACAATGCCGGCCGATCTTCGTTACGAATTGTTTCAGCGTGTACTACGCTTTGTACCTCTATGGAAACAGATGAAATGACCTCACAATCGCGGGAGGGCGCAATGAGTACAAGTGTGCGCATGACGTTGCTGCCAGGTGAACACGTGAGAGAAGACCTGGTTTCCTTTCCGCTGAAGGATGATCGCGGCACCCGCCAAGCCCCACTCCTTTCAGTGAACTCCGTGTAAGTAAAAAAAAAAGCGGCCGTTTTATTATGGACACGTATTGCAGAATTATGTAGAGTCCGGAAGGGATTTTGAGGATGGTGGATCATATACCGCTGAAGAAGGACATGTATTTGTGCTTTCCCAAAGTTTGTATGTGCTTAGTTCTTATGTGTTCCAGAACAAAAATTGGCTATGCGGTTTTTGAAAGCGATATATTTGCATCGGAAAAATGCCTGAGTGCTTTTCTTCTCTTTTGTATGTGTTTCAACGAACTTCCTAGAAAGAAAACGAGTATTCTGTTCTTAGGCAAGCCAGCGAAAAATCCTGCACACGAGAAACGTAAAATAAGTGGAACCTGCCTCCAAATCATCGAAATCATGTGAATCCGGACATACGGATGCGGAAATGATGTTATCATGTTATTAAAGCTGCAATATGTCGGATGATGAATTAGATAGAGCCCACCGCAGTCATGCAATTCTTTTGCGAACAAAGTGGGCAATAAATCTAATATTCCCTGTACAGAGATGCGTGATAGCCCTGCTCTTGTGGAGTTAGCCTTTTACCAAATACACGAAATGTCTCATAGTGGAAGGGAAGAAATTTTTCCAACATTTTTTTCGAACCTTGAACCCTGTAGCAGACAAACATCGTAAAATTTCTTTAAAAGAGTGTATTTGTGACATGCATATTGGCTTAAGTTTTTCTCTGTGCTGAGAATGTCCACGCTTTCATTCGTTAAAAAAATGTGAAAAATCGGCCAGAGAAATGGGCTAGGGAGATAGGAATACAAAACGCACATTTGTTGGAGACATTAGCAGAATTCGCAATGTGCCTTCTCCGGGATTCTTGTAAAAAGGTACTTTCGACGTCTGCCAATCATGTGGAAGATCATGTGGAAGACCCCATCATGCGCAATGTTTCTTGTGTCAAGACTTCATTCTACAGAGGATCAGGGTCACGTTTTATCGCAAGACACTTATGAGAGTAGATGGGGTATTAACGCCAACACGCTAAACGGTACAATTGTTGGTGCATAGAATTTCCCGACCCTGAAGACGTCAGAAATATACATGCAAGCAGGGGATCTGGTTTTGCGGGCAACAAGACATGCGCACAAATCATTTCGACCGAAAAAGCCCCGACCATGCGGATATCACTCCGCGAATTGAACTAATCACACCAACGTAACTTTGGCGGCAGTGTAAACCACTTCAGGTTAGATTTCCCTAGTGTGTCCTGCGGCGAAGCGCTGTTGATGCTTTCGCTTACCACATCGTACAAGATACACCCGAGTTATGTTTTACGCTCCCGTTTAATTAATCATATCGACGAAGTTACCGCAGGGTTTCCATTCATGGAATTATTTTAACCACTGCCTGGCCTGAATTCTTTGTTTTGATGCCGCTTGATTGAGTTATCAGATTGATTTCTTCATTGAATCATTTATATAAATGGCATACACTTCGGAGCGGAACGATGACTTGTGTCCTCTCACCACACTGTTCATCTAAGTTTAATTCTAGCGCTTCCTTTGGCTACATTTCCCTCCTTGCTCTTCGTGCACCAGCATTCTAATGTCCTTTCTACCACTTGCACACACTTGCACACACTCTGTTCTGCCTTTAAATCCCAGGTCTGCGGGAAGGCGAACATTTTCCAAATAAAGGCCACGGAATGTCTTAACTGTTCTTGGTGTGGGGAAGTCCGCACACAAGCTGGAATGGAAAGTTTCACCATAGCGTACCTAACCAAGATAAATAATTAGTGGAAACTGCCTTACCCGTGTTTCGAGGCGCAGTTTCAGGCCGGTGGGATGAGCGAACGACGCCGGTGGCCGGACGGCAGATCGTGCCGCGTCGATGTCGTTGGTGCCGCCGGAAGTACAGCAGCTCAGAGATAGGACGCCCAAGCCGGATGGAGGACGCGCCTCACTATGGGCGCCGCCGCAGCAGCGATCTGCCGGGCTTTACGCCGTACGCGCAAGTCTTCTACTGGTGCGTAAGAGGCGTTACACCCGTCACCTGATCCAGTAGCTGTGTATCCGTATTTGCGGGTGAGAGGGCACGGTAAAGGGAAAAACCTCAGCACGCGGTTCTAAGATACCAACGGGGATCGCTGAGAGGACCGCGTGTTGGATATTATGCGCTTGCAGCTAGTCCACCTGCAGCCCCCTGAATTAAGCATGTTTTTACAACAAAATTGTCTATGGCTAGTTCCCGCAGAGTTTTGCGTCCGCAGAAACAGTCGCATCGAGAAAAAATTTTGAATACTGTGCCAACGCCAGCTTTTTGTGGAATGCTGTGTAGTGATCAATTTATTGTAGCCCTGCTGAAAAATGCACACTGAAGTTGTCTGTTAGGAATGCGCTATAAGAACATTGAGTTTAATTTATTGTCTTAAGTAGTCAGTTCGCACCGAAGTTGCAGGTTACAAAATTAGCGCCGGCTGTCGCTACATTGCCATCAACGGACGTGTATGGTTAGAAAAAACAACTATAAATCTTGCTTATTCAAATCGACACCTAAACAAATTATATGGCATTTAGCCGCTAAGACACGAGTGTAACATTGCACTCAGTTTCACTTAAACGTGGTGACTAATTCACGGAGTAGTTTTAAACGTTACAAAATTACCATCTCGTTTAAATACATTGCCGCTTACAAGAGCAGTATCGTTGAATTGAATTGAATATATTTGTTTTTTTAATACAGAAAAATGGGAGAAGGCAAAAGCGGGCTGGCCTGACAAAGGCCTTTCCTCCAAGCGCACGTGGCTCGCAGGTACATGTGTTCACAAACAGAATAAACATGGGAGTGAATTCACAAAAACAGAACATGTCAAGAAAATTTATTTACAAAGAAATGGGTTTACATGCAGCACACACTAAACAAAAGAACAAAACGCAGGTTTACGGTGAAAGCACAGGCATATATAACAACGTCACACCAACTATGAAGTTATATTAGCAGAAGCAAGGGGAAACAGCCACGAAAAAGTAGCAGTTGTGAGTTCTAGGCGGAAACCTAGTTCGCCCTTATTAAGTAAATACTAAGCCGAGAAACAATTCAAGTACACTGAACATTACTTTCTGTACTTAGAGCAATAAATGTGTGATTTGATGTCTTCTTTTTAAAATATAATGCCGCTCCAACCTTATTTAAAACAAAGAGAAAGAATTTGGTATACTATATGTCGTCTGCCTCAATTAGTTCGTGAATTTTGGAGCTAACACTGTTGTCCTCGAAGCATATAGGTAGATGTTTCGGATACTTTTTGGATCAGGTATAGTTTATGTGTATGTATATATATATATATATATATATATATATATATATATATATATATATATAGGAACAAAGTTGTCCTGGACGCCGGTAGAATATACACAAAAATTGTTTCGACCACGGTAAAAAAAAGCCAACAGATTTAATAACGTTTCCGACGAGGGACCGGCCTTCGTCAGATACAGTGATGGTATTTGTCGTACAGCTTTTATATGTTCAAAACTACAAATCATCAGCAACAAAGTAGAAAGCAGCAACAACAGTTGAATGGGGAAAGGGAAGAAAAGGAAAGAGGCAAACACGAGATACAGGCGCTTGTCTAAAGAAATACATAGACGCTATGGTGCCCAGAATTATCACTAAAGGTTTTCTGCACGATATCTGTGCTTACACAAAAGCAAGGCTATCTTTACAAGGTTGTCTTTATAAACACTAAGTACACGAGCAAAGACCCTTAACAGCAATAACGTGAACAATTGCCTATGAATATTCAGTTCAACAGCAGAACACAGTGTTATCACATTCACTGCGTGTTCAGGCAGCTTAGTTTCCCGGACTTTCGCTTAAACCAGATGCTAAGGTGTTAAATTTGTAAATTAGGAAAGACTCGTGAACTTCTCTATCATGGTGGGTACGAAAACCAGACTGAAGGATGGTGGCTTTGATATGATCAAAGGAATGGCCTGTAACGTTCACGTGTTTGGATAGCGGAAGATGCGGAAGGGAGGTTACATGTGCCCTGTGGTTATTGAAACGCAGTCTAAACGATAGCGCCGTTTGACCAATATATTGCAGGCTACAAAGATAACATTCTAACATCTTAGATTACGTTTTCACTGTCACAGCAAAGATCGCTATTTATTTTAAGGCAGTATTTCAAGGCTGAACTGGTAATCGATCGGGTAGTAGTCATGTGTGCGCAAACCTTGCAACGGGGCTTTTTGCAAGGATGGCACCCAGATGGAGCGACACGTGCGGTTTTTGATTAAGTTAAAATATCACGAAGGTTTCTAGCTCTGTGCGGTTCGGGAAAAATTTCTTGCAGCCGATCAATCTGCATGAGAATATTGTAGTGTTTACTTAAAATGTTCGTAATGTTAGTCATTGACGCGTTGTACGTAACCACGAGGTTAGTTTTTTTTTTTGGGGGGGGGGGGGTGAAGGCCGCGCTTGAATATCGAGGAGGTCATTACGGTCAAGAGCATCGGCGCGCCTAAATGAGCCGTCAAAAATTTCGGCAGGGTACTTTTGTTTAGCGAGGGCGTCGCGAAGTTGTAGGCAGTTGTACTCGAAGTCAGATTGCTTAGAACAAACTCTTTTGAAACGGCTAGTTTTGCAATGGTTAGGGTGCTACTGTCAAAATGGAGGTACTGTTTCCTGTCGGTTGTTTCCAGCCGGATCCTCATACAAGGACGGCGGATTCGAAATTTACACTTTGTACAAATGAACCCAAAGAGAGTTCCAGGCACCGGAAGACATGAAAAAATGGTAATGCCACAAAATACCAACAAATCATTACAACAGTGGTGACGTCAAGTTTACAATATATTGCCGCAACTTTTTTGAGGGAAAAGTAACCTGTATGTTTGTGTTG
>CM023450.1:195087187-195247187 GCA_013339765.2 Haemaphysalis longicornis | reverse complement strand
CGGAACGCTGCTCATCTTACATCCTGAGGTAAATGCAAAATGTTGCTTCATCGGGAGCTTTAAGCGAACGCAAGAATTGCGCAGCCGACTCAGCTGACACTGCTGGCCTGGCGCCGCCTTTGAAACGAGTAGAAATTTTGTTTCGTATTTTCGCAAACTAAATGATTCTTGCGTAACGTTTTACGCCGCACGATTTACGAACGGCAGGGTATACTAGCAGGGCAGGGCAGGGTGGGGCAATGGCGTTAATTAAATAAACAAATTAAGCGCTATTAAAGAACGCAAAACACGCAAAGCATAACATAACACAGCCGCATACACGGCGCGTTGCCCCGAATATTTACATACGATCATCACTGACTGTGTTGGTTTTCTAGTGCAGGGGTCGTCGAATCTGAACGCCGACACGACAGTTTCGACTTCAAATGGTTAGACAGCGAGACAAGAACAGAGAATTGACGTCCTCCAGTTGAATTGCCCCCCCCCCCCATGTTCACACTTCGCCAGAATACTGTAACATATTATTAAATTCAAAGCCCCCTCTTCCTCCTCCTCCTCCACCCCCCCCCCCCCCCCCGATTTGCCGTCCAGCTCACCGCCGTATCGGCTGCATGGAACTCGGCCGTTGCTGACCCTCATTCTCGGCTATTAAGTGCGAATTGGGAATGTATGCTGCAAGAGCATAATTAAGTAAAGTGAGACCAAACAAGGAAAGCAAGCGGCCTCTTAGTTCGACCGACCACTTTGTTTTACGGCCACTAATTCCGGTATCGCAAAACAGATTTCACGCTTCTGACGGTCGCGGCATTTTTTCACTGAGACACGCAACAAAACGGCACAAGGTAAAGCTGCACCATGTATTCGTAACGGCGACGCAAACGAGCACTGTTTAATGAAAGTGCACGCATAATGTGCAGGTACGCAAAAGAGCGGCGCACCGCAGCAGGCGAGCCTGCGGTCCGCCGGACTCGTTGGCTTTTTAAGCGCGATCATCGCCGATTGCGTCACTCTTCTGTTTTGATCGGGTGTTTTTGAGAAGTCTTTGTCACCTAGAGTATTAGTTTAAACAAGAAATTTTACTTAATATTTCACTTGGTACGACCATCGATCGGTGAACCTGCGAGTAGCAGACGCCGTCACGGTTCCGGCACTTTCGTCGGCGATCTAAACGTGTTTATCGCTGCAAAGCTTTTTCCCCTAATGCCAAGGTGATCGCTGAAATAGATCGGACGCGTCGGGGATGAGCTGGTGACCACGTCGCAAATAATCGGGAGCGTCGAGCTCATTTTGCTTCTGTCAACACGGGATCCTATGGGACACACGCAGCTTTGTACTACCCGGAAGTACTGCCCGGAAGCCGCTTGCGCAGCGCCCCCTGGGCAGCCCAGGAGGCCTATTTGCAGCGCGCGCAGTAGAGGGAGAGCAGTACGGGGGGGGGGGGGGGGGGGAGAGCGCGCATGCGCAAGCAGCGCGCGCCCTTCCACGCCCCACCGCGCTGCTATCACGCACCTGTTACGCCGAGACCAGCGACCGGGCTGACTACGACGCATGCGTGCGCCAGCTGCTGTTGAGAGAGAGGGGGGAAGGAGAGGCACACCTGCTGCGGACGCGGAACTGTTGACACCGTCCGACGCAGGAACAGGCGAGGCTAAGAAATGCTATGCATTTAAAACGCCGCCGACAAGACCCGCCGGACTTCTGCAACCGATCGCCGTACCGCCGAGGCCCTTCCAACAGATTGGAATAGACCTTCTAGGCCCGTTCCCTACGTCACGATCAGAGAACAAGTGAATTGTCGTAGCGACAGAATACATGACGCGCTACGCAGAGACCGCCGCTCTTCCGAGGAGGACAGCACAAGAAGTCGCCAAGTTCTTTATAAACCATGTTGTGCTGCGACATGGAGCCCCTGAAGTCCTAATCACGGACCGCGGAAGCGGCCTTTACCGCGGAGCTGATACAAGGAATCTTACGCTACAGCAACACGGATCACCGAAGAACGACGGCGTACCACCCCCAAACGAACGGACTCACGGAACGTCTGAACAAGGCGATTGCGGATATGCTGTCCATGTAAGTCGACGTTGAACATGAGACTTGGGGCGAAGTCCTCCCGTATGTCACGCTTGCGTACAATACAGCGACGCAGGAAACTACGCAGATGACACCGTTCGAGCTTGTCTACGGAAGACGGCCGACTACGATGCTCGACGCCATGCTTCCGCATGTAGAAGACGACGACCTCAACGCCGACGTCCAAGGATACCTTCGACGTGGTGAGGAGGCCCGCCAGCTCGCTTGAGTTCGTATACGCCTCGAGCTTTGCGATCGCTGCGCCGCCTGCCGCCGCTTCTCCGCGGAGTTGACGGGATTAGCGCTGCGCGGCCCATAGGGATTCATGCAGTGTTTTGGTTCTCTTTCGCATCTTTTTGCCCTTCCAAGCAGTAAAAAAACTTGTTATGGTGACGGCTGTAAGTAAACAGCACGTTTAGGTCACTTCAAAAGCCGCTGCGTCTCGGTAGGGTGCTCAAACACCAACAATACCTAAAGCGGTTCTGCGTCCTTCTCGGCCGCTGCTACGGGCGCCAGCAAATTGCAGCAGCATACCACCACTGTCACCTCCGAATACGTCCGGCACAAGTGAATTTTATTGTCGCCTCGTTTATACCTGATACTGGACACAGTGAGAGGTGTGTTTTGTTTTGTAGCGCGGACAACGAATGCGGCCTCATTACGAATATATGCGTCGTAGAAAAATATATTTCGGGGATTCGATTACTCAATACCTGATAATAAATTGTGCCTTTTATAAGAATATCAGCCACGCGAAAATGTTAAGTATATTCTAAGGCTCTGCGTCGTGAAAGATATGCACTCATGCCTTATAGCAAGAACCAAGAAAAGTGAATTAAACCACTAAAAAATTAATGGTCTTCAAGTCCGGAAGAAACAAATAGCTCGTACAGAAATGGAAAAAAAAAAACTCAGCGCAGCTTCTTGAAATGCTAAAGACGTTCCTATAAACTTAAGCCGGGTAGGACTTACGAGACCAACTAGTGTGCGAAATGCACTGATATTTCGCGAGACATGAGGATGGGGGGACGGGAGGGGGACGCTTACGTATCGTTGTGTACGATTGCGGAGCGAAATCAAGGAAAGAACGTTTTAGTAATCACACACACAACCTACTCGTTTACGTCACTCTGGTTTTTAGACTTCAACTAACAGCTGATCCCTCGGCGAACGCATTTTTCGAGGTATACGAGTTCAAAACTGATAAAAGGTGTCGTTAGAAGAGCGTGATATCCGATAAGGCCTTCTGATTTCCGTTTGTGCTAGATTCTGCAGGCTCCCTGCGTCATATGACTGTGCTTCGAAGAAACGTTTAGTCGCGAACGGGCATTACTGTAGAAGCCCTTCTCCGGCCTGCTCGCGGAGGATAAATGTAACATATATGAATGTTTGCGGGCGCTCAGCTCACGACAAGACGCCCCAGCATTTTTTTTTTGTCGTGCGCTGATCCCGGGTATAATTTTGGATTATCCATCGCACTCATTTCGTAGAATGTTAGTGAAATTTATGTCCAGGGTAGAGATCAATATCTGAGGTATGATATTGGCAAGTATAACTGGCGTGCTGTCAGGTGTGAGCGCTCCACTAGGTAATATAAGAGCATAAAACTGATTTACATCGTAGTGTATAGTCATGGAATGACCATCTGGGGATATTATGCTTACGGAGACACTGTTAGTAAATTTAAGGGCAGTGGAATCAGAATCATCTCCATATGCATACGCCGGTTGCGTATTCCCAAACCATATCCCGTAGGGGCCCAGGCCGACCACACCCCTTAAACAGGGGCGCAGCCAATGTGGAAAAAAAAGTTGCAATTTTTTAACCTCTTTGGACGCAGCATCATGACATCTCTACCTATATGTGCGCAACTTCATGCGATGTGGATTTTTTCTTTTTCCCCTCCCCTCGTTTCGGCGGCTTTGCGAGCGGCCGATGGTTCAGTAGCTGTACAATCAGTAGCTGTACAATCCAACTATTACTTAGCAGTTGGTTGGTATATATTTTCGATATTGTTTCCCTAAATTGTTATGACCAGCAGTGCAAATTACGAAGAATTTATGACCGATTGTAAAACGTGTACGTTTGACCTGGTGTCTTTCTTATCAACGTATCACCCTTGCAAGAACGATTAACACCTTCCATTGCTGTTAACAAAATGTCAATGTTTCCTTAGTGGCACTGTTCCTGATAAAGAATAAGGCAATGAAGTTAATGTTAACAAATTCAATGTAATAGTGCTTATGAAAGTGCCAAAATGTAGCAGCTCATGCAGCTGTAATATTTCGCAAGAGCAGGACAGTTTGTAAATGTAGTCATGGGAAATTGGCTGCCTTTCCTGTAATCCTTAGCTGCAGCACCGAATCGTGTTTTGAGGGGTGTATATAGTGAAAGAGCACCCAACTCAAATGTATACCCTTCTGTGTGTTGTAGGATGAGCTTTCAATGAGGGTGTTTGCTTTCCGGAACGTGTATCATTGCCACATGAGCGTGAAAGCGTCCATCCGCGCGCGCGCACTTCGAGCACCGAGTCGAGCGCTTATCTAGGAACACGATCGGAGGTCAGCGTCAATATGCAGGTGCGCAAGAAGAGCGCGGAGAGATCAGGGGCTCAAGTACTAAAGGTTAGCTTCTGCCACATGTGCGTCAGCTTCCCCAGCGCCGCAGGCCAGCCCCGCCCACGGAGCGAAACCATCGGCCGCCTGCCAAGCAACCGAAACGAGGGGAGGGGGAAAAAAGAAAAAAACCACCTCGCATGAAGTAGCGCACATATAGGTAGAGACGTCACGGTGCTGCGTCCAAGGAGGTTAAAAAATTGCAATTTTTTTAACCGCATTGGCTGCGCCCCTGTTTAGGGGGTGTGGTCGGCCTGGGCCCCTACGGGATATGGTTTGGGAATACGCATCCCGGTTTCGCGACGCCGACCTGTGACGCACACTTGGCGCTTGTACAGACCGAATGTACCACACTAAGATCGCGTCACACACATTTACACTCCCGTAAACACACCACATTTGCGAAGAGAGTGACTGCTCCACATAAATATGTATTTCCAACGCCTACAAACGGTAAATCTCAGTCGTGAACGGGCCCCGAAAACAACGGTGACAGTAGGGAGCGGGCCGGCAACTCCCGCGGCTGCTTTCGAAACGGGCCGCTAGGGGGATTTCAGTGGCGCCCCTACAGGCCGCGCTCGAGGCGTATAACGGACCAGCAGCTGGTGGATGGCGGCCGCTACAACCTCCGGCGCCGAGACGCCGAGTACCAACCAGGGGATCGTGTGTGGGTTTGGTCTCCCATTCGACGACGCGGACTCAGTGAGAAGCTTCTGCGACGGTATTTCGGACCCTACCAGATTCTACGACGTGTTGGCCAATTAACCTACGAAGGTGATTCCGGCACATCACGACGACGCACGCGACCCGAAGTCGTCCCCGTAGTTCGTTTCAAACCGTACTCTTTTTGTTGTTGTTTTGTTGTGGCTGTTTGTTCGGACTGTCGTTTTATTTTAGCACCGGTTCGGTGCACTCTTAGAGGGGGGGTAATGCCGCGAACCATGTACGCGTTTGTTTATTTATTGTTTGTTTTTAATGCCCGGCCGCGCCCGGCTCTGTTATCTGTGTCCCAGGCGAAGCGCGTGTTCCATTCTTTATTTTTTATGCCGCACGGGCTATTTCATTCAGATAAGCAGAGTGTTTCGCCCTAACGTCGCTAGCACAGAATAATCTTCTGTGATCTACAATGTTCTGGATGTGAATCGACGGTTCCAGAAACACTCGCGCCGAAAGATAAAAAGCCTGCAGAGCAGACGCCTCGGCATTCGATTCTGCGACGCTCGCCGACGCAACTCACTTTGTGGACCGCTGCTTCGCCGCCTCTGTATTCTTTTGAGTTGTTAGGGGACCACAAATTCGCTCTAATAAACTTGTTTCTCCTTCAAGACAACTGCGTCGTCCTTGTCTACGTGACAATATGCTCCTGTGAACCGACTACGAGTTTTTGTTTGCGAAGGTTTGTACATACATACAATATTTGGAGTATAAACATGGCCTTGAGCTTGTAACTCTGCAAGGAACAGCTCTAGAGCGAAACACTACATATCAAGAGCAAGCTCCAGGCTTGCAATTGGCGTCCGGTCTCGCACCACGAGTGTAGCTACCACTGCGACGCTCTTAACCTTCTAATCTAGCGCTTCCTTAATTAGCCCTATTACCTGTCCCTTTGATGAAGTTATCTTATTTATTTATTTAATTATTTATTTATTGGCACCATTCAAGGCAATACATTACAGAGGGGAGTTGGTTTAAGGAGAAAAAATATGAAAACAGGCAGGTATTTCAAAAAAATACCAAGCTGGTACGCAAATGTAAATACATATCACAGGTACGAAATTTTGCGTGCACAAAAGAAGAATTATTCAAGTAATGCAACGGCGATCGAAGCAACTTGACATCATTTATTTAAACAAGATCTCGTGGAAGGTGGTTCCAGTCATTGGATGGACGCGGGATACATGAATTAAGAAAACATTTACGGGTACAATTGATGACGCCGATTTTGCGCGAGTCATCCAGATCCGATGATACATATGATGGTGAAGTGATTAAACAATCTCGTAAAGTGGTGCGCGAAAAAACTTTCTGAAATAAGCAGACACATGCGAGTTTTCAACGTGAACTTAGTAATGGAAGGCTCCCTTGTGGTTACGCGCGCTGTTCGTTGGTAGTTTGAGGTTATAAAACGTGCCGTGTTGTTCTGAAGGATTTCCTGCAAATGAGTAAGAGTTTCCGTGGACGGATCCCATATATATGATATATATGATATATGATGCATCATATAC
This sequence comes from Haemaphysalis longicornis, assembly GCA_013339765.2. Taxonomy (NCBI): domain Eukaryota; kingdom Metazoa; phylum Arthropoda; class Arachnida; order Ixodida; family Ixodidae; genus Haemaphysalis; species Haemaphysalis longicornis. The sequence goes on along the minus strand of CM023450.1, from coordinate 195,240,274 downwards.
CATATATATGACATATGATGCTTTTTTTAAAAATGAATTTCTACTCACGACAGCGCCGAACGATAGTCGCGTTTTAAATAACCACGCATAGGAATAGCTTTGTTGGGGGACAATGCAGTGTGGCGTTACTGTGATAGGTCGGATGTAATATAAAGGCCTCAATATTTGTAAGATGAAGCAGATTGTAGAGGCGTTCCCTTTAGTGATACGAAAACGCGTTAGTCGCGGCACCACAGATTCGCATGGAATTGTACTTGCCAACGTTTAATGCCCCCGCCACATGCAACATCAGGAAGACATGGTGTTAATGCCATCCTGTAGCGCATGCGCATGACTAATGGTGGTTATTTCATGGGAAAGTACGCAGTCGTTTGCGAATAAAGGGGCTGGGGAATAAATAGGCAGGCAAATCATAATAGATATGATACAAAGTAGTGGCACTAGTACTGTGCCTTTGGTACGCCCGATAACACAGCCTGAAATTTAGAGGTTACCTCGTTAGAAACTACAACTTACGGCACTCAGTCAGGACACTTTCAATCTATTTTAGCATGTTAGTATCAAGACCCAAATTTCTTAACATTTATATAAGTATTTGGTGTGTAAATTTATTTAGTGCTTTCGCGAAACCTGAATAGATGCAATCGGCTAAACAACTACGGTCGAGAATACTATGTAGTCTGCCAGTGAATAGAAGTAGTTGCGTCTCGCCCAAGTCTTTTGGAGAAAATGCTGTGGTGGACGAAATAATGTATTGGATTCCAAGAAGTTTGCTAGGTTAGACAAAAATACGTGCTCAAGGATCTTACACGGAACGCTGGTGATAGATATGGGTCGATAGTGGAAAGGTGAATGTTTGTCGCTTCATTCAAATGCTGCGACCACCGTCCATAATTTCCAGTCCAACGGCAGTTCACCGACGTCGAATTGTTGTATAAAACGTTTGATAACTTCATAGAACAACACTTTTTATTATTCCTAAATACCTTTGGATGAATACAGTCAATGCCAAAAGCGGATGGTGTTTTGATACTGCCAATTCTTTAACAAGTTCCACTGGGATCCATGAGCACTGGGTATATTAGGATATAATCTTAAGAGCGACATTCTTGCGTATCACAGGTCAAGGTTGAAGCGTGGAGATAGAACTCTAGCAAGCATAGCCAACTACAATACTAGGCACGAGCGTGGCTTCTAGCTTGGGCGTCATTCTGTGGACAGCCTTGATACCCCACCTTTTGCAATAAAAAGCGCGACAAATATATGAATTTCGTTCCCTCTGTTCGAAACATGAATTTGAAGTAAGGAGGTTGAAACATGACAGCTATATTTAAATCCTGATTTGTGTGCCAGACATTTCAATATTTGGTCGATTGTAAGAATGATATTTTTTCGTTTTCCCACTATAGGTCATCCGCCAAAATATTTGGATGCGTTTGTTACATAAATTAATCTCTAACTTAGTGTTCTCTACAATTAGGTTTCAAAATAGTAAAATTAGCTCGCAGATATTTTGGTGGATTGCAGAGTGCTGAGCCAATTGCATTACACGAAGTGTAAATGCCTCTTTCCGGGATAACATATGCTCAGTGACTGCGAAATTATGAACATATTATGGCGTAAACAGGCACAGAAGGATTTACGCAAACAATCCAACTTTTATAAAGTTGAATGCCTATTCCTGTTCCCATTTATGGTAGGGAAGTGAAGTTCGTACGAAGCTAAATAACGGCAACCTGTTTATGTCAAAGTAAACCGAAACATGACATTTGTCTTCAGAATTGTGCTAAAGAAACTCATCATCATCATCATCATCACCAACCTATCTACGCCCAATGCAGGGCAAAGGCCTCTCCCATGATTCTCCAATTATCTCGGTCCTGTGCCAACTGTGACCAATTTGTCCCCGCAAAAGTTTTGATCTCACCTGCCCATCTAACTTTCTGCCGCCCCCGCAACGCTTGCCTTCTCTAGGGATCCACTATGTTACCCTTAATGACCAGCGGTTATCTTGCCTTCGCATTACATGCCCTGCCCACGTTCATTTCTTCTTATTAATTTCTACTAATATGTCTTTAACACCAGTTTGCTCCCTGACCCACTCCGCTCTCTTCTTGTCCCTTAATGTTACACCTATCATTTTCCGCTCCATTGCCCGCTGAGCGTTCTCAATTTAAGTTGAACCCTCTTAGTGAGCCTCCAAGTTTCTGCCCCGTAGGTGAGTACCGGTAAGATGCAGCTGTCATACACTTCTTCTTCAGCGACAATGGTAGGCTGCTATTCATTATTTGAGAATGTCTGCCATATGTACCCTACCAATTTTAATCTTCTAATTGTGTCTGCCTCATGGTTGGGATCTGGGGTCACAACTTGGCCTAAGTAGATATATTCGCTTACCACTTCCACTGCCTCGCCACCTATCTCAAACTTCTGTGCTGTCCCGAGGTTATTGATCATTACTTTAGTTTTCTGCATATTAATTTTCAAGGCCCACGGTTCTACTTCTGTTCGGCCCAGTGCAGAAAGCAAGGCCTTGCAATTCGTCGCCCCCGAGTTACTTAGCAAGGCAACGTCATCAGCAAATCTGAGGTTACTGAGGTATTCTCCATTAACCCTTACTCCCACCTGTTCCAATCCAACGGTTTTGAATACTTCTAGTAAGCATGCTGTGAATAACATTGGAGAGATTGGTGTCTCCTTGTCTGACACCCTTCCTTATAGGTATTTTACTGCTCTCCCTATGGAGGATGATGGTAGCTGTAGACCCATTGTAGATATCCTCTAGTATTCTTACATAATCCTCATCTAACCCCCTGGTTCCGTATGCCTGAATGACTGCTAGGGTTTCGACCGAGTCAAATGCTTTCTCATAATCTATGAAGGCTATATATAGGGATTCAGTATACTCAGCGCACTTCTCTATCACCTGATTGATCGTGTGAATATGGTCCATTGTTGAATAACCTTTACGGAACCCTGCTTGTTCTTTAGGTTGACTGAAATCTAAGGTTGCAGAGATTCGGTTAGCGATTACCTTGGTAAATACCTTGTAGACGACTGACAGTAAGCTCATCGGCCTGTAATTTTTCAAGTCCTTCATGTCGCCTTTCTTATGGATTAGGATGATGTTCGCGTTCTTCCAAGATTCCGGTACCATTGCGGTCATTAGGCATTGCGTATACAGGTTTGCCAGTTTTTCAAGTACAATTTCTCCGGCATCCTTCAAGAGGTCTGCTGTTATCTGATCCTCACCAGGTGCTTTGCCCTATTTCATTTCTTTCAAAGCGTTCCTTACTTCTTCGGTCGTTTCTGGTGGGATGTCTATCTCCTCTGAACTACTGTCTCGTTCGGCATTATCCTGTATGTCCCGGCTACTGTACATATCCCTATAGAACTCCTCGGCCACTGTGACTATTTTTTCCCTATTTGTGATGACATTGCCTTGCTTATCCTTAAGTGCATACATCTGATTCTTCTCCACGCCAAGACGTCTCTTCACTGCTTTCAGGCTACCTGCATTTTTTACAGCGTATTCGATCCTCTCCGTATTATACTTCCGTATGTCAGCTGTCTTGCGCTTATTGATTAACTTCGAGAGCTCGGCTAGTTCTATTCTGTCAGCTGCTGTGAAGATTCTCATAGTTTGCCGTTTCCTGATTAGATCCCACTAATCAGGAAACTAGATCCCACTAGATCCCACTAAAATACGTCAAATGACGTATTTTACCTCCTAATGTGCAGCGGAGCGATGGTAGGCTTAAAGTGTGATTGGTCGAAGTGGTGTTTTTTAGGCGTAAGTGTAGATATGAGTGAATGAGTAGCAGCAGATGTAATGTTAGGACTAGGAGGCTTAAAGGGTCGCTGATGTCAAAATACAAGTTCCTCAAGATCGATAAATTAGATCACCGAGAAAACAAATATACCAGTCTTATGCGTCGCCTTTTTTTAAAATAAGGTGGAAAATAGTGGAAACGTGAAGGCAGCCGCCGGCGCCATTGGCTATTCTCCGCAACTTACACCGGAAGTGGTTAAGTCGTCTGGCGTGCTCAAGGCCTTTCCTGGTTTCCGCTGTATGTCGTTACTCGTCAATACTTGGGGCGTCGGTACTCTTTTGCGAGGGGACGTGCGACCTTAGCATGACCGGTTGGCTCAATGCCAGAATTTGCGCTGCCTCAACAGGACAATATGCTTTTCTTCGATAAAGCAAAGCGTCAGTACACTGGTTTCATGAAGGAAAATGTTGCTTAGTGGTCCGGAGAAGCAAAGGACGTTGGAGTCCGGGAAAGCACGATCGATTTGACCGGAACTGACCAAACCACTTAGTACATGGTAGCATTGTATTACGTTGCTTCTATACCTCTATACATCGTCGCTGGCTCACGTGCTTCCGTTTACGGTGACGCAAACAACGAATGTCACTGTTTGCGTCACTTTGACGAGCGTTTGACTAGCGATTTGTCTCCAATGAAGGCATCCTGCTTCGAACCAACGCGCATATGGCTATGGGAAGATCAGAGTTTTGTGTGAACCCAACTTGATGGTTCCCTTCAGTATCTCCTAATTAAAAATGCTTAGGTCAGGTAGCAGGTAAGGCTTTATCGAGCGCCTAAATCTCAAACACCCGGGCGTTTTTGCTTTGCCCCTCCATCAGAAAAGCGTCCGCGGTGGCCGGGAATTCAGCCCGCGTCCACGGTCTCAGCATAACAACGTCTTAGCCACGGAGCCACCGCGGTGGGTTCATCATATTTGGGAGGATATTTCGTGAGCATTTAGAAAGCTAGGAGTTTTTGAGCCAGAAATTAGGCCTGGTGCAGGTAACGGTAACCTTGTAAGGTATGCAATGTTGAGTTGGTTGAAATTTGAGTATGCGTCAGTAGAAGAAACTGCTCAGAGATAAATAGGTAACATGAGAAGACGGAAAAATGGTTAAGTGGTCGTTTAAAAAATCTAGACGGCAAGACATTTGTACGCAGGTTATAAGCTTTCTCGAAGCAATAAGAAAATCTAGTTGTGCCTGCGTTCATTAAACCACTAACAGCGCAAAGAACACATCACACACCAGGACACGCACACAAGCTTGTTTTTGAGAGAATCATTCATTTAACAGTGGTCCGTGCACCACCGTAGCTTGGAATGTACTTCCTAAGTGAGGTGTAGGCGCTGGTAATTTTTTCAGCGTTGATACACCTGCGGCCTCATTGAGCTGAACGTTTGGATAGAACTTTTGGACTGAATAGACTGATTGTTAACTAGTTTCTCGAGTGTATATGTTATTGCAACAGATTACGCTTACTTTTTCTTTGGCGCCTTTATTTGAACCCTCCGCTGTGCTCTTTCGGTATATTTTCCCACCAGTGGTTCTGGGTAGTTTTTTCTTAGTTGTTTTTTTAGAGGTTGCTGTTATGTTCGGGCTCCTCATTTAATTAAGGAAAGCCGCCGGTGGCTCATGTTCGGCGTCGCGTACGCTGGTTGCGGCTATTCAGTGTCCCTTTCATGTAGCCGCGCGGACGCCAGTTCGGAGCCGCGGAGAGCTGTTGTGCCCGTCCTTTTGTGTGTCAAAGGATGGGGGCGATTAGCCTGAGTGCCTCTGTCGCGTCGAGGGTGGCAGGGTCATTCGGCATAACAAGCTGACGGGCGGCCAGATGATCGTATCTCTTAGTGGTTGAAAGCGCGCGCGGTGTAAGTTTGGAAAATCTTCGACTTCCGGCGGCGGGCGCTCTTCGTCGACGGGTCGTTCGCCTCGACGATGGTCGCCTCGGCTGGCAGCGTCTCTCCCCGTGGTCTGTTCAGTGGCCGGCGGCGCCCCTTTAGTCTGGGAGGGAATTAGCAATCCTCATTGTCACGCCGCGCGTGCAGACGCCCCACGTCGTGGGGAGGCGTCGCGCGGAGGGAGGTCAGCCGCGCGGGACCGCTCCGGGCCCTCGGCTTGGCTGTTGTTTGTGCAGATGCCGCCCGCTAAACGTTATGGATGGTTCACTTTAGGCCGCAGATGGCCTGTATTTCCTGGCCGGGGGCAACGCGTGCGTAGGAAAACGCACTATGAGTGTGTAAGAGAGAGTGTTAGGTCACGTGACCGCAGGTGGGGACATGTGTGTGATTGGCTGGTTCCTGTGGCCAATCAATGGTTTGCTATTAATTGTTTGAAAGGTTTTTCTCTCTTTCTTGTACGCCCCTTTTGGAGGCGGGGTTTTTGTTATCAAAACCGGAGTGTTGGGTTTGCTCGGAGGTCGGTCGAGAGGGGATCTAGTTTAGTATAGATCTCGGCCGAACAGGCTGCTGCGGTCAGAGTGACAATGTAACCGTCACTCTGACCTGATGTAAAGTTGAGTTTTGTAAATAACTGTAAATAAACCTAATATCCAGCAAGGAAGGCAGTCCTCATCCCTCATCCGCTCCAAGCATCGGTCGTCGGTCATCGGAGCGAGTCGAGATCGTCCTCTCGCTCGCACATCAAAAGAACATCCCTATTTCGTCTCCATCAGTTCGCCAAGAAGATGGAGAGGCGAAATCTAACTGCGCAGTCGACAGGATGACCACGACCATGGGCTGGAGCTGGTGGGGGCATTGCGGAGAGACTCCTTCAACGCAAGGTTCGGCTCCGACCACGACTAGGCAGACCTCCAAGCATCGACGGGGCGACACCTCAGCGGGAGGCCTCGTGAGTTCCGGCTCAGTGCGGCAGCAGCCGCGATTCAACGGCAACGGGGCGACACCTCAGTGGGAGGCCTCGTGGGCTCGGCCCAGGGCTGTGTAAGCCGCGGTTCAACGGGGCGACACCTCAGCGGGAGGCCTCGGGGGCTCTGGCCCAGGGCGGCGTAAGCCGCGGTGCAAACGGGGCACACCCTCAGCGGGAGGGCCTCGTAGGCTTCGGCCCAGGCGGCGTAAGCCGTGGTTTCAACGGGGCGACACTCTCGGGAGGCCTCGGGGGCTCTGGCCCAGGGCGGCGTAAAATCCCGTCAACGACGGGCGACACTCTCAGCGGAGGCCTCGTGGGCTTCGGCCCAGGGCGGCGTAAGCCGTGGTTCAACGGGGCGACACCTCAGCGGGAGGCCTCGTGGGCTCTGGCCCAGGGCGGCGGAAGCCGCGGTTCAAGGGGGCGAACCTCAGCGGGAGGCCCTCGGGGCTCTGCCCAGGGCGAGCACGCCCCACCCAGCGGCGAGAGCGGCGCATCGGGTCCACGAGCTGCTGCACCACCGACACTGCGACCCGCCGAACCCGGAGCGGGCACAGGTGGCCCTGACTTACTTTCTCGGGTTCACCATGGCCACTATGCTAACGGGATGTCGCGGCACCGACGGAAAGGTTAGTGCCATTGTGCTCGAGATTGAGGAGTTGAGAGCTGAATTAGCTCTCAAAAATGCCCAGCACGCTTTGGAGAAAGCAATGCTAGCGGGTAGCAGGGGCGCGGGTAGCCCGTCCGTGTGGACGGGTGAGGAAGCTCAGTGCTCAATTAGCGCAAGGAAGAGCGGAGATCGCTTACGAAAAAGCGAAGCTTCGCAGGATTGGTAGACTCGAAGACGATACCAATGTTTTTACAGTGTTTGTTCCCTCGTGGGCGCTTCGAGCGCCACGGGATGAGGAGAGTGGGAATGTAGTGGAGGTGGCCGAAGCCACCCCAGTTGTTGAGCGACACCGTAGCATTCCCACTGCTGCCGATGAGATCGTGGAATCTCGCGCGGCAGATGTCTTAGCTGCCGAACTTCTTTCTGTGAGGCGGACAATGAGCAGCCGTCTGTCGCCGAGGCAGCACAAGGGGCATGCAAGGGCAGCGGAACGGCGCGCCCAATTGTTGAGCTTCCGTGCGCAAAGCATGAAAGTGCAGGCGGCCCGCGGCGTCTTGCGCGTAGGGCAATTCAGACGGGCCCAAGAACGCGGAACGCGGGGGCAGGTGTGGCGGCGCAGGTGCGACATCGTCGTACGCGTTACCGCCGGCTAGGGTGTTCCTTTTCTCCTGGGAGCAGAGGACACCGCGAGCCAAACCAGGGTTCGTGTAGAATCAGCTGGTGGCGCACAACACGGAATCAGCTTCCGTGCGACGGTCGGTGTGAGCCGCCGCGGAAAGGGGCGTTGGCGCTGAATAGTGTGCAGTGCGAGACAGGGACGGTTGAGTGTTGTTTGCCGCACACTTAGTGGTTAGCGTTTTGCGTTTTTTTTTCTGCTGTTTTTTTTGTGTAGGGTTCGCTCCGACGAGCGTTATTCTTAGTTGTCCCTGTACTGTAGTTCTCCCCCTTGTTGTTAGTTTTTTTTTGTGCATGTGTTGGTTGTGTTCAGCTGTCGTAAGGCGTGTGATTTACGAGTAACGCAGCTTGGCGGGTTTAACTGTCTTCTTGAGGACTATAGCCGCTGTTACAGCACGGTAGGGAGTTTACGTCTGGGTACAATGGCGAGTGCCTGTCTTTATTTGCGCTCGTTGGCATGTGGTCATGGTGGGCCATGGAATGTGCAGGTAGGGCCCACTTGTGGCGCTTGTGTGTGAACTAGTGTTTGAAGTACTGAAAAATGAACTTTCAGTACATCGAATGTGGACAGCAGGTGAACCGCAACAGGGACGAACAATCTGTGTCGCATCCCGAAAGAACCGGCGTCCGCGAGTGCGTGAAGAGAACTTTCTTTTAACGTTTTGTTATTGGTACAGGAGTAGCCTCGTTCGGTACGTTTGGGTTTGTTCGGGTGGTTTTTTTTTTTCCTTTCCTTAGATTGAAAGAATGTTCCTGCATGCGCTTAACGTCTAAGAATGGATGGTGTCATTCATTCAGTTGTCAAGTTTAAACATGTATACCCTTCGTGGGGTTTGTTGCCTTAATGGTAGAGGGTGCCGCGAGTTTGTGCTAACGGGCCTTGTAGCTGAGCGCTTTCGTTTATTGTTTGATGTTGCGCAAGCCATGGCTAGGCCAAGGCACTGAGTATGCCGTGTTGTATCCGTTTTTGGTGCAGTTGGCCGGCGCTTTGTGCTGGTTGGGTTGGTGCGTACCGGGTTAATTTTGTATTGTTGTACTGTATTGGACTTTGTATTGTACTCGCGTAACGGCTTGAGTGTTTTTTTTAGTTCTGGCTCTGCAGTAAGACATAACGTGCAGTGAGAGTTAATGTTGTACGTACAGCTAGTGTACGGACAACATTCTTAGTGCGGAGGTGTTATGTTCGGGCTCCTCATTTAATTAAGGAAAGCCGCCGGTGGCTCATGTTCGGCGTCGCGTACGCTGGTTGCGGCTATTCAGTGTCCCTTTCATGTAGCCGCGCGGACGCCAGGTTCGGAGCCGCGGAGAGCTGTTGTGCCCGTCCTTTTGTGTGTCAAAGGATGGGGGCGATTAGCCTGAGTGCCTCTGTCGCGTCGAGGGTGGCAGGGTCATTCGGCATAACAAGCTGACGGGCGGCCAGATGATCGTATCTCTTAGTGTTGAAAGCGCGCGCGGTGTAAGTTTGGAAAATCTTCGACTCCGGCGGCGGGCGCTCTTCGTCGACGGGTCGTTCGCCTCGACGATGGTCGCCTCGGCTGGCAGCGTCTCTCCCCGTGGTCTGTTCAGGTGGCCGGCGGCGCCCCTTTAGTCTGGGAGGGAATTAGCAATCCTCATTGTCACGCCGCGCGTGCAGACGCCCCACGTCGTGGGAGGCGTCGCTCGGAGGGAGGTCAGCCGCGCGGGGACCGCTCCGGGCCCTCGGCTTGGCTGTTGTTTGTGCAGATGCCGCCCGCTAAACGTTATGGATGGTTCACTTTAGGCCGCAGATGGCCTGTATTTCCTGGCCGGGGGCAACAGCGTGCGTAGGAAACGCACTATGAGTGTGTAAGAGAGAGTGTTAGGTCACGTGACCGCAGGTGGGGACATGTGTGTGATTGGCTGATTCCTGTGGCCAATCAATGGTTTGTATTAATTGTTTTGAAAGGTTTTTTCTCTCTTTCTTGTACGCCCCTTTTTTGGAGGCGGGGTTTTTGTTATCAAAACCGGAGTGTTGGGTTTTCTCGGAGGTCGGTCGAGAGGGGATCTAGTTTAGTATAGATCTCGGCCGAACAGGCTGCTGCTGTCAGAGTGACAATGTAACCGTCACTCTGACCTGATGTAAAGTTGGAGTTTTGTAAATAACGTAAATAAACCTAATATCCAGCAAGGAAGGCAGTCCTCATCCCTCATCCGCTCCAAGCATCGGTCGTCGGTCATCGGAGCGAGTCGAGATCGTCCTCTCGGCTCGCACATCAAAGAACATCCCTATTTCGTCTCCATCAGTTCGCCAAGAAGATGGAGAGGCGAAATCTAACTGTTGCGGACAGGGACTTGTCTAGAAGCGTATGTTTCGCTTTACCTTTCCGATTGGGGCATTCTGGCCGTCACTATTTTGGATAAACGTACTTCCTTCTGGCGATTACCTTCGCCTCTCGGGCTAATAATATTTTCCAGGGAAGCCATACCAGGCCGCCGGTGTAGTTTTTCGGGCCGAACAGGCTATAGCGCGAAACACTTTTAGTAGAACGTGGCCGCGTTTGAACGGAGTTTCAGCACGGCTTCCAGCATTATTAGTCAAAAATAAAATCGGTGCCCTGGAGTAGCACGCCTTGCTTCAGTTCGTGCAAGTGTTATCTGTAAAATTAGCGTTTGCGCCATTGGTATTGAGCTGCCTCGAGTAGTTTAATACTGTGCCTTAGGTAATTATGGCGACCAGGCCTGTTTCCGAGCTAATTAAAATCCTTTCGTCTTTCAACTTCTTGTATAGTTACTGCCATTAATAGGACGCATACCGTAAGCGTGAACTATAGCCATGAGCTGAGCGAGTCCGATCCAGAGAATGAGGTCGCTGTACACCATGTTGTCTATCAGCTCGACCACGTAGTAGCCACCCTGCACGCAAAGAGCAGATCACACGCCATGTTGTATCTTTGGATTAGGGTAAGCGAATTCAAAACGATCAACATCCATACACTGTTGCCGACTGATTTTACCAGCAGGCATGTGACGCGCCTCTAAAATAAAAGAAACACTAGTTATAACTACTGAAATGTGTGTGTAATTGTGTAGGAACTTTTCAAACTAACTACTCGGTGGTCATATACATGTAACGATCCCACTGCCAAAAAAGTTTAGCTGTGGCCTTTCTGCGGCTACTTGCGGGCAACTGATTGACACCCATGAAAACCTTCACTTGGACACTATATTAACTAAGGTACACATCTGTACTGCAGGAATTGGTGGTTTACCAGCCCCAAGGAAAACTACGCATAGGCTGGGCTGTCTTTCAAAAATTTGATTCTTGCTTCACAGCCTGGAGCTGACGGTATCACATATGGGTTTTGCGATATTCCCGCTCACTACGGGTATGTTTGTCAAGATGGCTAACGTTTGTCTTGTCCACGAAATGATATGGAAATCCTTCCACGGGGGTGGCAGGTATCATTACCAAAAGGTTTGCGCTAACAAAAAATCCTCTAGCAATGTTTCTTAGGTGCCTAATTAGAATACTTGAATATGGCGTGTTGACATTCCGCCATCCTTGTTACCAATTCTCGTTTAATCTCACTCACACCAACAAACGATTTCAAGATTGGTTCATATGTTCAGAAGGTTAACTCGAATGATCACTCACAGAGTGGGTGAATATAGTAGCCAAAGCTAGAATCAACGTCATCCTTATAATGCAGATGTGCATTTTCTGCTTAGTGAACATAAAAGTCACGCAAGGCCAACTCATACAAGACTAACCGAAGCGCATTTTGCTGTATTCGTAAACTTGAGCGTTATGTGGGACGCGCATTTTAAGAAAAACAGTATCTGTTATTCAGTAGCGTGTACGAAGTGCTCGTTTCTTTTATTTCCTCTTTTCAATTTCTGATCCTTTGTTTCTGTGAGAAAGAATAATCGCTGCTGAAAAATTTTACACACAACATCCTAACGGAGGTATTATTTGTAACCTTTCAAAGACTTTCCTGACATGCGGTGCGCGGTCGTAAAACGCTGCTTGTTGTCCCACCTGGGTGGCCAGCGGGAGTCCGATTAGGAAGCATATTCCGCAGGTAATGGCAGCCGCTAGTGGCTCTCGCTTGCGGACGGCCGGGTACATGTCCTTCACGCTGCCGAGGACGCCCTCCAGCATGCACATCTTAGCGACCAAGAATGTGCGCAGAAGGGAGGGATGCAGGAAAAGAGAGTCAGTTCATGCCGAAGAAATCAAACCACTTGGCGCAGTGCCGCCTTAGTCTCGTTAATATGCAACACATAAGAGGCGACGCTATGCTACTTGCTCAGTCATTATTAGCGCTCATCCCCTAAATGAGAACGACTATCTTACACCTGAATGAAGTACTGCAAGGCTTTAAATGCCTGAGTGCTTGAGAAAATTAGTGGTTTGTCGATGGCGGTAGCGAAGTGTTTTTCAAACACAAGTGCCCGTCCAGTAACCCTGATGGGCAACAAAGCGTGGTTAGTGCCGGGAGAAATTTCCGCTTCTTTATGAGGACAGCGTTTTATGCGGCCAGTCGAAGGCTTAGATAGCACGAGTCTCGTAAGCAATAATCGTGTCGCGAATATGTAGTGGGCGAGCTGAAACTCTGCTCTACGAAATGGTAGACTTCGAACCGTGCCACAGACAAAGGTGTAGGACAAACGTTAGGCTGTTTTCTAAGAGAGTCAAGGGCACACAGTAAGGTATGCATCTTAGGTGGCAAAAGGTTACCCTTGTCCAAATTTCTTGCAACGCGTTTCTGCTCATACAACACTGCAACGTGGCCGAATACGAGTGCCAGAGAAACTGTGTCAATATACTATTCTATATTCCATAGGTCATGTTTACTGAAGAGGCACCTGTGATCCGTAGTTTTGTATGAAGACCATCATATAGAAGGCAGCGCACCACAACCGCCTGTACTGGAAGTCCCTGACGCTCTCTAGGAAGGTGACGTAGGCGCTGTGGGTGCATCCTGCGAAGAACACAAAGGTGGTGCAGAAAGGAGGCAGCAAGAAATTATCCTGCGATACTGACTAAATTGAGTTGGGTGTGGGCAGGGCATGTAATGCGAAGGCAAGAGAACCGTTGGTTATTAAGGGTAACAGAGTGAATCACTAGAGAAGGCAAGCGTGGCAAGGGGCGGCAGAATGTTAGATGGGCATATGATATCAACAAGTTTGCGGGGGATAAATTGGGCGCAATTTAGCACAGGGACCGGGATAATTGGAGATATACGGGAGAGATCTTTTCCCTGTTGTGGGCAGGCTCTGGTGATTCTGATGATGAATACACAAAAGAAATTCCGAATTTTGAATGAATCTAAAATATCTTTCCCGATTTTTCTTCTTTCACAGCACGAGTGCACTGTGGCAGAAGAAATGAAACTGAAGAAATAAGTTCAGGGCTGTCTGCGGCCGTGGAATATCCATTTCTGCTAGAGCCGCCTCTACCACCCGAAGCCTGAGAACTACGCGCAAGTTACCCATTACATGTGGAATTTATTTGGTGTAGATTCTATATTACGCAATATTAGTGAAAGCGAATCTGCTCTGTTCGCAAGAAACTCCCCCACTGCTTTGATGTTTCGCCTGGTTCGTTTCGTTTCTACAGAGCAGTAGTCTTAACAAAACATCATGTCGCCTACTTTTCACGTCGTGGCCGATTGCACAGTTTATGGCCGTGCATTGTACGAAAGAAGACAAATCCACAACGCACAGTACGGTAACAGACAGCGCGACACATGTAAGTTCCAATATACACCGGTTAAAACAAAGCAAAACGACTACAATAGCTTGTTTATAGAATAATGTACAACTTATGAACAAAGGACCCCGTAAAACTACAAGAATGGGGACCGAGCATAAGGTCATGCCCCGCTTCTGTTTAAACCTAGAAAACAAAAAAATCGTGACACATCCCTCGGGACAATTACTCTTTTCTGAAAAAAGTTCTGTGTGGAGCCTAAGCTCCCCGCTTAACCAGTTGTTGCCAGTAACATAGTATGCGTCACACACCTTTCATTCCTGGTTACGGAGGTTGTGACAAATTACTACAACAGTGCGTAGGTGGATTGAGACAGAGCAAATGGAAGAAGAGGGCCAAAAGTACTACATCAATCCCCGGCAAGCTGCTTACGAAAGCCGTAAAACATTGAATGAGCACGTCTGCCACTGGTCATGTGCGTCCTCTTCCTTCAGGGCTGGCTTTTGGGCGCTATTTTTGTATGTTTCGCACCCTTCTGCTCCGCTTTACTACGGCATTTTTAAGGTTGCGTCTCAAGACAAACAATCTTGACGCCACCAGGATTAAGCAAGCTTGAACGAAATTCACGTAACCTAAATTTGCTTGAACGAAATTGTCAGGGGTACGAGCGCCACGTTAAGGGGAAATACCTTCTTGGCTGCGGTAAGGAATACACTGTGGATATCAATAGCATGTGCCATACGCACCCCCTGATACCAGGTCTCTGATTTCCGCCTTCGATGACTGCTCCATGTGTCCGTAGAGCGAGAACGTGAAGACCACGCCGAGGAGGCCGTAGGTAAAATCCGCAAGGTTCATCGTAATGGAATTGCTTGCGTGCGAAAAGACGGAGGAATAAGCGCAGGTTATTTCACCAGCTTCGGAGCACGACCGCTTAATAAAGCAGCGCGGTTATGAAGTATTATATTCATTATGCCCAAATAGATCACCAGTGATAGTCATGCACTCCTGGCTACAAGCCCAATGTTACCGCACGAATACGGATCACATGGTCATTGTACACCTCCTTATGAGTTTTATCTTACGTTAGAGAAGGCTGAGATCACGTCCCCGCACCTCGATCTCGTTCCTACCCTCATCACCGTGGCAACAGTCTTTCAAGCAGTCTACCACGCCTCTCGCAGTCGGGCGGCTTGACGCTGGCAGCCTGAATTGAGGCTGAGCTTGTTCTTCCTAATAGGGTGGGCGCAGATTGTGTCGGGCAAGGGTGGAGACGTGTACTGCAGTTTGGGTAATCCTTCACATGGCACCGGCATCATTGCAAACACATAAAAGACAAGGTCGCCGTACGATTCAGTTCAGTATTCTCCTGAGGCTATAATGTCTAGTGCAACACTGTTCCAATTCACTGCACATTGACTATAATGTGGACTTCAGAAAACTAGTAAACTGATGGTTATCGGCCTTCATCAAAGATGTCTACGACGTGCGTGTTCTTAGGTGTCACCCTTCCCACTCATCACAGTCCACTTCAAAAACTAGTGGTGCGATCGATCACGTGTTTCTCGAGTGGATTGACGCGTTTAACGTTTGTCGCTGCCTTTCTTATTTTCTACGCGCTTGCGAGTGCTTTGATTTGCGTCGACGATCCTCTCTTCGTCGTATCCCACCATTTTCTATTGGTGATTCTTTGGTGTGATACATCAATGCCTCATTTGGGAAAAGAAATCATCATCACCGTCCTAAGATTCACCGTCATCTATACCTATAAAATGTATTGCCCTACACACTGACTTACTTATTCATCAATGCCCCGCCAACGCTGTTGGGCCTAAACACTTGACGATTCCAGAGTATACTTCTCACATGTTGTAGGGGATCACTAAAGTGGGATTTATCGAAATTACGCCCCCAACAGAGGAAACAGAAGAAAGTGTGCTTTCTCTCATCTGCGATTACTTCTCGCACCCTTTGATATAACGAAATTCATGCTGCAAATATAGGTATCCGGCCAAGACTCTGTAAAAAAAGTGCGACCCTATCCAACACTAACGGCCCCAGTCTGGATGTCGGAGCGAATATGTTGTTTTTAAAGATCCCCAATGTATGTTTCACTGCTTGGCACATCAAAGTCGTTTCTGTTGATAAATGTGACTGCTACCAATAGACAAAACCAATTTTAAGGATTTCGCCAATGGACGGCACTAAAAGAGCCCGAGACATTTTTAAAGTAAAGCTTTTTACCTCTACCCGCCGCGGGTTCTTTCGCGACCATTGGTGTCAACAGAAAACACTGGAAAAGTAAAAGAAGATACTGCAACCGCGAGAAATTGAAGCTGGAACGAATAGAATAACGGAGTGAGAGCCCGTGGCCTTACCGATTGAGCTACGAGCCCAAGCGTAGACGGGAATTACAAGCAGTCACTCACTAAGCACATCTGAAGTAAACCCTTGTGTTCTTGATCGTAGGGTTTTAACGCGCCGACGCAGCGCAGGCGATGAGGCGCGTCGTAGTGGAGGGCTCCGGATTAGTTTTGACCACCTGGGGATCTTTACGTGCGCCGAAATCTCGTGCACACGGGCGTTTTTGCTTTTCGCCTCCATCAGAAAAGCGGCCGCCGCGGCCGCGAATCGAACCCGCGACCTCGTGCTCAGCAGCGCCACGCCTTAGCCACGGAGCCACCGCGGCGGGTCCTTGTGTTCTTGCTGATTGTCACGTTATACCGTCCCGTGACCTTTCGCACTGCTGTGCGTTCCACCCGCGGCACGTGTGCTGGCCTTGTGCGCGCCTAGCGCATGCGCTCGGAGTTACGAAAATAAAGGAAGCTCCCAGCAACGGTAAAGTAAATGGAAATTGCCGAAATAAAAACACAGTATACCCTATACGGGAGACATCAACGCTAAAGTAGGCAAGAAGCATTCTGTAGAAAAGGCAGTTGGGAACTATAGTCTGCGTTGTAGAACTAACAGATGAGACTTATTAGTCGAGTTCGCAGAACGGAATCATCTACGCATCGTGAATACCTCCTTCTGCAAACTGGAGAGCCGGAAGTGGACATGGAAGAGACCGAATGGGGAGCATATACATTAAAAAGACTTCATGGTATGCGACAACCCTCGCGTCGCGCAGGATGTGGACGTGCTCGGAAGGGTGAGGCGCAGTGACCACCGTATGGTAAGATCTCGAATTAGGCTAGATTTAAGGAGGGGCCGTAACAAGCTAGTACGGAAGAAGCCGATCAATGAGCTAAGCAGTAAGACGTCAAGTTGAAGTATTCAGGTTCGCGCTGAAGAACCCATATCGAGCTCTAACCGAGGAAGCGAGTTACGACCCAAATAAACAGCGACAATCTTACAGTCTCAATCTCAGCAGAAATATCGACAGATATCGGTACAGTAGCTGCGACATCAATGATAATACCGAACGAGGCAGTAGTTTACAGGAGATAGACATCCCACCAGCAGCGACAGAAGAAGTGAAAAAGGCTTTGAAAGAAATACAAGGACGCTAAGCACCTGGGGAAGATCAGATAACAGCAGACCTTATGAGGGTGCCTAATGACTGCGAGTGTACCAGAATTTTGGAAGAACGCGGACATCATCCTAATCCATCAGAAAGGTGATATAAAGGACTTGAAAAATTACAGGCTGATCAGCTTACTGTCAGTTGTCTACAAGGTACTTACCAAAGTAACAGAATTTCTGCCACCTTAGATTTCAGTCAACCGAATGAAGAAGCAGGGTTTCGTAAGGGCTATTCAACAATGAACCATATTAACACGATCAATTAGGCGATATAGAAATGCGCGGAGTATAGTCAACCCCTATATATGGCCTTCATAGAATATGAGAAAGCATTTGACTCTGTCGAAGCTTCAGCAGTCATTCAGGCATTGCGAAATAAGGCGTATACGACCATTACTCAAGAACACTAGAGGATATCTTCAATGCGTTTACAGCTACCATCATCCTCCACAAGGAGATCAGTAAAATACCTAGAAGGAAGGGTGTCATACAAGGAGACACAATCTCTCCTATGCTATTCACAGCATGTTTAGAAGAGGTATTAGAACATTGGATTGGAAACAGGTCGGCGTAAGGGTTAATGGAGAATACCTTAGTAACCACACATTTTCTGATGACGTTGCCTTGCTAAGTACCTTGGGGGACAAATTGCACAGCATGCTTACCGCACTGGACAAGCAGAGTAGAATTGCGGGCCTGAAAACTAATATGCAGAAAACGAAAGTCATGCTCAATAACCGCGGGAGAACACAGTGGTTTGAGATAAGTGGCAAGGCAGTGGAAGTGTTAAGCGAATACATCTACTTAGGCAAAGTAGTGATCCCGGATCCCAACCATGAGGCAGAGATAATTAGGTGGATGAGAATCGGGTGGAATGCATTCGGCAGGTATTCTCAGATAATCAATGACACCATACCATTGTCCCTGAAGAAGAAAGTGCATGACAGCTGCATCTTACTGGTACTCGCCTATGGGGCAGGAGCTTGGAGGTTCACTTAAAAGGTTCAACGCAAATTGAGGATGACTCAGCGAGCAATGGGGCGGAAGATGATAGGTATAACATTAAGGGACAAGAACCGAGAGGGGTGGGGCAGAGATCAAACGCGTGTGAAGGACATACCAGCAGAAATTAAGAAGAAATGGGTGCGGGCAGAACATGTAATGCGAAGGCACGATAATTGGTCTAAGGGGCATGACACAAAAACTGTTGCGATAAGAGCTAATGACCTACTTATAATGAAACCTCATTGCTCAGCGGTTGTTTAATTAGAGGAATTTTCAATGCGGCCAGTCGCAGTTTCGGTTCAGCGGGTGCCGCGAAACGATGGATTTTGTGGATTTTGGTGTGAACAAAGCTGACCACGTGACCGTCGGATGGATATCACAGAGCAGAGCCTCCGTAGCACTGTCGAATCCGCATCGACGGCAGTTTCTGCGGATGCCCCACGTACTGATCTCGTGAGGCGCTTACTAAAAAGCGACCGTGGATGTGAACACAGCCGCTGCGAGTGCAAATGCTACCGCGGCTAAAAACGACGCGCGAACACTCGAGACGGTGGGTGGCAAGACACGCGCTGGGAGCAGCCCGGCCGGTCTGCCTCAGGTCCGCCTACAGATGTGTTCGGCTTAGCACTGCGGCGGATATTCGAGTGCCTCTCTCGTAAGCGGTGCAGATGACAATATTTAATGCCAACCCGCCATCGCATCATTAACTCCTTTCTCATGCAAGCCACCATGGTCGGACTTGGGGACAATTTCGTGCAGCGGTAACAAGCTATCACTCGAGCTACCTGCGCCGGCCTGGGCACTTTCGCGGCCGTGGCCACCGCCTGCACAGCGACCGTGCGGAACTTAGCTCAGTGGGCTTTTCGTGCCTCCGGCGCGTTTTCCGATATCCAATGATAATAACAGTAATAGAAACGAGTGCCTGGAATCGCGTAGAACTTTGTGGCCAGCTGCCCGATGAGCTGACGAAATAACCTCCGCCAACGATCGGGTCGTTCGTTCTCAGCAGAAGCTCCGCATCCGGCCCTCCGATGGACGAGCCTGATCTGGCGAAAAACGCCGGCACGAAGCGGAAACACAAACTGTGACGTTTGGGTTCCTTTATTTAATAATATCCTCGGGATGTCGATTGCGTGGTCCTAGATGCTCGGTGCGTTTCGCACACTTAAATTGATTTTCAATATGTTCGAGGTGTTCGGCTGATATTGCAGATGATGTATATGTGTTCCCACCAATTATCTCCAAAGTTATCGCTTCAAAATTTTGTGTCAGTGCCCCTTTAAGTTAACAGAGTTGATCCCTAGAGAAGGAAAGCTTGAAACGTGGTGGCAGTAAGTTAGATGAGCAGATGAGATCAAGACGTTTGCGGGGACGAATTGGTCGCAGTTAGCACGGGAGCGGAAAAATTGGATATTAATGGAGAAGGCCTTTGCCCTGCAGTGGGAGTAAATAGGCTGCTGCTGATTATGATGATGACACCAACGCATGGCCTCTCACTTCGCCTCCATTTCTCCAGCCGATCTCGTCGCGTCCGACGGCGTGCGCAGAGACGGGCTGTATAACACCGAGTTTGAGCTTCCTTTAACTTTGTAAAAAAGGTTTCTACTTCGCTACATCACCAATATACCTCAACCAACCACCGTTCATGAATCATGCATTGATTTATCCTTATCAAAGAATATCTGTTTGAAGTAATAGCGGGTGTGGTTAAGTGCATTTTCCTTCTCTCTGGTTTCACTATTTGTAGAGCCACAAGAGTGAATTTAAGTGGCCTCGCATGGGTAATCGTTGTGGGGGTCGTTTAGAGCTTTGCTTTCCAATTACATTTGCAGCGTAGATTAGCCTGCATTTTTTTTAATTACAGCCATGATTGGCCGACATGTCCTAACATTTGATTTGAATGTCAATTCAAAACTGCTAGTTGTAGAAAACTTTAAATTTAAGGAGTGCATTTATATTTGGGGTGTAGTACACTGCAGGCTGAATTAAAAAAAGGACGTCTGATGGAGTGGAAGCTGAGAAGTGCTAAAAGATTGTTCCACGAATTCTTTTAATGGCTCGCCAGCTGAAATATCGAACAGTTTTCTTAATATAGTTAACCACTACAAATATGTAAAAACTGCTTTGCAAAGTTTTTCTGGAACAGCCATGTAATGGGAGAATACGGAATTCTGGCAAAGTCTCTGCGGTTACGGATTTCCCATTGACTATTAAAAAGAATTGATAAGTCTACTCGCTTTTACTTATGAATGTTGAAAATAAAATTATTGAAAAACAGATTTAGGATTTTGTCCCACCAATCAAATGTAGAGGCGAGCGGTGCATTTAAAATTACACCCCTAACAGGAGTTCAGGACGAAGACGCGGGTTTGATTCCCGACCACGCAGGCCGATTTTCTAATGGAGGTGAGAAGCGAAAACGCAGTAGTGTTCGAGATTTCGACGCACGTTAAAGATCTCCAGGTGGTCAAAATTAATCCGCAGCTGTCCAGTACAGCGCGCCTTATCGCCTGTGTAACGTCGGCGCTATAAACTACAATCAATGATCAATGAATCAATCGATTGATTGATCGATCGATCAATCTATCGAAGTGGAGTTCAGTTCAACTTTCCCGGAAAACATAGTGCTTGCCTTCTGTTGGGAATTTCTGGAACCACACGCTTTTCGTAGGATGCAATGCTATTTATTCGAAAGCTGGGGCTGATCGGTATACTTCACACGTACCACATATTACTTCTCATGAGTAGTTACAACTTTCAGCGCACCATCGCGGCAAAAGTTCGTTCAGGATAGTTGAAACAAAGCACGAGTTCCAGCCGGTTCCCATAACCACACGTCTCCTGTAGAAACCCATGTATTGAAAGGAGTTACTAACGGTGTAGAATTCCTCGGTGCTCTGCCTAATTGCAAAAAGCAAGATAGAGCAAAGATTCCTCTACCCATTCGTTGAATCAGAGTAGCGGGCCCCAAGAGCATAGCCGGGTGCTAACGATTGTATTCGATATTTTCAGTAATACTATCGCCCTCATACTGAAAGTCGCCATCTTTATGATCACGCTAGCCATGTCCACAAGGGAGAGAGTTCCTGTAGATCATTTCGCCCTTCAGCCGGAAAACTGTAGCCAGATTCTGTTGCCTTAATATTAGTTTAAGGTTGGGCTTAGGTTGGACAAGCTGAGGTTTAGGTTGTTGGGAAATCACGTTTCAACCACTTCTAATGGGGCGCTAGGTTGCGGAACGACCGGCAAAAAGACTATCTCAATCCTTGGAAGGAGAGTTTCTCGAATTTCGAACAGTTCTATTCCAGCGCTATCTGAGTTCTTTTCGCGGACGAAAATTTCCTAATCTCGTAACTTTTCGCAGATCTTCGTTAAATTGCCCCGTCCCGTGGTTGCCGCTCGGTAACCCTTGTTGTCCGCCGGCTGACATTTCGTCGCATTGCTTGTCCAACCCATGTACATCTCTTTTCTGCAGTTCAAACAGCACATTCCTTTACTCGATTTGTCACCTTATCCAAGTTTCTCGTTTTTGTTACTAGAGCGTTATACCGGTTCAGACTCTTGGCGCAACACTGTCGTAATATCTTTCAAAGAATGACGTAATTTCACGTCTCAGCCAACCGAACTACAGGACACGCCGTTTTGTTGCGTCCAGAGCTCAAGATACGGCTATTACTTTGATAATTCGAACATATCCTTTCTCCTTTCATCTTTCGTTCCACCCTCCTCGGGATGGCAATTTTTCTTTCCAAATGTTAGTATTGGGCCAATGTTTTGCCCGCAATGTTATCACCGGTAATACTCAATATGTAGCAATATTTTTTTTAAAAAAGATAGCGTACTATTGATGATTCGAGAGAGTTTGCTGAGCGTGCCACAGCCCGAAGCCATTCTGCGTCAGATATCCTTATCGTGTATTGGACAAGCACAAACTATTTGCTCAGTTATTCAAGAATTCTGCAACCTTGGTGAAGAGGATGCTTTTCAGAGTATGTTTAAGATTAATTTAGAGTTATTTATATAGTTCCACACGTACATAGACTTTCCTGAATGCCGATGATGACATCAGCTGAGAAAGTAGACGAGTGAACGCTCAGCGACCGTTGCTTTCTCTGGTGTTCTGTGATCACGATTGTACATAGAAGTCGATGCTGCATCGCACCTGACAATTTCGGTTTAGTGTGCGGGATGCTTCAACACGGAAGAAAGCCAGGATTTGAGTCGAAGCCGACGGGTGGCTGGAATATTCCCGCGCCCCCTCCTACCATGAACGGAAATCAGCAGCCTCAGCAACCGGCGCCCAGTGGGAGCTGGATGCATCACAGAGAACCCAGACTCTTTGCGGGTAGAGCTGACGAAGACATTGACGACTGGCTCAAGCACTGCTTAGCTAACGTTTTCATCCTCCTTGGATGGCTATGCGTTGGTATGGTTTGAAAACCATGAGGAGACGCTGACGAGTTGGGACCACCGTGTAGCGTAGATGAAGGCCTATTTTGCCGATTCCATTGCCAAGAAAAAGCGACAGAGCAACCATTACTTCTGCGAGCTCAAAACCGTGGGTAAACGTGCACCACGTATATTGAGGAAGTGTTAAAGTTATGCAGGATCGCGTATTCGCAGATGTACGATAAGGAAACAAAGTCCGTTTGCTTAAATGCATTGCAAAAGATGCCTAGAACTTTTTGATCGGTCGAGACAATTTAAACAAGGCTTCCAATGTCATCCGACACTGTCGGCATTTCAAAATCTGAACATGCGCCGCATCGCTACAAAGTTTGGTAGGCCTCCCAAATGACCACCATCTTAAGCTGTGGCTACGATTACCAAACCGACATTGCTGAAACCACACGCCGCATTGTGTGCGAATAATGGTCCGTATACATAACGAATACCGGTCCGCCCATAACGAATACCCTGACACCCCTCTAACTGGTAGGCCCTCGCTGTGAAGAACCAGTTTCCAGCCTGCCGCGATTCCACACAATTCAACCCGAGAATACCAGAGCGGGCTGCGCGTACGAACAGGCCAATTCTTCCGGAAAACTCGAATTTGGATCGGCATTTTGTCCACCGCTACACCAGCTATAGATTCTAAAACTACGATCAAGGTTCTGCTTTAGAGCAAGATCACGACAGCTCGATTTGTTATCGTTGAGGCATGATTAGGCGCATTTCCCGATATTTTCGATGACGCCGACAAGGTGCGCGATATAACCCGCTAACACCGTTTCCTCGCCCTAACGCCGACGCTTACCACAACTACTTCCGCTTGTCGTCCGGCCGGCCTCCCAAAAATCTCCTTTCTGCACCTGAACCTCCGCGCAGTGGGTCTCCAGCCTTCGACCAAAGTGTAACGCCACCTGTCCGCCCCCGTTATCCGTCCCCACGACGCCCTTCCCCGCCTCCGGAGAACTAGTTGGCGGGGCCGAAGGGGGCGAGCCTGCCATTAAGTACTTACACAATATGCCTCCTCCTGTACTGACGCTAAAGAACAAAGCTGATGTGGTTATTGATGGCGTTACTTCATTGGCGTTAGTGGACACTTTCGCAACGGTTTCAGTTATGAGTCTAGCTTTTAAAAATCAACTTTGACGCAAAGTGATGTTCGGCTGGGACCATCCAGTAACTTTTCGTGGTGTCGGCGACAAATGCTTGCGTGCGCACGGTGTTTGCTCTGTTAAGGTAGCTTTCAGTGGACGCGAATTTAAAATTGTGTTTACCGTTACTCCTAGGTCCACTGATGATGTGATATTTGGTAAAGACATTTTAGACTAGTGTAACACAACCGTTGATTGTGGAAGTGGTGAAGTACTCGTCAGTGTCCCTTTCTTATCGGCGTCAGAGTGCATGGTCCGGCACGTTGTCCGTATTGGAAGACACTGTTATTCCTGGACTCTGCACTGGGTTTCTGCCAGTAGGGGACCAAACACGCTATTATTGAGGCGGTCGCAGTGTCCTGTGCTATGAAGAACATCGTTGTTCTTCGCTGCATTGCTCCGGTTGAAGGAGGGTTCTCGGGACTGTGGGCGATAAATTACTCCCCTCAGCTTGCAGTTAAACCATGTGCGTTGAAACGTGCCTACTTCCACGATTACGTGACGAGTTCACTAGGTGTTTTTAGCGAACACGCTGATGAGTCAGTGCACCCTTCCCCTAACGACGCGCAGTTTAAACACATTATCAACCAGAGTCTGCCGTGGTGTGAACGATCTGCCCTGTGATTTCTCAGTACTGTGAGTTCTCAGTACGTATCAGCATACTACTTCTAAAAGTAAGTAAGAGTCGTCCCCAATTCCGCCATCTCGCAATGTTCACTCCATCAACACTGGGAGTGCGAAACCGATTCGACAGAAGCTGTACCGACTGTCTTCCTCAGAACGCAAGCTGATCAATGAAAAAGTTCAAGACATCATGGCGAAGGGTGTAATACCATAATCATGCAGTCCATAGGCAGCTCCGGTTATTTTGGTGAGAAAAAAAACAGACGGATTGTGGCGCGTTTGTGCTGGTTATCACCGATTGAACGCTTTGACCAAGAAAGATGTGTATCCACTTCCATGGATTGAAGACACCATCGACTGCTTGCACTCCGCTTCCTACTTTTCGTCAAACGACTAGCGATCGTGTTATTGACAAATCCCCGTTCATCCAGAAACCAAGGAAAAGACTGCATTTGTAACGCCATACGGCCTGTACGAATTCATTTGTAATTCCTTTCGGTCTTTGTAACGCGCCTGCCACTTTCGAGCGATTTATGAACACCTACTTGCGCGGTTTAAAGTGGAACGTTTGCATGGGCTACCTGGATGATGCCGGGATTTTTGGCTGGAGGTTGAAAGAGCATAACGACAACTTGGGTATAGTGATTGACTGTATGAAAAATGCGGGATTGGTGCTACACTGAAAAAAGTGCCGCTTTGGAGAGCGAGAAACCCTTGTACTAGGTCTGCTGGTGGACAGGAAAGGTATTCGACCTGACCCCAAAAAGGTGCAACCCTTAGCTCATTCAAGCATACAAGGTCTCGGAAAGAACTACGAAACTTCGTTGGACTATGTTCCTGTTTTCGTACCTTTGTACCTGGTTTTGCCAACTTAGCCTCCCCACTGACTGTTTTGCTGAACAAAAATGTGCCTTTTCGAGGGACGCCACAATGTGAATCCGCGTTTTGCCAATTTTAATATCTCCTAACATCCCGACCCGTACTTCGCCACTTTGACACTTCCACTCGAACTGAACTTCCCACCGATGCCAATGGTGTTGACATAGGTGCCGTGCTCGTGCAGCGCAATTGTGGCAGCGAATATGTCATTGCCTGCGCCAGTCGCTGCCTCAGCAAGTGTGAGCGCAATTATATTCTGACTGAACAGGAGTGTTTGGCCATCGTTTTCGCTACCCACAATTTTGTGCCTACCTGTATAGACGTGCCTTCGCAATAATCACCGATTACCACTGGCTATGCTGGTTGGTCAACCTGCGTGATCTCTGCGGTCGGCTTGCGCGCTGGCCGCTGCGTCTTCGAGAATTCAACTTCGCTATTATCTATAAGCGTGGTCGGCAGCACTGCGACACCGATTGTCCCTCTCGCCTGTCCAGGGGAAAGACTGACAGTGACAAAAATATCATTGATGCGGATCTTGCTACTATTGCATCGGCATTTCCGGACGTGCAAAGATTCCGACTTGAAAAAGAGAACGATAAGTCTCTAGAACCCTTTTTCGCATCCGTTAAGTGTCCAAACGTCTCGACAACGCTTTCCCCTCCGAGAGGGTTTGCTCTATAAAAAGGACTACTTTTGTGAGGGCATTCGTCATCTGTTTGTGGTGCCGCGAACTCTGCGCTCCTCTGTTCTACAAATCGTGCATGATGATGTTACCTCTGGTTTATGGGGCACGTACGAAGACGGCATCGCTTGCCGCAGCGTTTTTATTGGCCCAAGATGCGCGAAACAACCGAACGGTGCCTGTCTAGCTGCTTTATTTGCCAACATAACAAACCTCCAAACACTGCTCCTGCCAGTCAACTTCAGCCCTTAAACCCACCTACCATACATTTCGGAAAAGTTGTGATAGATCTACTGGACCCGTTCACCAGGTCTCCATGTGGCGTTCACTGCATCGTGGTAGCCATGGACTACCGCTCTCGTTACGGCAAGACCACTGCCTTACCGTCTGCAATAGCAAGCTTCGTCCTACGTTCAATTGGGCTTCGACATAAACCCCCTCGTGTCATTATCAGCGACGGAGGATGCCAGTTTACTGCACACATCACCGAAAAGCTCTTTCGTCTTTGTTCTACCCACCTTCGGCATTCCACCCCCGATTAACAGCAAACCAACGGCCTCACCGAGCGCACAAATCCGACACTAACATGCTTTCAATGTACGTCGCTTGCGATCACCGCAACTTGGATGCTATCTTTCCGTTGATCAACTACGCCTATAATACCGCTAAGCACCAGATGTCCGGCTACATCCCATTTTTCCCTCCTCTACGCTCGTTTGCCTCGTAGCGCTCCCGATACCATACTTCCTTCCCACGACCATACAAGCCCTCATACAGCTGACATTCTTTGCCATGCCGAAGAAGTCCACCCGCTTTCCAGTCTTTGTATTCTGGGCTCACATGAGTCTTCAAGGCGGCGTCATGATCGCCAACACCGGTATATTTGTTACGAACCGGGCCACACCTGTGCGCAAGCGCGGCTGATCTTAGAAACTACTCGCGAAGTCCGACTGCCCTGTTGTCGTGCGTGAGAAGTTAGTGACGTTAATAATGTCGTACCTCGGCTCACACGCGCACGCACACACACACACACACACACTCGCACATACACATGCACATGAACGCACGCACGCCCAAGCGCGCACGCGCACGCGCACAAACTCAGGCGGCATCGAACAGGATCTCTTAAACTCATGTACACAGCCAAACGCACACATACGCAAGTGCACGCACGGACACACGCAAATACACACAGAACTACATATTGGCCCACATGTGCCAGCGCATGCGCATGCATTCACACACCTGCCTTCACGAAGAAAAAAAAACGCTGGGAATTTAATATAGTCCAACTTAGTGCTTGGGCATCCAATCTGTCACAAACTGTTTCCGTTCAAATCTAGATCAGCGTAACTTTGCGATTTTCTCAATGGGGATGAATAAACGGATCTTCGGGTTGCCGCATTTATGCAGGTGTGAAAATCTTGAAACCTAATGACATAATAACAAAATCTTGAAGCACAATCAAAATATAATACAGAGCAGAGACCACGACGAGCCAGAGGCAGTTTAAACGTGGACACTTCCTGCTCACTTGTCGCGATGCCTGTACTCGATCGAAGGAACGCAATTTCACGTGGGATTTCTCACGCACATGTATTCTTACACATCTTCACCGAAAATCCCCCTCCCTCCGTAATACGGGACACTCTGTGCTCCTTGGGTTTAAATAAGCGAGATAAGAACCTGATGTAAGAGTTTTTGATCCCTCATAATAAGTTGCCAATTATTTTTTTTTTAATTGAAACGACCCTTTATTATCTAGCCCTGGTGTGCGCATGGTAGCCGTACTGAGTGTTGGTTTCGCGGAAATAATGATTCCGCAATATGCTACCATTCACAATCTGCATCATATGCATACTTTGATTTTTCGTTTAAACGTATTTCTGATGATGCCAAAAGTCAAGCTCTAAACGATTTCTTTAGTAGAGCTAAACCCTTTCCAGCACTGAGTAAAAAGAAAGTAGCCTGTTCCCACTAGGTTATCATGAGGGCTGCGTTTGCGAAAACAGATAGGTTGGGCGTGTTTCTACAAACGTGTGATGTAGTGAAGTTTGACTT
This sequence comes from Haemaphysalis longicornis, assembly GCA_013339765.2. NCBI lineage: Eukaryota > Metazoa > Arthropoda > Arachnida > Ixodida > Ixodidae > Haemaphysalis > Haemaphysalis longicornis. Next base: position 195,212,266 of record CM023450.1, on the reverse strand, counting down.
CGTACTCCTTACCTAAATATGTCTGTCTGGAAGTCGTTGTAGCTGGCCAAGCAGGTGGAAGTTCCCAGGGCGAGGTTTATGCTGTAGAATAGATGCCTCGTAGCCAAGTACCACGTCTGCAGGTAGGAAAGAGGAAGGTTTGCTGAACCGCAACAAAGCTGGTTTCATGAACGTCGAGCGGCAGTATACACAAACCTGAACAGGGATTGCAACTTCCATGTGCTGCACATTTGACTGTCCCGTGTGTCATTTAGGTGTCGGGGTATCCTTGATGCCGGGCATGCATAAAGGCTAACCACGTTTATTTCTTGAAGAAAAGTTTGACATGTTCACAGATATGGCCACCAGCATTCTTATACAGTAAATAATCTGTGGCACTTCAAAGGAACAGTAACCGAATGCATGGAAAGATATATACCCCTTAAACGGAAAAAAGTATTAACACAAGCCCCTTGATTACGCGCGAAATACTACAACTTAAACGTAGAATAAAACACCTTTCATGCACCCCTTCTGGAACCTCGCCTAACAAATTAACATCGCTTCGCAACGAACTATGAACACAACAAAAGACTTCCAGGTTCAATTTCTTGAATGTCAAAATTCATGAGTTTCTTACCAAGGACCCCAAAAACTTCTGGATGCATGTCACACTCAAAAAGAATACTGTCACTAGAATAAAAATAGACGGCAGAGAAGTTACTGATTCCACCAGGATAGCAACAGCTTTTAACGATTTCTTTTCGTCGGTTTTTCTTCGCAGGAACAGCACAACTCAGTAATTTCAAAAAGGCTTAGATCTACCTGATATAACAATAAGTATAGAAGGAATTTTTTAGGCACTACTAAATTTAGACAGCTAACAAGTCTGCGGGACCCGATGAAATTCTAAATGCCTTTCTTTTTCGGTACGCGGAATGGTGCAGCAAATTTCTTTTTACAGAATTTAATGCAAGTTTAGGCCGAACCGAAATACCGATGGACTGGAAGACGGCGAAGGGGAAACCAATCCACAAATCTGGTGACAAGGTATTGGAACCCCATTGACCCATTTCCTTGCTGTGCACTTTGTAGTAAAGTGCTGGAACACGTTATTTTCAGTCACGTTAGCTCATTTTTAGAATTTGACAACTTTTTCCTTGAGAGTAAGCAGCATAGGTTCAGGCGGGGAATATCAACGACGACTGAACTGGTCCACATAATTAATGAAATCTTCACTTCCCTCGATAACGACGCACAGCTTGACGTTATTGTTCTTGACTTCCACAAGGCTTTCGATCAGGTTTCCTTTCCAACGTTCACCTAAAAACTAAACTGCGCAAATATTACGCAACACAAAAATAAACGAGTGGCTGGATTGCTATCTTTCTGAACGACACCAATTTTTTAACATCGGCAACTCCAATTCCCATTCACGGCAGTCTTCTCGGGCGTGCCGCACGGTTCTGTCCTTGGCCTGCTTCTATTCTCGACTTTTTTAATGATTTGTCGTTGTAATTTCCTCTGCGTACCGCTTTTTTGCGGACGACTACGTCGTTTACCATGATGTCCGATTACATGAGGATCGCCAACTGATAGATACATATCTTCTGGCGGTTGAAAACGTGGTGTAGACGTTGGGAAATGACCCTAAACAGTTCAAAATGCATTCTACTGACCATAACCCGTAAAAGAACTCGCCACATCATGTCTACAAAATCAATGACAGCCCAATCACACAGGTTAGTCAGTGCAAATACCTGGGTCTTCTTATTTCATCTAATCTATCTTGTAATGGCCACATCTCCAACATGGTGTCGGCGGCATCACGAAAGTTATGGTTTATAAAACAGTGATTGAAGCACTGCAGCAGCAAGCCAAAAACTCGTTGCTTACACACACCTGGTACGCCCATTATTGAATATACTGACACCATTTGGGAGCCGCACACAAAAAAATACACCGCTTGTATTGAAGGTGTTCAAAACAAAGCGCTAAGGTATATCTATCACGCCTACCGGAGACACATTTCTATCCCGAAATTACGCAACAGGTTCGAGCTCCCAACGCTTGCATCACGCCGGAAAGTTCACCGTCTTAAAACCCTGTTCAATATTGTGAATGGGCACACTAGACTAAACTAACATGACTATGTACAATATAACACAGCGCGCGAGACACGAAGGAAGCATGATCATGCATTCTGGTTCCTCGTAGTAAATCAAACGCCCACCGTTTTTCTTTTTCCAAGGACGATAAAGGTTTGAAACGTTTTTTTCTACGACGTAGTGAATGCGTCCTCCTTGGATTCTTTTTTGGCGACGCTCGGCTCTAATCCTTGAACTCAATCTTATTGTATGTCTTATCTACCCGACAACTGCTTCTCTGGTTTCGTACACCTTAGTGTAGTTGAACCGTTCGCTATAATGAACTTAGATTTCTTGTCTGTTGCCTCTGCTGTTTTTACTGTTCCTGGATGTCAGCCTGTTCCTGTATTTTTGTGTTGTTGCTAACGAGAGCATTTATGACCTATATATGAATTTATTGTGTTTTTTTCCGCATAAGCTACGGCTAGTGCTACACCTGTCGTACCCGTTTTTTCGGTGTGTACTTTGTCTTTTACATGCCCTATCATGGTGTTGCGAACTTGTCTTTCACACGTTACAGATTTCAGTAGCATTTGTTTATTTTTTGTCAGTGTTCCTTGAATGTTCTCTATATGTGGGTTATATGTCTAATTTATCCCTTGTTGCTACTCCGTGCTTGCACTCTGCAACACGCCGTATTTCACTGCTCTGTACGATCCTGCCTTGGCAGCCAAGAGGCTGCAGGCAGTATTGACCAAATAAATACATAAATCTTTGCGATTCGGAAGAACACTGACCTCCACAGCAATACATCAATTTATTTGGGTCCGGATGGTAGCCTGTAAAATGCGGCTTTCTTTAACTTAGGATTTGTGCTTGCTGGGTCTTCCTCACTTGCGGGTTTTTATGCAACGTTTAGGCGAAAATGTATCAGTCCGTCGGGACAATGTTGCAAACAAAAAAAAAACACTTTTGAACAAACACGTTCATTCAGTCTTGTCCAAATTGGCACTGTTGATTGCCGCATCAACTGGAAACAGTTAAGCCCTCAAAGCCACAATGGGCGGCACGCAGCTAGGCGTTCCACAGTAAATTCAGCCGCAGACTCTGTGAAATGCCAGAGCACCTCAGAGGTACCCGTGTGAGGAACCTGTTTGAATTGAACCGTGTGTTGCGCTTACCTTGAGTTCCAGTAGCTTATGCAGGTCCGGCTGCAAACCCACGGCGATGCCATTGAAGGCGCCGCTCAGGGTTAAAGAAGCCGCGCACAGCAAGACGAGCAGTGCGACCATCACCTGGACGTTGGCCGTTGACACCTGCCGAAACGAGGTTTTCCCAAAGACCATTACATAGCCATTATAATTCATAGGCTATATTGGTAGATTGCCACCAAAACTGACCCCCCAATCTACAGGTAACAATGTTTTCGGCTTCTGAATCGGCATTTGTAAAAGAAATAGCCCTGGTGGGATACAAAACCTGTTGTGGCTGCTTACATTTGAAGCACTTATTTTGCTTCTTGTCATTTTACCTTGCGGCAAAGCACCGTGAGATGGCCGTTATAGCGGCTGCTCTCTCGTAAATACATGCTCGCTTTTGGGATTGTTGCTGCAGTCGTGGTTACCAGCTACTTAGGTGCTGCTGAATACTCGGCTTGCTTCTCTTTCCAATGCTCCTCTTTCTTAGGCCCTTCAATCTTTTTTGCCTCGCCTGACACACAAGAATGAATGTCAGTTTTTGCCCCGGCTAAGCACAGTTTTTAAAATGAAGAGCTTGCTTCTCTCGTGCGGCAGTGAGTATTCGTACTCCGCCGGAAGTTTAGAAATAAGCAGTTTTAGAGGGAGATAGCTAGGCGCAGCCGCCTTATTGCACTAGCCGGATACAATACCGCGAACATTGTAAATTGACTTTTGATGCGGTAATTACAGGGCGCTCCAGGTGTTCGTATTTGGGAATTACGAATCACAATATTTCTTGTATCTCATACCTGATTCTCTAATATGGTGTTTGCGCCAAATTGCGCATCCTGGCATTTCAGGAAACTTGTGCAAAACTTGAAATGCTCTTGTGGCCGTGGCTGCTGCCCCTTCTATAGCCTATACCAATACCGTCTGTCGCAGGCGCATGCACGGCTTGCGTTTTCAACGAAATCAGGGGCACATGGACGGTTAGACGAAGGCCAGTCTTTTCTTGCCTAAAATATTATTCAAGTTCTTATATCTCGAGTAGGTAATCGAGTAGGCTATGTTCTTCTATGCAGGAAGCTAATTTTAAGCGAGTAGTAACTGCTAAAATCGGGTAGTAGTTCGGCAGGTCATTGTAAGGTTTAGCATTAGATAATTATGCAAATATTTGGACACAAAGAAAGCGGAATAATAATACCCATAGACTGTTTTGTGCGTGAAAAATTTGTCCTTCCCAGGAATTTTTCTTTATGGACCCGGTAACAAGGGAACTGTTTACTATTCATCAAGCATTTCGTACCTTCTAGGAGTTGTTCCGGTAAGTGTTTTCTAATAAGAATAGCAGTTGTTTGATGTACAATTTTTTGTATTCTTTTCCGCTCTCCGTATGAGGGCAATAATTCTTCCCCGTACATCAGGCGTCCCCTGTGACGCTCATGAAGCTTCGCTAGAGGTCAGGCGGCATACGAAGTCAACGCTTCGAGCATCGCTTTATCGGAAAAAGACCCTGAGAACCTTGGTCACCTTTTGCAGCTGTCGCATTTATTGGATTTATTGGGTGCATAATCACATTGGTCTCAACATTTCTTTGCACTGAAACCAACCGCAGCCTCAATTTCTTTATCTCTTGCCAAACCCGTCTTACTCGTTCTCGCTGAGGGCACAAACTTCTATATAAGGCGCGCCAAAGCTGAACGCTGTGGCGCTTACGCAGGCAACTCTTCCCGTGGAAATATTGGCACTGGCCTAAAACTGCGCCCTTGAAAAAATTAGTGCGTTCCATTTTTTCACCATTTTCCAATAATCAACGTTGCCCGGATTATACTGAGCCGTGTGTGACGTTTACACTGCCCATTTGTTCAAGTGCTACTGGCTACTGCACCTGGAGTAGTTACCCCTACACACCAGTGCACCTAGCGAATCCGTTAAATTTTAAAAAAAATTGGTGAACCTTCTAGTTCGTTATTCAGGTGTTTTCTACTTGCTTCTCACGAGGGCGCACGTTTTTCCCACTTACCATTCCAACACGTCTCAGGTGCATAGTTTCACACAGAAACATTCAGAACTGACTTATCCTCTTCGTCGGCGTTCCTGACAAGTGCTTCCTGTTTCTTCAGCCAATACTGTCACTCCAGTAAAGTTACACGCATGGCCTCGGTTGAGCCAGGGTTGAAAAAAGTCTGTTGAGAAGGTTATATAGGACTGCTCTAGGCTTATACGTTCGAAGCCTCCGGTCATCGTCACACTAAAGCCAGATATATGCTTTGCATAATTGCAGTATTTTAATTTCTTCCAAACGAACATTACTGCGAGATCACCCGACTCACAGACCGGGGCAGGCAACTCAATTCAAAATATTTTTTTTTCAAGAGCATGGTGGCCCAATAGGTTCAGGTTATCAGACATCCACGACAGCCTTCTACGAAACAGAAATGTGGCGAATCCGACAATTTTCCGCAGTTGTCATTCCGTCCGGATCTAGCTTTGTCTCTGTCCTCCGGAGCTCTGTGCCCGTATCTCTCCTGCCCCATGTATCATGTCTTTTTTGCAAATGGTGCCTAGCCATAAACTGCTATTTGCATGCGGATGTGACCCAGTTTAAAGCAACAATATTCCGGTGTGATAAAAAAGTGGTATCACCAGTGCTCGCTGTTGCGTACTGTGGTACAAATGAATCTCCAGAGGTTGCCGCTATACTTTTTGAGACGAAATAGCATTCATTTCTATGCAAATTCATTCGAATAAATCATTGTCAACAAACCACATTGTGTCCCACTACCTCAGGTTCGCAGTGGTCAATCTTTGATTTCAGCATTTTTAATTAACCCAAGGAGCTCCCAAAAGTCACTGAGCATTATTACGGTAGAACACAATGAGGACATATATCCTCAAGTCATGCTAGAAGTGCGACCGACACTTATGTGACTGACACGACCATGGGTTCCTAATTCTAGTTCGACTCGCTTATTCTTCCCGTAGGCCAAGGGAAACAAATTAATTGTGATGCATCTGTGGTTCGTTCAGTCATTGTGTTACAAAATTAGAAGCCATCTCCACAGTTCTGCATCTCGCCAAGCTTTGCAGAGTGGTGTACCTAAGGGATGCGCTGTGTGTGTCACTCGCCTCCTTGCTGGTACCGCTACAGCCCTTTCATTGCAACAAGGGGTTCCGGCTGTCGTATTGCAAGGCTGCAGGCCACACCCGGTACTGTTCCCTCTTTCATTGGAGACAGACATATTGCCCTCTTCTAGATAAAAAAGTACGAAAGTCACAAAACCACTAGAAATATGGTAGCAGAGTTAAAAAAAACACTCTTACTAGATAGGGGGAAATTTTCCTATGCGGGGGAAGAAGTCGCGGCGTATTCTTATTCCGCCTCCAATTACATCCGAGTTAGCAGCTGAGAACGATCCAAATGGTTGATTTAGCGACTCTGTGCGGAAGAGAAATTCCTTGGCTAGCGGCTAGGCTTAAAGGGGGCGATATTTGTACGTGAAACGTGTGATGTTCTACTCATTAGGTGAAGCATAAGTGACCGACACACCCTGCTTTCTCCGTTTGCTGAGAACATCCGTCATATACGAGCTTATGCGGTCAATACAGAGAAACAAAGGCAAACGAACACCGCCTTTTGTGCCGAGACATCTATTCGAATTCGAATCCATTCGAAATTCATTCGAAGTGTACTTGACTAGTTTAATGCGAATATTATTGCACTCTAGTGGGTTTTTCAAAGGCATTCGGTTAAATTGTGCATTGAGCTTATTAAACCGGATGTCCGCTGCGAACGACATTCGAAGCCCTCAAATGCCTTCAAGACGCAAATGTCCCAAACTACTCCTGGTCCCTTCATGCAACTTTCCAAAAATAATCTCGAAAACAAAATAGCTAGTTAACATCATCGCTATTATCTAGTGCGTCGTTCATTTGATTTCTCCGGAGGGTAAAATTCCGCTAGAAAAGTTACCGATATTCTGCTCTCTATTCCCGCAAGAGGAAAGCAAATGCTTTTAGAGTTATTCGCAATTCCCAAAGCCCTTTAATGTCATAGATAAATCACATCAATACGGGATAGTGATGTTCTCAATGCATGAAGTTACCTATGTGTGTCAATGTAGCTTCACTGCATGACAACAGACCTCGATGGGAGCAGCGCCGCTGCTGAGTATCTAGTATACGTCAAATTTATCAACATCGATCCTAATTGTAGCGAAGCACGGCGGGTTTCAGACGACATTCTATGTTCCTGTTTTGAGTCAAACGACATTCGGTTATAATGCCAGTTGAACACGAGTATAAGTGATATCTGAGTTGAACACAATAACAAAACAAGCCCTTTTTATCTCGGGAACAATTTCCTTGCGTTCTTGCAGTTTACTTAGGAGGAACGTTAACGATACATGCTTGTCCTGGCACTTACCCTGCCCAATGACCTCGCTCCGTTGAAGATGGAAAAATAGGCCATGAGCCAGTAGACGAGCATGCTAACAACCACGACCGTTTGGATGCTCCCGAGCTCCGCGATGCTGGAACTCAGGTTTAGTACGTCCCTCCTGTAGAAATACAACATCTCTGTTACTTTGAATTCCAACAATAGGAAAAGTGAGTATAACCATTTAGGTGGCTTGCACCACGCTTCGACTACACCTCAATATGCGCGATTGTATTTTAATTAGTAGCAACTACGTTCGGACATGCGTAATAAACGTCCGTTGTCCCCTGATTATTCTGAATTTATCGTACTAGCGAACATTACCACAGGGGTAAAGACCAGACTAAACACCCGTGAGATACACTATGCCAACTAGCAGAGTAGTACACTACTACACGCTGGTACACTAAACTAACTAGCGTGTGTTTCGTCTCCTCTTTAGCTTTGTCCTCGTGTTAATGTTCGCTAGTACGATGAATGCTTTTGTTAGTAACCAACTCGCCCATCCTGGTTAAACCTACTGCATTCTACGGTGAGCACTCGAAGGCACCAAGCCGTTGAGCGTAGACAGCAGCAGTAATACGATCTGTGGACATTATTAGCATCCTGAATATATTCGTCATGACGACGCTGACCAAATCGCTGATGAAGTTTAGCCGATGCTACGCCTAGGATAAGAGGCGCTCTGGTGTGGGTTGCGGGGGGGGGGGGTGCGGGGGATATAACGAAATAACTTAGAGCCCTTGAAGATCTTAAATGTACACCGACACCTCCACACATAATATTTTTTGCTTACGCCATACTAAAAACAGCCTCCATCGCTTTGATTGAACCGAGTCAACCGACCCACTTCGTGAGCATAACAATGGTTTAGTAATTTTAACCACGCAAGTAGGCCGAAATATTCCAGTTTTTTTACACGCGTTCTACCGCTATTCCTAGTTATTGCGAAATCACTCAACATGAACAGTCGCTTGTCGCAGCGCTGGTATCTGGCCAATGGTGGCCCGCCAAATTTTGTACAGTTGAAACTGCCATATATAGCTTGCACTGACGTCACTGTAGCTGCCATGTTGGAGCAGGGGTTACACAGTGGAAGGCTGTGAACGTAACTGCAGCTTTTGTGTCGAGGAGAACTGGCGAATCTTGGGAGAGTACGGTTATGTGGCTTGGGAGCCATGGGGACTTGCGTTAGTACCCGGAGATCACTAGTTCGTTATGGGTGCTTCGGTACTGGTTATGAGGAATCACGTCCTTGTTAGTTTCGGTACATTGTAAAGCTTTCAACACGCTTAGTTTTGGATATGCCAATTTGCGTTTGGTGTATTGGATTTTGTGATTGGCGGCCGTGATCAAGGTAGCGCTGCAATATAAACAGGGTCAAGCTGCGTGTGGCCTACAAGAAGGGCGTGTACGCAAAGCAGACGTACTGGAAGTGGTATTCCTCTGATGACAGGTTGCCGTTGACGCAGTCGTTCCGCAACGCCAGGTACTCGGCCAAAGGCACCGCCACCACGGGGCCTCGGACGGTGTCTTGCACCGCCACAGCCCCAGGGCCTGAGTAGTTACCCGAGAAGTAGCGCCGAACCAGCGTTGAGTTCACGCGCGCGCACGGGTACTGCGGAGACAAATGGGAAAGAACGAGTGTTACCCGAATAAAGGAATTTGACATGACCTTCCCAGTAACGCCCCGGGGAAAGGCATTCGTTACCTTCGCTGTGAGGAGAAAACCGAAGGTAAGCTAAAAAACACTTTGAGTGGGGGTCCAGTGAAAAAATTTGCAGTTGTGAAAGTTAGCACTTTTCTCGCTATCGAGCATTTTTCCCAGGCCCGGTGAAGACGCAGTTAAAACCTCGCGTAGTCACGTGGTGCCGCAGTGGCGATGCTCTACGTGAACTCTGCTGCGACGCCTGTCTGCAGCGGATCGCGTAACCTCCCGCACTTGCGCTCAAATGACTCAAGAATATTGTGACTCCAAGAATGACCTTGCGAAATGTTTCGTCGTAGAGAGAGACATAACTTTATTACACAAGATTAAGTATGAACCATGGACGTTCATTCCGTTAGCTTTTGCTCTGCAAAGCGAGTCTCCGGCCTCCCGTGCTGCCAAACAGCATGCCCTCCCTGCTTCTTCCGTTGTCGGCCTCTTTTTCCGAGTCCCTCATCCGGCATCTAATGCAATGGCGACTGGTCTCGTTTCAATTCAACATTCCCGCAACCATACTGCACTCGCGTCATGTGGTAGGACAGTAATCACCTTGCATCAATTCTTGAAAGTGTGGCTTTACGCCTGTGGTATGCTGTGTAAACTAACACTGCATTAACTAATGTGTTCGGTACAAGGGCTAGGAGTTGTTTTTACGTCTGATCTTACTTGGAACCCTCAGGTGGATCACGTTAATTGACACGTCTCCACGGCTTTGGGTTTCCTTCAGCGGAATGCTAAAAGTTTTGCTACGCTTTGCAAGAGCTTTAATACAAATCGAAAGTCCGATCAGTTATGGAATATGTCTGAACGGTATGGGACTCATGATCGCTAGAAATACTTCTACATTGGAGCGCATTTATTGCCAAACCGGCCATTTCGTCTACTGAAATTATGCGATAATTTCAGTGCGGCAAGAACATCAAAATAAAAAAATTTCCGACTGGAACTCCTGCACAGCCGCCGCAGAAAACTTCGCTTGAAATTTTCTCCGTCAATTAATCATTACAAGAGACTTTTTATGTAGGAGCACGATTGGAGGTTAAGGATGGGTTTCGTGGTATTTATTTATTTATTTATTTATTTATTTATTTATTTATTTATTTATTTATTTATTTATTTATTTATTTATTTATTTTATTTATTTATTTATTTATTTATTTATTTATTTATTTATTTCAACATACGGTCAACCCTAATTTCAGGGTCATTACAGGGTGGGAATACATCAGACATAAAACTTGCATCAATTCGCTTTCAAGTAGCGAAAGGAAACAAAGTCAAAAGCACACAGATATCATCGAACGCTATCGCTGTTATCAAATAAGAGCATGCAATAGCCGCCAAGGAACCTAGAACATCGAATGAGTTTCAAGGGACGTGACTTCAAGGAACCTAAGTGTCAAGAAAAGTTTCGAACGCTTTAACATTACTAGATGCAGCAATTTGTGCAGGCAGGCTATTCCAGTTTTCTAAGGCATCGGAAAAAAAAACGAACAACGAAAGACGTTCCTGCGGGCAGCGTAAGGTCGGATTGCTGCATTATGATTTAACATTTTGGTATGTCTGCCAGGTGTTCCTACGTACAAGTTTTTATCAATATTTATACGGCTTTGCAGAACCTGAAATAATACTTTTATGGAGTTCCTTTGCCGCCTAGTTGCTAATAATAGTGTCCATAAATGCCTGTTTTGGGTTTTTGTGCCTAAATGAATACAAAAGCCTATAAATGCCTCTTTTTAATGCCTGCTTTCAATATCGGCGCCTATACGAACAGTGTTACACCTCACGCTTCCCTTTCGGTAGTGTTTGAAACCATTATTAACGTTACCGGGCAGCACTGAGTGTTAGGAACTCCTTATGGCTCCACCTTCTTATGTAGATCAACCAACTCCTGGAAAACAACAACTAGCACCTGCAGAATAGGACGCTTGTTCTTCGTGACAAAAGGCACGGCTTAGAGGAAAAACACTCTGAAGATGGTGGTAGTTTTCCTATGTTCCGAGCATTTTCACGGCGTTTTTTATGCTGAATTCCCCGAGCTCTCCCTGCAAATTTCCTGAAACACGATCAGTCACACCCTAGTTTTTGAAGAATACTCCAATCCAACTGTATTTTCAACGGAGCCATCGCCCATATCAAAAATGTCTTTGTTAGCAGACCACTCCCATATTTAGGAGCCTCCTTCCGCCCTTACGCCTTACATTTCCTTGCGGCATATATTTCACACTCTCGAGAGGCTTTAGAACGTGCTTTTCCAGCAAAAATCTGTTTAGCTCCTAACACCTTTTGAAAAACGCTGTTCAAGTGCGGAAGCGTATTTCGCAGTGTTGCGCGATCGTGATTGTGGAATTGCGACATCATTGTATATCAGAAAATTACTAAAGTTGTACTCAACAGTGCTCATGAATCATCGTCTCTATTGTGTTTAATAACTGCGTATGTTTCCGTGGTGTCGTGATTAAACTGGATCAGACAGAGAGCAACTATACTTAAGAAGGGCAACAGAAGTTGCCTCCGTGCCTAAATACCCGAGCCGGTGGTTCAACCCGCCAGACGCGAAGCATGTAAAACAGAGCATTTCGAACAGGGCGTAAGCCATTTCACTGATTTTTCAGGCATAATCTGGTCAAAATTCTTGCATCAATAACAAAGTACGTGACAAAAAGCAGGCGATGTCACGCATTAAGCGCAATCTGCTTTCAGACGCACGCTGTTGTACGGGGCCGCCGCGTCGGCGAAGTAATACACTTAACTTGCACCCGAGTATGGAGCGTTTTGTGTACCGAGCTCTGAACTATACATTTTAATGCCTGTTCCACTGTACGCGACTCTCTAACAAACAGCAGTGGCTATTGCATTGAATTACGCCAGTGCATCGCTATTATTTTAGCAGTTTTATGGACAATTGATCTGCTATACTTAACTGTCGGTGCCTTTGTGCCGTAATAAAGAACAGCAATTTTGGTTTTCCTTTCGTACGTACAGGTCGCGCACGTCTTCGTTTTAAATTATTTGCATTCATGTGAAAGTTCAGGGTGCGCACATTTCGGATGTTGGAAGCGTAAAACGAACTTTTTAATGCCTAGAACCCGGCCTCTAATCACTACACTGCAGGTCTGAGACAGGAACAGCGCATGCTCGAACCTCATTACAAAGCTCTACGTAAGGTCGTGAGTTTAAAGGGACACTAATATGGCAACATGAACTTTTGTGTTAACCTGTAGTACGTTTCCTAGCCCTCTCCGCTCTTGTTTGACAAGCAACGATGCGCCATTTACTGAGAAATCCGTAAAGAAAGCTGGCATTTCTCTCTCCCCCTTTGCCGTCATTTTTTCGTGAGGTGAACATCGCGCCACAAGGAATAGCGAGGCACCGGTGCGGTCGAGAGATGAAACGGTGGGCGCTCGGCACTGCCAGGTTGGCAAGGGTAGCACTAACGTCACCAAGCCATGCCCGACCCCGAGAACGTTTCTTTGACCGAGGAGGCTGGTTTAACATTTATAATTTGCTACCGATGGCACGAGAAATGGTTTTCACCGCTCCAGCAGCCGGTGTGCCTGTCTACACCGGACACCCGGACTCTATCACGCCCGCCACGAGCGAGCCGCGACAAGTGCCGCTTCGAATATCGTCCAAGCGCGGCTGCCCGGCAATCCGTCGCTCAAGCTGGAGACCTCACCTTGCGTGGCGATCACGTTCATCAGATATTCTCTTCTCTCACGCTACGCTCCGTCCTCGCTTGAAATACGCACTCGCTTCCCGCATCGACCTCGAGTAGTCCTTTTGGCCGAGGTATTGCAAGGCCGAAACATAACAATTGGAGGCAGCTACGCCCGCAAATATTTACGGATTATTTATCCACAGCAGCTCCCTGCCCACGAAACAGTTCGAATCAGTAGGATAACCCCTGCCGTAAGTACCCTAAAATTTCACGGGCGTAAAGGTTCGAACCGGGCGCGGGTACGCTTCACCGGTAGAAGCATCCGTGCGCAGAGAACGGATTGGAAGCTCAGTCGGATTGCCACTTAACCAACTGCAGTGCATCTTGTACCTTTTGCCGCTTCCTGCCGGGTATACTGCTTGAAGAAGCTCGGACGTTCACCGTCGCATGTCATTATCTTTGATAATTGTGCACTATCATATTCGCGGACGGTGCTAGGCCTTCTTTTTTACTTAGAAAGTAATTCCGAAACTAATTAACGAAAGTAACACAAACCACATTCGTGCGTATAACATGGCAGTTATTGAGGCAACGCTTCAAATAGGGGGAAAACCTTGAAAGCAACTAAGACGAAGCTAGCCATCTCCAAAGACAGGTTGTACGCACTCAGAGGCGAGCAGGGTAACATTGCACACAGCTTGCACGGGGTAATATAGGTAGCACAATGATTCTGCACCAGGACGTATGCCAGCGACGTCAGACAATGCCATTTACTGAGCGTACAAACGCAACTTTCGATTTCCCACTAGAAACTGAAGAGGGAGGAGGAAAGGCTCTCAAAGACATGAAAATAGGAAACGCAGCAGGTTACGACAGTATAACCGTGAATCTGCTAAAGAAAGGAGGATATATTATAATGAAAAAGCTTGCTGCATGATTTTGGAAATGCTTAATGACTTGTGGGACGCAGACTGGGCTGGTGTGATGAGACTTCCTACATTTATTTAGGTCGCGTCGGCCCAGCCAGAAGTGGGAGCGGCGAATACCAGCTACCGCCCATGTGCGCAGTCGTGTGTTATCTCTCCTGTGTCGCGTGTCACTGCTCACCCTGGCCGGGCACACCGCTGATGATGATTGTGGCGCTGATGATTACGATGACGATGGTGTCACCACAGGGCTTCCCCCCCCCCCCCCTAGCGCGCAGTGCGTTCGGAGTTCAAATGAATGACGTACGTTATGCGCAATAAAAAAATATGTACAGGAATGTACAGCACGAGCACGAGCAGGTTTGTCCGCGTTCTAGTTGGTCGTGATCAGTTCCGTGAGAGCGTTCGGTGAGCAAGAGCCGTCGGGTGTTCTTGGCTGGGAGTGGCGGAAGGAACGACATAGCGGGTGGTTTTGAAGTCCCGAAGTCAGAGAGGTTATAACTGCGGCCACGGTGAAGAAGAAATGGCGATGCTCCGAGAATTGGCGCTCTACGAGCCGCCGCTTGCGATGCGTGCACATCGGCGTTCGGCTTCCGTGTCGAGGAGGCTGATGTTCTTGACGTGGAAGTTTGGAGCACGGTTTCAGGTGCAGCATGGTTCCGCGGGTTCGTAGTGCGTCCGTGGTATGACACTTCTGCTGAGCGCGACTACAGCAAGACACCGGAGTGCCGGAGCGCCGACGAGTATTTGCACGAATCTGGATCTGCCGTCCAGCGGGCACGTGCCAAGGGCGTTGGAGTTGGACCAGACGCCATTGACGGCTTGGGCGTGTGCACTGAAGGAGTCCCAGGGACGAAACTCGCTTCGGACGACTGCTGCATAGGACGTCGGTGGCGACGTCGGCGGCGCCGAATAACAGACTTTGCCTGGTCGGGAGATTGTGTGGCCGCGGTCTGGTCATCCAAGTTACGAACAATAGCCCGGTTTCGATGTGTTGTGGCCTTGGGTGTGGTGTCAACGTGCTCTTTTGCATAGATTTTTTGGCGTTGCGCTGGTAGCCGGAGGGACGGGCGGTTGTCACTGGTGGGATTTTCCTGTCCTTGAGAATCCAAGTGCACTGTTGACTGCAGCAAGACGGGAGACGTGAACTCACCGGGGTTGGCGTGGGGTGCAACATCGTGCGTCTCTAGTGAGTCACGCTGCGACTGGAGTGGCGCAGGGCAGTCTGTTAACTTTTTGGGGCATCTGACGAGCGATGGTGGTGCAGCGGGCGATGAGGTTGGAAAGGATTTGGTGGTAACACTGCAAACTCGCTCACCAGAGCCTTCGCATGAGGCGTTAGATGCGGCCGAGGTGGGCTGTGGCTTGTAGAAGTGGGACGTCTACCATCACTCGCTCAGGGTTCCCTAACCCACATGGTTCTAGGTTGCCGGGCAGGTCACGCGGACGAACGGTAGCTGTGTCCAGAATGTTGCGGCGGCGGAGAGCGTCGTGCCCGCAAGAGTCACAGTGTTGCTGTTGCTTCACCAGGACGGGAGACGCAATGTAACAACGGCAGATGGTGGGTGCGTCAATGTGCATCTCATTCGTCAAAACGGAAGATTGGGCGAGTTTGTAAATATTCATAGTAACAGCGCTTACAACACGAGACAAAGAGAAGAGGGTACAAACACAGCGCTGTGTTTGTTCCCTCTTCTCTTTGTTTCGTGTTGTTAGCGCTGTTACTATGGATCTCATTAGTGGGTGACTGAACCTGCCGTGTAGTCTGGCACTGAGGGATCAGCATTGTGGTTGAAAATTCATGGGGTGGTGCCGTCAGACGAGGAGTAAGTGAGGTCGCCGCCTCGATATTGCGTGGCTCCCCGGTGCTTCGTGTGGAGTGGCACAAGGGGGCGCGGAGGGCGCTGCTCGGTGGACGTCCGCGATGTCGTAGGCTACCAGTCTCGTCGGTAAAGGTGTGCCTGCCGCACTGGAGGTGGTGTTTACGATGGCGACACTCGTGGCAGGAAACGACGGCGATGGTTCAGACGGTACGATGTGCCGCGGCGAAGCGTGTGCGGACGGCGCCGGTAGCTTATCTGCTGCTGGCCAAAAGCCGTCGTCCCCTAAGCCGTACTCCGCGAGCACGGCAGCACGAAGGTCATCGTAGGGTGTTTCGCTGGGCGGTGGTAGGGCGAGGACGCAGCGCAGCTTGAGGGGAAGCGTCTCCCAGAGGATGGAGTGCTTGAGCGGCTGAATGGTGATGTAGTTCAGCGAGAAGGTGGCCTCAAGCTTGAAAACCCAACCTGTGAGGTGGCGTGCGTCGAACACCGGTATCGGCGGGTCCCCCCCACGTCGCCATGTCGGTGTGCCACTGGCGGGGTATCAGGCACGGAACCTCCGGGTCACCACTTGGGGGAAAAGGAGCCGTGGACTCGGTTATGCGCTGTGGCTATCCTACATTTATTTAGGTCGCATAGGCCCGGAAAGAAGTGGTAGCGGTGAAGACCAACTACCGCTTAGGTGCGCTGTCGTGTTCCATCTCTCCTGTGTCGCGTGTCTCTGTTCATCCTGGCCAGGCACAGCGCTGATGATGATTGTGGCGCTGATGATTACGACGACGATGGTGTCGCCACAGACTCAAAAAATGCCCATAGACTGGAAAACCACATACTATCAGAAGGAATATACCAAGGACCCAAAGAATTAGAGGCCCATCAGTCTACTATCACTGTTATACAAGCTGTTTACCAAGTTATCGTTAACGGCATAGGTGACAGCCTGGATTTCCAACCACCCAGAGAGCAGCCTTGGTTTACGTAAAGGTGCTGAACAACGGATTACGTCCATGTTGTCCATCAAGCGATAGAAAAATCCTCAGTGTACACTAAACCCCTTTATATGGCTTTTAGAAACTACGAGATAGCGTTTCATTCAGTACACACGGAAGCCGTGGTAGAAGCATTTAAAGAACATGGAATAGAGGAGACCTACTTAAGACTTTCCGAAGGCATTACAAGGAATCAACGGGAAGGATAATTATTCAGAGGCAGGGCGCTCAATTTTTTATTCGAAAGGGAGTAAGAAAGAGAGATACCATCTCGCCATCCCTATTCCCAGCATGTCTGAAGGGAATAGTAGCACCCCTCAGTTTCGCTCCTGACTGTTGCGTTTTCCTGGCTGTTACGTTGCGTGCCATATTGCTGCCGCCATAACTCCCGTATGATATAATGTATTGCGAACCCCGCTGTAACGTCGCAACTGAGGGACCTTTCCCGTATAATTTGTCGCAACCTGACACTTCGAAGCTGCTTGGGCACCGACAGTTTGGCTTTTGATGAGTGTTCGCAGGCTTTGTTACTGAACTCGCTACAAGAACCGGCAAGCGAGTTCGAGAGGCTATCACTAGATGGCCATCCGTAGAAAGTGCTATCACGATCATCGCTGAGCTTACTACGGAAGTTTCACTTTGGAACGTCCGAAAGTGCGTGATGTTAGCGCCGCCGCACTGTCGTAATGGTGCCGTGCAGCGTTTTTGGATTAGGGGCCCTATTCTCGACTGCACAAATTTCCACTGAACTGGGGAATTTGCCGGAAGTGTTTTCTGATTGCCTTCCAATTGTGGTCACGTGCTTTCGGTTGACAAAGCGGTTGTGTGTGGTGTCGTCATTTTGACGTTTCATAACGTTTATTGTCAACAGTTCTAAAGTTTTCCTTATTTGTCTTTACTGAAACAGCATAATTTTAGGCCGGCAATAAAAAACTAAACTAAATGGAGCGGACATGACAAAGTAGGCCTGACTTTGCTATTCAACAAGAATACTGCTGGTAATACACGCCCTCTCTGTGATTGGCTGAGAAGGCGTGACGTAATTTAAACAGTTGACGGGAACGGTCACGTGTACACATTGGCAACTTCAGCCTGTGTAAAAGTGACGTATTTCTACGTAACAGCTTGAAAATTGCGGGTGGTTCTGCCGCGAAATAGGGCAAAACATTTTGCCGACCTTGGACGCCGGCCAATGTCCGGGAACTTGCAGCAGGCGCTGTTTCGTATGATGCGCAGTTTAAAGCATGTTTTCTGCCAAAAGAAACAATAGGTTCGACTGTTTCCAAGTCAGCGATCACGGATCAACAAATGACATGCAGTATTTTGCTTTTTTTGTTTGGCATAAAAAAAAATTATTTGTTTTGCATAACCGCAACATAAGAGGACAGTAAAAGCCTCTCCATGACATCGAGAACCCAATGCATGGCATTTGTCCACACTTCTCCTAGTAAGCTGCTGGGTCACATGATCGAACTGAAGAGAAAAATAACAAAGTGACTATTTTGTATATTACAGCGCTTATTGAAGTCGAGCTTGACGAATGAGTAAATCGGAGACATCGGTACGCTCTGCCGTTATCAGGCGTAGCGCTTCGCTCCTCTTATGTGTCATACAAGCGATGGTCGCGGCCGTCTTTTTATGTGATCACGCGATAAACTTGTAACATAGCAGCAGACGATAGCGAGGCGGCGCTGGTGGCCGGGAAGGTGATAACTCAACAAACCTCGCATTTAGGCTAAGAGCTCAACTATGTGACTAAAATCGATTGAAAGAAAAAATGGATACGGTAAAAAAGATTGTGTAATGTTCTTTAGCTCAACATCCCCCTTTCGCTCGCTTTTGGATCAACGTTATTCGATCGCCTTGTGGTGTTGACGCCAATTTCGGCCTGCCGAAATGTCTTTCCCTTGCCAAACTCTGCTACCATCTGAAATTTTATAATACATGCCAAGGGTGTTTATATCTTTTATGGGCAATATGTGATACCTTAGTTGTGCTATTTATGAGTGAAGCGTCAAATTACACTGCATGTCGTCAGACCTGTACGTGGATTACGTCACTGATTGCTTACGTTGTTCTTACGGAAAAAACCAGTGCGAATTGCCTGGGAATTTGTGCAGTCGAGAATAGGGCCCTAGATCAGTTTGCAAAGCGCGCCCTTCCACAACAGCGGCACGGGCCGGTGCTGCCGCCGACCAGGCGGTAGCGCTGCGGTAGGGTTGAGTTTGGTCTCGGCGCGTCGTCTGCTGGTCCTTCCTTGCTACTCTCGGCGCTCTCTACACCACCCATGGCGTCACTTGCGCCAGTCTATCTATACCGCCCTTCTACACACTGCGCTTTCTACACCACCCATACAGACGGTCGGAACAGACAACGAGTGGTACGGGGATATCACGACGCCCGATTTTGCTGTCGAGCTTCACGATTAGGATGACGGCGAGCGAGTAGAACTGTGATTTTACGAATACTACCATGACTTCAGCTCCGTCCTAATTGCTCGTCGCAATACTAAATGTGCACATAAAAATGCAAAAAAAGACCGCTCCATTTGGCAAAACGGCCACAAACCAAGTTGGCAACAATGGAGCTCTACATAGGGGGTGATTTAACTACGCCACTTAGACGCCGGCCAATTTTCGTGTCTTTCCTTACTCTTACGTTTTCCCGGCTGTTACGTTTTCTTTTCCCTGTCCGGTGAAGAAACGTATTCACGGGGTTCCACTGTATTCAGAAAGCTTGACTGGGAAAACACAGGGTGAAGGACAAAGGGGGAATGCTTGAAGCATTTGAGGTTTGCGGACGACGTAGTCTAGCCCAGTGAGACTGCAGAACACCCGCATTCATTGCTTGAAAAGCTACAGTCAGAAAGCACGGCCGTGGACCTAAAAATACATATGAAGAAATGTCAGCTAATGAGAAATAAGCGAGAGTGAAATCCGACACAGAATAGGTATGAATGGGAGAACCTTCGGTAACCACTCCCAAATATTTAATTTTAAGCTCCCTCTATCCCTCAAATCAGAAATGTACAACCAGTGGGACATTGTCGGTGATGGCATACGGAGCTCAGACTTGCCACTTCAATGAACAACTAGAAAGCAAACTTGCGTCGGTTTAACGGGTCATGGAACAAATAATGATAGGATTGACACTTAGGGAGAAGAAACGAGCTTCCTTAATGAGGGAAGAAACTAGAGTAGATGATTTCATAGTTCAAATGAAGAAAAAGAAAAGGACCTGGGCTGGTCATGTAGCGAGACGATCCGACAACGGGTGGACAATTATGGTAACAGATTCGATACCAAGAGATCGGCCAATAGGGAGGGGAAGGCCATTAACCTGATGGAGGGATGATATAAATTCGGTGGCAAACGCTGGACTCGAGAAGCGCAGGACCGGAGGGTTTGGAGATCAATGGGAAAAGCCTTCGGCCTGCAGTGGACGTGACTAGGCTGATACGATGATGATTAATCGTGCACCAATGTTTTTTCATAGCAAAACTGGAAGCATGATGACCGACTCTGAAGTGTGACAGGAGCAGCCTGTCTCGACGTGTTAGCTATACTGTGGGTTTTTTTCAATAAATGAACTCACGCGAAGTTTTTATGTACATATAGTTTACGTGCCTAACCATTTCGGAACTGTTTATTTGTGAAAAAATCGTTTATAGATGCTTCTCCAATGAGCCGCCGCCCTTCACAACATTTGTGACGTCACAAACCACAGTACCCCAAAGCCTTCGTGGCATCGTCGCCTGTTTTCACCCTTCTGGTGCTTTCTGCTTTAATAAACAACTGCTAGATGTGAGAATGGTGGATTTAGATTTTAGGTAGTGTAGTCCACAGGTAGAGGCCAACTTGCTTGCACCCTTTAGTGTCCCTTTAGGGTACGCGAATGGACCTGTAAAACTGATATGTTTAATACCTTTTTTCCTTCCGAACCACTACTGACTGAAAACCGTCCACCTCGTCATATTGTTTGCTTACGGAACAGGGATGCCTTCTTTTTATTATTGTTGTAGCGTTGCGAAAATCACGTCTGCTTCAATAGGTGTCTGGTTTACACTGTTTGCTATTTTCTGTTTTTGGTGTTGTTTTATGGCTGCAGAATTGAAGCAGCCTTACCTTTTTTGGTATTTTTCCTTGTAATACCCACCCATTTTGTACGTAACTAAATAAATAAATAGGTAAATTAATAGAATAAATAAATAAATAACTGGCGGGTGTCCACACTAACTCGGCGTATACATAAATAATTAAGGTAAGATTGCTTCTATTGATTAAGTACGGACATTTTGCCTGCATCACACGTAGTAATTCATTTCCACTGCCCGAAGGGAACATGTACGACCTAAGTCAGTGATTTTAGTAGTTCCGAATAGCCTTGCTTATATATAATTCATGTTTACTTGTTGTTTAACCACTCTTGGTCGCTCTACTGCAATCACTTTCAGATACAAACACACACGGACAGAGAGACCAAAATGTTCACGTCGAAGGAGACCAAGAATATATTTTGTGTTCAGAAAACTTCATTCTCTCAGCTTTGGGATGTGCGCCCCGATTCGAATAATTTCCCTGCGAGTGGATATCCGGCCTTCTCTGCCTGACCCCTGGCACCAGGTGCCACGAGCCCTTCACGTCACACCTATCTTTAGAGCGCAATGGAAGAATGTTGGTGGGAACAACAATGGGTAAGGATAATAATTGAAAATTAAAAGCTTGAATAAAGTCAGCAACACTAGGATCTTCAGTTTCCACTGTATGCAGCTGTTATTGCAAAGTTTAGGTGTTAATTCCAGGACTCATTGGTTTCAGAATAATAAATGTTCACGCTTAATTTCATGTCATGCCTATGTTTGAGGCGCCCCTCGCGATGCGAACCAGACGTCTATCCGACTGCACCATTCATGCACTTTTCTTTATTATACGCCAATACGGCGCTTTCGAAGCAGTTTGAGTATTGGAATGACGGAGCTTCCACGTGGGAAAGCTTCGCGTTCTATGTTCCTCTTAAGAAACGGACTTCGATTTTTTTTACATTCTGGCTTGCGAATCTCCATAAACCAACTAAACACGCACTCACAGCTCATCACTGCAAGCGTCACTCCGAGATTGCGACATTTACATAACAGGTCATACCGGGTCATGCGAAGAACGCACCTTGCGGTTTGTGATCTCGTAGCAACCTTCGGCGCTAATGTTGCTCACTGTGGAATTGTCTGTCCTGACGGAGGCGTCAGGTTCGGAAGCGGGGCACGAGGCCCATGGCAGTTGTTGCGAGAAGCACTCGGCCAGGTAGATGAGGCTGTAGGCCACAAAAGGAGTGCGATAGACGGACATCAGCGCCGCCATGTACACCATGGTCCACCCGATTCCTGCGACGGCAGCCAAAAGTACCTGTTCGCAGATATGCCCACTATCCCGTGGGGTCTGTATCAAGCCGTGAAAAACTTTCCATGGCTCGGTAAGCACACATTCTTTTTCGGTGTGAGCGTATACCCTCCTACTTTGAAGGTTTGCGGAGCCTACATGTAGGGAGCCTGTCAATCAAGGGTACGTGCCATTGTTAAGTAAATATGCCGGCATCTCAAGCCATATACACTTGCGTGAGGCAGCTGGCGCTAACAGTAGTCCCATCAGCGTTAATGGGGATCGCGGACACTAAACGGCGCATTTCGGCAGGGCCATATGGCCTACAGGGCTGCGTCATCGGTGGATGCTGGGGCAGGAATGCCTGATTGCTAGTTGTTAGCGTTAGATGACATTTTTGGTTGTAAAAACCTTTGTTGGCTTCGCCGAAAAGCATGTTATAAAGTGGTCTTTGCCGCTAAACGCATTGTAATGTGGTCGAGCGACCGCCAGAAAGGATGGAACCAACCTCTAAGTTAGCCGATTCTCCCCAAAAAAGAAGTGTTGGTTACGACTCCGGACACGTTTTCGGCCTTGGCAGCCTTGTTTGGGTTGTTATTAGCAATGTTACTAAACTATCCCTCTTCACCCTGAGCTTTCAACTCAGCATGCCGATGCAAATGCGTAACCAACGCGGTAAAAAAAGTTGACCTAACTTTTTCGGCCCGAAGTGAGTATTCAAGCGCCAATCGGTTTTATTGATTTCGTAGATCTACATGAATAATTTGAGCAGATATTCCGCTGCTACGGCTTTCTAGGCAACAATGGCGAAAAGCTTACGCCTTGGGAAAGTAAGAAGCGGAGGATGCTGGAGGATGGTATTCTGCGAAAATAACTGCACGCTTTGTTTTGGGCGGCCCCTATTTCCAGTTCCTATCTAATAGTCGGAGGCATCCAATGCGGAAGAAATAAAACACCTCATGCAGCTGGTTCGTCCCTCCTTTGAGATGGGAAAAGGGGGCCTTAGCCGAAAATACCCGTACGTCGTGAAGGATATTAGATTCATTAAAGGGGTTCTTTAAGGCGTTTTGAGCACGCTACATGAACTAGCGCAATCGTTAGGTTGGGTGGTCAACGTCACGTGTGCCAAGTATAACATTTTACGCGCAGCGGAAAGCTCGAACTTTCGTTGCAAAGTTTGTTTCCGCGTTCCCACTCTTTTGTGCGTGTTTTTGGGCTCTGTCATGTTCCCGAAAGTACATCATTATTTCTCCCATGTGCGTCACGAAGCATAAATCTCTGCAATTGGATGGCTTTTACTCTCACTTGCGATGAAGGGAAACGTCGTCTGCTTAGCGTCGACGCGTACGCCGGCGCCTTGCTTAATTAGCGCTTCCTGCAGCACTATTAACACTAACACGTCGGCATATCGAAAGTCCGCGTGGTGTGAATGGCTCGCTCACCGAAGGCGCGGACAATATCGATTGGCCGAACTGTCGTCTGGAATCGATCGAGAAGCGAGAACCGCGCCCCGACGACCCTCCTGCCGTAATAAAATCGGATCTGTTCTGTTAGTTCCTATAGTTACTTCCTAAGTATAGTAAAGTCCACGAAGTTTATACAGCTCAAAACTACACTCTAAAATTGGTCACGCGTATAAGCTTCAAATACTCTCCTCGGCACCGTAAACTTCGTTTTGAACACCACGTGAATGAAAAGACGCATTGTTTTTTAATAACAACCCGATGAGCAATTTGACATCGACTGGCCCTGCACAGGTCAAACATGACATCAATCAAAATATAATTACTGCTCCAGATTTTTGTCCATAACACACTTTAAAAGGAAATAAAAATATAACGGCTGTCTCAAATACGCAGGCACCGGATAATTCGGTAACCGAAAAGTTCGCGCACCGAAATGTCCGTACAGCGAAATGTATGTGCACCGAAGCGTCCGTATACTGGAACGTCTACACCGAAACTTCCTGCGCCGAAATGTCCTGTACCGAAATGTCCTTGACCCCTACTCATCACCCCTTCCTAGAATGATGTGGGGCTCTTAAACGAGCACTGCCCCTCGAAGTCACCTGAAAAAGTCCGGTGATTCAGGTTTAACTAATTTTATTCTCATTCTCGCAATAAATAACTTACGGCTTGGTTCAAGGAGTACACGATCTATTTTAAAATGTGAGGACCTAACGCGCGGAAACAATTCCTCGTGAAGGTACGGATTACTTAAAGGTTAAGGAGGTTGGTTCTGGAGGTAGCCATAATGATGGAGTACTACTTCCCTCGATATTGGGAGGCGTCAGTGTAGATAACTGCATGATCCCCACAGAGGGTGGTGTTGAGTGCTTGAAGCCGTGCTTGTCGGCGACCCTCGTCGTGTGAGGGGTACATATTTGTAAGCAACGGGAGCATCTTTAGTTCTTTTCGGTAAGAATGCGGCAGTGCATCAAGCGGAGTGACAGTATGTGCTGCCCGGCCAATCTGGTGAAGAATGCGGTGACCCACCGCACGTCTGCTCATTCGGAGCTTCTGGTTCGGAGCTGTTCCACCGTGTTGTGGAGCCCCGTGCTAAGCAGCCTCTCTGTGGGCGCACCCAGGGAAAAACCAATGGCCTGCTAAACCCCCTTTCCAATCAATTTATAAAGCATCTTTTTGTCCTCCGTGCCGAAAAGAAGACGGGGTTGACGTAAGTGATTCTGGCGAGGAAAACAGCTTGAATTAATCGAAAGGTATCGGATTCTTTGAGGCCTCGCTTCCTGTTGGCAACTCGCCTGATCATGTGTATGATTTGGTTGGTGCTGTGTTTGAGGCGCTGCAACGATACGTCACTCTTGGTGTTAGCTTGGAGATGTAGGCCCAGGATCTTGATGCTGGGGCTTGGAGGGACGGCCTGGCCATCAATGAGTATTTGAATGTGTTCTTTGATGTGACGTTTGGCGTGAGGGTGGACAACAAGGAGCTGTGATTTTGTACGTGAACACTGGAGGCCACACGCTTTAGCACATTCGCGTACTAGAAGTGAGATGCCGTGCGTTGGTGTGAGCTTCCTTCCATTTTTGTAACTCCTAGCATACGCGCAAGGCGCGCACAGAGCCACTAGACATGAAGTAGACGGAGCACACAGCGACGCCTGAGGTAGCGTGACGTTATGACGTGGCATTCAGGGAGAATGCAGGAGGTAAACCCGTAGATGTGCTTGGCGAGTCCCCCACCTGTCTCCCCCGTCTCCGGGTGGGCTCGTAGCCACATCGGTAAGACAACGGGCTCTCGCTTTGTTACGTTATTAGTTCCAGGTTCGATTCCTGGCGGTGCCAGTAAATTCTTTTACTTGTTCGCGGGAGTTTTCTGTTGACCCCAACGGCCGCGAAAAACTCTGTGGGGTCGAGGTATAAATCTTTGCTTTTAAAAAAGACTTGGCGCCTTTTTTACTCGCTTTTAAAGTAGATGCGACAGCGTTTTCTATCATCTTGAATTTGCTCAACCTTAAAAATAAAGGGCGCATTCATTAATGACGATTAATGTGATTAGCAGGTCTCTGTGGTTGATTAGTGAGATGATCGGGTGAGCTGATGTAAATTAGTGGTGTTGGTGAATTTAATATTCTGGCTTAGACGAATTAGCAAACCGGTTAAGGTGGATCGCACAAACCACGATATTATCGGGGTCTTAGGCATTTGGAAATTTCGCAACGCTCAAATGCCGAGAGGTACAGCCCCGGAAAGAGACCGTATACCAGTCTAACTATTGCTGAAGCTATCGTACTCGGACTACTTCCAACTGTAAGATTACATAAATCAAATCTGGGATGACCGACCACTCCCCCAGAATGGAAGACCTCCTTGGTCACTTTTGTAGCGTAAGCTACACTGACCGAGGTTGAGTCGTTTCGCATGGACCTTCAAGGGCCCTGCTGCGCAAGCTCAAGGAGCATCGGATTAGATTGAATTGAATTGGATTGGATTGAATAAGATTGGATTGGATTTGGATTGTATTGTATTGGATTGGATTGGATGAAATTGGATTGTATTGGATTACAAATGCAATCCCATCGAAGTACGGGTGTGTAGAGAATTGGGTCTGCGCATTCCAGAAGAGTGGCGTCATAGCCGCGGCGGACGCACTGGCGCCGGCGTGTGCCCAGCGGCGCGCCTCCGTTGCGCAGTAGCCAAGTCTGATGGTGCTCCAGAGCCGCTTGATAGCCGCTTCGCGTGGCTCCTGGAGAGCCGTGCTAAGCATGCGCGAGGAGCAGGGACTGGACTGTACTGTACTGGATGCATTGGAATTGATTGGATTGGAGTGGATTGGATTGAATTAGACTGAATTGGATTGGATTGGATTGGACTGGGTGAACTGGATTGGACTGGATTGAACTGGGCTGTATTGAATTGGTTTGGAAATCGTTTTAGCAGCAGTAAGCATGATAATCAGCTAATTCTAGACAACTAGGAAACCTAAGAATAACCAGCTGAACCTTAGCTCACGCCACGTATATCCTGGCATTGCCAAGCTAAGCCACTGCTAAGTGTTTATAGCGAAACCAGATAAAATGGTTAATATTGATAATCTGAGGCCAATTTCGCTCACCTAATGCGCGTGTTTACTCATGAAGGCGATGGTCCGGGATCGTCTCTCTCCAAACATTGAGTCCACGGGCCTCCTTGCATACAATGTATTCGGGTTCCACCCACATATATCGGCACAATACGCTCTTCTTTAACTACACCGGGACGTAGTTTTTCAACTACAATGCGACAAAACGATAAGGCACAAAACGATAAGGCGCAAAACGACAAAACGATAAGGGGGTATTTGACGACGTACGGCACAGCAGCATACCGGAAAACTTAAGCACAAGATATTGTGGTCAGAAATCATTCGCCTACGTCAGAGATTTCTTCTCCAAACGTCAACAATTCCTTAGGATCGAAGATGAGGAGTACTGTCTATATTACCTGGACACAAGAGGTACTCCACAAGGAGCGGTCAGGTCGACGCTACTCTTTAACATCGCTATGACGCAGCTGCCGCACAAATTAGAGCAGGTAAAGGGCATACAACATGCCCTTTACGCCGATGACATAACAATATCGAGCACAGAAGGCAGCATTGGGGAAATAGAGTACCACCTTCGAAGGGCTGCCTGCATTGTCGAAAGCTAAGCTAATGACTGCAGCCTCCAATGTGCCCTAACAAAATCACAGCTTTTGCCCAATAAAGCCAATCCCAAAGACAACACAAGGCTTGACATCTCTTTAAAAGGTGGTCCTATCAGAAAAGTGGAAGAAATCAGGATCCTGGGTCTGTTTATTTCCAACAAACGGAGCCCAGAGACCACCATTTCCAAACTGAAGCGAACATGTAACAGGTCGGGCGGATAATACAACGCGTATCCCACAAGCGCGGCGGGTTACGGGGCAGAGAGGCGCTCCGGCTTGCCCGTGCCTTTGTAACCCGTAGAATCCTCTTCTGCGTTCCCTGCCTACGTACGACCAAAACAACCCAAAAATTGCATTGACGTCATCATTAGGAAGGCCACAAAACGAGCTCTTGACCTCCCGGTGGCTACTTCCAACACCGGTTTATCCGCGCTGGGAGTGCTCGATTCATATCAAGAGCTCAGAAAGGCCCCTCTTACAAATCAGTGCATGAGACTCGCACAGACGGCGTCGGGGCGCCACTTGATTGATCGCCTACAAATCAGACACGAGTGCACTCCAGAGGAGACATGCAAACTCCCGAAGTTGTGGCGACAGAGGCCCTGGATTCATCTACTTTCTCGTAACATGGAAAGGCACCCTCACGAAGGCAGGAGGGAAGCGCACGCTAGGACCCTAGAAAGGAAATACAGATATGGGCGACGTGTGTTCTACGTTGATGTGGCAGGACCGTCACCTCTAGGGTTCTTCAGTACCGCTGTAATTCACAGGGACCAGCAAGTCGATGGGCTCTCCTAACGGGATCCTAACTCTACGCAAGCCGAGGCGATAGGCGTAGCGCTCGCCGCCTTGGACCCGACGTCAAGAACTATAATCACAAACTCTCACCGAGCCTGTTAAAGCTATTTAGCGGGCAAGGTACCACCCTTCACCTACAGTATTTTAAAACGAGTGGACCGGTTCGTAGACCCTGCACCTAGAGAAACTGTGTGTATGAGTGCTTCTGTATCTGCAGGCGTTGCAAATGTCAAAATAACGACACTTAGATGCCGTGCAACCAGTGCAACTGTTGTGTGCCACGATACCGCGCAACAACACTGGGGACACGAAGCTTGTGCACGTGCAAGTTTCCGAGTGAGGGAATAGTGGGCGACGCTTGGATACGCGCTGTGAACAGCAACGCCTCTCTGTCACCGAGAATTCCGAGAAAATCCTATTTTCCAAGTGGTGTACAATTCTTTGCAATCAGGTAGCGATGGGTTTGCTCGTGGACTTAATTTATTTCCAGGTAGTACTGCATTTCACAGATGCATATATTATCCGAGTTGCCTACCGGTCAAGCTACTGGCATCACCATGGCAGTGCTGCTATTTCATGTGCGCTTCTTCCGGACGCTGTACCATCGAAGTTCCGAATTGTCCAAGCAAAGTATCTGGAAGCTACGAAAACGGAAGACCCTGGCTCCAAGCGGGCGCGTTAAAACAATGCCTTCTTTTGTGATATTCAATTGTAATGTCTCCCATTGATTCTTTATCGTGATGCGAAAAATACATTACTAATGCAATGACTTGCGCTTCTTCCCTACAGGCGCGTTTGTTTTTCCATGTGTGTCCACATGTACTTGCGCTTCCGGAAAATCTGCATTTGTTATAACCGCTCATATTGTTATTGTTACGGCGAGTGTACCAATGTAAAAGCCGTAGTGGTGTGTTGGGCACGCAGGATAAGTGAATAAATGAACCGATGAACCGATCGCCGAATCTAACAGTCATTTAACAGAGCACGCGAGGGGGATAAAGTCGATTTTTAAACCAACTAACCTACCATTTGGGGAGCCAGGAAAGGAAGTTCTGGCGCGTAATGAAGTTGTGAAACGCTCCTTCGCATTCATATCGTCGACAATGAAGCACCGGGCACGAAATACTATGCGCGAAAGGAGACTTAAGCGTGACGCTCCACCTCATTAAAACGGGCGTAAAAAACTGGCCACAAATATGCGCCTGATTGATTGATTGAAGGGTTTAACGCGCCGACGCGACGCGGGGGAGAAGGCGCGCCGTAGTGGAGGGCTCCGGATTAATTTTGACCACCTGGGGATCTTTAACGTGGGCCGAAATCTCGTACACACGGGCGTTTTTGCTTTTCGCCTCCATCAGAAAAGCGGCCGCCGCGGCCGGGAATCGAACCCGCGACCTCGTGCTCAGCAGCAAATATGCGCCCTCCCGAACCTGCTAGCAATGAAGGGGGTATTGTGGAACTCAGCGAAGATATCTATGAGTGGGATGGTGATCTGATGTCCAACTCAGTCACGGAAATTTGAGACGCTGTTTGTTTACTAATGGTTCTGTTGCCAAAGTCACAATCAGGACACGATGCCGCCTGCATTCGATTTTTTGCAAGAGGAAGTCCCCTAACTCCTACCGAAAAGCAGCGCAGATGATACTATGCTTATTCAATAACGTTCTTCTAAATATTTTTCTCTGTATTTACAACGTGCGTCTGCCAAGCATCTGCTCACCGCATCATATGACTACCAGATCATTACACTAGTCTTCCGATATGAGCCCACCGCAAGAGAATTAGAGCGAAACAATAATCGCCCACATGGCGAGAAGAATTTCTGCTCTGAAATGTGACCAGCGCTTTGTGACAGTTATAGTAAAAAATTACCCCCACCACCCCTCGCGGAAACCCTGGTGGGATGCGACGCTGAAGGGGGTGCCATTGTGCGTTTCCGTTGGGTCGATTACTCGAATTGCGTAAGCAATCGTCGGGTAATGCGAGAGAGAGAGAGAGAGAGAAGAGAAGAGCAACGTAGCGCGGACGACCGTCGTACTGAGAGACCGGCCGGAACGCGGCACTTCCGCTTATATGCGCAGCGCGCCCGAAGGAGAGGAGACCGCGGAGAGAGAGGGCGCTGCACATGCGCACAGCGTAGGGTGCCTCGATGCGCGCCCGCTCCGCTGAGCGTGAGGACAACCGCGTCGTCTGCTAGCGCGACCGCCATTTTCTTGCATCCGCTGGACGCGGGGCGCGCGTTTGCTGCGTGACGCGCCTTGATAGTGCTGGTCTCGCTAACAGTGTGGGCTTGATTTGGCTTTACTCTTGATATACATTCCTTTTCTAGGGTAGATGAACAGAAGAGTAAGGTTTTGGTGAAGGATACTTAATTTTGAGATGATTAGCGAAGGTATGGTGAGCGCCTTTCTTTTTTTACGATAGGTGACACGGCGGGCAACTTCTCGCCGTCGTCGTCAAACCGGCGCCGTGAACTTGCTGTCGTTGCGTTTACATGTAAACATAGCAGGAAGTAGGCGAAGTACACGAAGGAAGGGAACTGCTACATATTCAAGTACGAATGTCCGGCACGCTTCCGGCCACTGAAACTTGCGGTAGGATTGCCTGGCGGCAAACTGTGTCATGCATGCACTGTGCGATCTAAACATGATTGATTGATTGATTGATTCATGAGGTTTAACGCACCTACGCTACATAGGCGACGAGGCGCGCCGTAGTGGAGGCTCCGGATTAATTTTGACCACCTAGGGATCTTTAACATGCGCCGAAATCTCGAACACACGGGTGTTTTGTATCTCAATCAGAAAAGCTGCCGCCACGCCGAGAATCGAACCAGCGTCCTTTGGCTGCAATCTAAACATAAAAGGCTTACACGGAAGTAGAAATAATATTTTAATACCTAGAAGCACAAATACACTATGTACAAAATGATGAAGAACGTACCCCACTGCTGCTACTTAATACATTATGTACAAAATGATACAAACACACTTCGCTGCAGTTATAAAACAGGTAATGATTACGCTCGAATGTTTTCGAACTTGCTTTTTGAGGTGTTGAATTGTGTTTTTAGCATGTGTGATGTTCTTGAAGTAGGGTTTATGTTCTTTCCAGGTCTGCCAACTGCTTTTTCAACTCAGCACAATCCCTTTCTGTCCCACTATATTTTATGTGAGAGTTTCATTTGCCAAGTTTGGAGTTCCGGCATTCAAAGCATCGACCCCTGCGCTGTTGAGTTGGAGATTTTCCGATGACGTCTCTTGTGATACCGTGTGAGTTAACTCGGGGAGCATTTCCACTGTCTCTGATGATGCGTGAGGTTCTTCAGCGGGGTTGTGCACCTCTTCAATGTTGGATGTGGGCTCAGGCTGCGTTCGTTCTCTGGGCGGCTTCCGCTGCTTTATATTAACTAAAAAGCAGAAAGATATGCAAAGCAATCATCAAATTAAGCAGTAAGTTCAGGGAAAGCGCGGTAATCAAGGAACAGGAAATCAAGACAAAGAACAAAGCGAAAACACTGCATGCAAGCGTCTCAGCATTTACACTTGTAATATTTAATCAGGTCGAGCGATTGTGCCTTTTCCAGTGGAAATGGATTAAGTGGATGCGTGAGGTTAAGGTTGTTGCGTCGGCTGATCGACGTTACAATTGAATAGGTGGAAGTGACTCCCGATAAGAGCAGGAAAAGCAGCATCGATACATATACATACTTACATGCATGCATGAATAACGTGTTAAAGTGAAAAGAAGTGAAGCATTGCCAGACCGACGGCTCAAAGCCGCTGGAACGTTTCCCAGCGCCCCCCCCCCCCTCCTGATTTGTTAAGTAATGTACGCACTTATGCGAAAACACGCAGTTAATTAAATGGTAAATTCCTACCTCTTGATTGGGAAAGCCGTTGGCACAGCATTTGGTTTCAGCTTCTTGCACATATCTGCCTGGTTTTGTTCAAAACAGGATCCTTCAAAGTGAGCCTGCACAATAAATTGCCAATAAAGTTGCCTTTTTCTCCCGAGAACTAAGAATAAATGACGTGAAATCAAGCGAATCGAGGCAAAACTGGGCATCCACACGTATCTCCTCACATCCGCACATTATTCCTAGAATAGAGGTGTAATTCACATTACTTTTCACCTCCATCCGCTACTTTTATGACATGATAAGCGCGAATAAATGTCCTAAATATCATAATTTTCCCGCACAACAAAATGTGAAACAGACCTTACGTTGATACAACGAGGAGAAACACGAGCATAACGCGTCGCATGCAGTTTTACGCTTCGGGATATATCATTCACACTGTCGAAAATGGGCTTTTGCTGAAGTAATCGTGATGCGCAAAGATGACGCATCACGGGATGCGTCATCCCCTGATGCTGAGAAAGGTCGCACACCTTCTTACAACGAGCGCCTTATTTCGTGATACAAAGTGAAATGACTGAAGAATCAAAGCGCCATACGTTTCATATCGGCCCCCCGCTTTAAGAGGCTACGTCCGTCGTTTGCATCAATCAATATAAAAAGGCCGGAAAAGCATGATGAAACCTCCAACTTAACACATAAATCCGTGCGTCTGGTATCTAGAAACCGCCAGACAGACAAGCTGACAATAGCCACAAATGGATTTGGCATTGCTAAGAAGCCGGGTACTTAACTGCATATGCAGGAGTGGTTCGTCGGCTGCAACTTGCCCCGCTTGATCTTCCCCGTCCACAGAAGCCACCTTTTTGGGTCTCTAGGATACGAAAACATCCTCCAGACATTTGTAGCGCTGTTAGAACACAGGGGAACGCAGCACCCAGGCATTCTGCAAAGAGACTTTGTGAAGAGTGCCGCTTTTCGCGCGCCTAGCGCGGGAGTCGGCGGGGGCGGGACGCAAGAAAATGGCGGTGCGCCTCCCGAGAACCGGTCTTGGCGGCGGCGACCCCTTCAAAGAGTGGCGCCACCCTCAGCGGAGCGGGCGCGCATCGAGGCACCCTAGCACAGCGCGCTTGCACCGCGCGCAGCGCGGCCCACCGGCGGAACGAAGAGAGCGCGCCGCACTGCGCGCGCCACAGATGTTGGGGGAGAGGGCGCGCTATCACGGCGAGAGGAGAGGGGGTGAGCAGAGCAGAGACGCAGCTGTGCGGACGCGGACAACGACGACGCTAGGAAGGACAGGGCCGCCGGCAAGAGATGGTCCTCTGAGCGTCGCATCTAAAATATATATATTAATCTCCACATTTACTACAGTAATATTACCTTTGCTGCGCATAAGACACATGGAACTTCAACTTCTGTGAAAGGCTGGACGGCAAACTTCTCGACGCTGCCGATAAGTATAACAAAAGCGAAGCTATGACTCCCTAAATCAAATGTGTGTATTCCTCCTTGTAAGCCGTAAACACAAAAAAAATTGGATGGCGTAAACAAATGTTTATCTCCTATAATAATCTGTATGCATGTTTGTCTAAACAAGAAAAAAATTACGCCCACCTCCCCTCGCGGAAACCCTGGTGTGATGCGACGCTGAAGGGGGTTCCATTGGCGTTTCATGTTGGGTCGATCAGTCGAATTGCGTGAAACGCGTAGTGAACGTCCATTGCGTTTACATCACATCGTTGGGTTCCCGTGAGGGGAGGTGGGGCGACCGGAGCGCGGTACTCCGCTTATATGCGCAGCGCACCCGAAGGAGAGGAGACCGCGGAGAGAGAGGGCACCTCACATGCGCAGCGCCGCGCTTGCGCCGCGCGCAGTTGTTGGGAGAGAGTGTTCGCTATCGGCACTATCGGAGAGAGCAGAGGAGGCGGGCGGAGGAGAGACGCAGCTGTGCGGACGCGGACGACGACGACGCAGGAAGGACAGGGCCACCGACAAGACATGCTCCTCTCAGCGTCGCATCTAAAAAGATTCCGCATGCTGAATCTACGCGACAACCTCTCTTCAACAGCCCTCCGCTGTTTTACCTAGCCGCCTAATCATGCGACGCCACTGAGAGAGAACTAAGGCATTTTCCCTTTCCAGTTGGTGTTGGTCAGGTTCGCGCGGTGCGAGGAGGTAAACAAAACAAGGGATAATCCCGGCGCGTGCGAAAACGGGATGTTTTGCTTTGCAATGACTCCACTAATACTCATCGCTTTAACAAAAGTCTTGAATGATGTTATTACTAGGACATTGATATATCGGAAAATCCGAACGCCCATGTATAGGCAAAAGCTCTTTCAGGACCCTTTCAGTCACCTGAGGAACTTTACGTGCTTATTAATCTCCACACGCCAGAATTATGGTTTTTTGCCTCCCTTAGGAAAACAGGCCGCCACGGCGGGGATAACAACCCATGTCGCTGGGCTGAGAAATGCAAGTGCTTAGCCACTCACGCGCTGCGGCGGAGTTCCGCAGGAATGTAATCAGATTGTGTACCTTTGGCCAGGGGAAATCCTCCGAATGCGTCTGGCATGGACGATCCACAGAACTGACCCAGGAAGATTTCCAGGTAGAGCAAGGGGACGCCCATCGTCGCCACAAGGAGCGCGTACACCCCCAAGAACACCACTGCGACAGGAACACGGTAACAGCTGCGTTGGTCTACAACTTCACAATTAAACCGCCACAGAAAAAAATTCCAGTGTTCAAAACTACAGGTACAGAACCTGGTGGTATTACCTCCTATAGATTCCACCCATGAGGCGATAAACGTTTTTTTCCAATTTATTCGTATTTCCATGACACGAAAGCCGGCCACTGGCTAGTGCTCGCAAAATCTCCGGGATTCCTTCTACTGCGACGCTCACGACCATGTGCCACTCTGGCGATAGGTTAAACATTCGGGTTGTTGCTACTCACCCCCTCCGTTGTCGTAGACGAGGAAGGGAAAAGAGCACACGTTGCTGAAGCCGACGGACAGGTTGATGATGGTGAAGATGAAGTCGCTCTCTCTCCCCCACTGCTCCCGGTCGTGCAGGAGCAGCGCGTCCCTCCCGGCCATCAAAGAAGGGCCTCCTGTCATGGTCTTGGTGTGCAGCCGTCGTAGTCTAGAAAAAAGTCTCTGTCCGGTGGGGAGTAGTCGTTGTCCGTCCAGGAAATACAGTCCGCTACTAGTTGGTGGGTGCCGTAGGGGCGCTGTCGTTTTTTGGAGCAAAAAAATCTTACGAGTGGCGTCCGTGGAAAAACATGGGGCGGTGTCACTTCTTCTTCTTCTTAACTGGCTGACCAACGCACGCGCGCGTAATTGCGTATGGGTTCATATTAAAGCGCAACCTCTGCTGCCGTCTTGTGTTGCACCACCACAAAGTGAAAGTTGCACATCATTGCCTCAATTTGTTCCGACTGGACTCCAGGTAACTTGGAAAAAGTGCGCAGTGAATTACCCCCGAAGAATCGCTGCTTGGACACAGACGGAAAATTCGGGCACCTTCGCATTTCGGCCACTTTCGGAAACAGTGGAGCTGGTGGTCTTCGCTATCTATAACCCTGTCAGCCAGCGGTTCAGAACCTATTGCCAGCGACATCAGCATGGAGGCTTATGGAAGTGGCGATTGAAGTGCGAACTAGGTGAGGAGGGAACAAACACTAGTAACAAAAAACCAAGTTTTGTTGTACAATAAAACAACAATTATATTTTACAAACGATATTTATTTCTGAATCACATTTATTTAGGCCCAGTGTGCAAATAATTTATGAAAATGTAGTTCATTCTCAAAAAACGTTTTTGTAGCACCCTCTGAAGAATGGCACATGTCATTTCTCTGTGATGCAAACCTTGTTTTTCTCGGAAAGGCTCTCCTAAAGTTCGTCTGCTAGGAAACGCCCCTCGCGTGTTTTGGTGGTGCGCATCTGCATTCGTTTTTCTTTGGTAATTCAGTGTGCACTTAATTTTTGCTGTGTGTGGAGTTGCGAGGTGCGTTGTATCGTCGGTGAACACGTTTAGTACCGGGACCGGCGGGCACGGTGAACTACGGGACGATGCTGCCAATGGTTGGAGCGGAGCGCTTTCCTGGGTACCTACGGAAACGATGTGCTGTACAAGGTTGCAACAGCAACTCTCGTACGCCTGGCGTTTTACTGCACCGTTTTCATCTCATTTCCACCGGTAACGCGAAACTATAGTACTGTTAATACGTGCACAGGGTTTGTGTAAGAGGACGTGGTGGTGCTTCGAAAAAAAAATTCGTCTAAAGCTTTGTTATGTCACAGTTGTCTCTTGATTTCACCTCAGGCTGGCTCGGAGCAAGTGGTGTCAATTACTCTAGGACTTCTCGGCGTAGTCCCACTCGAATTTAAACGAGTCGCTTTAATTGTCTATCTCAGTGCCTTCTCTATTGCATTACAACGCTTGTAGTGATCGTTGCTTCCCGCACTTGTATGCGCAAGCATTATTTTTATCGCAGTACTGTGTTGTGCTGCTCCGTGCTGCGCTGCTGCCAGATCTTTCCTGCTATGTGCTTTTACATACTGCCATCGCCTTTCTTTTGCATTGATCCCTTTTTCCTCTTTTTACTTATCTGTGGCGACACTTTGCCTAACAATGCAACCAGGAAATTGCAGGTGTGTATGCTGAGTGAACTTCTGTAGAAACCCATGTCTACTTGATAAGACGCCGGGACAGCGGCGGTGTGCTCGCTGCACTTTCGTGAATCAGCATTCCTGCGGCCCGGTTATCTGCGTCAAGATGCAGCGCCTAGTTCTTTTATCTTGTTGGACGTAGTTCTGCTGTTGACTCTTTCATTGCTCATAATGCTATGTGTTACGGGTAAAGTCAATTTTTTGGCGCGCAAGGGAAATCATAATGCATATAGTGCCCACGAACATTTTGTACTTATTGTATACGTGCTGATTTTGTGCAATGTGGTAAAGTTATGTTTATCATGGAATAAAATTCAAATGTTTTAATTATAGCATAACTATGCGTTATTTCTTCTCTTAGAACACAAGTGCACAACTGAGCAAGCATTATATAACCTTGATCTATACTTAAGGCACGCATGCAACCAGCCTATATGTGGCTCAGATAAACCCAGCAGTGGTGTTGGCAGAAATTTGTATCGCCGTAAGGAGTGAGCACGTTTTGGATATGAAAAGGCGGCCGGGGAGAGTGGTCAAGTTTCATTTTGTGCTCTGTATCCCAAGGCAGAAAAAGAAAAAAAATTCCGGTAAAGGGGGGGTATGTGCCCGGTTCTAGGTTTGCCACCAACTGCAATCAAATTAAACAACTAATTTATTTTATACAGCAATGGAAGGCATGAACACAGAATAAAAGTCCTGAGAAAATGCAAGATGTTTTTATAAACACCAAGGCGAATCATACGACAGTACGATTAAGTACGTTTCTCTAGTCACAAGTCTGTACTACTTAAGCTGGCGTTGACTTGAAGCACACACGCCAAGGGCTCGCCAACTTGCGTCAGCTTGCAATGGCATGAGCTCTCAGCGATCAGCGGCCTGCTAAAGCTATTTTGAAGTCAAATTTTTCCGCTAATGCAACAAAATGACGCCACTTTTTGACCGGATCTTGCGTCACATCCTGTTTCTTTTTTGTTCCGCCGAAAGTGTTCCCTCCTCACACAGATGGCGCTAAGCCCCATGAGCAGCTTAAGAGCCGCCATTCTCTGAACGTATGGGCTGCTATGGAATCTTCGCTACCAGTTACATTTACCTTGTTTTTTCTTTCTATAGAAAACATATTTTCTGTGTGTTTTCTATAATATTTGGACCCTGTAAGCTCACACACAAAAACTTGTGTTTGTAGCACAAGTAATTACCGATTTACAAGCACGACATCTAATTAGCTGATTAGGCGATTCAAAATTATTATTACTGCAGAAAAATTTTTGCTCGTTTTCCTAAAATGTGGAAAGCTCTTCCTCACATACAAAAAATAACGCTGGTAGTGCAACTATGTTTATATTGACAGCCATGTCATTAAACTAGGACTTCGGTACTTGGGGCAGCACGGAAGTCAATTTGCTCTTCACTTCAGTGCCTTTCTTTTTCTAGCGTTCAGCTTGAGCAAAAAGTGAACAGCAATAATATCTACCGAAAGAGGCATCCCTGAAGAACTATTTCCCGAAAACTTTCCATTTTTTTGTTTTGTACTCAAATTGCTAAAAGTCTTTTGGTTTATGTTCAAACTATAGGACGCCAGGGCCAAAATATTGAACTCGCTTTTCTGAGGTCTTGCACTTTTAAAAGATGTTTAAAAAGCGCAGGTGGCTTCATGTAAACTGAGTTATTTCAAAGTTCAAAGTGCACCCTCTCAAAACCCAAAATCCTAACTAGCAACGTTCGAAGCCAAAGTTGGCTACAACCCCGGCAAAGTAAACAGCTAACGCCCGTGAAAGGCTTGGCGCCCCAAATGCGATGATGGCGCAATTGTATCGACGCCGCTTTTGCAACGTGAGGGACCCACACTCGATTCTGTCACGGGAAGTGTTTTTTCTTGACGCGCGCACTCCCAGCGACCGTTCGTGGGAAGTTTGCCTCCTCGTCATTTTCCTTCACACTTGTTGGCGTAACATTTCCCCTTTCCCTCTTCGCCATGCGGAATGTTCGTTTAACAATCCGTATACACAGAAGAAAGATTAAACAGCTCAGCTGTTAATATCTGCTTCCCTGTTCACTTCGAACTATCTCACGAGAATTCCTTAAACAGGCCATTGTAGTCGTTAACCAACTGGCCGAAGTACACGTTTCTTTATACACTGACGTTTGATCGACTTAAGCCATTGCGGACGACCATCGGTTCTTTAGGGATTGGTTATGGAGGAATACGACCCGCAAGATTACGCGTCGGCTACCGAACTCCCGAAGGCAGGAGGTGTAGTCCGTCTTTCCGTCACCGTCCATTAAGCACTACGGACGAGATTACCGTCTGGTGGAGTTGCCCCTTTTGTATTGCGAACAGAAACTCACGCTTAGCCTACCGAAGAGATAGAGAGAGAGAGCGAACTATTATTCCCCAAAACTTGGAGGGCTTGGGCTCCCTGTGCAGAGTCAGTCAGCCAGGAGAATGTTTGTTCCTGGTGGCTTCTTAAGCTATCTGGCCAGGGCGTAGCTGCATTAAGGGATCGCAGCTGCGGAGCAGAGCTTCTCAGTGCTCTTTGTGTTTGATGTCTATGGGGGCTTAGAGAATCTTGTTCCGTGGTTTCTTTCAGCACTTCTCCAAAATGTGCCTTAGGAAGTGACACCACTTTAATAGTGGCTCTATCAACTGGCGCCCCAAACTGGGTATGACAGATTGTTATTTTAAGGGTATTGGTAATTTGTGCTCTAATGCGGACTTCACCCGACCCGTACGATGGACATGTGGGGATATGGGCTCTTTTTCTTGCCAACACTTTCCTAAATACCTAGTGAGATATGTGCAAGAAGGCGTGACCTTAATGCGCGTTATCTGAAACAAACGGAATCGAGGATGTCTGATTGTTACTAATGAAACTGAAGCGCGTAGAAACGTCTGTGTCCTCTTGTGCAGACTCTCTTCCCGTCGAGCAGCTGTTGAATATATTTATTAAACGGCATGGTGTGAAGGGTTGGTCTGGGGAGGAGAATTGCAAAGGAGCAAGGGTGTCTTGCAATGGAATCATCCCAGGCGAAGCACCGTACTTAACTCACTGCCTCTTAGTTCTCCGGTCGTGGCCGAACGCTGTCTTTGAAAGGCACACCCGTAGCTGATCGATGCTCACGCTCGTCGCGGATTGCCTTCCGCTTCTCCCATTACTAGCAGAGATTGTCGCTCCTTTTTTCTGTCACATGCGTTCAACTTCATTGGGGTTGGTGGTTGTAGGTTACAAGGTTCTAAGGATCACTGCATTCACATTGTCACTTACATGATATTTATTTTTATTTGTAATGATTGTGTCATCTGTCGCTGTGGATTGAGATCCATCCTATTGATATCGGGGGTGTCTGCACTCTTTAACGAATATTTACGTTTAGAGCAAAGACATGATGCACTGGCCTTGAGCTGTAAAGACAGTCTGAAAAACCAACAGTTCCAGTCAAAGTATCTTTCTCAAGAAGCGTTCGGCCAGCCAACCAGATCCACCAGTGGGTGATGGAATGACAATGATTGCGTTTAGCACATGCGCTCTCATCATCACCAGCTTGGCTGCGTAGCCTGAAGATAGGACAGTCATTCCCTTCATTTAACAAAGGCCGCCGGGAGAACTTTAAGGAGAAAGCCAGGATATCCAATTCTTAATACCAACTCCTTTACTGTTCATTCTATGTGTATCTATTTCTTCTCCTTCGTTTCTTCGACTTTTGCTGCGGATTGCTCTTACCATCGTCTTTTATAGCCCTGTCACATGGGTACTTTCAATCGCGATTGAGTCGATCCGGATCGAGCTCAATCCGTATCGGGTGCTGCTACACGGCAGTTGCAATCGCGTTCTCGCTCCATCTCGCTCGAACTCAGTCCTGCTTTCTCAAGCGCGATCGAGGTTTACAAACGCGACCACCACGCGAAAGCGGTGAAACTCTCGTCCCCGCTCAGTAATGGCACAGAAGGGGACAACTTCAACTAGCGGCAGAAATTGTATCCGGAAACT
Organism: Haemaphysalis longicornis; assembly: GCA_013339765.2. NCBI lineage: Eukaryota > Metazoa > Arthropoda > Arachnida > Ixodida > Ixodidae > Haemaphysalis > Haemaphysalis longicornis. The sequence continues at coordinate 195,171,635 of CM023450.1, read as the reverse complement.
TTACTCAAATAAGCGTGCTTTAAAATTAAAACAGTTCCGTATAACTGATAATGATGATGATTGCTATTGGTTTCCCCTTTGTAGCGGGGTGATGACATGTCATCTTAGCAAAAAGAACTGTTATATCTATATTTGGAGTGGGTCAGGGAGTGGGTCAGGGAGCAAGCTGGTGTTAAAGACATATTAGTAGAAATTAAGAAGAAGAAATGGATGTGGGCAGGGCATGTAATGCAAAGGCAAGATAACCACTGGTCATTAAGGGTAACAGAGTGGATCCCTACAGAAGGCAAGCGTTGCAGGGGGCGGCAGAAAGTTAGATGGGCAGATGAGATCAAGAAGTTTGCGGGGAGAAATTGGTCACAGTTGGCACAGGACCTAGGTAATTGGACAATAGTGGGAGAGGCCTTTGCCCTGCAGTGGGCGTAGATACGCTGGTGATGATGATGATGATCTATATTTTATACTCTTGGCTTTATACTAGCGCTGCTTAGGGCAGGCACAAAAAGAATATTAAACACAAAATATTTTTTTTCTGTTAAATGTGGTAACTGTCCTAGGCAATATTCTCATCTATGCTTTTCATCCACCAGCATTCTAAACTTCTTTCCGTCGCCTCGACAGCCTTGAAGTTAACTTCCGCTGGGCTACCCTTAAACCCTAGTGCTTCTGGAAGGCGAATATTTCCCGCATGTAGATTTCGATGGATACCCTCACATTCTAACACTATCTGCCCCATAGTTTCTGGTTCTTTTCCGCAGACCACGCATATACCCCATCATTTTGTGAATACTTTCCCACAAAGCTCTTAGTTCGTAAGCAAACTGCTCTAGCCTGAAAAATCACAGCACTGCCCTTGGAATTATCGTAGAAATTTTCCTTTCTGATGTTCAATTTCTCAGCCCTGTACATCTCTACGACGTTTTAGCTTCCATTTTTTATCTCATATATTCGTTTCAATCTGCCTTGCCTGTTTTTTGGTTACCTTCCCTGTTTTGGATTCTCCACTGTTCTTTCCGTATTTCATCGTTAGCCTTATAGTCTTCCTTAACCACTGCGTGACCCCGCTTTTCAAGTATAGGTGCCTAAAAACCTTAGCTGCCCACCTTCGTTGATCCATTCCTCCAAGCCTCATCTCAAAACATATTTTACTCTGTGCTTCTCGAACTTCAAACGACGCCCTGCCCATATCTCCCTGTACTGCTTCGTTTTCAGCAATACTGATGAAAAAGCCCGTGACGATTTAATGCGACAACGTCATAGCCTATTTACCGTTTTCCTCATCTGGTAGCGGTCCGCAGCAGCCGTGGTTATCAGTGTAGCTGATGAGCCGTGGACAGCAAAACGTGCGCGGAAGGACGTCATCCCCTCCAGAAGGACACGACGGCGTAGCGGGCTGAGCGAGTGAGTGATGAGCTTGTGTATGCGCGTGTGCGTGAATGCTTACAATCACGGAAATACACGCTATCACCTCTGATTAAATTTTCTGTTTTTATCATTTACTTCAAAGGCTTAATACAATCTTCGGTTCGTTTTACTTTTTGCATACATCATTGAAAACGAAAGGGCGAACTGATACAGGAACAAAGAAAGCAGAAGGAACACGACCGCTTGTTATCAACGGCGCTTCATTAACTTTTAAACGCCTATTATCCGCAGAAGACCTGGCTTGCACACTTTTTATTCGCCGCACGTTCAAACGGGGCCGCAAATAAAACTAAAAAATGGATTGATATTCAGCACTGGTGTTGTTCTACTTCCTTGCCTGTCTCACTTTTTTTCTTTGCTTTAATTGGCCATCTTCCTCGACAGCTGCGCTCCCTTCTTTTACACCTCCCTGCACACTTTTCTTGGGTTATCTACACCGATATGGGAAATTTTTGTTTCAAAGGGTATGTGTCGTATATAAGAATGTCTCTGCCTCCTGTAAAAGAAAACGAAAAGATCAAGATGGAGGCAGGAGACCAAGAAGATGCAATCACTTATCGCAGGTGAGCTTTGATGTACGGGTTGCAATCAGCCGCTTGAAACGACGTGCATGCTATTGTGCTCTGCTATTTAGAGCAGAAATTTTGGCTACAAATTTTGTTAAGAAACATTCATGGTTCCGATGCCAGTTGAATGATTTGATTGATCGTGAGGTTTAACTTGCCGACGCTACGCAGGCGATGAGGCGCGCCGTAGTGGAGGGCACCGATTAATTTTGACTACCCGGGGACCTTTAACCTGCACCGATATCTCGCTTTTCACCTTGATTATAAAAGCGACCACAGCGGAGGGGAATCGAACCCGCGTCCTTGTGCTCAGCTGCTGCACGCCTTAGCCACTGAGCCACCGCGGCGGGTCCGATGCCAGTTGTCAAAACATACAGCGCATGCAAGCAATACTGCGCCGTAAGTGTTCAAATAGGTTCTCTTCTTTTTACGGAATTATTAAAAACTCATGGAGACCAAATGAATGATCACTCGACATGGCTCAACCAGATTATCATGTCCTTGTTAAATGGATGACGCTATTAGCACGACAACACGTGCGCACGACTTTGTGAGTTCCAGAAATTTAACCGTTATATTTATGCGCCCGGAGTCGAGAGCGACATAAAATTGAGTTCCCACAGCACCTCTTAAAAATGTTGTGTATAAATATACGTAAATGGTGATTGCCTTCAGTCTCTGAAGTATATGGGGGTATTTTATTTGCCCCACGCAGACGACGCTCTCAATTCGAAAAAAAAGTAAATTGAGTAATTTCGAGGAGGCAACTACTTATTGAAAACCAAGGAAGCGCTGCAATTGAATACATAGCTGCCTTTTTGGTGTAATGTCTATAGCCTTACTCTACTTAAATTACGGGTCAAAATTGTCTCTTTCTCACTGGATACTTCATTTGAGTCCTAAACTTCGATGGGCAGATTTCGGAATCCATGACCCGACATTTTATGCACAAAATGCGTTTCCCTGGGTCTAACGCGTCTTAAAACATGGATATTTTCATGGGGTGACGTTGAAAATAAAATGAGAGCGGCACGCATTTCCATCCATGCCTTGCCCCAATCCCGAATCCCAACACCCGCGTCACGGTTTGCTTTCGTTCTGGGGTTTCGTTACGTTCAGGTTTCTTATGCTGCCAATTACTCCAGCAGATGGCCTAATCAATTGTCTTAATTTCCAGACTTTTTCTGTATACTTTAAAACCGCGCTTGTTGAGAGTTACGTGCAAGGAGAAGTAAGCCCTCCTTAACTCGAAGTCGTAAAATGCGCTGAAAATTTCGAGACAAGCGGAGCTTCAAATTAAGCGAAATGTCGCACATCGGTGGCCAGGTCACTGAGGTCTACTGCAAGGGGGGGGGGGGGGGGGCATTGGTAATCAACGCAAAATAATTAACAGGAAAAACGAATTTTTATCCTCGCGGAGCAAAGAACTGCGTGATGCTAGCAAGTTTCACGTTCGAATCTGGTCCAAGAAGGCGTCCGGGTGCTGCTCACCGCATCGCATCAATTGTTCGTCGCCACCGCTGCATACTACCTCTCTGCAAAGGAGGTGAAGCAGGTTTCGTCTTTCGGCCGTTGTAGGCACTTCTCAGTGCTCCACGTCACTCGCATGGTCAGCTGCATCATCCACAGCCATCCCAACGATGTAGGCGGGGGACAGCATTCCGGAAAGGGGAATATCGGCTTCGCACAGCGCGTACCACGCGTACATTTTCCGTGCACAACCGTGTTCGGCGCCTAGAGGGAGCTATGCGCTCAAACGGAGACCTAATCATCTGCCTTCAGCGCACTTTGCCTTGCCTCCTTTCCGTAAACATTTCGGGAAATCCATTGTTTTCGACGAAGAAACGTTTCGAGGTAAAGAGGGGCAAATACATCGCACCTATTGAAAGTAAATTCATGGCGAGAAAAAGTTTCGACTGAACTGATATTTCCAGATATACAAGATCGAGTTAACGAGAGATTCGATTTCTCAGACGCGGGAGGGGGGGGGGGAGAAGGGGGGGAAAAGGCGTGCACGCTTGTCTTATCGTACAAATAAGGTAACCAGGGTAGTTAGTCCTATCGTTTTGATTGTTGGCCCCCAGTGTAACCGTATATCGTTGTGCTCTGACCCTGACCATTACCCGAGTAAACGCTGGCCGCGTTTACTCCACGTTCCCAAACGCAGGAAGCGGCGCCCCCGCGTTTCACCCGCACCGCTGCAGACCAGAGGTCGCCTGCTAGTGGTGGCCTTCATTGGCGTCTCCATACTCGTCGTGTTCTTCGCTTCCGCCGTCTTCCTCATTAGCCTTGGAGACTTCATCGGCAGTGAGTACTGGCGCGAACTGACAGCGGGCTCCGCTGTTTCGCAAAACTGCAGCCGCTTATGAAATGCCAGAGCAAAGATCTGCTAAAAGGGCCATGAAGACTAAATGAAACCTGGTTCGACCTAAAGGAAATAGCCAGTGGTAACTCACTCAGCGCCATTACAGCCACAAAAGAGGCTAGTTTAACCCCCCCCCCCAAAAAAAAAACGCAAGAAATATTGAATAATTTTAAATTTTCGAATTACAGCGACGCCATACGGCCAGAGGTGAAGCAACAGAGACCACCACTAAAACAACATTGTCAGAGCGATAATTACCCGCTAGCATTCAAGTCAACCGATGAAACAGAACTAGAGGCACTACTTCTATCGCCGTACCATGCTTCTTGGTGGGGGCATTAATCGGATGGCCCCAATCGTACATTCTGTGACGCAATAGAGACGTCACCGGAAAGTGGGTGGGGAGTCGTCACTGCTTCGTATGCGTTCCTTAATAGCTCAATTATCTGCTTAAAGTTTGCCATAGTATGTGTCATTTTGTTCGGGACGAAACACGCCTTTCTAATGAACTAAGCTTGCAATATCCCCTCCGACAGCAGAATATTATAATCGGTCTAGATAATACGGTGACGGAGGGCGTGCTGTTAATTGTTATGTGGAGAGCCCGGCGTACATCGTGCGCCGCGCAATTGTTGAAGTTTAGAGGCACAGCCTCAAGGTCACCTCATCTTCCACAACCCCTGGCGTCTTTGGAAAAGGAGGATTCGAGCTAATGGCAGTCTCAAGAGCCACAGAGCCGTCCGAGGTTTTGTGCGCACTCTAATGGCTTAGTCAGTTCGGCCCGGCGGGTGCTCCTTCACGATAGTCTCGCAGGGCGTAGACGTGTGCAGCTTTAATGCATTTCTTGAGGGGTATTTCTTTGTCATCAGTAATAAAATTTTTAACCGCAGTGAAGGACAGCGAATGTTCTTTTATTGCGCTAGGAGGCTTCTCGGAATTGAATTAATGAGAAGAGAATGAATTTCGCGCCTTTTCGTGACGCACTTATGACGGGGGGGCAGTTCGGCAAATGGTGTCCACAAAGGTGAAGCGCGAGTGCAACATGATTAAAACTCGAGTTTCACTCGAGTGAAAGTCGTGGAAATTCGCACTGTATGTTCTTCCCGTCTTGTGGTTGTCCACTGTATTTTCAAAATCGCTCTCCCGTCTATCCTGTATTTATGTGCTTTTTAGCAGCAAAGTTGTTTAAGGTTGACCTTGCTCCATTGGCGTACGCAAAAAAATACCGAGAAAAATACCCAGAGCATGTTCGGCGATGGGAGCATTCGGCGACGGCCAGATCGACCTTGAAAAACACTTTGCCCAGCTCAGAAAAGATCGCGCTACAAACGCCTGAGTTCCCAAAGCGGTTTCCGCCGGTTGTAGGGAGTGCTAACGTGGTACACGGCGAGAAAGATATGACATCCAGCGGACAAAACGACCCGGGACTATCAGTCATGGAGACCTTTCACCGGTAAGTTCGAAAATACGTGTGAGGTGCCACAGCCAGGTTTCCGACGATGAGTGAGGGGCCGCCAACTGGGCTGTTTCTCCAGCCTTGCACCACTTGGGCAAGACAACAAATAAAAACTGGCACCGAACAAGAATGTTTATAAAACATAAAAAAAACGTTTCGGTTCCCGTACGTGAACGATTACTACGTCTAAGATTGTTTCTTTAGGGACAAAGCCACAGTGCGACCTGGCGATCCTGGGTAGGCATAAGATTTGTCTTGGCTCCAACCAATCGACAAGTAGTATTTCTGTTCGGAAGCCGAAACGTCTTTTGGTTTTTATAATCATTCTTGGTCGGTGCCAGTTTTCAGTTGTTGCCATGCGTTTTCCCGACCAGACGGGCTTCCGTCCAACCCTTGATTTCACCACTAGGGCAAGCTGCGCAAATTTTTTTACTAAGGTCTTTTTTTAAATGGTTCTGCTCGTTTCAGAAGCTAGCTGTGTCAGGCATTACATGGTCGGTGTCTCCGCAGACATGGGTCATGCACCGCCCTCTTCTGTCTTCGAAGTAGGCACCCAAGTGTGTGAAAGCAACGCTGGCGTGACGTCATCCATGCAATGAGTTTTACGTGTCCGTCCGTGCGTGAACCATGGTCCGCTGACGAGGAGCAGCATCGTGGTGCTCAGTCTGCTCCTCCCGCTGGTTGATTGCAAAGGTGGCTCGATAGAGCGTCCTGAGGAGCTGGTTGACCCACCACTAATTTACTGGGGACTATGACCTAACCCTCAGTCTGCTACACACTTCGGAGCCCGTCATGATGATGGCAATGCGATTCCACGTGATGAACATGCGTTCTATGTATGCAACTACCCGTAGCTGTGGAGGGAGCAGCGGGATGCTATTGTCTATAGACTATAGCATGCTTTCTATAGACTATAGCATGCAATGACTGAGTCTACTCAGTCATTGCATCCTGCCCGAAGCGAGTGAACAATCCCACTCCTGGTATCACCCTTCTTTAGCATCAGCAGCAGGACTTCCCGGGACGTCCCTGACAGCTCAATTCACTTCCCAAGGAAAAATCATCGAGGGCTGTTAACCCTGTGAAGAAGGATGACCAGCGGAGCTGTATGGAGTGCAAGGATAGCGCGAAACAAAGCAGGTTTGTTTGTTTTGTGCGATTAAGCATACTTCCTAGTCAGTCACTTGAATGAAACATAAAGGACTCCCGCTTTATGCCAGCGGACAAACATGCGGCTGTCCGTTCCCCTCCGGCGTCGTAGGCATCTTGCTAACACACCAACCCAAACCACAACGGTTCGACCACGGAGGACAGCAGTCGGGTCGCATCGGGCCATGAGGCGACCACGTTGAAGTCTCCCGCTTGCACAACGGGCGAGCGTGAAGCCTGGCGGTGCGTGCACGCCCCTTCTCCTCCTCAACCAGTGATGCGCGCCTGCTTAGACATGAAAGACACCGGCCCCACAGTCGCTCTCGAAGCTCTCCAAGCTCGTCGGGATAAAAACGTGCACAACTACACCGATTTGTCCCCGCAGACGATCCTCATGTGCAAAGGAGCCTCTCTACAGCCTGTCTGAGAAACAAGGCATTGGAAAATTCGCTGATTGGGTGTGTTAGCGGACCTTGATGTGCACGCTTAATAACGACCTGAATAAATTACACTTGCACCGCGTACAATGTCATTTCGCGGAGCATGTTATGCCTCCTTTCGTATCGTAAGTGTAGATCAATTTTGGATCTGTGCTTCTTTCAATTTTTTTTTTTGCAGAGCAAGACCGCTTCGTCGTAATGCCCCTCCGGTCCGCCCGCGGTGAGTGCTGTCTTCTTTAAATAGGCCAAGTGTGAACCACAAGGTCTAAACAAGCAGGCACAGAATTGGGCTTCTCGTACCTCAGGTCCACCATTTCACCCGGTGCACACTATGTTCAATGAGTGGATGCAGTGACCCTATCCCCTCTAGCGTCAGTATTAACGGAGGCATAAAATAACAGATGGTAAATACAAAATATGGGCATGCGGAGAGGGCCGCACTTGATCGAACATATATAGCTACCAGAGCGCGGCCGGCCATCATACTAAGGGTATAGGCAAAATTGGGGCAGATACTACCAGGTCTTTTAAACCCCGCGAATCCTCATAGACCTAAGTAACTGAGGGAAGTATTCAAAGGACAAGTGTTTAACCAGTGCAGCCGTTTATCTGATCGTGCGCTTTCAAAGCATAAGAAATCGTAGGAAATTGTCCTAAGAAGGATTCCACCAATATAAAATACACTGTGACGCGCATTTTCGGCTGATATGTTGCCTGTTATCATCGCAGAAAACATTCCCATGACATTCCCTAAAGCGAAATCTATGCGCAGCGCAAACTGCAGTCGTCTCGCTCATGGGGCATATCTGCGGCGTCTCAGGAAGTGATCGGGTGATGAGCGAACACACTGCGGCGCGCGCCGTAGAGTTTCATACAATAACAACTAGAGAGGAATCTGCGCTGCCATCGTACGCCTCAATGGGCGTGATGGGTAGTTCTGTATTCGGATTGGCGCTCGATGGCTTGTGGAACTTGCTATGGATTGCAGACAGTTTCGTTTTCGTTTTTTATTCCCATGAACGCATTTGCCTACGCGGGGTGTTGAGAGAAGCTATCAAAAATACGTTTCTCCTTGAACTGCATGCCTCGCGTGCACTGACACCGCCCCGAGTGGAATGTTTTATAACCAGAGTTGCGAATTGGGTGGGTTATCAATTCATTGCCGGCACAGCGAGCACGAAAATACAAATGACGGTGCTCTTTGCGGCGAAGTTGTCTGCGAATTAGGAGCTGCGGCGCTGCTCGTTCGGCAGAGCAATGTATTGTCGAAGATGACGATGGTTGCGAATCGCTTGGAACAGCCACACCTTTCTTGCGAACGCCGGGTTGCTACGGTGTAGAACAGCAGCACCGGCGGCTGATAGGAACGCAGCTTGAGGAATGTCACTTATTCAGGTAAGAATAACTTCTCCAAAGGTAATCGGTTTCTTTTTTTAAGAGCACAAAACGTTCTTTGGTATTACAAACTACAAGCGTCGAAACTTTTACAAATAGTTTTTAAAGAATTCCGAGTCCTGCTGTAGTTGGCGGCAAATGGCAAACCTGCTCTACAAACTTCCCCGAGTCCGCGTCGGCTATTTATTTAAACGCGCAGTTTTATATCGTACAAAACCAGTTTTTCGTCACTAACTTTCTTGTTCGTCATGTAATTTACAAGCGGAGAACCAGGCAGTAAGATACTTTTTTTTTTTGTCAAAAAACACAATTTGCGCAGCCATAGGCCCATTTTGATCCTACGCAATCCGGTTCCAGAACTACCCATCATTCCCATTGAATCGTAAGTGCCGCTGCCATGTTCGCGTTAGAAACTAGCGCCAGTTTTCTCTCTAGTTATTTGTATGAAACTCTATGGCGCGCTACTCTGCCGTTATCTCGCAGCCCTTCGTTACAGCACGGCATGTTGTTGCAAATCGTGCTTGAACCTCCCGCGCAAATGTCACGTAGCTCGGACGGGCCACAGGAAAGTGTGAGGGGGTGGTAGTGAGACATACTGAGCCGTGGCGACGTGCTGGGAGATGACGCCTCAGCAGCACGTGCCGCCTTCACCGTCACCAGACGCCGCTCCTTCGTTTTCTCTGTGCTCAGGGTGCGTCGTTCGCTATCTCAGTTTCGCGTACACCGCCGCCGCCTCGAAACCTTTGTGCTGGGCGCCAAAGCGTAGCGCAGCAAAAGATTGACGGTTTTTTTTTTCTTTTATCTCTACACAAGGCTTTATAGCCTCCTCTCTGCAATAAAGTCATTCATTCATTCTTTCATTTTATCCCTGGAATGGCAGGCCACAAGTAATGTGGAATTTGAGCATGACGTATTTCTATACATTTCATTCAGGCAATGGCACCAAATACGGTATTTCCTATTTATAATAACCTTCGCGTAATGTTTTTCCAAATTTGTGTCGTGTCTATGTACCTTGCAACGATTTACTGTACTGTAACGTCATGTCTAGTCGGTACCTGGCAGCATACATCTACAGAGACCCTCACTAACGGTCTTCAGGCCATTTACAAATGTTGTCTTGTTTTTTTTTTAGTTTCTCCCCAACTCGTCCTGATTAATTTAAATTTCTAGATGCACCTGCAGGGGCAGGATCCTAAATAACCTCACTGCTTCTAGGCAATTTACCACGGAGAAGTATTGTCTTCAGCAAGCAAACTTATAAGGAATTTCATCATATGTGCTATAAAACTTGCAATAAACTGAGCAATATAGTTCTAGAGTAATCTTTCCCTGTTTTATAAGCACTGCTAATAAAAACGCGAACTCCAAATTAGTTTACAATAACGCGCTGCTGTGGAGAACCGCTAAGCATACAGGCGCAGCTCGAACTCCAGAACGTGCGAGTTATCGGTTACTTCAACTAAGTTTCGATGTCTTATACGCATTTTGGAATGACTATGCTCACTTCTAAAGCACAGAAATACGAAAAATCTCGTCGTCAAAGGGTACGCACACAGCGAAAATTTTCTCTGTACTTATTACGGTCGCCTTTTGTACTTTTACGATGAAAGCTCGTTATCAAAAACTTCAATACGAGTTCGAATTCATGGATTGTGCGAACTTAGATCTGGTTTGGCCAAGCCTCCTTTGAAGTCCATGTATAAAAAAAGCCCGTTAATTCCAACGCGCGTGGGTCCCGCCGTGGATAATTCGAACTAGGAGCTACACCGCGCCGGTGGCTCAGCCCCTCTCAACTGCCGAAGAAACGCACCCACTGCCTGCACACAAGACTGTGTCACCACCGCAGCGGAGAGAAGAAGGAAAGAGCAGGTGAAATCGGTTACAACCAATCTAAAACCCCCATGGCGTACGTTATAAAAGACGTAATCTTTGCCAACTAGGCCAATGCATCCGCGTGTGCAGTGGTTTGTGGTGAGGACATCACAGGTGAGGACATCAAAGCTGAGGTCAGAAGCGGAGAGCGTGTTCACAGCGTCTCGGTGGAAACTAGTTTCCATCGAGCGGCCGTGACCTGTTGCTTCATTGGCGACGACGAGGAAAACGTAGTATCGGTACGTTCGTCCGCTCGGAAGTGACGGTCGGATAGGAATGCCGCCTGTCCCTTCAGTTTGTTTTGAAGGAGGCGAAGAGGAGGCCTTCCCCTACATTCGCTCGTTCTAGCAGTTCCCTGAAGGACAAAATCCAGACTGCAACCAAGGACTTTTAACAGCGGAGCTGTTTAGGGACTCGCAATGTCCGTTCTTGATGACCGTCACTCCAGGTGAAGGTACTCCGCTGGGCCGACAGATAGCGCCACCGCCTCGACGGCCGCCCAGTGCGCGATCTCGGCTCGTGTGCCGGGGCGCGCTGTGCACGTCCACTCCTGTTTATACATCGATAAATTATTGACTAGTCTCCGGAGAGCACAGCGGTTTGAGAAAGACGGTGAGGCAGTGGAAGTGATAAGCCAATATATCTACTTAGGCAAAGTAGTGACCCCGGATCCCAACCATGAGGCACAGATAATCAGAAGGATAAGAATGGGGTGGAGTGTTTCGGCAGGCATTCTCAGATAATGCATGGCAACCCACCATTGTCACTGAAGAAGAAAGTGTATGACAGCTCCTTGTTACCGGTACTTAGCTATGGGGCAGAAACTTTGAGGCTCACTAAGAGGGTTCAACTTGAAGTGAGTATGATTCAGCGAGCAATTGTACGTAAGATGATAGGTATAACCTCTAGTAACAAGAAGAGAGCGGAGTGGATCAGGGAACAAACGCGTGTTAAGGACATATTAGCAGAAATTCGGAAAATGAATGGGTGTGGGCCGGGCATGTAATGCGAAGGTAACATACCGGATCCCTAGAGAAGGCAAGCGTGGCAGGGGGCGGCAGAAAGTTAGATGGGCAGATGAGAACAAAATTGTCGGCGATAAATAGGTCGCAGTGAGCACAGAACCGGCAGAATTAGAGATTCATGGGAGGCACATTTACCCTGCAGTAGGCGTAGATAGGCTAGTGATGATGATGATGAAGACAAGGATTATGATGATGATGATGAAACTACCAGACCTCCGCGGGTGAGCTTTGAGTAGGTACATACGGCGGCGAGCGGCGTTGTGAGCGGCCACCTCCTCTGCGTGAGGTGGAACCCAGCGTGCCGAAGTCTGCTCCGCAGTTTCAGCAGATTTCGCAGGCGTGGCTTTAACTTTTTCAAACATCAAATTGATGATATGCCTTTATGCCCTCGAATCGCGGTGTGTTGTTTGTCTTCACTTTCAATAATTCGAACTTACTTTATATCGAACTGAGCTGACTTCCCATTGCGGTTTGAATTAACGAGCTTTTTACTGCTAGTACTGGTGCGAGCTCTTCTGCTGCCCTTTCTACCGCTTCGCGTTTTTTTCTTCAGCTCGTTTTGCGGTCTAGGCAGGGAACTGTATTCGTAGCAGGAAGAAAGCGCTGCGGGTGCTTCATTTGCTATGCGTGCGCCTTGGAACTCTGCTTTATAACAGGTTATGAACTAGCAAGCTATGTTGCCCTACTTAATGCACGTATACATAAAGTGATACGGATTCAAGAGGCACGTCAAGCGGACTCACCCGAATGCAGCTTAGGGCGCACTTGCGCTCGAAAACGTAATCTAGAGGACAACGTCGGGGCCACAGCGGTAGTCACTGCCGGAAAACGTTTTAATTTCGTGCCTCAATGAAATTTCCAAGAAAGAGTGCTTATATCCCCCCTCCCGTCTGACTGCCGACCTTAGTGTTGGTAACCAAACGTAAACACAGCATGGAAATTAGCGTTGCTCTCAAGCCCCCTAGCCCTAATCCGCATCACCAAGGCTCTACCGATCGTGCATTTGTCTTTACTGTGCTGCAACTAGCGCGTTCACAGATCGCTCGAAATGTCGTGCAGGGAGCCTCGATGATGGCGTCGACCTCGTCATCTGCAGAACTCCGGACTGCCGTGCGGAAGGTAACTCGTGCCTAGACATCTGCCCATCACCGGCCTGGGATTGAGAACCCCGAATAGAACATCGTATTTCCGTCGAAATGAGAAAGAGCGTATTGTGATCTAACGATGGGGCAAATTTCAATAACCACCAAATTAAAAGGGGTAAGCGAAGGCCTTGCCCAGTTTTGCCTGTTTTCCTCCTTTCACCGCCTGAAGTGTTGCATGTCAGTAGGTAATTGCGATTATATTAATTGGCTACCCACATTTTAACGGAATTGGGACGCCCAATGTCCATGCACCTGTCTACTTGCCTGTATATAAATTTTCTTTACTGCGGGCAAAGCTTAAACAGGAGTGACTTGTATACCGCACCAGCTGAAAAGGACGCTTCCGTTTCCTGCGAAAGAGACGTCATTTGTAACTAAAAAAGTGACGTCGTTAAACGCAGTTAAACCACGCTCGGGGAATAATAGCTCAGTGTTCACGCAGATAGCGCGCAGAAAGCGAGAACGCTTGCGCCGAAGGACGAAACATGGACAATGCTCGGCGCTGTAGGAGCGAACGAGCAGTGTCCTTGGATGCAGCCAGCGCATCCTTGTGCCATTTCATAATGGCAGCGCTCTTACTCTTTCCCTGTATACCCCTCTCCCCACACCTATCTTTGGAACGCACGACCGATTAGACGCTTTCACTGCGCAACCTCCGCAAAGCACCGACTTGACCTTCTGAGCTTGAACTGCTGACTGGACCCTCTGGGCTGATACTACAAGGGACGAGGCGTCTTCAGCTTTTGTACCAGGGGTATTAAAAGAAATGCTAACAATGGAGCGCACAGCATCCTACGCATTGCTGCACCATCTGGCTGCAAAGTCAGTAAACAGGCGCATGTGCCTTTCTTCGAGAGCGTCTGGAGTGTGGCCTACATTTATGGGAAATGGGGCACTATTCTCGACTGCACAAATTCGCATTGAATTCCCCATGTTTTTTGAGTGAGCAACACGTAGGCAACCAGTTACGTGATGCACGTATAGCTATGACGACATGCAGTGTAATTAGACGCTTCAGGCATAAATACCACAACCTAGGTACCAATTATTGCGCATAAAACATATAAAAACCCCTGGCATGTCTTATAAAACTTACGGTGGTAGCAGAGACTGGCAAGGGAAACACATTTCTGCCTGTCTAAATTGGCGTCAACCCCCCTTGGCGATGGAGTAAGGTTGATCGAAACGATAGCGAAAGGGGGATGTTGAGCTAAAAAACATCACACAGCCTTTTTACCGCGTCTATTTATTTCTTTCAATCGCTCTTAGTTCAGCTCTCTGCTTCAATGCGCAGCTTTGTTGCGTTATCACGTACCCGGCCGCCACCGCCGCCACGCCATCGTCTGCTGCCATGTTACAACTTTATGGCGTGATCACAGACAAAGACGATAGCGACTTACTGACGCATAAGGGCAGCGAAGCGCTACGCCTGATAACCTCGGAGCGTGTCTATGCCACTGATTCACTCATTCGTCAAGCTCAACATCAATCAGTGCTATAATGCATAAAAAGTCACTGTTCTTCGTTATTATTCTCTTGAGTTCGATCATGTGACCAAACAGCTTACTAGGACGAGTATGGACAAATGCCACTGCATTGGGATCTCTTTGTCATGGAGAGGCTTTCACTGCTCTCTTACGTTGCTCTAACGCAAAATAAAGAATTTTTATTTTTTTTCCAGACATAAGCCAAACTACGGCACGGTATTTCTATTATCCGTGATCGCTGACTTGGAAACAGTAAAAACTGTTATTTCTTGCAGCAGAAAACGTGGTCTAAGCCACGCGTCATGCGAAAATGCGCCTGCTGCAATTCACGGAGCTTTTACGGCGCCAAAGGTCGTGGAAATGTTTTGCGTTACTGCACATCGACATGAACCGCCATTTTGAGGCTGATACGTAACATTACGTCATTCTTACGCAGCCTGAATTTGCCAATGTTCGACGTTCCAGCCAGCTGTTTAAATTACGACACACCTTCTCAACCAATCATAGAGAGTGCGTGACCTACAAGCTGTATTGTTGTTGAGTAGGAAAAACAGGCGTACGTTGTCATGTCCGCTCCATTTCGTCTAGTTTTCTATTGCCGGCCAAGAAATATGCGCTTTATGTAAAGATAAATACGGCGAACTTTAGAACTGCTGCCCATAACATAGAGGTTCATACTAATATATACAAGAGGGAAATCTCGCGCCACTGTCTAGGGGAGCCGCGCCTCGGCGAGCGTTCCGTCATGTACAGGGCTGGCACGTTCCACTTTTCTTTGGCATGGCTCATGAACGGGCTGAAAAGTTGTTTCTGGCTGCAAAAAAGCAGCAATATTACTGTGGAAGGGTCATGAATTTTTTTTTGTTCTTATAAAATTGAAGCTCCTTAAGATTAATTTGTCAGTGATTATAGAGAATCTTCATGCTCGATGAGCAAGAAAAAATGTTTCCCTTTTTTTTCATTTTGGCTTCGAGACAAAAAGAATCCATATGGCTAGATAAGCAAAGTATGAGAGGAACGTCGCCAGCGGCAATGGTGCCGCCCATGGCGGCCCGCGACTGCAGTGAGATTTCCCTCAAGTATATAATAGTATAAAACTCTATGGCCCGTTAGCGTCATGAACGTCAAGATGACGAAAACACACACAACCGCTTCGTCAACCGGAGCCACGTGACCAAAATTAAAAGCCAATTAAAAATACTTCCGGCAAATTTACAGTTTACTTCTGGCTAATTTACAGTTAACTATGAATTTGTGCAGCCGAGAATAGGGCCCATGCTTGATTAAGAAGTGACGCCGGTCGCTTATTTTAAGGTGCGTTTTCACGCGGCGTCGCCACTGAGCAGGATGATCGTAGAAGAGCATCATGCTAGCTGGAATCAGAGTGCTGCGCTCTTGGCTCCCGAATGTTGTAGATAAGAGGATGCTCAGTGGTGACAGAACATAAACATACGCCTAAAAATTAGTTACCGGCGTCACGTGTTTATCAAGCATTTCCCCTAACAGTGGGCCGCACTCTCAAACGCTCTCTAAGGACAACGCATGCGGGCGGCTTACTGACAGTGCATCCAGACGGTGCGGCATGCGTCGGCGGCTCAGTGCTCCGTTGTTGATATTTATTACAGCAAAGCTGTAAATGGCTAGGATCCAGCAGATCGTCTCCGGTCACAGAGCGATGTAGACAGGAATCGCTAGCGAGCGTAGCGCCACGTTGCGGAGCCCACTCAAATCCCCGGAATCGTAAAACTGCACGCCACACCCCCGCGCATGAAAAAAAATCATACAAAATTAAAACAGTCCTAGGGCCTTTATAAAGCATTCGGCGTGATTACCATACCCGCGCTATAATAAATTTCTACGAACGATTCCTGTGTGTTTTGTAGCGTAAGCTACACTGGCCGAGGTTGAGCAGTTTCGCGTGTGCCGTGAAGGGCCGTTCTGCGCAAGTGCGAGGGGCATTGGATTGGATTGGATTGGATTGAATCAGATTGGATTTGGATTAAATTGGATTAAAGTGGATTGTGTTGGATTGCGTTGCGTCATAGCCACGGCAGACGAACTGGCGCCGGCGCGTGCCCAGCGCAGTAGCCAAGTCTGACGCTGCGTCGGAGCCGCTTGATAGCCGTTTCACGTGGCTCGGGAAGAGCCGTGCTGAGCATGCGCGAGAAGCAGTGCCTGGACAGGACTGAACTTTCAGTTAATAACCAGGAACAATGCTCAATCGCAAATTACAAACAAACGTGCTTTGCTTCGTGCACCCCTTGGACTACGACCAAGTCAAACCTCACATTGAAGCTCGGCACCGCAGCTTTTCTGGCCATCCCTCTTCACGAGGTGGAAGGGCTCTGAATTTTTTAATCTCCCCTGCACCTATGTTGCTTTATTTGGTCTGTGTTCCCACTCAGAACAAATTACAGAAAGGCGAGGAACAAAACGCCCTTCAGCCAAGCTGTAGAATGTTTAGAGCCAATACGAAAAAAATAAAAAGGGACAGAAGCCAGAAGTATTATTTTACAAACACAAGTTCGTAGATAAGAAACGAAAAAACCTTCCGCCACATTCCCCATCCGTGGGAAGGCGGCTTGTAGAGAAATTTGACAAATCAGTCGATCCCCGTTAAGCACGCCCGCGCGATTCTGGTAATTGGAATTGTACCTGCGGTGACGGAGCTTTCGTCCTAAAAACAGACGCGTGAAATGCTGTCCAGTTCCAAATCGTGTGTGAGGTTAACGGTTAAAACCACGCCGCTACTCACTGCTACGTGTGCAGAGGAGGCCCTGCAGCAGGACGTGGACGTCGGGCGTCCGCCCTGCGACGACTTCGACGCCCACGCATGCGGCCGCTGGTCGCGCCGCCACCCGCCGTCGCGCAATCAGGCCGAGAACGCCCGCGCCGACGCCGTGCGCACGCGCTACGTGCGCCAGCTGTACGGTCAGTAACGCAGCTACCCGCTTGCTTTGCGAACATTTTCTCGTGAGTGAAAACGCGCCCGTTGGAAACTATTCAGACTATTCGGGGAAAAGTGTAGAAAGGACCAGCAAACTGGAGTGGAAGGGCATTCCAATGGCCATGAAGACAAAATACGCGTTTGGTTCGTGAAAAGGACTGCTTCGTTTCGGTAAAAATGTTACCAATCTTGCTGCAAACTTCTTACAAATAATGGAGGTAATAGGACGTCAAGGCCACTTTCTGGTGATTCAAGGGTGACTTTTGTGACGTCAGAAAACCTTATTTGAACAATTGAGGGCCCCTGACTATAAAGCCACTACGATTGAAGGTGACTCGGCTGGGGCGTAGCCAGGGGGGGGGGGGGGGGGCACAACACCTCCCGAAGGGCGTCTGGCGGAGTCTCTCTTTCTTACTTTTTTTATTTTCCCGGTGGCGTATAACACCCTCCGCAATATAATTCTAGTTACGCCGCTATGATTAGGCGATTGTAGCGGGGTCTCTAGTTCTGTTTGGTCGTATCGCTTGAGTACTAACGGGAACTCAACACACTGACAACTACAATTTTAGTGTTTGCCTCTACTGGGTCACCCCTGCCGATGCTACGGCAATGTGCAAAATTTGAACGTTCTTTATATTTGTCGCTGGGTGAGATTGCAGAACACCTGCAAGCAATGATTGAGGAACTACAATCAGAAAGCACGTCCCTAGGGCTAAAAGTAAATACGAATAATCTTAAAAATACAACTACCTCGGACAGATGGTTAGTGCTGACCCCAACCACGAAAGAGAAATCCGGCGCAGAATAGGTATGGGCTGGGGAGCACTCGGCAAGCACTCCCAAATAATGAAAAGTAAGCTATCTCTCTCACCCAAAAGAAAAATCTACAACCAGTGCATACTGCCGGTGATCTCATACGGAGCTGAAACTTGGCGCCTTACTAAACAAGTACACAGCAAACTTAGGTCGGCTCAGCGGGCCATGCAGCGAATAATGTTAGGAGTTACACTCAGGGACAGGAAACGAGCTACCAAGATCAGTAGTAGTAGTAAAGTCGTTTATTGGGAAAGGAAGGCCGTATTTGGCTTGAGGGGGGAAATCGGAGTAGCGGGGAGTGAAGAATAACTCTTCTCAAATCTTCAAGGGTCGTGTAGGTAGCATCCGATTGAGGATTTAATTGTCCAGTTTGAGGTACCGAGTGGGTTGGAAGGCCCCTGCTCACACTACACGAGCCAGACCACTCTCAAGGGAGAAAGTGCCTGGCAGGGCGAGGAATGGGGGTCATGGTATGGGGGATTATCTGGTGAAGAGCCGTTTGGGAGTGCACTTTCTAGATATTTATCGATGGTCGGAGAATGCAGCGCAGTGTCAAAAAAATGGTTTAGATCGCCGATAGTGTGGACTGAACAGTGCGGACAATAGAGGGGGGGGGGGATGACTTCGCAGGGTGAATCCATTTTGATACGACGTGAGTGACAGAATCGTGGGCAACAGTATTGTTGTTGAAAATTTCGGCTGCGCGTGGTAGAGAAGGGGCGCCGTTGAGGTAGCCAAGCGGGGTGATTGATGCTATGCGGCATCGGCGCGCGTGGCGAGCGTGGTCTAGTTGCAGGGCAAAGGAGGTGAGCGAGACAGCAGCAGCGGAGGGGTTACGAGGAGGCTCTCCCTAGCCGTGGAGTGCGCGGTCTGGTTTCCATATCCCTGAATCAGGTGACACGCTGTTCACGCCAGGCGAGTTTTAGTGCCGTTCTGAGCGAGTATGTTTATCACAGCTTGGAACTGGTGGACGGTAGGATGGTCAGAAATAGCCTTGTTGAACCCAAATCCATTTCTTTTTCTTTACTGGAACTATGATATCTTCTACTCTAGTTGGTTCTCTGCTCCAGGTCGGCTGCCTGTACATGCCAGTTTCGATCTGGATCATAGATGAACCTAGAGTAGAAGATATCATGCTTGAAGTAAAGAAACAGAAATGGACTCGGGCTGGCACTGTAGTGAGACGAACCGACAAATAACGGACAATTAGTGTAATAGAGTGGTTTCCACGATATGGGTATAGAGGAAGGGGGAGGCCAGTAGCAGGATGTAGGGATGAAATACGCAGCTTCAAGGGTAAACTGTGGCCTCGAATAGCGCGGGACACAAGTGGTTGGACGTCAATTGAAGAAGCCTTCATCCCACAGGGGGCCTGAGGAGGCTGATGGCGATTATATTTTTTGCGGTTTTCGGTTTAAAAGCCGTGTTGGGGCAGGAATGAAGCTCAGACAGTTACTTGAAAATGAACCAAGTTGTTTTTTGCAAGACACGAAGCCTTCAGGACAGCGGGAAGGAGCGTGGTGCGCAGAGTTTTGTGCGGAAAGATGGGATATTGAGGAGAAACAACTGCAGCTGACAATCGGGCTGGCGATACGAGATGTCAACGTGGACGTCGCATCACGATCACCGACGACAATGGTGGTGGCGATTGATTGTTATGTGGGACGATAATGGCCGTGGGGGATAAATATAGTGTTCTAGAGGGCTTCAATTATTCCTCGTGGGTTTTTCTACTGTTCGTTCTGAAGTATATGGTTTAATGCTGCAGCCCTTGTCGCCACTTTGTATTTTAGCCGTCCTTATTTGCGCTTGTCCTTGTACTCGTATCAAGCTGGGTAATTGGTTAACTGTTGTGACGCAATATCTCATGTTTGATACGTCACCAAAATAGTATCTTTACTTATATACGTCGCAGACGAATAAATGTGAGCCGTAACGATTGTACTGATACTAAAACATCTCTAGCTAATTACTAATTCAGTAGCCCTAATAAATAACATTCAGGTGTACTGTTTCATATTGATTTCAAACTTCCCTCCTTTATTTTTCTGTACCAAAAACGATCCCATGCTTTTGTTAAGAGAAGGTATTTATTTGTTCCCTGTTCATTGGTTCAAATAAGACTGCTTTCGCATAAAATGTTGATTGCGCCCCGAAACAATATAAAGGCACAACAACGTGACTGGTCGCTTTCATCAGCGGCAAATGGTCAACTATACAGAGAGAACGAAGATGAGCTTTATGCCAGCACCTATTCCCATTGGCGACTTCAGCGATTGGAAAGACAATTGTAAAACAGCCGAGCAGTTCTTGCCGCTCAACATGTTTCGTCATGAACAACTCCTAATCGCTTTTCCACCAAAATCGAAACTTGGCCCTTTCAGCACCGAAAAAACACCTGCCTTGTGATGTGCGCAGCAATGAAGGAATGCGCATTCTTTTTGATTACGTTGGCTGCTGGCGGCGAGAAACAGAGAGAGAGAGAAAGAGAGAGAGAGAGAGCTTTATTTTAGTACTTGTCATTTTGGTGGAGTTCAGGAACTTTTCTTGTCGTGGCATGTTTATTTTTATGTGGTTCACTAATGTGGTTCAATACAGCTATTCAAGCTCTTTAGGAGGTGTGCCTCGTGCCTCCAAGCTTTGTGGCAGGCCGCTGTGGCCGCTCTGTGGCAGGAATTGGTTTGGGAGAAGTTCTCAAGTTGACGACGTCTTATAGTTGGCGCGCACTTGTTTCTTCCTCCACAAAAGACATCCCCGATGCGTAGAATTAAATTCGCCTACTTTATTATGAAAAAGTGTCCACAACCCTGTCGAACGAAGCAGACGCAGAATTGTTCGCACTTCGGTTTGTTACCGCCGCTCTTGCAAACAGCGTTTCTTCTCTCTTCGCAGCCACGTTCCGGAGCATGGCGATCGACAGCGCACTGCAAACAGCCGAAGAGAAGGCGGCCGCGATGTTTGTAGGCTGCATGGACAGAGGCAAGTACAGTGCCCTCACTGGACGCGTGACGCACGCCCATCGCATCAGAGCACTTTAGGGCTCCGCCTAGTCGTCGTAGCTTGTTCGCTCTCACGATGTCCAGCTACCGCCGCAATCAGGCGATGTAGCGGCATGAAGAACCCAAACGGGGCCCCATGGCGCAACCGTAACGGAGTAAATTTACGTGCACACTAGCGTCGAACTTTCCTTGCCGCCCGGCCGCCGGCCGCTAGTGGCTTTGCGCCGCAGCTTTTGAACTTCCGCAGGCTCCGCAGTTTGAGCGTACCGGTTCGGTTACGGTTGGGGCTCGAGAGAATTCATTTTCTGCCGGTTACGTTCCCGTTCGACAAAATGACAGCCCCAACCGGTTCGCGAACCGGTTGGGAAGCTTGAACTGGTTAGCGAAACGGTTCGGTGAGTCCCGTTAGTACAGAACTGCAACAAAAACATTTGTAGTTTAAAGAGACCATATAAAGTAAACACATTTTCGTTGCAGTAAAAATATTACTTTTGTTCGATAAAAGTTACGAAACTTTAAAGACAACAGTCAGCAGTTACCCTAGGTATTAAGGAAAACAGATGAAGTAGCGAAGAGGCGGCCACTTTCGTACCCAATCCATATGTTGTCATTTAGGAACTACTTAAAACGACCACCAAGCGTCTGCTCCGTGGAATATCGTTCTTTCGCTTCGTTTCTTTTTTGATGTTATTGAAATCGCACTCTTCTCCCTGAAATCTCCCATCACCGTCAACTTTAAACCCCAAGAGTGAGGCCTTCGTACCCGCTAGTAGCTTCCGTATATTAGCGGTGACGTTTTCACCAGCGGTGTACTTTTTCTTATCCTTTGGGCACTAGAAAACACTCTACAGCGGTCACGTAAATGCTGTCTACGAATTCGATTCGTTGTTTACTTTGGGAAATGTCTTAGCAGTCACATTTCGAAGGCTGTGAGCTAAACTCTTGTTAAAAGTGAACTTTAGTTAACGCTCAGTCACTTATATTCCTCTGATCATTGGAACGCATTTTCAGGTAGCTATTACGAATGCGTGTGTCACCATGAATGTATGTCCCTTCCGCCGGACATGCGCGATCGTTCCGTCCGTTAAGCTGCGGAATATTATATTAGAATATGCGATTGCAAACCGAAAACGTGATTCGACGCGTGATTCACGAGAAAGAACTCTTTTGAAAAGACACTTTCCAAGTTGCCGCAACAGTACTTCTCCTCCCACATACTTAGGAAAGATTCGCAGAAGGAGCAGAGTAGCAAGTTAGACCAGTAAGTGAAAGTGTGTCTTCACGAACAAAGCAACCTGAAAGAGACGAAACAGCCGAGCAAGCAGAAAAGATAAGTGCTGGGCACATTGAACAGAACGGGATTGGCACTTACTTTAGTGGCCAAGACAAAATACGTAATGCCTGAAAATTTGCGGGATACACTTTTTTTCAACAATTCCTACGACTTGCGAACAGTTTTCTTTGCCATGTCTATTGTCCTTATTTGGATATGTTAACAATACGCGAACGTGTCCGCTCTACGGGTCCTGAAACACTAACCATTACTAGGCACCACCGTCTCGCTGATGACACGTGTTTGTGAAAAGCCTGGAGCGATATTTACCTTTGGCGTTTTGCTCATTTCGTGGCTGAATGCAGCAAAAATGAACAGAAGTTATTCAGGTGTGAACTCTGCGTGTAATAAATGAAAACCATGTGGTGGGGCCTGTATTTCTTGTTTTCCCGTAGAAGCACACTTCCCAAAATTAGGTGGGTTTGATGCCTAGCTGAAGCTACCCCTGGGCTATGAGGCACACAGCATAATGCATGCCGAAAAAGCGATTTAGACCACCTGAGGATCTTTGACGTGCGTCGAAATCTACACATGCACGTTGTCGTTTTAAGTGCGAATTCACTTCTTAAGCGAGCCTGAATCGTCCGCCGCCGTCGTCCGCATAGCAACAGCTGCGGGTGCGCGTCCTCGTCTTCCTCCTCGTTTCCCTAGCAACGGGGGGAGATCGTCTACATCCCACGCGTGAGGGCGCTCGTGTAGCCCTCGCCGTACCGGGCGCTGCATCAGATCACGATATCCACCGTGCGCAATCAACAACCGTGATCGCACTTACAACCTAGGTGCATTCGTCTACATCCCAAAACCTGTGGTGCGGTGATCGAACCTAGGTGCATTCGTGTGGTCACCAGCCAATGGCTCAGCCACCGAGAAGTTCTTGGTGGCTTCATTTGTCCAATATTTACATTTTGCAAGCATTCGACCTTTCTAAGATAATTACGAAATGCATCAAGCACGCACATTACGGGTATCGCCCTTCGCCGTTGCGCAGTGCAGCTGTCTTGAGGGCCTATTGCACTTACACAGTCGCAGAGAGGGAAGGGCAAAATATATGTTTATATCGCCTGCAGGCTTCCCAGAGTTCACCATTTCGTTTGCTCAGCTTTGCATACTGCTACCGCTACCGGCAGCAGCATGATTTTGCCACATTGGTGCGCGCACCTTTCCTCATGTACAAACGACGAACAGAGCGTCGATAGTGTTGACCAATGTGAAGGAGAAAGTGTATGAGAAGTTACTAGACCACTGGTGCAAAAAAGAAAAGCACCGAATAGCGTTGACCAGGCATTATCAACACATGATATTCAAACCGTTTCGCCGTGGACCGGTTACCGTTATTTCTTTTCTGGTTCAGTTCCGGTTCTGGTTCAGCGTGCTCAAAAAATAACGGTTCGGGTTCGGGTTCAGTTCCGCCACACATACCGCTTTGGTTC
The DNA here is from genome assembly GCA_013339765.2 of Haemaphysalis longicornis. NCBI lineage: Eukaryota > Metazoa > Arthropoda > Arachnida > Ixodida > Ixodidae > Haemaphysalis > Haemaphysalis longicornis. The sequence goes on along the minus strand of CM023450.1, from coordinate 195,147,782 downwards.
CGGTTGCCGGTTCGGTTCGGTTCCGGTTCGAGACCCTGATATTTATATATATATATATAAATGAAGCAGGACCAGTTCTTGAAACCAGGTTTATTAATAATAACTAAGCCGTTTGACCTCGTTACATCTACGTTTTAACTAACGAAGTGTTTGTATTGCTTGTATTCACTGGCGAGGCGCGCATGCAGGCAACCGTGTCACTCGTTACGTTTGGTTCCGCGGGATGGCGGTACTTGTCCATGCTAAGCACATGACTATGTTGCACATTACAAACCTCGTCAAACGCAAAGAATTGCCTCGAGTCCAATGTGATTGCGATTAATAACATCTCTGTGGATGCCACCGTTCAGAATCGGGTTGAAACGGAACAGACGACGCACCGCCGGTGTTTTTTTTTCTTCGGCGTGCGGGAGCAGTGGCCAAAACAACGCCATGTCTGTGGTGCATCGGCCGTGTCTGTGGCCGTTTCCAGTGTTGCCAAGCGAAGAGATTGACAGCTAAACGTTTAATTGAATGCCACCTGTAGCTTACTTAGGCATGGTTTTATTGCTCCTAACAGTCTAACCATGAATAATGCGTGCTAACGAAGTTGTATATCTCTTCCGGGAACAAACTGTTTGCCTTGTGAAAGTAATTGCTCATATGTACATGTCCAACCACCTTCGACACAACTCTAACCTTGCTGAACAAGGAGCCACGAAGGGGCAGCTCCCCATTTCCCGGTAATATTCAATTATCCGCACATAACCATTGCTTGGCCTATTTTATAGACCACTTCTAGATTTGAGAGCAACAGGCGAAGTCTCATCTTCGTCAGCTATAATAGAAAACAGTGTCAGTCTCTCGACACCAGTGTGAGGCAACCTCCTGCACGTCACTTCCTTCTATTTGGTCAAACAATTTGACCGGTACTAAGCAAAAATCGTTTAGTTCGTACGGCGCAAAAGCCCCTTTTCGGGAGTCGGACCCACATTTCTTACGAAGGATACCAGTGAAAGCGGAATGTAAGTGGAATATAAAAACAGCAGCTTGACTTCCATGCCCCACGTTGCCAGAAACGAATACTCCTGCTGTCTTTCCCCTTGAGCGTGTACGAATGCAGCCATCGTCTGTCTTTACAGTTTGTGTACTCAGCGATTTCGAATTCCTTAACTAATAAACGTCTCGGGTGACTCCTCGCTAGTTTTGCAAAATTTGTTCGAGAAGTTTCTTTCTATTCTGCGCCCTTTAACTTTAAAGGCCGAAGGCACCTCTGAAAGACTTCGTTAGTTTATCGTGAGCAGGTCATACCACCTAATCTTCGAGTTGCGCACTCTGATGCCTCTCTTAAGAGAGCCAAAAATTGTTAAGCATGCTGTCAGGAGCCCTCACAGACAGGGAGGTGAAGATGCTCACGCACGCACAGAGGTGATCAGGGGACAGGCATTCGAGTGGCGGGGTTCTCATCGTGTGATCATCTCCGTATAATATAGATTCACCGCGCCAGAAACGCTTTATGAACTGTGAGGCCGTAGTTAGGACGCGAGAGGACCGCTTCTTCCAAGCTCAATTATTTGGAGGCGAGCGAGCAGAAATACAAGACGTCGCCCCAGGCCGATCCGCTGACGAAGAGGGATCATCGGTGACGATGAGTATGTGCAAGGGATCAAAAAGTGATGGCCGCAAGCCGGCGGTGATGATGGTTAAGAATTGATGCCCGCGGTGATAGACAAACCCTATCCGCAAAAAATGCTCACAGTATCATAAAGCGTGTTTTGCTAAAGTAAGTTTTTGGTTCGCGCATTGTTTTATGCGTGTTAAACCCATTTTGTTGATCGGTCCTAAAGCAGTGCTATATACCGAGAGAGTAATCCCTCTCACTACCCCACGCCTGTGTGCAGACTCTGTCGAGGAGCTGGGCCCGGCGCCGCTCAAGGACCTGCTGTCCAAGCTGCGGCTTACATTACCGCTCAGTGCGGACGAAGCCCGCCGCCTGGACTTGTCGTGGCTGGTGGCGACGGCGCTGCGGACGCTTGGCGTGCAGTCCTTCCTGTCGGCCCACCTGCGACCCGACGCCCAGCTCAAGGAACAGGCTGTCTGCGCTGTGAGCAAGCCGCGGCGTTTTTATCTTTTATAAAAGCCCTAGTGTCCTAAGGGTCCTCATGAGTTCCTCAGGTGGTCATCGGAATACCGTTTGTGAAGTTGAAACTGTTTGTAGCCGCCATGAAGGTGTGTGTAATTACTGCCGAAAAGAAATTCCAGAAAATTACGTTTCTGATGGGAATTCTCTAAGACAAATGAAAGATTTTTGTCCGCAATGCAGAAGCTAAAGTTTCTGAACTTTACTGTAATCTTTTTCTTTTTTAATACGGAATCGCGTTCGTATGTGAAAGTAATGTGGGGCCGTAGCTCCCGGAGCTGTTTCTGAAATAGTGGGGAGTTTTGAGAATGGCACCATAAATTTTTTTGTATGACCAACCGTCAAGCATACAGAGCAGCATGTATGTGTGTGTGTGTGTCCGCCGAGGTAAAACTACGATCGTACTTTGTTTAGTTGCTTAATATTGCGCAAATAAGAGCGTGAAGTCGACATGCCCAAGGTACGTCCTGTAGCAAAAACTGGCCTGATACCAAAAAGCACATGCGAGTTGACATAGCAGTGGCTATAATTTTGTAAGATTAAATAGGTTCAAGAAAAACACTCCCACGTTTCATTATTTTAGTTGACTTAAGTTAAAAGCACCAGTCTTAATCAACGACGCCGAGAAAGAGATCAAACATAATTGGTAGGACCGGCCGCGTGCAAGAAATAATTAACCCTGCCTTATTTACAGAATGAAGCAGCCAGCTAATTAACTGGTTTTGCTTATTTATCAACATCACACGAGAAAAAGCAATAAAACAAGGTATATGTAATCCCAAAATCTTTTTGTTCTGTAATGTCATGCGAAACTTGAACTTTTAATTATTTTTGACACCACAAAAAAATTGTCCAGTTGTGGAGCCAAACAAAATTGTATTTTCCGCTGAATGCAATGCTGATGGGCCTTTTCAGTAATTTTAGCTGAGAAACACAGACCCTCACATGGTATTTGATGCGGGTTGGGCTCCGTTACTTATTACCAGCAATCTTGAAGAACAGAGCTGGCGATCGTAGCCACTGCAGTATATCCTAATCATTGTCGGTTTTTCTTCCGGGGTGACTTTACCTAGATAACAAATGGTGCAATGATGTATGTGTGTTTAGAGGTCTAATACTGAATTGCCACGTCACTCACGTTATGAAAACCGTGGCTACAGACGCGAGTAATGTAGGCGCTCGTTGTGTGTGACTCGCCCACCCTCATTTGACAGCTTTAGCCGCGTAAGCTGTGCGTCGCCATTACGGGTAGCCTCCTTTGTGGACATCGCCAGACGCTTGCTCCTGTTTCGCTGTAGGTACTGATTGTTGTCGAACCCTTCTCGTGGACCCGTGCTGTCAATTTTTCGCTGGCCCTTGCAGGACATCGCGCTAAAGGCCGTCTTCTTCTTCGTACGTGCCCCCAAGACGCGCCGCAACAAAAGGGGCTCCATAACTAGCCGCTCCTTGGCCTAACTCGGCCGCTCTTGCGTACAGCGTTTTAGGCCTTCCGAGTATGTTTTCGCAACACGGAGAAAGAATAAAACGATCTTAATGAGGCGCGTTGTAGGAACTCATGTCTGCAACTACGTAGCAGACACTCAACGAAACCTTTGCAGTCACAGATAACACTGTCAAGCCCAAAACTGGGCATTGGCAGCATCTCACACTGAGAAGTTCGCACTCCAGGCGCATGCTTCAAAAGAGCAGCAGACGGTATTCTTTCTGTTTTGGGACTGCTGCGTGGCACCAACGACGAAGGCCAAAAAAGATTACAGCGAGGCTGCCACTAAACGCTTTGTGTTCGAGATAAAAGCAGCCGTTCCCTTTGCGTCTGGGACAGACTATCAGCTGACTACGTCGAGCGGACTATCTAAATTCGGAAGCCTCGCCGTCTGTCGCCGACTGTGCATGAATCTAAGCAATTCGAATAGGCGGCAGTGTTTGTGCTGAAACTTCAAAAGCATGGTAACGCTAGTGAACGAGGACGTGGGAGAATAGACGACAAACACAGAGGGAAAACCTTCGGCTGTTTATTCACTCGAGAAGAGCAGAAATACTAGCGATGCGGAATCTTGAAGGCGCCCTCGTGTATCTACCGGGAAGTGCGCTGAAGAAGTGTTTGGTAGAAGATAGCGCTTATGAAGTTTTAAAAATTGAGAAAAAGCCAAATATAGCTGAATAATAGGACGCTAAACAGCGGGACCAGGAGAAACACGTAAAAACAGACGCGGCACCACTTCTAAGTAAATTTTATTTGTTTAAACCCTTCGTTAAATACACTGTTTTGACGTCATCAAATCGCCTTACCAACAACGTGTGCGAACCTACACGTGTCTAAGAACTCGATTTCCTTGTCTGGCAATGCAACCGATGGTGTGCTTATGAATTTGTTTCCCGCCTTATGAATGAAGTATGCCTCTACAATCTCTCTTTCTTGCTTAAGTCTGACCCACTTAAAAAATGTGGCCTTTTTGAAGAGTGGAGTGCATTTGGAACCTTTCAGAGTGCACCTTTTGCGGTGCTCAGCGATGCGGCTACTAGCGTTGTTCTGTACCACCCAACAGTGCTCGCGTGGCCTGTCCTTGAAACATCTGCCTGTTTGGCCAATAGCAAGATTTGGTAGAGCTCATAGGAATCTCGTACACAACTCCCAATGTGCATTCTGTGTAAAATTCAACGTGCTTCCTGGAGCAAAGTTGTGGCTTCCTTTGCGTCATCAGTGGGCAAACCTTCGCCAATTTGCAGGGCGGGCTCAACGCAACATTAACATCGTACCTTTGAGAAACAGTTTTGAGGTTATGCGTGATTCTGTGCCAATACGGAATAACATGAACTTTCTTTTTTTATATTTTCTTTTGCACATCACCTTCCTCCGGTTTTTGTTTATTTTTTTCAGTTTTTGTTTATTTATTGAACCCTTGAAGATTTAAGAAACGTTTATTGCTCGATCCCTGCTATTCAAATTTCCCCCTCTGGTCAACAGGCCTTCCCTTTCCCAATAAAGGACTTTACTGCTACTATTCCCACAGGCTTATCTACTACGGCTGCCACGTTTTTCGTTTTTTCTGTAAAGGGTGCCCCACAGCATAATGAGTTGTATTGTGGTAAAGCAAACTATGGTTTGAATACGAAGTGACTCGCACTCATCGCACTACTCACGCTCGCAGTACTCGCACACCAACATTCGTTGTGCGCACGGTCAAAGCCTTCTTGTCCGTGGTAGTCAGTGAGGTAATAGAGAGTAATTTTTGAAAGCCGAAGAGCGCTTCCTATTAAATGACAAAGAATTGTGCCTGCAATTTTCTATACTACTGCAGCTGTACTTATACGTTACGTACGTCTCTGATTACGGTATTGCGACGTAAGTTTGGTCACGTAAACACGGATGCTGTCCTTAAACAACCTCTCGCAGAGCTTGCGCTGGCTCATTACGTTTATGGGACCGAATGGACCCGATTAGCTTGCTAAAATTAATACCCAATAAAGCAAGCCCCGATTAAGCTCCTCTCCCTTATCATTCGCTGTGCTGCCTTCCTCGTTTTGCTATAGTTTATCCTCGCTGAGGAAGAGACCAGTTTGAACTACGTCCGGCCATTGGTGGTAGTCGGCGATTTAAGCTTCATAGTGATATAGGCAAAAAAATGCTGATCCATTTTGTGAAAAAACAAAAACTTCGAGCTGCGCATGGTCGCCGGTATCGATGCTTCTACAACGCTAAACGGCACCATCTCGGAGTGGTGGACGGTAACTATTCTCCCGGAGCAATCTTGTTTATTCTATTCCTAATCGATGCTGCGCGTTTTACGTGTTTGCTCAAAGAGAGCGATCCTGACTTTTTTATTCATTGCATGCCCTTACCGAAAAACTTCACCTAATGCACAAACGTGTACCGTAGCACTTGAACTTCCCGGAAACTCTCGCCTTTTTTGCACATAGGTTCAGTGCTAATAAAAAATAATGTGGTTAATAGATGTTCACTTAAGCGTAAGGTAATCGCTTCCGTGATTTATAAACTAACATCGAAATGTTTACGAATTAAAAAGAATTGTTCTCTGTCATACAGAACGGCTGCTACTACTTCAGCAACAACTATTGCATATACAGTAAAAAAGAACCATAGCTGAAATTGTAAAGAAAAAAAACGTTTTAAAGTTTACCCTGTGAGTACAACACCCGTAAGTGCAGCACAAGCTGGCTACAAGAAATCAAAGCCCCTTTCTGAAGAGAAAAATGGTTCAAAAGCGAAGGTTTCTCTCATGCAACCTGAGTCAAAGTCAAAACTACAAACTGCTCCGACGGTTTCACAATGACGCAATCGGGTAGACCTTGGCTTCATAACGCGAGGGACCGAGGGTCGATTCCATCCACGTTAAGCATTTTTTTCTTGGGACACTTGATGCGCTTTTGTGCGAGCCCTTTGTATAACCTGGCTTTCCTTCTGTGCGTTTCGGGCGTCACGATTTGGATATTGAACTTTGATTAGACTTTGGACATTGGCTTTCGACCAGGGAAGGCTTTGCGTTTCAACAATCTTTCACTTCGCCCTTGATCATCATCATCGTCGGAGAAAGTTGGCTTCCCTGCAGTGCCTTTCGGGGCAACGTTGCCATCAGTGAAGAATGGAAAGCTCCGCTTTAATAAAAAGTTGGGCCTGTTTGTGGTCGACAGGGTTCCATATACTTCCATGCGGAGAAACGAACACTGGTGAGTAACACACCAGCGTTGTCTCTGCTGCATTTCTACCGTAGCCTCGTTTTTTTCTCGCGAATGCTTTAAATTAATAACAGGATTGTGCACAAATAAAAACTTTTCACGCAATCCTTGCGGCATGAATATCACCTCGTTAAAGTTATCTAATAGCGGAATTGATTATTCAAACTTCCTTTCGTGTAGTCCTGTCTCACAGCAAGCGCCATTTTTATTGAAAGCCTAACGTCTTTGCTGGTAATTATGATATTTATTGGCATCACAGGCCTGCCTCGAAGTACTGCTACATGTATCTCTAGTACTAGAGATAACCTAAAAGGCTCCCATGCGCAGTGGTGATCTCGCTAAGAGTAACACGGGAGCGCGTCGCCGCCGGAATATCACAGCAGCCTAGCGTGACCAGCGCGAACCATCGCGCATGCGCTGTGCGTGCCGAGCGATATTTTGCTTTCTGCGCGCGTATCGCTTCATCGGAGCGTCTGCTCGGCGTCGGCTATGTTGCGTCTCGGCTGCTAGTGGTACCTTGCTTTGATTCTAGATTCCTGGATTCTTGCGTGAAAACGCCCAAATATTAAAAACGATAGTTTTCTCCCGTATATTGAATGAAGGTCGTAGCGCCTGGCCACCCTTGAGTGGCCAATTTATTCGTGATAAAGATTGCGCACATGTGCTCCTTCAGTTTCACTGCAATGAGCAAAGGGATTTTAAGCGTGTAACAACTGGAAGTCTGTCGCATGCGTGTTGCGCTTGATTTGATTGATTGATTGTGGTTAATTAACGCGCCGCCGCAACGCAGGCGATGAGGCGCGCCGTAGTGGAGGGCTCCGGATTAATTTTGACCACCTGGGGATCTTTAACGTGCGCCGAAATCTCGCACACGCGGGCGTTTTTGCTTTTTGCTTCCATCAGAAAAGCGGCCGCCGCGGCCGGGAATCGAACCCGCGACCTCGTGCTCAGCAGCGCAACGCCTTAGCCACTGAGCCACCGCGGCGTGTTGCCTTGCTGGCATATAATTTTATCAACAGATTACTGGTTCCCAGCATGCCCATCTGGAAGAGCAGTAATAAAGTTGAGCTGTCTTGGTACAACGTGCCAGAATGCTGCAGATTGTCATGGCACAAGTACAAAAGGACCAACGACGCGAGATTATTCAGCTCGCGCAGAGCGGGCATCCATAACGCTATATTGGTTCTTCAGTAGGAAGGCCTTCAAAAACTGTGAACCGAATAATACAAGCCTTTAAGTACGAAGGTGGTGTCCGTGGTGCTCCCAGGGTGCCTCCACCTAGAATAACTACAGAGGACGAAGATTCCTGTATCATAGCCGCAGCCGTGCAGGACCCTTTTCACTCAGCGAAGCCATCCGGCACACGTTGGACCTGAATGTTTCCGACATTACTGTTCGCTGTCGGCTCAGAAGCGCAGGCCTCAGCAGTCGTATTGCATCGCAGAAGCCACTTTTCACAACTTCGAACAGGAACACCAGGCTGCACTTCGCAACACAGCATGCCTCCTGGACCACAGATGACCAGGGCAGAGTGATTTTTTCCGACGAGTCCACGTTCTGCCCTCGACCGGACCAGAGAGTGCGCGTTTGGTGGCTCCAAGGATGTCGGTAAGACATTCGTTGTCGTGTAAGAAGTGTTGACCGATTATTATATTTTTATCATGCAGTAGCCATCCAGACAACGTGAAAGGTGTCTCGGACAGCGGTAAAGCAAGTGTCAGCGTATGGGGCGCGCAGTCACGACATGGCCTTGGTCCGCTCTGCCATATTACAGGCACACTGACTTCCGTGCAGTACTGCAACATTCTTGACGGTGTTCTGACACCTTATGCCCAAGGCTTGTTCCCCGATGACAATTCGCAATTTCAGCAGGACCTTTCACGGGTTCATTACTCCAGGGCGGTAAAGGATTACTTGACACAGCAACAAATACCGGTGATGGCTATGTGTCCAAATGTGCGGACCTTAACATAATCGAAAATGTGTAGGATCGTCTGAAAGCTGCCATGGTGCGCAGGCGAATTCATCCGGCCACTGCAGACCTGATGTGGACCGCAATTATTGGCGAGTGGAAGCAAATTAGCGGTGATACGGCTTTTGTTTCGCCCTCTACCAGACCTTGCCATGTCGCATAGAAGCAGTGATGGTCGGGGATGGGGGGATGACAATATATCGAGAACAATGCTGTCCTGTATCCCAAACATGCATGCAGGGATTCGAAGCCTTGAATTTCGTGCTTCCATGTGCATCTAAAAGACGTTTTGTAGCACTTGCAAAAATAAAGGGCTGTTAAAATCTGCGTAATCTTTTGATTGAGTTTGCTTGAAACAAGTGCCCCATACGGCATTCTGTAGTCCATGAAGCCGCTTGCCTCCCGCCACTTTCGTTTTTTTTAATTCCTCTGATGCCCTGGGGCAAAATGACCCAATAAAATAAACAATTGCGCGAGTTACGCTGCTGTGCCGAAACCATTGCATTGGAGCGAAAGAACGAATTACTTTTTCATGTGGATGGTAGTTTCCACTCATCCATACAGTGGCTGATAGCTTCCCCGCTACACGCGCGATAAACACAGCAGACGACGCGCAGACGCTGCGATGACTCTGTGCGCGCGCTGAAAGCAGTCTGGCTCGGCACGCACAGCGCATGCGTGATGGTTCGCGCTGGGCACGGTAGGCTGCTCTGGTAGTACCGGCGGCAACGGGCTCCCATGTTCACCCTTGGCGAGATCACGACTGTGCTTCGTACTTATGTTTTTAACCAACGAAGTTTTCACGTGGGGCCGCTGTTTTGCGTTTGAGGCATGGCCTAGTTATTTCCAAGTGACGTGTTTTCGTGTTTACGCTGCTGCACCCGCACCGCCCGCTGCTCTTGTTTGCACTCAGATTCGGGCAGTTGCTCGCCGCGCGTGCGCGTGGCTACGATAAACCCAGCCAGTCTATCTTCCTTAACTCACAACTCCTCTCCAACCCAATTCATTCACGGCAGGATTCCGCCGGACGCATTCTGTTCGTACACTAAACCGCCGTATTATTCTTTCGCCTAGCCATACAGAGTTCGCTTTCAAATGAATTCATTCTGACGCAATCTTATCATGTATTTTGCTTTTTCCAATCAATCCAATTTGTGGGCCATCGTATTTATTTATTTTTTAAGCATATTGCTTGTTGGCCTTACGAGAGATTGTTAACGTCAAGTTTTGCAGTACGCGGTTTTTTTTACTGACATTTTACGACTTCTATCGGTATGTGTCTGACACACAAAGTGACGGTTTGTCCATTTCAAACTTCGTTGCCGCACTGACGGTGAATCGAAGCTCGCTGTCGAAAGAAATACCCTGATCCTAGGGTCCTATGGTGTCTTTATAGTATGAACTCGTGAACTGTCCTTTATGGGCTTTGTATCTTTGCCATTTACCTCGGTTCCATCGCACGCCTTTCTAATCGAGATGGCACTAGGTGCCTTACCCCGTAAAAGGGCGTCTGTCGGAAAAGCATTTCAACCATGGTAACAAGGCGACAGAATTCCTCGCGAGCAAGGCCCGCGACAGAATTCCTCGCGGGCCTTGCTCTGCTAGCGTTATTCACTCTGCAGTTACTTATATACCCATCCCGTGTCATTACTTGGGAAGTGACGAAAGTGGCTTTATCAGTGACCACGCTAGGCACAGCAGCTGCAGTAGGCGTCAACGGAGAGCACAGTCGCTGCGCGGGATGCGCAGAGCAGGAAGCGTCCAGAGAACGTCGGCGTACATGTAGCCGGAATACCGGCTTACATTGGCTTACCTTAATATTCTCAGTCGTTACCCTAGTATTCTGAATATTCAGAGCCTCCAGTGGAGGAGATCCTTGAAATCGATTTGCCCATGCATTGGCATCGCGGAATATTCCCTCAGCCGAGTGGAGGGAGCACATGGAGTGGAGGACGGACTCAGAATACGGCGCTTACCCTGTTATTCTGAGTTCCTGCTCCACTCCAGCCTCCGGTAGAGGAGATCCTTGAATTCGATTTTCCCATGCAAAGAATTGCGGAATCCTCCCCTCAGCTGAGTGGAGGGAGCAAATGGAGTAAAGGAGGCAGTCGGAATATTGCTTTGCATGGGTAAATCTATTTAAAGGATATCCTCGACCGGAGGCGAGAGTTTAGGAGGGACTCAGGATACCAAGATTAGCCTCGCAGTTGTTTCAGAGAATAGACGAGCTAAGTGGGTTGAGCGATATCGATACTTAGCTTTGAGCTCGTCCAGCTGAACAACAGCGCAAGTTACACCAAGCTCAACCTGCGTCCGTTACCCAGAAAGGCTAGTAATCTCAACATAAAAAATGTGCCAATGCACTCCGTACAGATTGTTACCCTGTGATGCTGTGACGCGCGGCTCTACCCGCACCGCCCCGCTCGCTGGGGGTGTTGCGGTGCCGGGTTCACGTCTTAGATGTGAGAGGGATTCTTTTTTGCTTCGTCCGATGCGCCGTTCCTACATACCAGTATCGGTATATGCGAGTGTCGCTACGTCATTCATAAGCCCAGGCAATCTATCTCTCGTCTTGCTGTAACTCCTCGCCAACGTGGGTTTTTTTCGTACATGCGCATGAGGTTCTGCCGGAGAAGTTTTCTGCGTACACGGGACCACCGTATTCTCCTTTCGTTTGACCATATAAAGCTTCGCACTAAAGCAAGATAGTTGAAGTACAGGTATGGTTCCTACAAAGATTTGCTGTCTGCGTTCAACGACCGCGAAGGGGGCTCCTTCGCTGATGCATGCAGCGGTGGCGCTGCAGGCAATCGGAGCGCGTCCGGCCAGTGCTGGCACGGGGAGCAGTGCAGCGGAAGGCGCTCCGCAGTGCTGCCTTCGTAGGTCTGGGCGATTTCAGCCGATTTTAATTACGCGTTTTCGTCCCCTCGTCGTTTCTGTCTGCACAATATATTAGCCAAATTGGTTCCTACGAATACGAAGAGTTTTTTTACCGAAGCATGAATTGATGGCAGTACGTTTGGCGTATCACGAGCGATCGAGCCAAACCACGGAATCGTGTCGCTGCGCTCTACCTCTGTATCCTCTTGCAGGGCAAAAGGTTTCCGCAAATACTCAGGGGCATCGGAAACATTGTCGGCACGGCCTCTTTTGCTTCCTGGGGCACATCAACCAGAATTTCGACTACGTTGCCAAACAAAGCAGTGTTTTATTTTATTTATTTATTTCCTCCAATACTGTTACCCCTTGCGGGGTGTTACAGGGGTGGGAGGAAAATAATTTTCCACCAACATGTAACGCCAGCTCCACGATAGACAAACAAGGCATTCAGAAAACACATAATGACAGCTTACGCTCAAATGATTCAGTTGTGGGTAGTGTCAATAATTACATCTGCGTCAAGATTGTGCCACTCGACAATAGTTTTTGCAAGAAAAGAATACTTGAATTCATCAACGCGTGGCCCATACGGCATCACTGCGTGAGAGTGACGTGTTTGTAGCGACACGACTCTCGCCCGGGGGGGGGGGGGGGGGGCAAGTATAGCCTGGAATCCAAGTTAACTTTATAATTATACAATTCATACAAGAATCTCAACCTAGCTATTTTTTTGCGCGTTGAGAGTTCGGGCACACCGGCACGAGATAATAACGCAGGTACAGACTGCGTTCATCGGTACATACAGAATATAAACCTTGCAGCTAGTCTTTGAATTCGTTCCAATTTGTTTACCAAACCCACTTGGTGCGGATCCCACACTATACTAGCGTACTCCAGTGTAGGCCGTATAACGATTGGTACGCCTACGCTTTGAGCTTTACGTAGGGTGTAGCATCTTTTAACTGTCGAATTAACAGACCGAGTTTTGGTTGAACTGATCCGCAGATGTTATCAATGTGCTCGTTCCAGTTCAAATTGTTCGTTTTTGTGACTCCGAGAAATTTAAGCTTACTGGCATGCTGAAATGGACTATTATTTGTGTAAGTAAGAGGCAATGGGGTTTTCTTGCTAGATACAGTCATATAAGCCAAATTATCAAATTATTTTTATGTCCCATGTTAATACACCAGTCGTAAATTTTTTGAAGGCTTTCGTTTAACAGCACTTGATCTCTTGAACATTCTTGAAACGACAATATATCAGGCAACCGTCCACAAATAGACATAGTTCAATGATAGAATCAATGTCATTGGCAATGTCATTTACATATAAAAAAAACAAAATTGGTCCTAAAACTGACCCTTGCGGCTCGCTCGACATATGTATATGCCCGGCATATGCATATATTTGTATACCCCGCCGTACACTGCCACGGATATGTAAACGCCTGGGAATATTTGTGCGGTGTGTGGGCATTCCTCGAATTCTTTTGTGGCCCTTGGGATCCATCCTGACTTCTCTCTGCTTGATAGTCAAATATATGCTTGAACGGTATCTGACCAATTCCCATCGTTCAATAATTACTCCCTATCGCACTTGTTCCTCCGCATTTGGTAATTTGTGAAGTATAAATGCCGAATAAAAATATTACGTGTGTACGTATGCATACGATGTTTTCCGGAACTTTCATTCAACAGGTAGAAAATGGGGTACTGTGAAATCATTTATTTTGTGCGCTTGTAATTTTTGCGAATTCCACAATTGGGAAAATTCGCTAACTTGAGGGACAGGCGGAACCTATTTTTAATAAAATCAGGCTGCCAAACAGTAACTGCGCTTGCATTCTTCATGCAGAGGGCTTTTTTTTTATTTTTGAATCACCGGCATATTCTGATTGAATCGCGAAATGCACGCAGGGAAAGCAACAAAAGAGAATATGCGTAATGGCCAAACACTTTCTTTGCAGCTATTGTGAATTATGAAGAAACGTTCTTGAGACTCATGTAGTCCGATGACCATATGCCTTGCTTTATCCGCCCCCTGCTTCCTCCCCGAAGTATTTAGAAACAGGTTGTTTTTGGTAAAACATTTCACTACAGCTTTTCTTCCCCTATTTCTCGAGCTAGCCTTGCCGGCTACATGACTAACACTATTAATGCATGACGTTCAGGGATAACTCAGTAGTTTTGACAATAAAGGGACACTGAAGTGAATTTGTCAACCCCCCGTTTTTGCTTGCACTGCGTAGACTGGCTCAAATTACCACACTTTTAATCGTTTATCCGGTTGATAAATCGGTAATAATTTTATGAAGAACGAAAGAAGGAAAACTAGCATGCGCGGTCTGTAGCGGCCGCACAAACTAAAGGCTGTGGCGACAGGAGGAGATGCACCTTATTTATTTCCAAGTGACGTGTTGCCGTGTTGACGCTCCTCCACCCGCACAGCCCGCTGCTGTTGTTTGCCCTCAGATTCCGGCAGTAGCTCGCCGCGTGCGCGCCGCTACGATAAACCCAGCTAGTCTATCTTCCCTCACTCCTAACTACTCTTCAACCCGGTTCTATAACGCCCGGAGATGCACAGGAGGAGATAAGCTTCCCAGGATGGCTTGGAATCGTAGCAATCACTAACCAAGGCCTACGAAGGGGATGAACTTTCTCCGCGTCACCGCAGACCATCAAATGCCATGCGCTTTTCCCGCATATTCGGAGCTTGCCTCACTCATGATGATGATGATAGTTGGGTTTTATTGGCGCAAGGCCGACTATGGGCAAAGAGCGCCAAAAAGAAGTTACTGAATTGTGATGAGACGGTAAATACTAGAACATGTGACTAAAAGACAATAAAGTGATGCAAAACAAGACAATGGAGATGGCTGGTGTATAGGGCCAGGATGATTACACGTGATATGACAAGAGCTGCAGAAAGTTCACCTCAGCTAAAAACTTAAAAACACGCTGACTAGAAAACATTGGTTCGTCGGCTAAAAAATATGACGGGTGCAAAGGAATGTGTCGTCTGTATAATTCAGGGAAATGTTTGTGTCGTGTTGTGTCAAGTGCTCTGCATGTGATTAGTATGTGGACCACGGATAGGCCCTTTCCACTACCTGCTACACGTGGGTCCCGAAGTTCCAGTGAGCAGGTGGGAGTGCGTCGCATGTGTGTGGCCTATCCGCAGCCTAGCCAGAGCGACTTCAGTGTATCTGTTGTGTGAGTCAGTTATGTAGCGTCCCAGTTGTGGTTTTATTACGTGTAGTTTGTTGTCTGTTTGTTGACTCCAGTGTAGTTGCCATGTGTTACGAAGCTGTCGTCTGATGTGTGTCTTTAGGTCGGTGTAAGGTACTGTTGTTATGTCAACTGTGGTCATGAGAGCAGCAGCACCAGCCACTTGATCAGCGGTCTCATTGCCAGGGATCCCACAGTGACCTGGTATCCAGCATATGGTTATTTCTAAATCTGAAGCACATGCAGTCATTATGACCTTTAAAAGAACATTGATTACATAGTTTTTTGACGACCTTCCTGATGACAATGCCTGCACAACGCTTAGAGAATCTGTGTAGACGATGGACTTTGGAATATTATGTTCGAGGATGTGATTTGACACGAGTAAAATGCCATGCGCTTCTGCCGTGTAAATACTGCTGTGAAAATTCATTGTTTTGATAACTCTAAAATTTGGTCCGTGCGCTGCACAAGAGACAGTAGAACCAGTTTTGGACGCGTCGCTATAGAATTATGCGCACCTGTACTTGTCCTGCAGGAACAGGAAGTGCTGCAGAATTGCATTCCTGGGTACCCTATTTTTTTCTACAAGAGTGAATGACAGGTCGCACGTTACAGGACGAAGATGCCATGGTGCGATGAAATTACGAATGGGTGTCTTGTGCGTGTCCGAAAGGGGGACATTGAGCGCAGAAGCCTCCTCCCTAACTCTGAGAGAGAACGGTAAGGGAATAGATGGCCTGTTTAAAGAGTTGTAAATTTGATGTATCGTTCATGATGGGATTAAAAGGATGGTTGGTCAGAGAGGCGATCTTGGATGCATACAACAGGTCAACATACTCCCGCTGATGCCCTAGGCACCATTTGTCGCACTCGACATAAAGACTTTCAACAGGGCCAGTGCGGAATGCGCCACATGAGAGGCGAAGGCCAAGATGCAGCACTGGGTCGAGCATTTTCAGTGCTGTTTTTGTAGCCGACCCATACACGACACTGCCGTAGTCGAGCCGAGACCCCACCAACGCTGTGTACAGGCGCAGCGGGAGTTGTTTGTCGGCCCCATAAGACTGATGTGAGAGGACCTTAAGAAGATTCATTGTTTTTAAGCATTTGCATTTGAGCTGTCTGATATGTGGTATGAATGTAAGTTTTTCGTCGAATAAAATACCTAAAAACTTGTGCTCCTTGTTCACAGGAATTGGCACATTCGCAAGAGTGATGTCTGGGTCCGAGTGGACGCCACGCCTCCTGGAGAACAGAACACAAGAGCTCTTCGCGGAATTAGGATTAAAGCCATTCTTGTCAGCCCAGCCGGCAAGTTTCTTGACGCCGAGCTGGACTTGACGTTCGCAGATGGACAGGTTACACGATTTAAAGGATATCTGGACGTCATCTACATACATAGAATCGGAGATTGTAGGTGGCAGTGCCTTTTCAAGAGAGTTCATTTTTACTATGAAGAGGGTGCAGCTCAACACTCCACCTTGCGGCACGCCATTTTCTTGCACGTGAACATTTGACAGTGCACAACCAACTCTGACGCGAAAGGTTCTCTCTGACATACAACTACAAAGGATGTTCAACATGTTGCCCGCAACACCGATTGACTTTAGGTCACTGAGGATACCGTACCGCCAAGCGGTGTCATAGGCTTTCTCTATGTCGAAAAACACCGTAAGACAAAATTGCTTATGCACAAAGGCATCCTTTCTATATGTTTCAAGAGCTACGAGTTCATCGTTCGTTGATCGCCCCGCCCTGAAGCCTGCCTGGCAGCTCTCGAAAAGACCGTTGTACTCAAGGAAGTACACGAGCCTGCGATTTATCATCTTCTCGAGAAGCTTGCACAGGCAGCTGGTCAGGGCAATGGGTCGATAGCTAGCAGGAGAGGAAGGGTCCTTCCCTTCTTTCAAGAATGCTACAACTATGGCCTCCCTCCAAGACTTTGGAATGTGCCCCGAAAGAAATATCTTGTTGTAAAGGTGAAGGAGTGTTACAAGAGTGTCTGTGTGTAAGTGCTGTATCATTGTATATGTAATGTTGTCTGGGCCTGGAGCTGAGGGTTTACACGTGCTTAGAGCAGCCCTCAGCTCATGTAGTGAAAACAGGGAGTTGTAAGAAGTCTGTGATTTGTTGTTGTCATGTAGGGACTTCTTTTCACAAGAGGCTTTATGTTTCAGGAAAGTGTTTGTGTAGTATGAAGAGCTTGACACGTGTTGAAAGTATTGTGCAAGTGTGTTAGCCTGATCTTCTAGTGTGTCCCCAGTCGTGCTGACCAAGGGCAGGCTATGTGTATGTTGTCCATTAAGTTTACGTATTCGTGTCCATACCTTGCGAGTGTCTGTGTATGAATTTACGGATGTTATGAAGGAGCGCCAACTATCCCGTTTTGCCTCACGGCGCACGCGCTTTCCCAAGGCCTTTGCTCTTTTAAAAGAAATTAAGTTAGCCGACGTGGGGTACCGGCGAAGGACACCCCACGCGTTGTTCTGGGCCACTCGCGCTCGCCTGCAGTCCATGTTCCACCAGGGCCTCCTTGGGTTGCGTGGGGCCCCGGAGGCTTGGGGAATGGACTTTGCGGCGTCGTCGAGGATGTGCGCCGTGAGCAGTTGGGTCGCCTCTTCTACGTGTAGGTGTTTTATGGATGTGTAGTGCAATGTAGATGTTTTTGTCAATGTACTCCAGTTTTCTCTTCCCTCATTGAACCTTTTATGAGAGGGGGAAGTGTTTGTGCCTATGCCTATGTATGTCAATTTGGTGGGGAAGTGGTCAGTACTATATTGGTTTGTGTCCACATGCCACTCAAGAAATGGGAAAAGAACTGCAGAGCCAAGAGCCAAGTCAAGATGTGAATAACTGTTTTGTCCTATGTTATAATATGTAGCCTTCGTTTTTGTTAAAAAGGCATGCTACCGATGATGTTAGAAATTTTTCAATTATGCGACCTCGGGCATCTGTGCGGGAAGAGCCCCAGATTGAATTATCTGCATATAGGTCGCCTAAGACTAAGTACGGTTAAGGTAGTTGATCTATCAGGGCCTCAAAATCAGTGTTCGATAGTTGGTAATCCGGAGGGATGTAGAGGGAGCATACCGTTATTATCCTATCATAAATAATTGTTCGAATCGCGACAGCTTCAAGCATGGTGTTTAGGTGGATGGTGTGACAGGCTAAGGATTTTCGGGCTACTATGGCCACACCACCTGAAGAATAAGTGCAAGTGTGCCTGTCTTTTCCAAAAACCAAGTAGCTATTCAAGAAGTTAGTATGTTTACTATTTAGGTGTGTTTCCTGAAGACACATGAGACTTGGCTGATGTGAATGAAGTATCTCGTACACATAATCTAGATTGTTGATAAGGCCTCTACAGTTCCATTGAATGATATTGTCTGTTCCCATTATTTACATTTAAGAATGACTGGAGTGTGTGTGTGTGTGTTCATGTGTCGTCTTTCGGGGCTGTTACTCTGGGATTGGGCTTTTTCGGCCGGTCTGTAGGCTTGGAAGTCGGTGGGCGCTCCTTGCGCTGCGTTGCAGGCAGGAACGGCCCGACATCCATCTCGTCGTCGGATGTCCGAGGGGTGCCCGACGGACCGGGCCCCCCGGACTTGGCCCCCCCTCGGGAGCCCTTTGTTTGAGCCGCCACCGCCGAGGGCGTCCGGGGCGCCAGAGGTGGCACGCGCGGTGCGGTGGCGGTGGGAACCGGTGCGGGGCCCGTGGTGTCCATCACCTCGGTACCCCTCCAACGCACTGGAGGATGTGGAGACAGAGGCGGGAGCGGCACCGGTCCCGACGGAAGACGTTGCCATCACAAACCGCTGCTGCCTCAGCAAGCGGCGTGGCGGCGGGTTGGGCTGCCAGAGGGCACCAGGGGGGTGCGCAAGGAGGGAGCAGGTCAGACTCGCTGAACTGGGTCCCTGTGGACACCAGACGCCGTTCCGCCCCCCGGCGAGCCGCGTCTGCGTACCTCCCCAGGGGGAAAGAGGCGAACCTCTTTCGCCCCTCTGGGAAGGCGATGTTCTCAGTTACCTTTATGTGATTATAATGTAACGTGGCGGCAGGACAGATGACATGAACGATGAGAAAGTCGAGCGATCTTATTTACAGATTATTTACATGGCGGCCAAGCCAGAGCCCGCGCAGGCAGAGCGCACAGACAGATCTTCTTCGTCGTCGTAGTCTGGGATTACCGAGCCACGCTGCGTTGCCCTCTCCATCATCTTCTCGTAACATGGCCCCCCGGTTGAAAGCGACCGTCCCGGTCGACGCCGCCGTATTGCGCGATGTGGTGAGGACGAAAGATGAGATGGCATTGTACAATGAAGCCCTTGCCGCCACATAGGATGATGATGCTGTAGGCGATGCCTGGTCCCGCGACACGACCCTCGTCAAGCACCGACGAAACGTCGAAAGGTTATCCCGAAGTCCGAATGTATCCCGAACCCGTCGGACTACTGGGCTGGGGACACGTCATCGTCGCCTGGTCACGTCATCGGATCTTGGCGGTTCTGAATCGGCTGGTCACGGGCTGGGGATACGGGGCGGGGGGAACGTCGTCGAGTGCTGGTAGCGGCGGGGCTCGGGCTGCCGACGTGGGTCACGCCCCCTCGAAGATTTCCACGATGCCGATGAGGTGTGCAGCTGCGGCCAGCACGAGGAGGGACCCGCACACTCCACCAAAATGTAACGTGGCGGCAGGACAGATGACTAGAACGATGAGAAAGTCGAGCGATCTATTTACAGATTATTTACATGGGCGGCCAAGCCAGAGCCCGCGCAGGCAGAGCGCACAGACAGATCTTCTTCGTCGTCGTCGTCTGGATTACCGAGCACGCTGCGTTGCCCTCTCCATCATCTTCTCCGTACATATTTTTTCCTCAGTGGAATTTTTCACACTGGCGGGAGTACGCTGCATGCGGCCCGCCCACAGTTGACCACAACAGAGGGTGTCGGATGGACAGTTGTCAGTCGGATGATCGTGCGCCGCGCATTTTACGCACGTCGTTCGCCCACGGCAAGAGTTTGTACCATGCCCGAACCGCTGGCACTTAAAACAGCGCCGCGGATTCGGGATGTACGGACGGATGGAGCAACGGATAAAACCTGCATGTATGTGTTGTGGAAGAACTGCCCGGTCAAAAGTCAAGATAATGTGCTTGGTGGGAATCTCCCTGTCGTCTCTGCGGATAGTGATGCGTCTCACGGCAGTGACGCCCTGATCCTTCAAGCCGGCAAGGAGATCCGCATCCGTTTCGTTCAGGAGATCTGTTTCGGATATCCCACCCTGCGAGCTGTTGAGGCTCCGATGGGGTGTGACCCTGATGTCGAGATCAGCCAGTCTAGTCTGAGCTAGAAGCTTTGAAGACTGCTGCTTGTCATTTATTTCGATTAGGAGTTCACCAGACCTTTGTTTTTTGCACTTATACGATTTTCCTATTATTGCTTCAAGATACTTGGCGATCAAGAAGACTGACTGAGATGCTAGAGGGTGGGTTGGATTGAGGGACTCCATGACAAGAAATCGAGAGTAATGATCTGGTTCAGGAAATGTCAAAGCTGGCAATGGAGGAAACGATACTTCGGTGCGGCCCCTTTTAGGGGGCCGATCACGGTTGGGGGGGGGGGGGTTTAGATAATACCATACGGCATAGTATAAAAGCAGGGAGACGGGGGTACTTTCTTCTTTGACCTTACCCTGGTAGTCAAAGAGGTCCCGGAGCTCCCTGCCTGGTACACAGGAAGGGAGCCCATCGGCCGGAGCTTGACCAAGGCTCCGACGGCCACCGTTAGAGGCTTCTACCCTTCACCTTAAAAACACATCACCACGGTAGGTCACAGCTTATGTTCGGGGGGCTCGGGGTCCGTGGTATCTCCAGTACCGTCACCAAAATTACTCAAGGTGCCCCGTGCGGGATTGCCTCACTCATGCCTGTGTCGTAAAACGTGTGTTGGAACCAGTGCAAGGGTCTGCTGATTCTGTCCTGTGCCCACTGCACGCAAGTAGTCGGTGCTTGTAGCAACAGCACGCCAACGAGAACTCGCTAGCGCGTCAGTATCAGTTAGCGCGCGTTCTACGAACTTGCTCGTGGAGCAGTGAACGTCACTGCCCAAGAATGGTGAACTCAGTTTAGAAAACATCGGCCGCAAACGAAAAAATCCACTTACAAAAAAAAAGCATGTACCCTCGGGGATTCGAACTTGCGAATTGCAAAACAATACTCCTAGCGCTTCAGACTACTCGGCCACAAGCCAGCGCGGACGAGAGTGGATATATGAGGTATATAATGTACAAACAGTTTACAGTTTTATTTAGTTTTAGCATTTCAAGTACTTTCGGTGACTATTTGTTGTATAGCACTGGTGCAATAAGCGTTCCCCAAACTTCCACAATATCGCACGGCTAGAAATTGCATTTCTTAGACGGAAAAGCGTTCGCAGATGTGTAGGTCTTGCTGCTAACCGCTGTGCTTGTTCATCAACCGCAAAAAAGTGCTTCCTGCTCCCTAGTTTTGCGCTGTACGGTAAAAGTTTCAGTTTATTTTATTTCCTTAGTACCTATATTGACTTCGCTGCCTCTTCTAACGCCTTCAAGTGGACTTAAATTTTAATACTACTGTACAAGTCAGCGAAGCGTCGCAGGTGCACTTGTGCAGCGCTTGTGTGGAGCGACCCGCTCTCGGAGCTTGATACAGTGTACAAAGAAATAAAGTAAAGAAAGGCACATTCTTCCATTCACAAACGTGTTGTGCCTTAGTTTCAACTGAACGAGTGAATTTGGACGACCCGTCGGCACCCGGCCGACTAAACGCTGGGCTGACTGACTCGTTCGGAAGGTTGGCGAGCCGTCCAGTATGTAGCGCAGCTCATCTCCTCCTGACGTCACACGAAAACGCCACAGAAAAAGGGTGAGGGTGCAGAGAGGAGAACAGCATATTTCAATTGATTTTTCTACTAAATAAATCCGCGTAAACCAGCTCAGAGCGATCGAAACTAGGCCTATGTACTCCGGACTACAGTTTGCGCTTGTAATGCCGCAATGTTTACAAATCCCTTCAGTGTCCCTTTACTTGGAACAAACACTGGGCGTGGGGCTGCTGGGCTCTCTTTGAACAGATCTCACGGTCTGAACATTGCGCGAAATAATGGATCCAGCAGCGGTGGCGAAAGGGCTACTCTCCTTGCTGCAATTTTATCCTTCGGTCTCACTCACGAAGGTCAGCGGCCCCAAATGGGTTCCATAGCCAGATTCGCAAAAACCTCGGGCCATCCACCGCGGTGGCCCAGTGGCTAAGGCGTTGCGCTGCTGAGCACGAGGTTTCGGGTTTGATTCCCGGCCGCTGCGGCCGCTTTTCTGATGGAGGCGAAAAGCAAAAACGCCCGAGTGTACGAGATTTCGGCGCACGTTAAAGATCCCCAGGTGGTCAAAATTAATCCGGAAGCCCTCCACTACGGTGCGCCTCATAGCCTTCGTAGTGTCGGCGGGTTAAACACTCACATCAATCAATCAATCAATCAATCAATCAATGAATGAATCAATCAATCAATCAATCAATCAATCAATCAATCAATCAATCAATCAAAAACCTCGGGCCGCCAATATGAAGGGCCTTATAGTGGTTTCATCGCAACTTCAATTGTGAGCTGAAGTACATCAAGGTGTTGGATTTCAATGCTGTAACTGGCCGACAAACCCCGATATACGCCCGCTCTCCGCGGCAGTAGCGCCAGGTAGGGCGGGGCACAGGCCGGCCGGTGGCCACTCTCTCTCTCCGGCGGCTGCGGCGCTCCGATGGTTCGCAGCGCCCTCTTCTCAGCGCTGGGCGTACATCAGCGGCGTGGACACGCCTCCCCATAAGAAGGTGCGGGGACGGCAGACTAGCAATTATTTCTAGGGACCATAGTACAGGCAGTGCAGGGCTCGCCCCGCTCAACCGTTTTTCTACATTTAATATGTTCTTGAAATGCTGAACCTGAATTTTCGGGTTCCTGGTGAGTGCTGCTAGATATTGAAGTAACAGGCAGCATACTTGTCGCTTCTTACTATCCGGAGGGTGTGGTAGAGGGAGTCTGGGACAAATGTGTAACTGCGGGACACGCGTGTGTTTCGAAATGCCGCAAATTGTTCCTATAAGTCCAGTGTACTTACAAGAAGGTAAGATGTGTCGTGCGGGGAGGGTTGGGGAACCAATGGAGAGCGGGGTCCCTTTTGGGATGAAAAGATTGTATAAAACGCAGGCGTTTCCCAAAGCACTCCTGTTGTAGCCAGCGCAACTTATAAGTTTTTAAATCAAAGTAAACTTTTATTTTAGGGGTTTAGAAAATGTTACATCATAAAGTAAAGAAATAAGGCTATTTATGGCAACAAATCATGATTAATTTGACAAACAAATATTCTGAAACCAACTGGTAAGCAGCGGCCGCCAGGGGCGCTGCTTACAACAGGAGTTCCTCCGCAGAAATTACCATCGCAAAAGCGACACTAATCTGCCCCGAACAACACACCTATTTCTCATTGTGAGAGAACACTAGAAGATCATGTTATGATCTAAAATATGATCACGCTTATCACTTCACGCTTATCACGTTATGATAACCGTGAAGTCGTTCTAAACACAGCCAGCAAAGCTAGATTCAGTGAGAAGCTCAGTTTTCCAGCAGAGCCACGCGCCTTTGTCCCTGCCCGCGCAGATTGGCGCCCCTGACGAGTTAATGGAATCGCCAATGGCGGACGACAACGTGATACGGCTTTCGTGGTACCAGGGGCTGATGGCCAAGGCGTTCTTCTACCTGATGCAAGACGAGGGCTACGCGTCCCGTCTAGCAGAGGACACGTTCAACCTGGAGAATGACATTGCCCTGGTGAGAGCACTCGGGGCAACCTCCCAGAGCCATCAGTTGTCTTGTACCTCGTACGCAATGCTTTTGCCTCTGTTTGGCTGTGAGGGTGGAGGCTTGAGTGAGTTAGTGTGCCATAAGTAGAAAAATGCGCAAATTGACGAATACGCGATTAGGACAATGGCACAAACACGGCACTGACTCTCAAGTGGAAGTCTATTGTCTCTCAACTTCCTTGTTTATTGTCTTAGTACTTGATAACATGGCATTTATACTGCGTATGAGACACTCAACTCACAGTTGGGAGTCACCACCGTCTTTGTGCCTTCCTTTCTGACTTGTATTTGTCTTTTTGCGCGGTTTTTATTATTTTACTGTTTTGACTGCTATTTGGAAACTAAAGCTTTGTTTCATTTTTTGAAAGCGTGAATTTTTGTTTTCATGTGCCGGGGAGGAGGAGAGGTTGCCTCGAAGCTGCCGCATGTTTTCCAATATGGCACTGCACGCAGTGCATTTTTTTATTGAAACCGAGGCTGTACTTCTGGAACGCCGACTGACGACACTTTGCTCGTGGCATGTCTCCGTCACGGAAAGGATAAGCAAGGTGTTACGACGCCAAGCTTCATAAGGAAGCGTGGCAGACCACCCGAGAGGAGAAACAAGAAGAACGCCGGGATTTCGAAGAAACCAAAACGCTGAAGTACATACGTGATCAACAAGGAAACCAAGAACGCATAGTAATAGTTAAAAATACGTACTTTATTGTAAATCTCCAGATCTGGGTGCACCGTTTCGAATTATAAAGTACTGCTTGACTAAGACTCCCTCAAGTGCCGCTAGGGGCTGAGAATTTCTTTTAGTAATATTTTTCTAGAACCACCGTGTGGCGTGCACTGCGTATGCGACACTGGTTTTACTGATAGCACAATTATTTACGGTACTTGCAAATAATACCTGCCGTGCGTGGGAGCCTGCGTCGCGGTTGGAGCATCAACGTCTCGCAATTAATTCCGTCACCCTGCCTCGCTGACACCGTGCTGAATTTTGCCAGTTTTAGTCAGCTTCTCAAAGTGTGTTAAGGTTTATGTAGCAGAATTAAAAGTGTACGGCCTTCAGCCGGCGTGAAATACGTTGAGATTGTTAAGACTGCCATGGCCATACGGTCGCATTTTCGCTAGGCTTTTCTGCCAGGCTAAATATCGCTGCTGCATCCGTTGATTATATGGTGGCAGATAAAGACGCACTACCCAGCATCAACCTGCCTCCCATAAGTGTGGGGTCGATGCTAGAGCTGATCGCGGGCGGGGAACAATTACGGTGAACCGTTTTGTATAAGCCTTGCGTGGCTGTCCCGTCGGTCGGCGCCATTCTGTTTGGTATAAGACACTGAAACCGCCTCCGCCTTCTACTAGTTCGTTTACAACACTAGCAACATTCTTTTTATTAAGTGCTGAAGGGGACTAGGAGTTCCATTTGCCAGTAATTTAAAGAACGGTGGAACAAATCCTTGAAGACACGTATACTAGGACAGAGTTGGTCAACACACATGGTGGAACTAGCAACAGTTTAATGAATAAAATTTCGAGAAATGTCAGGGCATGCGTCGTAAAAACTAAAGTAAAATGTCAAGTTGGTGATGCAACTCAATGTCGGCTGTTTTTCTAGTGTTCAGCTTCTATGCCTGATACCTTTAGTGAGGGAACACTGACGCACTTATCAAAACCGTGCTTTCGGATTTGATAAGCTTCGATAAGCTCCCTCTCGCACTCTGTCGCTTTGGATACCGGATAGCTCGGACGGACATGTGTCCCCTGCTTTAGAAATGCTTCATTAGCCGCACGAGGAGGACCGTACGTGTCTTGTTCGTGTTCACACAGCGAGCTCACTGTTTATCCGACAAGCGCCGTCTGACACACCTATACCGCCGGTATGGGCTTTTCTTTGCGGTATTGCGGTAATTCCTACCAGCGGCATGTTAAAAAACACGTCAAAGCAGAAGAGAGCTCGGGCATGAAACGCGCCGGGTCAAACCGTTTTATTATACGCAATGAACGTCCTTCCTGGGAAGGCACAGAGCAAACCAGCGGCGCACTCAAGCAGGGTGCAAGCGTCTTTGGACAAACTGCGCCCATGTCTTGTAAAACTAAGCCTGCTAATAGAGCAAAAAAGGTAAATATAGACGAACGCGATAGCTTGTAAGCGTACTGCAGGAAGCGCTAATTAACCAAATGCGCCAACACAACCACCGCCGCTCAGCAGGCGGCGCTTCTCTTCGCCTGAAGTGCGAGGGAAAAGCCGTCCGATGGCAGGATCGCTGCTTTATGATGGACACGGAGTAATCAATGACGTACATGCATTTAAATGACGGTGTCCAAAAACACGCTCGAAAGGGTGGGAAAGAGGCGACAAACCTTGCAGGGAAAGTGTGAGCTTTGCGCTGCACGCAAAAAAGTTATACTTGGCACAAATGACGTTTGCCACCCAAGCTAACGACTGCGCTTGTTCATTTAGTCTGCTCCAAACGCCTTTCAGGGTCCCTTAAAATGGTGTAGTGGGATGTTTTGAAATGGCAGCGACTGTGAATGGCTGAACGCAGTCGTGCGGTTTTTCTGTTGCAGGCCAAGATGGTGGATGCGCTAGGTGACTCGGCTCCCCTGTACGAACGCGTGGTCGTCAAGAACCTGCTTCCCCTTCCCCAAGTACTGTACCAGATGTGGGCGCACATGTTTGTTTATTCTTCTAGGAGCAGGAGTATTTATTCTAGGCATTTCTCAATACCCACGGTCCGAACTTTGTACTGAGTGCGGCTGCAAAGCAATTCGAATACAGCTATTCAATATTCAATAAGCAAATATAGATATAATCACCGCAGTAGCGAATATATATGCAAAAGACACCATACCTTAGAATTCACCACACCATAAAAACCCAGCCAGTGGAAATGAACGGGTCTTATCAAAAATTATTTTCGTTCGAAAAAGTGTAACTAAGTTCGCCCGAGCTTGCGGTTGTGGTTACCCTTTGTGACGCCTGGTACTATTAAGCTAACGATATGCACGCCACCAACATTCACCGAACTTGTTGCAACATAATGCAGTACATTTGGAGAAATGTAATCTCAGCTTTGCTCAGCAGTGGGTCCAAAGGGTGCCAAGCCGTAAGCTCCTTCGAACTTAGCACAGCTAAACCTGCAGTGTTTACTGCTCTCCCCATGACTGAAGTCGTCCATTCGGGTTTTGTCGTTAGGTGCAACTCAATTGATTTCTGGGTTGCGAAAACATTCAATGGCCAATTAATCAAGAAATCCGGCTTCAGCGTTAGTGTTGGTGTCGGAAGGTGAGAACGGATCCACTTGGTTTCAGAGCTTTCCATAGCCCGAGCTCCCTTCCAATCAACAATAACACATGTAGACGACGACGGAGCTAGAAAACGCTTGTCACTTGCAGGGTCATCCGGTGCATAGATGAGAGTTGCACCTGTGGCTGGGATTGCAAACTTGGGAGGGACTTTAAGCACACACACCGCTGGAGGGGCACAGCCCCGAAATAGTTTCTATTAATCGCAGCGTGAAACTCGCAGGAGCACTCAGCGGCGTCCATTTGGACATTAACGCTTTCGCATTAACAACTCATTAGGAGTACTTAGGTGTACTCGGACTTTCTGATGCTGCACTTTCAATCTGTTACCGTTCTTATTCTTAAGTAGAAAGTCCTCCCGGCAGAATGAGACATGAAGCATCAAAAGTTATTCGCCTTCCCCAAGGCCCGTGTGGCAAACGTTGTAAGTTTGAAATTGTATTGCTTTTCAATCTCTCCCTAGTGGAGCTGGACAGAGTTTCTGTCCACGCTTTTCGGCGTCAAGAAGTCGTCGCTCGGCGAAGACGTCTACGTTCTTGTTGGCTCAGTGGATTTCCTGCGCCACCTTGTTCCAGTCTTCGGGAACAGTTCGAAGTAAGCCATGCATAGGCTTCCGCGCCTATTTTATTTCGTATGGCACATTAGGCGCCTTAATCTGGGGATGAGATATACGTTTTCTTGGGAGTGCTGCGTGTGAACTGTGTTGGAAGTGATGAAGCTTAGCTTATCGGTTTGTATCACATTTCGCCGTAAAGCACAGAGACGTGCACATCTAAACGCTTCACATAAGTAGCGTGTTATTCCAAGCAAAGTTTTTCCTTCTGTCTAAAACCAAAATTGCGCCTCCGTCGAAGGTGGAACCTTGGGAGGTGGGGTGCTACGTATTAGAATGAAACAGCACCAACGCGACAGACAAGAACAGGCGCGCTTACGTCGCGAACTTAAAAAGGGATATTTTTTCTATATATCAGGTCTAGTAGTTTCAAAGTGAGAGACTACTAATTACAATTCTTGAGGTTACAACAAAGTAAATGTACGCATCATTGCTACGATTCCTGGCCTGATAAATGAATGCCCCTTGTAGAGAGCGAGGACAAAGGCATGTTTTCACAGTTTCCAGTGAGTCTCGAATATATAACTCAGAGGTTTAGATAGTACTGTACGGGGCGGGGAAGTGGTCTTTTTTGAATTTCTATCATTTGTACTTTGTGATAAGGGGAAGGCATCCGCCTGTCTGAAATTTGCAGTCGAAAGCTTCGTTTACTGCATTGGAAGCAGCTTGTTGGCCCTGTGTCGAACGTACCTTAAGGGACGAGTCCGTTTGCGAATTAGCTCGACACAAAAATACTGGAAAAGCTTTCAATAGACTTCCTCCCTCATGCGGCTCAAAGCGGTAGACGTGGTTCTCTTGCTAGTTTCGTTTCGTTTTAAAGACGATAGTCTTCTTGTCTGACGATCTGTCTGTTTCTCTGTCTGTGTTTCTCTCTATCTGTCTGTCTGTCTGTGTGTATGTCTCTCTGTCTGTCTGCCTGTCTGTCTGTCTGAAAAATGTAAATTTGTATTTTTTAAAAATAACTAGCCTTTTGTAGCTCACTCCGTTTAATTTGAACCACAAAATATTTTTGTAATCGAAAAGAAAGCGCGAAAGATATTCAAAACTTTCACAGTTGGCCATGCATTGACATAATATGGGAAGTAATTCCGTAATATTGGCCACCCTGAAAAACATCCTCATCGGTGTGTAACTGCCCTATAGCATTCAAGTGACGCGATCCAACAGAACTGGAGGCTTGGGGATGACTCCGGTCGACGGCCACCAATCACACAAACAAGGTTCTGTGACGTCATAGAGAAGCCGCCGGAAAGTGCATGGGAAGTCACGAATAGGCTGGCGTTATTTTGTATCTCGATTATCTCTTTGAAGTTTGCAAAAATTTTACATTGCTGTTACTGGGAGCAAGCCGTCCTTGTAATGAACAAAACTTGACTTTCGTTTTCATTGCCCCTGTGATCTCGCAACGCGTATTCGTAAGTTTCAATGCCCTTAAACACAGAAAGAAATCAATAACACCCCAATCTATTCAATCGTTTTCGTTTTGAATTCCTTTTTTGTTCACCATAGTCCATTTTATTCGAAGGGTTTACTGTGGTTGGCGAAGAGCCTCGGCCGGCAATTCTTTCTGAGCCAGAAATGCAGGTCGGACGCAGAGTGGGCAAGGCTACACGATGCAGTTGCCTGGTGTTCCTGCTTTGCCTTCCCGCTTGTTTGTCGCTAAAGTAAAAGCAAGCGGGGGTACCGATTGCAAGGTCAGGCAAAGCGACACGCCCCAAAAGAAATACTGTTTGAAGTGAATTAATACTGCGCATTTACATACGAGTACAGGCGAACTACTAAAAATAAAACGCGCAGAATATCGGGCGTGTTTTCCATGTTCACATAGACGCACCATATTAACCAAGCATAATTATTTTTTTTTGTGGTGAGCTACAGACTCACGGACAAGGGACAGTGTAATCTCTTGTGGGTTACATCAGCACGTGGCACAAAGGGCCCACAGAGGAAATTTATCTCCCGTTTGTTTCTGCAGAGCTTTTTGAAAAACGGTATTTTACAAGGCTTAAGCAGAAAAATGCCATAAATATTTGTTCTCGTCATTCTTGTTCACTTCTCGTTAACAATTCTCAAATCAAAAACACTATAAACGCCTCCGTTTCACTGTTGAGCGCAAGCGTCAGCGGCTGCCTTCTTACAATTGTTGCGCTGATTATTCAAAACACGCTTGTTTGATTGAAAATGTCGTGCTGAGCTTGCTTGCTTTTTACGTCTTAGTTCATGTAAGCATTGTCTATAATATTTTCTTTGTTAGTCTAACTGGAGAATCTCTTGGCGCACTTCGGTCGTCATGAATTCTCTGAATGCGAAAGCTCTGTGGCTTCTCCTTGCCAAACTCAGGCAGACGTATGTGCCACGATGACTTATTTTTACATCTTTCAGTTCGATCAGCGTGGTATAAACGCCGTCGCTATCCCTCCACGCTATTGCGTTCTCAGAATTAGTGTTTTCGCGGCTTGGATGTACTTGTTTCCACACCACGAGCTGTGCTCCGCGAGGCTTTTTGGTGCCATCAGCTGTGAACAGAATTAAAGAGTTCCGTGGCTGGTTCAGCTTCGCAACAATGCAGCCAATTCACCGATCCATGCCGTCAAGAACGAAATTTCAGCGAATAATTCTGTCGAGCTACGACTTGACTCAAAAGTCCAGCTCTCTACGCTGTGACAACAAGAAATTTACCGATGACATTGAAGTGTTTGGGTGCACTGTTTGACGCGAAGACCTGGGACAAACGGGAAGAACCACAGACGAGGTGAAACGAAAACATGCTTCACCTCGTCTGTGCTTGATCTTCCCGTTTGTCTTGCCAAACAGCGCACCTAAACGCTTCAGTATTATCCATTACCAACCAGACGAATGCCAGGCGCTGTGGAATAACGTCCTGCGCTACGCAGCGCAAAATCCTATAGCACTTTATTATTCTAGAAAGAAACCGAGGGAATAAACAGCTTTAATGGCGAGTTCATGGTGATGGAGGGTGAGAGCACCAGCCGTAGTGGGGAGCGTCCGCTAGTCCGGGATATCTTGGTCGTCGCTGACTGCTCGTGCCCTCTCTTTCAGCATCCACTGGGTCGAGACCTACACAAACTATACTATACCGTACTTACGACAGCTTACACCAACTATGGTTGTACGTGGAATGGGGATTTAATGTGAGGGATGGGGATTGGGGGCATTCCCATACAACTGGGTATGGATCCCGATATCATTGGCGCAATTTGCTTAGTTTGTGGTATGTGTTTGTCAACCGATACGTTGTGGCAAAAGTTGAACCACGGGATTACCTTACAGTGTTTGGTCAAACCTGGATTTTTCGTCTGAAGGGTCATACCGTGCTTTCGCGATAATAAACATCCGGGCTTTCACATTACCAGGTCGAACTTGCAGAGAGAGACAGCAACGTAGGGAGAAGGATGGAGCTTCTATGTCTCCGAACGCTGAAACAACCAGGTGGACAAGGCGCCCTTCTGAAGCACGCTTGTTTCGTTTCCATTCTTTTATGTGCTTCATTTTTGTGAATAGTTGGTGCGCGATACCTTCATATCACTCTGGCATCCTCGGCTGTGCAGGGCGAGCCTGGCCACCCTAGTTGCCTGGCGTGTGCTCGTCGCCGTGTCTCCGCTGCTTCCTAGGCCGCTAGACGAACTGTCGCGGTTGCAGGCCCAGGGTGAACCCATGCTTGCCTGCTACGCACTCCTCGAGCCCGTTCTCGGTGCAACTTTTGCGGCCACCCTGATGCGTCGCCACCAGTCCATCAGTGTGCACAAGGTTCGACTTTATGTGAACTCCGATTACAGTTTTGAGGCGAATTGTTAGAGCGATAGCTTTAAAGGGGCCCTGAAAGGCATTTTGAGCACACTAAATGAACTAGCGCAATCGCTAGATTGGGTCGCCAACGTCACCTGTGCCAAGTATTACTCTTTTACGCGCAGCGGAAAGCTCACACTTTTGTTGCAAAGTTTGTCGCTTTTTTCTCACTCTTTCCTTCGTGTTTTTGGACGCCGCCATCTTCACATGTCTACATCATCGATTCCCAGATGTTCGTCATGAGCTAGACATCCTGCTATTGGGCGGCTTTTTCACGCACTTCCGGCAAAGAGATTAGTCGTCTGCTCAGCGTCGGCTCGCCGGCTGATCTGCCAGCGGAGTGCCGGAGTGCTTTGACATTTTACGACAAACGAAACAAGTGTAAACAAACGCTTAACCGTTGTGTTGAATGCAACACGGCCATAACACGACGTGGATTTTATCTTACGTGAGTACGTATCATAAAGAAAGTCCCGTGGCACTTCTTTGGTGCAATCGCAGATAACGCCCTGAGCCGAATGCCCGGGTTTGACGCGTACATTTTATTCAACTTCAAAACAATCCAGAGATGCGTTTCGAACGAACGCAACGTCACAACATGCGTTGCAAGTCTGAACCGCGATTGACAGACGATGAGTTGCCTCCTCCTGCCCGTCGTAAATTCGGCACTCACCTCACACCCGGTTTGCGGGGACGAGCAGCAAGTCACAACTCTGGCGCGCAAGCGAGAAGGCTTTTAGCCAGGCACACTGCACATACCCCATGCGAGGTTGAGTGGTACGTCGTTCGAGAAAGATAATCCAGACCATGGGAAGCACTATCCACCCGCAGAAGTACAATGTCGCATTTCATCGCGAAACGAACGCGTCCACAACACACAGGAGGCGATGCACACACACACACACAGCTTCGGTCGCTGCATTGGCTTAGCTGCAAGCTTCGTTCGGACAATCAGCGATGCTACGACGATACAGAGCTGCGTGAGGACGACGTGCTAACCACTTCACGTATTTAAAAACACAGGGGCAAAGAACTAGGTTCATCGGAAGCAAAAAATCTTTCCTCCATTATAGTGCCTGAAATATACTGGCTAGTGTGCCGAGGGCGGGCTCCAGGCGGGCGCCGGGAGCGATGTACGCGGCCGTCTGCCGCTTGGGGCGCTGCCGTGCGGGAGTGTGCGCGTTCATCCGGCCCGAGCAGATCGCACGGTTACCTCCGAGCTGCGTAGCAGACGGCAGCGGCAGAACTTTCCATTCCCGCTTGCGACGAAAGCGAGCGAAAGCGACGGGAATTCTGTCGCGCAACCAAAATTTGTCCCGACCATTCGACAAAAACGATCGTCGCGCGACAAAGCGACGGAATTCCTGCCGCTCTCACTCGCTTTCGTCGCAAGTGCGAACGGGCCTTTATGCGCAATCTCCGCCCCACATAAAACAAGCTCTTGCTTGTCGCCTGAGCATACGGTTGATATCTGACTACGTTACACTGTGCTTGCCAGTGTATTTAAACGATGTCACTAGGTTTGAAACGTACGCGCTCGGCGTGCAGCTTTGTAAACGCAAGCGGTTTCACATACGCACGCTATTTTGCTGCTAATAGAGTTTTAGTACAGCGTTTGTGGCCTTTGAATACGCTAAACGCTAAATTTTTGCGTCCCGCTACGTGACACCGCGATGGGAGTTTTAGTAGAGCGTCTCATCAGTTTTGCGTAGCGACACACTAATGCATACGGCGCCATCTGTCAAATGTTTTCCGAAATGTCTCGCCGGCTGATCTGCTAGCGGAGTGCCGGAGTGTTTGGACATTTTACGACTATCCAAACAAGTGCAAACAAACGCTTTCCCGTCAGTGTTGAATGCAACACATGGGTGCAGCTTGTCAGAACACGGGTTCTCGCTGATCGAGTGCAGCGTTGGTTTGCCCTTCGCCTTCACATTCATCGCCGCTGATAAAGCGATCCGATCCGGCGCGTTTTGTGCACGGGTTCTGTGTCGGTTGAAAATGTCTTTTTTCACATGCCGCCGGTAGTAGGAATTACAACCACCGCAAAATAACACCCGGCACCAGCGGGGCCACATCTGAGACCGCGCTTTTTGGATAAACAGTGCGCGGTGCACCAAAGGGAACGAGCGCACGATTCTCCCCACGCGGCTGCGAGTTCGCCGCCGATACCAACTGCAGCTACGTGCACCGCGAAAGGGCAAGGCCAGGCCGCACACATGCGGCCAGGTCATTCGTTCGCTTTTCCAGCCTGTGTCCATGGTGTCTACAGAGATGAAAAAGCCGAAAGAGCTGGCCCGTAGCAGACGGCAGTCTGTGGGAGCGCAATAGCGGAAGTACGTCACCGCTGAGGAGCGGAGCATCATGGGAGGGGAGGCCAACAGCGAAGAAACAGTTGAAAGGAGGAGGAAATACGGCGCGACGATAATTCGCGGTTTTTGATTTACGATTTCTCAGCTAATACTCATCGCTTTAACAAAATTCTTGCAGGAGGAGATTGCTAATACATTGCTTTATTTGGTTACATGTACATCCATGCATCGGCGGAAGGCATTTCAGGACCCCTTTAATGCACTATTTCTCACAAGGTCATCTATCGCATCGCAATGGTCTTGAACCATCGTAGTGGAAGTGTTGCAGGTGTGAGGTCAGGCCACGTGACCCGCTGCAGAGAGGCGTCACAGCTTCGCTCGCTCGGAGCCTCCCAGCTGCGGTACCACGTGACTTGGAGAGGGTTTAACGGCTGCTTCGTCGGCGCTTAGTCGCTTAGCCGTGGAATGAATGGAGCGCCGCCTGGGCCATCGGTGCCTGTGCCTCATTGAAAGGGGCAAGCTAAATCCAATCATCCAGTAGATATAACCACACGGCAGGCTGCAAAAAGCGGGAATGTGTGCTGTCATTTTTTTGTTAGTTTTTAAGTGCAGAGCAGTTTAGAGGTTCCCCTTGTCGTCGTAGCTCGCTTGCTGGACCCAAGGTGAGCCACACGGTGTTCTGTCGTTGCGGCGTAATCCATAGGCTTCCAAAGCCAGGCGGTTTATATATGTAATAACCGTTCGAAACTCGAGAACCGCTGGCGCTTGTCATACATCGCTCGTTTGTGCAGCGCTAACAGAAATGAACGTACATTTGAGGCAAAATATACGTAATTAACCGGCAGCGCCCGCGTTCATTTATTTGATGACGCTCGTTGGTTTGGTTTTTGCGATAGTAAACTAAAAAAAGTGGCAGTGCAACGCCGGCACGGGCGGGAGGAAAAGCAAGCACAAAAAGAACAGGACTCCCGCTGGTGCAGTTTCAGGCAGGAGCGCGCGAGCACTGCGAAAGCGGAAAATATGAATTGCATTGGGCGGTAGCAGTGAGCGGATAATGGCGCTACAGCCCATTATGACGGATCACTGCTGTGCACTTCCTACCGCTTTCACATTGAGCGGAACGGCTTTAAATATTTTTGCAACGGATATGCACTGCACAAAGAACAGAGACAGAGAAAGAGAATAAACGTTTCTTGTGCCAAACAAGAAAGAAA
The DNA here is from genome assembly GCA_013339765.2 of Haemaphysalis longicornis. Lineage (NCBI taxonomy): Eukaryota > Metazoa > Arthropoda > Arachnida > Ixodida > Ixodidae > Haemaphysalis > Haemaphysalis longicornis. The sequence goes on along the minus strand of CM023450.1, from coordinate 195,112,752 downwards.
AACAAAGCGAGTGGTAGAAAAATATATTTTCGCTGCTTTAATGTCACCATGCTGGGTTACTTTGATTTCCTTATGGAAAAACAAGCTTTGATGTCTTTTTAGTAACGCTGTGACCAAGAACGTAAAACGTAACCTTTTTTGGGTCCCCCTTTCCGCGCAGTTTTTCTCCTGCACGCACGCCTGCAGCCTTTTTGTTAATGTGAGGAGTAAACCTGCCGCGAATGCTCGTGAGTATGAACGTTGGGGAGGAACGACACAGGACCAATCTTCTGGCATCAGACTGAAATGAAAGGTTGAAATTGTAGCAAAGATTGATTGCCATTTTCTTAAATGGCGTGCAAACGTTTTTTCTTATTTTCGTGAAATGTAGTTTGGCTACTAGGACTCCCATTTGTGGTGGTGCCGGTGGAAGTATATTCCCCCGCTCACCCTGAGCCAATCCACTTGCGTAGCCCAATATTCCACAATAGCTCCTCAACGGATATAGAAGAAATGGGGGGCCCGCAAGCGACCATTATTTATGTCACACATTCTCGCGAATTTCCTATTTAATCCACAAGTCATTCCGTCATACCGTTGCGCCCTATACCAGAGTAGACTAATATTGGTGCCATAAGGATATGCTGAAGGGCTAGTTGGTGCATAATACTTCTGTGAAAAACAGAGCAGACGACGGGAGGAAGAAAAGGAACCACAAAACCAAATTTGTCGTTTGGCTGGCCTAACGTCACGGGATCAACGCTGATCAGTCAGCAGAAAATCGGGGCCCGAAACGCTCGCATTGATTGGTCGATGCAGGAAGAAGAGAGCCAAACAAAGTGGGTGCCACGATATTGCAACAAAGGTTTTCAAACGAAGAGTTGGACCATAGTGTGGCGCTAGTCTGAATGTTTCACGTTGGCAGGTCACAACTGCCTGCCAATCGGACATACATCCTTATGGTACCACGGTTCCTCAAAGGGTTATTCATGCTGGATAATTTTTGGCGTCTCCAGATCAAGACGCTGCTGCAACAGGTGCAAGAGGGAATCCTTCAGCTGCTCAAGGCCTCGCCCATCATGACCAACGAAATGATCTCCGTGGTCAGTGACAAGGTGCGGCAATGTTTCCAACTTGCTCTTTCTGCCTCTAGTTTTTTTGTGTGGTAACTATGCAGGTGTAGCATCAAGGTAACAAGCTTTCTCTGGAGTTGCTGGTTGTTTACCGCGCCCGTGTATGACGTTCAGTGAAATGAAGTCAACAAATAAGACACATATCATAATGGCAACATATGTACAAAACAGCAACGTGTTTTTTTATCCCTACAACTTATACTGTGTGTATAACTATACCATCCCATAGGTTCCTCTAATGGCACTTAAAAACCAGCCAGCGTACAACACGCATATAGGCGTCAAAATGTTTAAGAAGTGTAGCAGCGTCCGATATTCCTACATAGGCTAAATCCATGATTTGGAATTTGTATAGACCTCGTTAACTACAGGGATGGCCACTGAGGATGCTGAACGTTCAGCCTGAAAGCTGCGTACTGTAGCAACGCCGTCACCTTTAACAGCGCGCAGAATGATGAAGCTGAGGCTTGTACGCGAATTTCGCTTTTCAGCAGCTATCATGGAGCAGCTATTTAGCAACTATAATGACGGCTGGACGAAAAGGGACGCGTGCACAGTTCGCGATCTGTCTAGCCCTGAATTTATCCGGCTCGGTGCAGGCCTGTCGGTTCAGGCACTGTTTATGTACTCTGGCAGTTTGGGCTTAGTTAAAATATGCGAATTACTAGTCCAGCTGCCTTGCAGGGTCTTTGGCACCGTCTCAACGGTCTGTGATACCACGGGGAATGAATATATATATATATATATATATATATATATTATATATGAAGAGAAGTGAAAGGACTAACGGACCTCGATCGTCCAATCCCTGTTCGGGTATGTGCCGGAAGTATCAAGCGGGCATCATCTCTGTGCGTCCTTGTGGTCAGATCAGCGATCCCCTATCCGGTTCACCTGGAACAGACTGCGCTGCTTCCCGCCTCTCGCTTTTACTGCTTGTTAGCCATTAAACCGCCTTCAAATTTTACTGCTTGTTAGCCATTAACCGCCTTTCAAGTGGTGGAGGAGCTGGGTACGAGGTGAACCAACCTGGAGCTTCGCAACCGCACCGTACCAATGCCCGTCAACCCCGTCGACGTAGGCCAACAGCCACCATCACCGGAGCCACCGGTCATCTGTGCCGGCACCATCCGTCAGCGTGACCCGCCCTTTTTCACCGGCAAAGGTGATTATGGTGCCGAGGATTGGTTGTCCACATTCGAGCGAGTGAGCGTCTACAACAAGTGGGATGACAAAGTTAAGCTGAGCAATGTCGAGTATTACCTGAGGGAAGTGGCTGAGGTCTGGTTTCGGAACAACGGCGGGACCATCAAAACGTGGGGCGAATTCAAAACCCTCTTCGCAGAGGCGTTCGACAGGCCAGCGGTGCGGTAACTGCACGCTGAACAGTGTCTTCGCGTACGCGCGCAGCAGCCCGGCGAGAATTTCACGAGTTATATCGAAGACGTTGTGGATCTCTGCAGGCGTATCAACATGGATATGTCTGAGCAAGAAAAGATTCGGCACATACTGAAAGGAATTGAAGACGACGCGTTTCAGATGTTGATGTCCAAAGACCCAAAGACCGTTGCTGAGATAATTAAGCTCTGCCAAAGCTATGATGAGCTCCGGCGGCAGAGGAGTTTTGTTCGACAGTCGCTCGGGACGGGCGCAGAACTGTCAAGTTTATCATTCAGTTCTGAACAAGCATCGCTTGAGATGAGGATTAAGGACTTCGTCCGGGAAGAGGTCGCTCGGCAACTTTCGCTGGTACCTTTTGTAGAGCAGCCTGCACCAAGTTTGCCTCAAGCTGTTCAGCGCACCGTCATGGAGCAGGTCGCCGAAGCCCTATCACCTGCACACCAGTCAACTACACCCGCTTCCCCGCTGACTGTTCCAACCATGGCTACCTTAGCACCGCCAGTGACCGCTCCGTTGACGTACGCCGAATGCGTGGCAAGGGCTGCCCCGCCACTTGTCCACTCCTTTGTCCCCTCGTTTGGACCCTACATACCAGCGCCTGTGACGTTCACTCCTCAGCCAGTCTCCCAGTTCCGCCGTCCCGCGCCATCGGCTGTACAGCAGACGAATCCGTGGCGCACTCAGGACAACCGACCTATATGCTTTTCCTGTCGTCTCCCGGGACATGTAGCACGTTACTGTCGCCGTGCAATGCAGCAGGTTGAAGCATCTCATAGTCCAGTGTATGTTTCCCGCCAAGCTCCCCGTCGCGCACCTGAACGGACCGCCGTCACCATCCTGTCAATCCGACAATCAGACGTTCGCGAGTCACCGATCGCCTTCTCCTCGTCGCCGCTCCATCTCTCCTATGCGTCGTCAGTCAGCGCCTCATGACGCGGGAAACTAATTCCCGCAGTTCCGGAGGCATGAACTGCGTACGTAGCAAAATGTCAAAGTCCTCGTGTATCGCCGAAAAATGTCGTCGGCGTAGTTGTTGAAGGAGTTCCTATTCTTGCTCTTGTCGATACTGGTGCCGCGATTTCTGTTATGAGTGTGAAACTATGCCTCTATCTGAAAAAGGTTATGACGCCACTGTCGGTACTTTCGCTTCGAACTGCGAGTGCTAAACATGGGTCCCCACTGGCTGCATGCACTGCTCGAGTAGTGATCCAAGACACTGTCTACACCATCGAATTCGTTGTTTTGTCTTCATGTTCCCATGACGTTATTCTTGGATGGGACTTCTTGTCAAGCCATAACGCAGTAATTGACTGTGCAAGGCTGAGATTGAACTTATTTCCCAGAGCGATCCGCCACTGTCTGAGCATTTGTTTGGTAAATGGAAGATTACCGTGGACGAAGACGTCGATATCCCGCCGCTAAGTTCCGTAATGGTTGACCTTGCTAGTGCGCCCGTACCCGATGGCCTTTGTCCTATTCACACCATGCGACCTTTTTGTTCGCCGGAAGGAGTTGCCACTCCCATTCGCCGTTCTCACAGTGCAAGGTGGGCGTACGAGAATGTTTATCTCTAATCAAACCCACTGTTCTGTCAGCCTGCTCCATGGAGAGTCAATTGGCCATGTTGAAGCCATGCGCTTCATCAGCCGTTTCGACGTTTGCGATGATCCCGCTGCGCTTTCGTTCACTGCCCTGGACTCGGCCATTTCTACCGAAGCTTCACTGTCCGCCAACGTGTTCAAACAGTCCCTGGACGCCGATTGGGATCCAACACAGCGCACGCAGCTTCTCGCCCTTCTTAAAGGGACACTGAAGTGATATGTAAACATTGCGGGATTACTTGCGCAAATTGTAGTCCGGAGTCCCCAGGCCATGTTTCGACCACCCTGGGCGCGTTTACGCGATTTTATTTAGTAGAAAAATTAATTCGAAAATGCTGTCCTCCTCTCTTTACGCTCGCCCATTTTCTTCGGCGTTTTCGTGTGACGTCAGGAGGGGATAAGCTGGCAATTGGCTGCGCGACTGCACGGCTTCCTGGCCTTCGGACAGAGTCAGTCGGCCCAGCGTTTCGTCTGCCGGCCGCCGACGGGTCGTCGCAATTCGTTCGCTCAGTTGAAACGAAGCCAGGACACGTTTGTGAATGGTAGAATTTGCCTTTCTTTACTTGGTTAGTTTGTACACTGTATCTAGCTCCAAGACAAGGTCGCTTCACACAAGCGCTGCACAAGCGCACATGCGACGCTTCGCTGACTGGTATGCCAGTAGGAAAATATAAGGCCTCTTGAAGGCGGGAGAAGAGTCGGCGAAGTCAATATAGGTACTAAGGAAATAAAATCAACTGATATTTTTACCGTACAGCGTAAAACTAGGGTGCGGGAAGCACTTTTTCGCGCTGGGCGAACAAGCACAACGGTCAGCAGCACGACTACGCATCTGCGAACGGTTTTCCGTCTACGAAATGCAATTGCTATACGTGAGCTATTGTGGAAACTCGGGCGACGCTTACTGCACGAGCGCAATACAACAGTCACCTAAGCTGCTTGAAAATGCCAACACTAAAGAAAAGTGTAAACTGGTTGTACAATATATACCCTATATTACCAATGCCAGCGGAGCCCGCTCCGTGGCCGAGCGGTCTGGGTTGCTAGGTGTGCCGCCGCAAGCAAGTATTTTGCAAGTCACTAGTTCGAATCCCCGCGGGTACGTGCTTTTTTTTTGTAAGTTAACTTTTTTGTTTTCCGACGATGTTTTCTATATTGAGTTCACCTTTTTTTGGGCCGCAACGTTCATGGCTCCACGAACTAGTTCACAAAACGCGCGCAGGCTGGTACTGGCGCGCTAGCGAGTTCTCGTTGGCGTGCTGTTGCCATAAGCACCGACTGCTTGCAGGCAGTGGGCACAGGCCAGAATGAACAGACCCTTGGCCTGGTGCGAACACGCTTTTTACGACACAGGCATGAGGGAGGCAAGCTCCAAATATGGGGGAAAAGCGCATGACATTTGGGCGTCTGCGGGTACGCGGATGGCGTTCATGCACTGCGTAGGTTTCGGCTAGTGAATGCTACGATTCCAATCCGTCCTAGGAGGCTTATCTTTATGCATTTTTACAGCTGACAACATGGCAGAAGCGCGGTACGATGATTACTGAGTTATTGAGAATGCCCATCCAACAACGCCAACGGTTGTGTTTTACAGAACCGAAACCGAAACCGAAACTTGTTTGGTTGCTCACCTTGGGCATCGTCCAATCACGGTGCCCGCTCCTCCTAATGTCACAGCTTTAGTTGGTGCGGCCGCCGCAAACCGCGCATGGTAGTTCTTCTTCTTTCGCGCTTTGTAAAATAATTACCGATTTGTCAACCGAATAAACGATGAAAAGTGTGCTAACTTGAGCCAGTCTACGCAGTGCAAGCAAAAACGGGAGCTTGACAAATTCACTTCAGTGTCCCTTTAACAAGTTCCTTTCTTCCTTTGACTGTGCACAAGCTCCGTTGGGTAAAACGTCAACAGTCACCCATCACATCGACACAGGCGATCATGCTCCCTTGCGACAACGACCCTACCATGTGTCGGGGCCGGAACGTGGTGTTATTAGTGAGCACGTGGATGACATGCTACGGCGCGGCGTCATTCGGCCGTCCCAAAGCCCATGGTCGTCGCCCGTGGTCCTCGTAACAAAAAAAGATGGGTCTTTGCGCTTTCTGTGTTGACTACCGCCCGCCTAAACAAAATTACCCGCAAGGACGTTTATCCGCTCCGTCGCATCGACGACGCTCTCGATTGGTTACACGGTGCGGAATTATTCTCTTCCCTTGATTTGCGCTCGAGCTACTGGCAAGTGCCGGTTGCGGAATCGGACCGCCCCAAGACCGCCTTTGTTACCCCGGACGGTTTATATGAATTTAACGTGATGCCATTTTGCTTATGTAATGCACCTGCCACATTCGAGAGAATGATGGATAACATCTTGCGTGGTCTCAAGTGGCATATATGTTTTTGTTACTTAGATGACGTCGTCGTATTCTCTTCCGATTTTGACACACACCTACCTCGTCTCCACCAGATCCTGGCGTGTCCTCACCGCTGCCGGCCTCCAACTAAACTTAAAGAAATGTCGTTTTGGTGCGCGCAAGTTGACTATTCTGGGCCACGTTGTTTCAAAAGATGGTGTGTCGCCTGATCCCGATAGGCTACGTGCTGTCGCCGACTTCCGAAGCCGACTTCCTTGAAAACCCTTCGCAGCTTCATCGGGCTCTGTTCCTATTTCCGACGCTTCGTCAGAAATTTCGCTACCATCGTTTCCCCCCTAACAGACTGCTGAACGGCGATAACGCTCTTTCTGCGTGGTCCCCGGATGGTGATGAAGCATTTTCTTCCTTGCGACGTCTGTTAATCTCGCCACCTATCCTCCGGCATTACGACCCAGCAGCTCCTACGGAGGTGCACACTGACGCCAGTGGCGTCGGTCTCGGTGCAGTGCTCGCCCAACGGAAGCCCAACTACGACGAATACGTTGTAGCGTACGCAACGTCGAACTCTCACCAAGGCCGAGCGAAATTATTCCGTGACCGAAAAGGAATGCTTGGCCATAGTTTGGGCGCTCACCAAATTACGCCCCTATATGTATGGCCGCCCTTTGATGTTGTCACCGACCACCACGCATTGTGCTGGATGTCGTCTCTCAAAGACCCCATGGGACGACTTGCTCGTTGGGCCCTCCGTCTCCAAGAATTCGACATTCGTGTTATGTATCGATCCGGCCGCAAGCATTCTGACGCCGACGCCCTCTCTCGCTCCCTGGTGTCCGCTGATACGGCCCACCTCAGCACAACGGACTCTACCTTGTCGTCGCTTACTCTCTCAGACATGGCTTCCCAGCAGAAAGAAGATCCATTGATCGCTACTAGTCGTCAACTTCCTGTCTTCACCGTCGACCCTTCCTCAGCCTAGAGCCCTGCGTCGCCAGGCTGCTCACCTTTCTATTCGCGACAACCTCCTCTACCGCCGCAACTACATGCCGGACGGCCGCAAGTGGCTCCTTGTGGTTCCACGGAGCCTCCGCGCGGAGGTGTGTGCCGCTTACCACGATGATCCGCAGAGTGCTCACGAGGGGCTCTTGAAGACCTATACCCGACTTCGTCAAAGATATTACTGGCGTGGTATGTACAGCTTTGTGCGAAGATTTGTTCGTGCCTGTACTCATTGTCAACGACGTAAGTCGCCTGTCCCCAAGCCAGCCGGCCCGCTGCAGCCCCTGACGTGCCCCGTTCGTCCGTATGAGCGCGTTGGCATTGATCTATACGGCCCACTGCCATACTCTTCTTCTGGTAACCGGTGGATAATTGTGGCAGTAGATTACCTAACCCGCTATGCCAAAACAGCAGCGTTCCCGCTTCCACGGCACGTGAGGTTGGTGCATTCATTCTGCACTCCCTAGTCCTACGGCACGGTGCACCACGGGAACTCCGAAGCGATAGGGGGCGAAGCGATGGCCCTCTCTCAGGCCATCGAAGCGCTCCTCGCAGAATGCAAAATTGTGCACCGCAACACATCCGCCTACCATCCCCAAACCAATGGACTGGCAGAAAGATTCAACCGCACGCTTGGGGACATGATCGCAAAGTATGTCGCTGCCCGACCATTCGAACTGGGATTCCGTGCTACTGTTCGTAACGTTCGCTTACAACACGGCCGTGCAGACCACTACAGGTTTTTCACCTTTCTTTTTGTTATACGGACGGGAGCCATCGTGTACACTGGATACCATCCTTCCCTACAGCCCTGATCCGTCCGAATGCCATCTCCTTTCCGACGCAACGCGCCATGCAGAAGAGTGCCGCCTGCTCGCACGTTCGTTTACGTCGAACGACCAAGCTCAACAGAAGCACCGTCATGACCAGGAGCACTCATCGATTTCTTACAGTGCTGGCGATCTCGTTTGGCTGTGGATACCATCTGCCACTCCTGGTCTTTTCCTCAAAGCTCCTTCTAAATATCACGGCCCCTACCGTGTCATCGATTCTTCCTCCCCCGTAACTACGTTGTAGAAACCACTGAAGCCAACGGAAGACCTTCGCCGTCGCGGCCGCGAAACTGTCCACGTCTCTCGCCTAAAGCCCTATTACGATGCCATTGTGCTGCACTCGCAGTAGGTCGCCAGGGTGGCTCTCTCTTCGGCGGAGGGTGATTGTATTGAAGAGAAGTAAAAGGACTAACGGACCTCGATCATCCAATCCCTGTTCGGGTATGTTCCGGAAGCATCAAGCGGGCATCATCTCTGTGCGTCCTTGTGGTCAGATCAGCGATGCCCTATCCGGTTCACCTGGAACAGACTGCGTTGCTTCCCGCCTCTCGCTTTTACTGCTTGTTAGCCATTAAACCGCTTTCAATATATATAACATATACATATATTATATATATATATATATATATATTATATATTTATATATATATATATATATAGAAAGATAGGTCAGCAGTCTACAACGCCAAAGGAGGCATAGGGGTGTGGTTAGACTCTTTTCTTTTTTATTACGGTTAATGAACTACACACGCCTTTTTTCGAATGCCTACCAATATACTCTCCTTCGCTTTCTGGGCGAGAAGAAAGAGCCAAGAAAAAGGGGACCTTCTTTTCATGCGTGACCCAGAGAGTGGGGACCGAACCCATTACGCCCTTTCGATTATAGTAAGGAAACATGTTGAGGAAATGCGAATGCCAGTTACCAATTCTCTTTTCTTTTTTATTACGGTTAATGAACTACACATTTTTGTTAAATATACAGAAGAAAGAAGAAAAAACAGCGCCCAGAGTGGGCGACTGTTACATGTCGAATCTCCAATTCGCTTTCTGGTTCTCCTTCGCTGGGGCTATTTATATTTACTAGAAGAGGGTGGTAGCGTATCACGGGGAGGGGACCTTCTTTTCAACCCCCGGGGCGTGACAATTGAGGTCATGAGCGGGTAACTGGCGGGAAGCCCTCTTATGCTACCTAGGCATCAAGGCTGCCAGAACCGAGACCCTCGCTAGGCTTTCGCAGAATAATATAGTAAGGAAATGAGGGCTCGTTGAGGAAATGCAGAAAGATAGGTCAGCAGTCTACAAACGCCAAAGGAGGCATAGGGGTGTGGTTAGGCTCTTTTCTTTTTTATTACGGTAATGAACTACACATTTTTGTTAAATATACAGAAGAAAGAAAGAAAAACACGCGCCCAGAGTGGGGACCGAACCCACGCCTTTCGATTACATGTCGAATGCCTTACCAATTCGGCTATCTGGGCGACTGTGTTCTCCTTCGCTTTCTGGGCTATTTATATTTACTAGAAGCGTATCTGACATTGAGGGTGGTAGCCAGCGCCACTCTGACTACACGCGGAGAAGGGGACCTTCTTTTCAACCCCCGGGGCGTGACTCCAACGTCTACAGCCTGTCATGAGCGGGTAACTGGCGGGAATCCCTCTTATGCTACCTAGGCATCAAGGCTGCCAGAACCGAGACCCTCGCTAGGCTTTCGCAGAATAATATAGTAAGGAAATGAGGGGCTCGTTGAGGAAATGCAGAAAGATAGGTCAGCAGTCTACAACGCCAAAGGAGGCATAGGGGTGTGGTTAGGCTCTTTTCTTTTTTATTACGGTTAATGAACTACACATTTTTTGTTAAATATACAGAAGAAAGAAAGAAAAACACGCGCCCAGAGTGGGACCGAACCCACGCCTTTTTGTTACTGTGTTCTCCTTCGCTTTCTGGGAATATACAGAAGAAAGAAAGAAAAACACGCGGAGAAGGGGACCTTCTTTCGCGCCCAGAGTGGGGACCGAACCCACGCCTGCCAGAACCGAGACCCTTCGATTACATAATATAGTCGAATGCAGAAGATAGGTCTTACAACGCCAAAGGAGGCATAGGGGTGTGGTTAGGCCTTTCTTTTTTAATTCTACACATTTTTGGCAGAAGAAAAAAGAAAAACACGCGCCCAGAGTATCCGAACCCACGCCTGGGCGACTTACCAATTCGTGGGCGACTTCTCCTTCGCTTTCTGGGCAATTTATATTTACTAGAAGCGTATCTGACATTGAGGGTGGTAGCCAGCGCCACTCTGAGTACACGGGGAGAAGGGGACCTTCTTTTCAACCCGGGGCGTGACTCCAACGTCTACAGCCTGTCATGAGCGGGTAACTGGCGGGAAGCCCTCTTATGCTACCTAGGCATCAAGGCTGCCAGAACCGAGACCCTCGCTAGGCTTTCGCAGAATATATAGTAAGGAAATGAGGGGCTCGTTGAGGAAATGCAGAAAGATAGGTCAGCAGTCTACAACGCCAAAGGAGGCATAGGGGTGTGGTTAGGCTCTTTTCTTTTTTATTACGGTTAATGAACTACACATTTTTTGTTAAATATACAGAAGAAAGAAAGAAAAACACGCGCCCAAAGTGGGGACCGAACCCACCCCTTTCGATTACATGTCGAATGCCTTACCAATTCGGCTATCTGGGCGACTGTGTTCTCCTTCGCTACATTTTCTTACTATATATATCTTATATATATATATATATATATATATATATATATATATATATATATATATACATACATATATATATTGGCTCAGCGGTGTCCTGTGCTTGTTGAAGTTTCTTTTAAGCTTTTGGCCCCCTCAAAAACGTGTCGCTAACACCTCGTGAGCTTCGTCATTGAAACGCGGTTCTGTCAGTGACGTTTTTTTCTCCTCCCGCCCGCTATCCCAGGTTTTATAACGATAACGCCTCGACAACGTCGAGGTGCACCATGAAGCGTAAAGAGAGGCGAAAATATGGTAGGTCGGTGAGCGTAGACAAGAGTGAGAGAGCGATTTGGTAGCCCTTTGCGGCCGTCCAAGCTCGGATGTATTTCCGGTCGATCAGCACCAGAAGCAATGCAGCACGCGCTTTCACGCACCAAATGGCTTGTTACTGACTGGAAACTTCGAGCACGGGTACTAACCTGGTTTCAACGTCGGCGTACACTTCAAGTACCATGCTATTGTCGCAAGAGTAAGGAACTCAAACATATCAAAAAACGGTCATGATTACAAAATCAACGCACTGTAATTATGCTACCTTGTATATTGATCCCCACAGCTGCGCCTTACCTATCATCAAGGAGTGTTATCTCAGCGGGCCATATTTTTATTTACTGTTGTGCATGTGCAAAGCCTATTCTTGACGGTCGTGTACGTTGTTTTGCAGATGCGCGATATAAAATGGCACATCTTCCCAATGCACATGGAGGGCGTCAAAGACATGGACTCCATTTTTGAAAAGGTAAACTTTGTAGCGGGGAGCATTCCCTATTCTAATGCGTACTCATCTCTCGCTTGATCTCCGCCGGAAACGCGTGCGAGCCTTCATGAGGTGAAATGGAAAAGGGGTTATGTGCGCGTTGGTAAAGAACAAAAAACATTGCGTCCCTGTAGGAGTTAAACTTCAGTTCCTGCGTTTGTTGAAGCTGCTTAGGAGTTACAGTTTTGTCATCGAAAACCCATGAGAAGAAATACCCATATCAAGAAATCTGGAACTAACCTTAACACATCATGTATCGGTAGCTCTGTATACAACAGCTTGACTTGAAACCCACAGGAACGTTGGCTGAAAATATTTCCCTTCTCAAGGGCACGAGAAATTATCTTGTCTCTATCCTTTCAGAGTAACGGCTACTTTCTCAAGGAAACAATGACGACAAATAACTGTGCGACATATCCTGCCATAGCTCAGTTAGGGGCCTCTGGCTTATTTCGCAGTCTGCAGGCGTGCTGGCATGTATTTATTGTGATAGGTTTCAAGAAATGCGGAGTAAAACTCGCTAAAGACAGCAAAGGGAGTGTATTTCGTGAAACTACGTTCTAGACTAGATATTTAAAAATGTTTTTTTCACAAATAGTGCCTATCGCATTCACAGCACAATCACCCAAAAAGCATTAGGTAAACAACTTAGCACTACATGCCTCCAAAGTACCAGTGAATGTCATACGCGGCAGTGCTTTGTAAACGTAGGAGGATAAACAAGCAGGTTATGCAGAAAGAACCGCCGCTGTCGCTGCTTCGTGGAAACACCAGACGGTGCATTAGTTTTCGATATCATTTGTTGCTGGCATCAAAAACGTAAATTCAAACCACGTCCAAAAAGCAGCATCGTGCAGGGGTGATAAGTGCCAGAGCCTAATTTACCGAACCAGATATATAGTGCTTTGTCTGATGATCTGTCGTAAATCTTGAGAGGGCGTGCTTTTGCAACTGAAAACACGGGTTTCACAAAACAGAAGAATTCTGGTTGTTTGGAAGCGAACAGAAGCTACATTTAACAAGGTTATTTGTCGTCATTTGCTGGGGGTGGCGTAGTATGGCGTTTGCAAAACCTTGTGTTCACATCCAATGCAATATCGTCCTAACGCGCACGTAGGGGCACATCACGACTTCTCAACTTCAAATTTTGAGGTGAAATGGTTCTTTCTTTTAGTGTACTCGCAGAATTCAACAACGCATCATCCAATCCCTAGAATGATGTTTGTCCCATCACAATTCGGACTTTTATGAAAAACAGCGCCCTTGATTTTCTCCCGAAGCCTAACTCAAAAGTCTTAGACAAGGCCGACGGCCACAATGAGATCGTGCACAGCAGCGCATGACGGAGAAAAAGCAGAGGCCATCCACCCTGATAAGCGTTCTCTAAAAATCTAAAAAGGCACTGCACTGCCAAAGCAAGGCTCCATTATCGCTTACCCACCGACAATGCAATTACAAATACGTTCCGGATTTCACTCCTTCATTGCCCATGGTGTTTTGTGAGCCCCGCTGATTTTTTAAAGTACATGTAGGGTTGTGGGCCTCGCTTGTCTGGCGTTCGCTTTTCCTAAAAGACTTTTGTCACATAGCTGTGCATGTTTTCTGTGATTTACGCAGACTTGGAATAAAAACTGCTTCCGTAGTCGAAGGTCTTTGAGATAAGAGCAGTCACATTGAGGGACAAGCGCTGAGTACATCCTGCAAATTGCACGACGCGGAATTACTTGGCCTTTTTTACCGTCAGGAATGAACACCAGATGCTTTTTTTAGGGAGGGGAACTGCACAGAAGGTGGTAATTATGCAACTGGATAAAATGTATTGCAACCAAATGGAAAGTTGAGATAGTTGGTATGTATTCATGTTGAAATGTAACAGTGCCAGTGAAAGACGTGGGACACAGAAGAAATTTACAAGACGGTGCCCGTCTTGTGAATTTCTTCTGTGTCCCTCCCCGTTTATTACGTTGTTACATTTCATCATAAATAAATTGTAGTGCCGGCGGTCTTTGTCGGATGTCTGTGAAGTAGGCTTTGCAGGTGCAGTGCAGAGTACTGGTATAGTCCCAGTATAGTCCGAGCAGCGGCATCTTAATTGTGCTGCAGCAAAATGCACAGTTGGGCTAGTTGGTGGCTTTTCAAATTGGTGGTCAAGATGAGCAGCCACGGATAGATTACACGACTACTAATAGCAACCAATAGATTAAAGTAGTAGTTCTGTGTCGTATTTTCTCCCTCGTCCCTGTGTTGCGAGAGCTTTGACCACCAATCTGAATTGTGCGTAAGCATTGTGTCGAAGGAAACAGCTACTATAGATGCTGGTATACTGAACTAGACGGGAAAGCAGTCAGCACAAAATAAAGTTAATAAACATGATTTATCATGCTTGCAGGCCAGAAGGAAGAGGTGAACTGGAAATAAACCTACATGCTAGAACTAAATACATTGAAGGAGCAATAATAAATAGAAATCTAACTCCCGTACCAGATTTCTTGCTACGGACTTCTACCAGACTTCTTGCTACGGTTATCACAAGCCAATGTTCTTTCAACATTCACGCTAGAAATTCCCTTTTGGTTCAGCTTCTTGGATTCTGACTCATTCATGACGATATTAAGACATAATTTAGCCGTTGCGGGGGGGTTGGCACCTAGAATATTGTCTAGCTGTAAGTGGGACAAAATGCGAAAGTAACGCAGGAGTCTTTCAGGGGTCCTTTAGGAGCGTAACCTTCGTAACTGACGAAACACTTAAGTACAGGCCAGAATTGGGACATAGTAGGAGAAAAAAACCTTCTTATGCCAAACAGAGAAATCGCATAGAAAAACTACGGCAAACCGGTCAGAAGCTGCGTTTGCTACTGCAAGTATCTCACTCGTTATTATTAGAAAGGTTAAGCACCTGAGCATTTCATGAGGAACGGGACCTCATTCCTTATATTCGCTAGGTTTTGTACGGGTGGTCATTCCGTCTGGACTGAAATCGCGGCTTCGTTTCTTTATAAGGACGTGCATCCGCGTTTTTCCCTAAGAACGTTTACTACAAGATGCTGAGTTTTCGGGGTGCACTCGGGAACATTTGAGCACAAGCTGCTTCAGCTCTGGGAGCACCGAAGGGTTCTGTCCGCCATTTCAAAATACACCGACCTAACAACGCTAAACTTTTTTTTAGAACTTCTTAGCAAAACCTCTTATTCTCCTTTCCTCCCAGTCTCAAAATTTAGTAAATTTATTAATCTCACAATCATGACGCTTTGAAATGACTTCTCTGTGCGCAATAATGGCTGCTCGTCTCGCATAGTTTTCTACACTTTTAAATTTCTGCCCTTCAAATTTTTGTACGGCACTTAACCTTCAACTAAGGATTTCATAAAGTGAAAGAAATCATTTGCTCCGACAGGCTCGTGACATCAGCTCATCTCGTGTACTGGACGGCTTCTTCACACTGTCTTCGTTGGCACTGCAAAGCCATTGGTCACTGACGGCGCCACCACCACAGAGGTATACTGCTCGGAATGCTCTGCCTTCAGCGCGTACTCCCGGCACGTGTTTTCCATACTGTCTTCGCTTCCTACAAAAATGGTGCACGTGTAACGTCTTAGAAAGTGTCAATTAATAGGTGTTATTGCGCCAGCTAGCGATAATTTTGTCGCTAAACTCCTGCTACACGAAAAACTAACATTTAAAATATGAACAGCGCATGACGGTAAGCGTGAAAGTTAAGCCGAAAGTCATTGTGCTTCTAAATGTGGTCCTACCGAGCTTCTTTGGCAACTTAAAATATGTGGCCAATCTGCTGGCTGGCCTCCATAAACAACTTACGTGGAATTTCGGTTAGGAATATCCAGAATATTATCCGACGTTATCTGTAATACATGTTATCTTACCAGAGAACAAAACGCTTACTGAAAGTAAATGAAAAAAATGTTTTTTTTTCTCTAGAGGCTCAGTTTGTACGCACTGCCAAATGGCAGGTCGTATTAGGGGATACACACCAAAATGATTAGTGACGCTTACTTTGGACCTCCCCAAACATGGACATTTTCCTCGAGACCATGCTCTTTCGTCGGTGTTTTCCTTAAATGATTCCTTTTGTTTGCAGCTGGACGTTCCTGGACGTGTCTCCCTTCTACGACGTCTTTAGAAATATTTTAGGTAATAAGTGTCTCTTCAATTCGCCATGTAAGAGAAAAGTTGAGCCCGCTTTCCAGCTCGTAATCTCGGCTAAAAGAGTAACGCATTTGTTGGGTGGCTGGACTTTGCTGTCGAGATAAGTGATAACAGCTTGGAATTTACCTACTGGTATACAATTATAATCATTACTGTAAATTCTATCATCATTAGGTAACATCTTCCTTCCTAAACCTTTATCTTTGAACCTGGATTCTACGCCTCTAACGATTTCTTGCTTTCTATAAACAACCTATGATTGGCACCGGCGCTCGGCTGCCGGCGCCAGTTTAAGCATGAAAGGGAAAGAGAGAGACTAATTGTGTATTTTTATTAGAAATCCGCAGTTTCTGGGACAACGGAATAAAAGTAGCAGAGAATGATCGTTTATTTATTTCTTTGTTGTGTTGTAGATGTCACGGTCTTCGAATTCGACATATCTATGCTTTCAAATCTCCCATTTTGGCACATAGAGTCCCAAATTTCAACATTCATTTAGCTTGACCACCCTCCCTGTCCCGTGTACGCAAATAGACTCGGAGCCCAAAATGTTATCAAGGTTCAGAGAAGCTTCTGTCATTGCTGAGGCACAGTGAACGCCTATCCAGCATCTTCTTCGCTTCCACCGGCACGTTCTCTATTCCTCCCACAATGCCGAACTGACCCCCGAAAACTAGCCGACGCGGACAAATGGCCCATTCACTGTTCAGAGTCAACGGTGGCATTTTCTTTAAAGGGGTTCTCTGTACTAGACGCTTCCTGTTCTGACGTCAGTCTCATTTATGAGCCATCTTCTCTCCACTTCTCAAATTTTCTTTGACTCACTTTCGTCTGCCTTTCTCTTCTAGAAAAGCCTATGAGAGTGCGCTTAGTCTCCTGTTGTATAAGCAATTCACTGAGAGTGTGCTTAGTTTGCAGAGCGACGCTCTTTAAAAAGAGGGCCGTATTTCCCCGATAAGTCTGTGAAATCAAGAACAGCGCAAACTTGACAGGACGAAAAGCCAACACGAGCGCTTTCTTGAAAAAGCGCTTGTGTTGTTGCCTTCTATTCGTCCTTGTCATAGTAGAAGATTTTTATTGCACAACTTAACACCTGAGGCAATCCAAGAGTTAACAAAAAAGGTCAGAAGCTAAACGAAACCATCCTAAAGAATAATAGACATTTTTTAATGTCTCCGATGTCCATACCAGAATTGGGATTAGTGTCTGCAGAGACACCACGCCGGATTTCAGGTTAACATACCATGTCGAAGAACCCATTTGGGAATGGCTGGAGGAAACACTGGTCAGTGACCTTTTTTTATACAGCTGCTGCTTCCCCTTAACAGACCCGGACAACAAAAAACAGGAGCAGCCCGCATTACTGATTGGCGGAAATTCAGAGAGACGACACCAAGAGGCCTTACTGAAGAAATCGAGAAATTGACCGAGCAGATTCTGGAAGCAGCAAAAAAAACACACTATGGAGCTAATACTAGCGCAGGACTGCCCGTCCATAGATGTCCATCTTATGCTCCTTTGTGAAGCCCTTTGGGGGTATCACAAAACTGTGGCCGAAACGTAGAACAAATCAAAAGCTTGTCCTTATCCGTATCCTTATCACTCAACCGACCCAGGAAGGAACCGCTATGCAAGAGAACTATGTAAACGAAATTGGCCTCAATGTTGCACGATGCTCCAGGGCACCCTTGGAACTCGTCGCATGTGGCATCTCTTTCGCTCCCTAATGGGTAGGAAGGAAACCAAATCAGCCACGTCGCATCAACTTAAACGCCTCTTTCTTAATTATCAAGGCACAGATGAAGTTTCCTGGAAGAAATAAGGAAACCATGGTAACACCCAAGTGACCAGACCTGAGTCCCCCGGGAACAAATGGCCCACATTTTAGGCCATGGGCGCTCGAAATCATGAAATGGATGCTGCATTCACCATATCTGAAATTGCAGCAGCGGTCCGAAACTTTATCCGCAATACTACACCAGGAAATAACAAGATTCGAAACAAGTTGCTATAACCTTTTGGCACCACGGCGTCGGAGGCCCTATTAGCATACAGAAACAACTTTGGTTTGCCGACAAGCTCCCATCCCAGAGGAAACACGCCGTCATTACTTTGATACCAGAACCCAATCCGCACAAAAGATGCATACTAGCCTTAGGTACCAAAAGTGCGTTTGATAATGTCAACCACCAGGACATCCTACGGATTAGCACCAATTTCCTGTGGGCAGATACTATATAACTATGTTGCGGCCTTCCTGACAGGACGCCCGGCAACCATCGCAATCGCACCTCCGTTCAACAACATTTAAAACGATACCGAGGGGAACTCCACGAAGTTTGCTGATATCACCACTCCAATGGAATATACCATTGAAAGATTTCCCTTGGATACTCAATGACATCCCGCATCTACGGCATGCACTTTCCGCTGACGGCTTAAGTTTTGGGCCCCCACGGGATCGATAGGAGAACAGAGACGCCCTGCAATTAGCCATCGGCACAGTACAAGAATACCCTCGAGCCTGTGGGCTACAATGCGCCTCAGAGAAATCAGCTTTGCTTACATTAACCTCTGTGAAACCCCTCAGAGAGAGAAAAACATCCCTGAGCCATAACTCAGAATACAGGGCAAATTAGTTCCGGCCGTGCCCCATCACCGTATTTTAGGCCTTGTGATTCCCAAAAAATGGCTCAGGACTCCATACAATAGCCCCTTTCAACCGAACCCTCAGTTAGCTAACGTATCTTATACATCGCGTATCAAATATAAGGTTTGGCTTGCTAGATTAGGATACAGGCGGATCATACAAGCATCTGCTCATCAGCAGGATCGCATATGGCACTCCATATCTTGCCCTTAAAACAACACACAAGACAACAATGAATACTATCATTCGACAAGCTTACAACATCGCTGAGGACTGCCATCAAAGCCATCCCGGAAATGTATTCCCAGTTGCTCCAACTAAGAGTACATAATACTTGGAAGGAGATAGCGGAGCACACCGCACATCTGAGTTTGAACAACTGAATCAATAGCTCCCGCGGGAAGGAATACTTTAGGATAAATACAGAATATGCGACGCCACCCATGCAAAACCGCAGGACAGGTGGTCCATTACAGATTCGACAGCCCATTCGAGTTCTACGAATACCACGTAACATGCACCCCGTTCATAACTAGGTACACCGCATCCCCAGAACTAAAGCCGTGAATGCAAAGTATAAAAATAACCCATCAATAACATGCAGCGGCGCAGCCGTATAGCCAAACCAATCAGCACACGTCACTGCGTTGTTGACGCGGTGGGTAAGGAAAGGACAGCTGTGACTGTACGCACAAGGCACGACCACAACCAAAGCTACAGAAGAAGGTTCGATTACCCTGGCTGCCGCAGCCAGCCAGGACTTCATCAAAATGCTAACTGACTTGCAAGTGGCAAGTAGAAGTTATAGCGGAGGCGCATCACTACGCCCGCACTGAACGTTCTTGAAACAGTTGCAGAGCTACGTAACCTACACATCATCTGGGTTCCTGGGCACGAATACATCGATGGTAACGAGGCGGATCACGCCGATAGCTGCGCGTACATACACCGGGCCCTTACCCGCGACAGAACGATCACCGCTGTCATCAAAGGGAACCCACTTCTGTGGTATTCGGACGTCCTGGCACTTTATAGACTTGGCAGAAAAAATTCCCACCACCTTATCCTCGATTAACTAGACAAGAAAATAACACACTCCCCCCACCCCCAACAATCACTTCCTCCTCCTCGTTCGGCCATTTCATACAAATTGCTAGCCCCACAGCACCCTCCTCCATTCTATCTACACCACTGAGTATCCCTCCCTTTACAATTTTTGTACCTACGCCCGGCACCCTTTACCACCAGGTATGGGAGGGCCAACAAACGCCAGACCTACCCTTTATCCCCTTCCTATCTTTTGAGCTGTGGATGACGGCTTGCTAAAAAGGACCCGGACGGCAAGTCGCAGCCTCGGTATCCCGTAATGGGCATGCCATCCACCGGGCGAGAGTACAGTTGCGAGCAACGCTCATCAATGTTATCTCTCTATAGTTCCGTCAGGTCCACGCGGTTCTATGATTACGAATGGAGCAGATCTCGTCCATTAATTTCCACAAATCTTCTGCACTTTTCCCATCTCGAGCAATTGATTACTCGGTCGCTGCCCCCTGCAAGAAACTCATTTGGCAGCGGAAGCAAATCTCGACGCACGGGCGTTTTTGCCCTTTTGTTGCCATCTAATAAGCAACCGCAGTGGCCGGAAATCAAACCCGCATCCTTAGTCGCGGCAGTACACCGAGAAAACTAGGTTTCTGACAGGAGCTTCGAAATTCACACTCGGTAAAACTTTTCTTCTTTGTTCTTTGCAGTCGTTCCCTTTACGTCTGTGCAGAAGCCCTTTCTATACGAAAACCTGTTTCCGTAAGTCCTCCAGCTTTACATTTTTTAAGAACAAGTCATTCCAAAATTCACAAGGTCACGAGGTCTACTCCACAGGTGAAATCACAACGGGCAAATTAGATCGCTGAATAGCGGAGGCCTCATGGACCATTTGGGGCCGAGGGCTTGTCAAGTAATGAACTATGCCGATTAGGCAAATATCTTGCAAATCTGGACTTGGCACAGTTTGAAAGGTTCACCATGGCATTCCTTGGGTCCGAGATAAAATTTGTGATCAAGCGATTAAAGGTGTGTGAAAGTGCTGCTTGTAGTAGGTGGTACCATTCGTAATACTCTAATGATGCGTTATTGCACGTTTGGTTATCTCTAAAGATTTCGTACAGAGAGTGGTTGTAAGTGATCCAAGACTACCGAAATTCAGCACACGGTTGTAACAAGCATATAGCTCTTGATATATACTCCAGTCAAGCAAAGTAAACCTACAGACAGTCAATTATAATTTTTGTCCATTGCGATAGCTCAAAACACAAGCCAATATGAACAATAAAGCAACAAATGGTGGTAGGATTTTTGCTGCTAGCAAATGCAGGGGAAAGGGGGTTGAGCGAAGTGATGAGCGGAAACACCAGATAAACTATATTTTTGATTTAACGAGAATTTCAGGGTTAATGTTTTATAAATTCATCTAACAAATAACTCGAAACTGTACTATGTAATATTATTACCAAAGAAAGAATCGGCAGCACTGCGAAATGTCAACTTTTTATAGGCAGACACATCTACCCTGCTGATACCTCTGCCGATGAAACTGATAGCATCCTTTACCCGGTGCGCAAGCTTGTGGGTTGATTCAGATTTATACTAGGTGCGCACGCATTAGATGATTTGACTTGCCTAAATGTACCGTGTTCTGTTGGATGTACATGGCAGGGTGGCGAGTTGGGCGAGTTGGTGTACTTGCATCTTGGGGAACAGCTCGAACTAACAGGGACACAAAAAAGAAAGAAGTGGACAGGACTTGCGCTGACTTTCCACTCGATTTATTGGAAAAGACGTAACTACTTATACATACACAGAATCCTCCTCCCCCACCACGCCACGTGCCCACACCAGCCAATGACATACTATCAAGACCAAAACACTCCACTGTTGACAACGCACATTTCTTAACACTGGAACACCTTATCGCGACGACCGCTCCAAATAACCAAATTCTTTTTCGTGCAGGACAACTGATGTTTCACTGATACAATCTCTCCCCCACTTTCTGATGTAGTATGATTCCATCAACTCTCTAGTACGCCTGTCTTTATACTTAAACAAGATATCTGTCTCGCGGAAAAGCGGATAGCATCGGTGCTCACACGTGCGGCAATGTTCGGCCAGACGTGCGTAATCATCTTTTTTAAGCTTGTTGCGATGCTCCAATAATCGAACGTTTAAGCAGCGACCTGTTTGACCAACATACACTTTTCCGCAAGATAAAGGAATACCCTTTGTACCATGCTCTGTGGCTGTTGTTTACAAGATTCCTTTATCTTGCGGAAAAGTGTATGTTGGCCAAACAGGTCGCTGCTTAAACGTTCGATTATTGGAGCATCGCAACAAGCTTAAAAAAGATGATTACGCACGTCTGGCCGAACATTGCCGCACGTGTGAGCACCGATGCTATCCGCTTTTCCGCGAGACAGATATCTTGTTTAAGCATAAAGACAGGCGTACTAGAGAGTTGATGGAATCATACTACATCAGAAAGTGGGGGGAGAGATTGTATCAGTGAAACATCAGTTGTCCCGCACGAAAAAGAATTTGGTTATTTGGAGCGGTCGTCGCGATAAGGTGTTCCAGTGTTCAGAAATGTGCGTTGTCAACAGTGGAGCGTTTTGGTCTTGACAGTATGTCATTGGCTGGTGTGGGCACGTGGCGTGGTGGGGGAGGAGGATTCTGTGTATGTATAAGCAGTTACGTCTTTTCCAATAAATCGACTTGAAAGTCAGCGCTAGTCCTGTCCACTTCTTTCTTTTTGTGTCCCTGTTAGTTCGCGCTGTTCCCCAGATGGGTGTACATGGGTCAGATTGTTTTATTTTGCACCTACAGAGGGTTTTGCTCCACCGGTACAGCTCTTTTTCCTTCTCTCGCACCGGTGCTGATCCCCGCTGGAATTGCGAATATGCATACGCACAAACACTAGCGCGTTAATCCACACACGAGACCTCCCTCACGCTCAACCCTACCTCCCACCCAGATTCAGTGCCTAAACCCAGAGAGAAATGATCCAACAGTGAACCGTTCGTCTCGGTGGACGTTACATCTCGATGGACCTTCTGACTCGGTAGATCTTCCATCTCGGTGGATATTCGGACTCGATTGGATCTTTTGTCTCGTAGGACCTTTCGTCGTGCAGATCACATGACCGACTGGATCTTCTGACTCGATGGACCTTCAGGCCACAAGAGCTGCCCAGGCGCGGCGCGTACTGACTACTTGGGTTTTTTTAGAGTGAAGCTGATAGCTTCTGCTTGCTCGGCAAATTTCCTGTTGTAAGCAAAAACGCCACGCAGCACCCAGCAGTTCTCGCCCAAGACGCCGAGGGCATGCGTCAGTGTAATCAAGGGTGCAGCCTACAGCTCAGTATTAGTGTAAAGAAAAAAACCACAAAACAACATTGCAACCGCATGATGACGGTTGTTGAATCTCCCAATGGGTATGCGCCACACCATCACCATCATCGTGGGACCGTGTTGGTAAAGTTATCGTCCCCGCGAAGGGCAGCCATGTTCACGGTCTGCCTTGCGTCGTTCTTCCGTTAACATTTTCTGGTGCCGCTAAACCCGGGAGGATGACCGCACACGACGAAGGAGACCACCGACGTCCCCTCCGGCTTGAGGTACCCAGAACCCCGTTCCGTTGACTGCTGTTTCGGCTGATGACACCGCCCTCAGCCGGAGGTCGGCATGGCTGGCCCAGACCGTCAAGTGACGACCGACAGTAAGTGTCGAATGTAAGTGTCGAATGCGCCGGCAGCAACGATCTCGCGTCTTCGCAAGACTGCTCAAGACAAGCTCAAGAATGAGCTTCTAGAAGCTTCTAGAACCCCGTCTCAAGCTCCGCATGACTTGCAAGCGACCATTGACCTGCTGGAGAGCAAAGATGCCACAACGTACGAGATAGATCAGAACATTATCGACCTTATCGACCATGAGGAAGTCGAGCGCGAATACTTCGAGGCCTTGGCGTACCGAGGAGGTATATGCCGCGCCATCAACCGGCTCCACAATGCCTTGAAGGTCTCAGAGGCGTCCGGCATGAGAGGCACCACCAACGCCACTCCTAGCAGGCCAAATTTCCCTCGACCACTCACCATTATATCGAACGGTGTTCGAACGGCAACTCGTACAGGTGACCCCTCTCACATCGACTTACATACATCAACCTTGCAATTTGACCCACCAACGCTGAGGTTAGCACGGCTAAGATTGCGTCGCCTCAACTGCAGAGGCTTGGGAACCATTTGCAGACGACGTCCCGTGATCACACCGACTTGTCCGACATGCAGCGGAAAGAGGATTTGACGTTCACGCCCATCACGCGGGGAAAACCTACCAAACCCATTTTGCCGCTTCCAGCACATCGCGACGTCCACAACCTCGACTTGTAGCAACGGGAGCCCAAGAGCTCGCCCGCAGAACTGCTCCGAGGCGGCTGTTCAAGAAACTGTTCAGTCCAACACGACGTGTGACGCGAGGATGCGCTTTTTGCCTCTACGAGAACGCGAGAATACGATAGAGCCCAATACCCTGAGCATTTCGTCCACTAGCGCCCCTGAAGTGTCCGTCGAGGAACAAGCCATCGTAACAGCCGAAGCTTCACCTTTCCTAAATGACGACGTATCTTCGAGCGTACCCACGAACGATAAGCGTGGTGTACATGATAAAGCACCTGTCGCCGTCAAAGAAGGTTCAGCGACAGTAACCCGAGCAGACGACAGAGAACGTGAAGTCGAAGATGTGAAAGAAAAGGTCGAACCGTCAACCGTATGTGCTCGATTACATCTTTGTTCCCGACTTCATGAAGGTGAATCCTTACCGGACCTTCCTGGAAGCCAGTCCTTCCGTGTTACTGAGCGTGGAAAGTCTAAACCACCCTTGATGACCCTTTCTCGTCCCAGCGAGCAGACGCGGACGCCTGGTCCGAGATCAGCCGACCCATATGCTGACTTGGTTCTCATCAAGAAAATGTGCTCGCTAGAGTCGGAAACCGATAAAATGCAAACGCGGGGCAGGCACAGGACCGACCAGAATCCACCGACCGACTCGTTGCATCTTAGCTGCAGGTGCAATGAACGCTTGAGACTTTCACAGGCAAGCGCACAACCGTCATTTGGAGTATTGCTGCAGGCGGCGTTTGGCTGTACTGCGAGACGATGGATGCACCGCAGACAAAAAAAGGAACAGGATTTCCGGGCAGCTACCAGGATTTGGACCGGAAACAAATTGTTAGCATGGTGGATTGCGTTCGGCGTCCGTACAGCGTTTCTATTTAAGGCCCGATACGAACGTGCGGGCGCGGGAGGATGTTGAATCTCCCAATGCGCCACACCATCACCATCATCGTGGGACCGTGTTAGTAAAGTTATCGTCCCCGCGAAGGGCAGCCATGTTCAGGTCTGCCTTGCGTCGTTCTTCCGTTAACAACGGTTAAGTCGCCGGTGATCAATATAACACCCCCCCTCAAGTCTTCTGATAAAGATTAGTATTGCAGCTTCTCTCGAAAAGGGAGAAGGGTTGACGTCATTCGAGGGCTACCGCATGCGTCAGGGTAGGCAGGACCTAACAGTTATTACCCAAGGCGCTAGCGCACGCGTGAGGGCCAAGCATTTGCCGCCACAGAAGTCGAGCGCAAGCGACAGGCCCACCGAGATGGCGAGAAACATTTCGGACCCTCCTCCATCACAATTTGTAGTGGTTTACAATAGCTTCGCGGGACATCCTATTTGGCAGGGCGGCATAGCGGCGATTTTTTTCGCGCTTCACTGTCGTTCGTTCTCTCTTTCTCGTCTCCCCGCTGTATTGTCTGTTCTCCAGGCAAGCGCACAACCGTCATAGGCTGCAGACACGCGCACACTCTATTTGTGATCGA
>CM023450.1:194949892-195087087 GCA_013339765.2 Haemaphysalis longicornis | reverse complement strand
ATGCCAACCTCAAGAACTGCACAATATTTCAATGGAATGCCCGCGGCTTGCGCTCAAAACTTGCCGATTTTCGTCAACTCGTACAGACATATCAATTCCCGTTTATTGTAATCTCGGAGTCCCGCGTTGGCCATCAATTTCGTCTCAAAAATTACTATTTTTCTGCATTTGCACCGCTTTACTGGCGTCAGCCACCTACTGATAGGTTTTCGCAAAGATATACAGGCTGCAGCAGTTCCCGTGCCACCTCAGGAGAGTGAGGATATGTGTGTGCGCCATTACTGTGATAGGGGCTCAACGGTTTACGTTTGTTGCCGCCTACCTAGAACCACGTGCGCCCTTTGATGTTTGCCGGCTTGAAAACGTTATCCCCCAGTACATCCCCACCCCACATAATCTGCGTAGACTTCAACGCACACAATAAGATATGGGGAAGTGCACGAACGAATTCTCGTGGAGCAAGGCTTGCGGAACTACTCATAAAAAAGGGGTATTGAACCACTAAATGACGGCAGCATTACTTATCTAAAAAATCCCTCACTCAGCAGCCTGCATCCATATTCGTTTGCCTCCAACAGCTTCATCCCAAAGTTTACTTGGTGTACTGACCTGGAGACAAGAGGCAGCGATCACTACCCAATTTTAATATCTTGCCAAGACGTAGCTGTGTCTAGACGTGAAATAAAATTCAGGCGCACAGACTGGAAAGCTTTCAAAAACCGTGTCGACGAGGAGGTCACCGCCGCCACTTCCGACAAAGACCTAATACCAACTATGGCTAGTTGTCTCAAAGAGTCCTCGAATGTCGTGAGGAGGCGCTTAGATGTTCAAAAAATATGAAGATATATGAACGGCTACGTGCTATCCGTAGGCGCGATGAGCGGAAGGCTCGCCGTACAAAAGAAATAGAGGATCTGAGGCAGGCTCGCAAAGCTCAAAGACTTGTGAGACGCTACTTGGAAAAGTTAAGTCGACAACGGTGGCGCGATTTCTGCACTAAATTAGATGTGCACCAGCCTCTCTCCCGGATATGGCGGGTCATAAAGGTCATGCAGAACGACAGCAGCAGCACCTTCATTACATGAGGGATTTCCCAAAAAGAAGCGGCTGAAGGGTATTGTAGGCTCCTGTCTACGATTTCTACGCCTCAAGTGTCCCCTCAGCGTGTTCCTGACGCAGCGCCACCAACCTCTCTGCCCACCCTGGACCTTCCATTTCGATAGGCGAGCTGAACGCGGCCATCTCAAACGTGAAGAAACGGTCTTCTCTAGGTTACGACGGCATAACATATGAGGCAATTTTCCAACTCAAACACTCCGCTTACGCCTTCTGGAGTGTTACAACTCAACATGGCTGCGTGGTACTGTACCTGCAGAATGGAAAACAGCCAAAATTACAGCCATCTAAAACCCGAAAACAACCAACTCGACACGAATCTTTTCGTCCTAGCCCTACTAAGCTGTACCAGAAAAATCATGAAAAAATGATCTTTAAAAGAATGACCTGGTACATCGAAAGCAGGAAGCTTTATTCCGCCTGAAATGAATGGCTTTCGTGAAAACCGGTCTGCCATCGATAGCATCCTTGCTCTTGTGGCGTCACTATACCAACTGTGGTTTTCTTAGACATAAAGGCGGCATTTATTCGGTTTTTCATACAGCCATTCTTGAGTCCCTTGCTGGTCTTTGTTTTGGTGGGAGGTTGTATACATAGATATCAAGCTACCTCGAACGATGACAACTTTTTATGAGTACATCGGAAGGCCCTACTTCATGTCACGTTATCGAGAAAGGAGTACCGAAGGAGCAGTTTTGAGCCCTCTGCTGTTCAACATTGCGCTAATCAACTATAGCGTGGTCTTCCTCCTGGCGTGAAAGTAACAATTTACGCCGATGACATTTGCATTTGGAGTGCAGCAAAGTCACGTCGCCATACACAAAATAGGCTACATAAAGCTCTAAAAATTATATCTGACTACCTTGCGCCCAAGGGTCTCCGTCTCTCGCCTGAAAAAAGCGTAGCCAAGGCATTCACCCGCAAGCGGATGACTCAATTCCCTTTAATTCCTTGGGGGTCATCGCCTGCATTATGTGCGCACCCAAAGATACCTCGGGATAACTCTGGACAGGAACCTCTCGTGGGCCCCTGAGCTCCACAGACTACGTACTCGAGTTTCTGCAGTGTCGCAAGTTATTGGGTACCTTGCCGGCAGTCGCTGGGGCAGTGACTGTCGATCGATGGTGCTGCTCTGCAAGGCTTATGTCGATGGCTTGCTACGTTACAGCCTACCTGTTTTACAGCGGCTGTCGACTTCAAGCAAAAAGCAGCTTGACGGAGCAAGAAATAATTGTCTGCGCGCCTGTCTCGCCTGCCTAAGGGCACTTCGTGCACTGGTACAGTTGCGGAGGCTGGTTGCTTGCCCTTGGATGTTCTCCGGCTGCAGGAAACAGTTCGAATATACCTGAGGCATTGGTTGCACTCACAAACCAATTTCTCGACCCGTAATGTACAGCGCAACAAAATTCCAGCTTCGCAAAAACGATAAATTTATAAACATTTCTGTACCCCTCAAGCAAAACAAAACTATGCCGTCTGATTTCCTCCCTGGACTCTCTCACCCCTGTGCATAAACATTAGCATACCTGGTCTCAACTCAAGAAAACTCTGCCCCAATTTTGCCTCCTACAACTCGCGCTTGCCCACATCAATGCCCGATATTCACATATGGCCCACATTTTTACTGACGGCTCAACTACGCCTCACGGTAGTTCTTCCGGCGTCTTCATTTCGTCGACCGGCAAAGTCTTGTCCTACCGCCTGGAACGAACAACCTCATCCACGTCTGCCGAGCTCCATGCACTTAAACAAGCCCTGCGCTACATTCTTCGTCAGCCACAGCCGAATGGGCTATATTCACGGACTCGAAGGCCGCGTTGCAAACCTTACGGCGTGCCAGCTGCTTCAGCCTTCACGAGCATGTATCCCGTGACGTCACTTTACTGCACCATCTCGCCTACGTCGCCGGTCACCAAGTGACCCTACAATGGGCCTGCACATTGCGGCATTCTCGGCAACGAGAAAACGGATGAGGCAGCTCGCAGATGCCTACAGCTGCAAAATGTAAGAAAGACTTTTTTTCACAAAGCACGAGGCCGCAGCGCTAGGGAAGAAGCTTGCCTTATAGGAACGAAACCGCCTCTGGTCTTTTCCTGAAACTCGGCACCCTTTCCTGCACCATATAGACCCTGGACTCAGAATGAGGCTACCAGAGCGGATTCCACGTAAGCTTGAAACTTTACCACCGGTTGCGTCTCAACGCAGCGCTCACGAACTCTTACCGCCATCGCCTCGGTCTAACTGCAAACCCCTATTGCGATAATTGTGGATTGCCCGAAACAGTAGAGCACGTCCTTCTAGAGTGTCCGGCATACATCCAAGAAAGAACTCACCTCGCAGAAAAGATTGAGTGCCTCAACAACGAATCTATATCTTTGAAAGGTCTCCTTGGACCCTGGCCCTCTCCATCGTCCCAGAGAAAAGTGTTGGTTGCTTTATTTGACTATTTACACGGAAT
This sequence comes from Haemaphysalis longicornis, assembly GCA_013339765.2. Lineage (NCBI taxonomy): Eukaryota > Metazoa > Arthropoda > Arachnida > Ixodida > Ixodidae > Haemaphysalis > Haemaphysalis longicornis. The sequence continues at coordinate 195,083,513 of CM023450.1, read as the reverse complement.
CGGCCTCGCAGAGACAATTTAGAACTTTACGTGTCAGATCGTGTGGACTTTTAAGTCACCACGCAAAGCTTCGTGTTCACTTTTTCTTTAATTTCCTATTTCCCCTCTTCTTCTGCCTAGTCTTTTAGGGCCTTTACTCCCTTCTCATCCCCGCAGAGTAGCATGCAGGCGGGAACATGCCGGCAAACCTCTGGCTTTCATCTAATAAAGAGCTCTCTCTCTCTCTCTCTCTCTCTCTCTCTATCGGTCCTATGCACACTTATCACTTTTCCACAAACTTTACAATCACCCATCATTACATGACAGTTTTTTTTATCCCCCCTGTTCCATCTTTCCACGCCGTGATCATCCTAACAAAGTTAAGCGCCCGCTATCTCGCACACTTCGTTTCGCTCAGTCATTCATCCCGCGCACTATTATTGAGTGGAACAGTTTACCCACACACCATTGCCACCGAGACAGACTCGGCTAAGTTTTTAGAGCTCATGCGCACTACGTGATTAACTATTTTTTTTGCTTTTGTTCTTTTGTTTTTATTTCTCTCTTTCTAACTATTGCATAACGCCGAGCAATTGCTTGCCGTATTCAAGGTTTGCGTTTTGTTGCTGTTGTTACGTTGCAATGTATCTTGTTGTACTGCTTTTTTCTAGTTATTTTTCTTTGCTTTTTTGTTGTTGTTTTCACCCCATGTTGTATTGCCCCCCCCATGTAACACCGTCTTCTAGAGGGCCTTCAGAGTAACCTAAATTAAATAAATTAAATAATAAATAAATAAATAAATAAATAAATAAATGAATAAATAAATAACTAAAAGAAACCATAATTGATTCTCTCACAGCGCCACAATACGTTTATTACATTATGTGCATCCTTAAGAATTGGCGCATCGTCGGTTCCGCCAGCACCTTTGTATCGTTACGAAGAAGCGCGGTAGGGTTGTTATGCTTACTTCTATTGTCCTTGTTTCATGTGCCTACATCAAAGACTATTTCTTGAAACGCAACATAAGCTGGAAGTGCAAAGTGCTCCCGCAGAGGGGAGGCATTGGTATTTTAAATGATTAGCGCCCGAGGACAAATGCACCCCTCCATAGTAGCAGCTCGGCATGGAGTCAGATATAGAAACCGACACAGCGAGAAAACGTTTAGGGTGCAGCAATTAAGCTCCCCCTCCTGTGGTTTCAGTTGTTCCTTGTAACCGAGCGAACTATGGGGACACCGACGACAGACGAGGCCGAACGAGCACGAAAGCGAAGAAGGAAAGACGGCGCGAGACATTCTTTCCAACGGCAACGCCCTGCCAGATAAACGACAGAACGAAGAGGCCACCGAATATAGAGCGAGCAGGAAAGCGAAGGATGTAAATACGCTGACCGGCGCGAGACATGGTCTCACGCGGCTACGCGCTACGAGACAACGCCAGAGTATAACACGCGCGTGCGGGCGTTCGCCGATGTGGGGGTCACTTCGTGAGACGCAGGAAGTATGCGCCGTCACCCAGAAGAGTGGAGTTCACCCTTAGCACAAATTTCGAATTTATTTGGCTAAGCGAAAGCAACATCCGGCCGTCCTGTGTACGCAGGAGACCCCTTTGGGGAAACTCCATGCGCATGCCTGAAAAAGCAGGTTGGAGGAGTTAGAAGTAAGCCTACATATTCGCTGAGTTCATTACATCATTACAACGGAGCGCACGCGCAGCGAGCGACAGTGTAAATAACAGCTGATAAAGTAAAGGCCGGCGGTGCGGGTTGAGGACAAAACTGGCAGCAACTCCACTCCGTGGACAATGGCGAGGGTGCGAAGTACGGGGACTCGAAATGTCGTTCAAGTTGCCCCCCGTATGACATCCGATTTGCGCCGCGACCGCCATTCGATTTGAGCCGTGAGTTGCACCTTGATTATTCCCTAAATGAAACTGCAACTCGCGGTTCAAATAAAATTTTGCTTGATTTTTCTTGATGGAGGTATGCGCACGGATGGACGCGGACGGACGTTGGCAGGTCCTAAGGTACTCTGCACCGTTACAGGCGAAGGAGCAAGCCGTCTGTCTCTCGGGTACTAACGCACCGTCGTAACCCGATGGGTAAGACAACTGACACTAACTCTGACTGGGCGACCAGACACAGGCTCGAATCCTGCCGGTGCCTGTGTGATTTCTTGCGATTGTAAATGCAACGCTCACGGGCGCGGAGCGACATTATTGCGGTCCTAAGGTACTCCACCCCTAATAAACATAATAATGGCAAGCGCCAGCCGCAGTTACATCCAAATCGGTAGGCCACGCCTAGTACATACAACACCGGCCGCACGTCATAGCTCTGCTTGTCACCCACGTGTACGGAGCGCGTGAGCGCATTTTTTATTGGCCTCCTTTTGATCTTTGTTAAAAAGATCGGTACCATTTTATGATATCACGGTGGATGACGAGCGGAGCTGGGGAACCAAACTTAGCTGAAGTGCAATAATCACTGTGTGACGTCACCATCCAAAGCGACACAAATTGTTCATTTCGAGTTTTATACAGTTAAACCTGGATGTAACGAAGTCGACAAAAGTCTGCAATTTTTCGTTAGATTCAGGTTTTTGTTACATGCAAGTTTCGAGTTAGCGCTTGAGTGAATTAAGCGGAAACGAAACCAAAATTCTACACATCAGTGAAGGTGAACTCACCCTTTGCGCCTGCTGCTTTCTCACTAGCTTAGGCACTCAACAGCGTCCCAAAGAAGCATGGTCACTTACTCTTGTAATAAAAAACGTAACTTAAGTATCACTTTCGCCTTTTGACACTTTTCGGCGCCTTCACGTGTTTCAAGAACAAACGTACGCTGAAATGGTGGTTTTTTGCAAACTTGGCGCACTTTGCCACACCCAAAATTGTTTAGAGGGTGCTCGCTGGTACCTGGTACCAGCCTGGTACCTGGTACCTGGTACCTGGCAGTGACATTCTCCTTTCTCGCCTGTGGAAACGTCATTTAACATTGGGCGCTTGTCTTGAAAAGACCATTTTTTTTTTTTTCTGGCAGCAGAACGCATCCCCGATAAACCGATACCAGAGATAGCAGTGGAGACTCGCGAACTACACACCGACAGGACGGCCTAGTACCTCGAAATTTAAGTCTCGAACCGAAACCGCACTCACACTTGAAAACGCGCGGTAGTTTTATGTGCGGGGCAGAAAAAAAACGCGAAGTGTAGTTACTCTTGCTACCTGGTGTGGTGTCACGCTACACAAGCAAAACCAAAAGTGGATTCTACGTTAGGCACGGGATGGCACTAGCCGCTTCGTTTATCATCATGATCAAGACGAATTTCGTTTTTAGGATATTCCAGACCTATTCGTTGCTGCTGGCTCCTTTCAGCAGTGCTAGTATTCGCTGATTTAGTTCACCTCTTCGGCCTATGGAGAGTAAACATGCAAAACATAATGACTGATCAGCTTGGAGACGTTGTTACGTCAAGGTTCGTTATACGTACAGGTCGCAAACACATGGGCTTAAATGGGGATGGAAATGGGTAATTGAAAAACTTCGTTAAATCCAGGAATTCGTTACAAAGAGGTTCGTTACAACCAGGTTTCACCGTATTTACTTTATTTTTTCGTTCGCACGTAGAATTGGCTATAGAGCAATCTACGGACGACACAAGATGGGTAAAGGAAGAAAGCGCACCGCTCCTGAGAAGCGCGCCCCGACTACGCCCAAGTGGCGACTGGAGAGGGTGCGCAGAAGTTGTGAGGCGCCCTCGCGATGACGCGCAAGTGGTGTGTGGCGAAGGTGGTCAGTAGCTGTGAGGTGAGTGCTGACGACGGACAGGTGGTGAATGGAGAGAGTGCACCGTAGCCATCTTTAGCTGCATCAAGTCTGCGAGGTTTTGTGGTCTACGCACGCATCTTTATTCTGGAACCAAAGTATAATAGCTCCGCTGTAAGAAGTGAAGTACGCAAACCCGCGTTTTTAGCCTGGTCCTGGACACTAGCATTGGTGGGTTAGCGCATCTTCGGACAGGAATCCAACGTAAACAAAACTTAGAAAGGCGGCTTTACCGTAGAGAAGGCGATAGTTTGCGGTCTTAATTCTGTTGCCGGGGAGTGCAACAGGTAGTCTTTTAAAGCGCGTAAAGCAAGCAAAGCAGCCGCCGTAACGAAGCCCATAGTATGGAGATACGTCTGTGGCGCAAGAGTTCAGCTACTTATAACTTCAGTGCGAACAAAGTCTGCAACATTTTTGCGCAGTGGTGTTGTTCTGCTTGATGACTCTCGTTTCCCCAATTTCGAAAACAATGACAGGCGCGCTTTCTTTACTTTCATTTTTAAATTAACACGGTTTAAAAAACGCAACACAATATTTCGGACTTATTTTCACTTTTCCTATGAAAGCCATCTTTTACGGCCGCGTTTACGTCCACGCGAACGACCGTACCTATCACTCAGAACTTGTTCACTATTGCGCATATGGGTACAGGGGCCACCTCAGTGAGCAGAAATATAGCTTTGGATGCGATTCCATCATTCTTTTCTTTTTAATTGCCTAATTACAAAACACAAAGTTTCTTCATCCTTACTCACGTTCTGATGTAGCTTTTGGTGTCAACAAAATTTTACACAGAACGCTTCACACCTTCCTGTGGGCAGAGCAGCAAATTTAGAATAGGAACTGCCGCCACCGGGAACACAAAGGTCATTGGCGGGACATAATTTCTTTATCGTAAAAGTACGCCCATTTTGTGAAAGCGGACTTCCCTTTAGGGCTATTACATAGCTTGCACATACCTCATAGATAGATGAAACGACCGAAATGCGCAAGTGCACATGCATGTTCGATCTCTCCAGGAGGAATCGAGAACTGTATTTTCTGGGCTCACCTTCTCCGCAGTCGGGTCTGTCTGTCTTCCGATGGGACTACGGCTCCACTGGCGCTTCGATCTCGAATGTATCACGATATACCGGATGTGTCGTATGCAGCACGGACGTGGGTTCTCCAGTTGCGATCTCGGCTTGTTCTGTGCAGGACACCCAAGATGGCGGAAACCAAAGATCATTCATGCACGCGCAAACCAAGGTAATCCGACCGCGACACCACTACGATCAGGCTGAAGTTAACATTGGCCGCAGGAAGCGAAATACACTCACTTGCCCTAATGTGTGCCTATAATAGTGTCTGCTGTTTATATCAGCACAATCACGATGCATCTAGCTTTAGGGGCACAGCCAGGGCGGGTGCTTCGGTGTCAGAGCATCCCCTGAAATGTATGCATGCAGAAAAATCGCTGATATCGTTTGGGCGTCCGGTGTAGTCTTTCTTTCTATTTTTTTTTTGTTTCCCTGTGGCGCAACACCCGCCCCCCCCCCCCCCCCCCCCCCCAAAAAAATAATAAATTGTTATTGTTACGCCACTGTCTCGCTTGTATCCATGACTTTTAGATACTTTTGAAATCCGGGGGCCGCGTTTGCAAAAGTAAGGTAATACATTCGCTCCCATCATTGGTAAATAATTTGCAACTTAAATAAAATGATGTCATGGAGGTTTCTATATTGATTCGCTAAAATACCGTGACGACGAAGACGACTAAATTGAGTTCAAATTCCTCTTTATTTCTTGAAGCATACAAATTTCTTCTCTTTTTTTATGCTTTGCGAGTGCATTGACGCGTTCGTCAAATATACTATCTTTGTGGCTCAAGGCGTCATAGAAGATATCTATTTAGACCTTGGATATTCTGTTAGTGGAATCCGTTTTGTGGCGACTGGGAAATCACGCCCTCGAAGTTCCAGAACTGTTAAGCTCCCAAAGAACAAATTTTGAGTGGTTTCGTAACCGGACCTTCTGCTTACTTTCCGCATGCAGGGAGTTGCGCTCCTGAAGAATGCACCTCTCAGCCTACCCGTGCAGCTGCGCGCAACTAGTAGGAAGCTCCAGGCAGCCATTGTTCATTTCGTGCTACCGATACGCCTTCTGACACCTGACTTCTGGCATAACTCGCTAGCGCAACACGAAACTCAGCTTCGAAGGATCTCACTCCACGGTGCGATGAGATGAAACTCGAATATGCCAAAAGGCGACCGCCCCGGGAGTATAACGTTGAGCGCAGCGATTCTAGGACGTGTCAGATGTCGGGCTAGGAAACCGGTATGACGGCTTCAACGAGAAGGAAGAATATTCTGCGGCAATGGCACTAGCAAAAGTTGGCAGACAGCACGGCGCGTAACTTGAACCCAAAGAAGATTGGGCCAGAAAAAAGTAGGCGACTAACGCACCAAGCGGAGCTCGGCTGTAACTTGTGACGGCAAGGATTGGGGCTGTCAGCAAAGTTGCTTTTGCATTGAAGTAACCTCGAGATGCGTAATGCCGTTTGTCACAAACAATATAATGTGCAAAGTGTGACGTGACGACTGAAGCGTTATTACCTAATTTCTATGAAAAAGAAACAAGAGTAGAAGGAACCATTCGGAGAGGGCTAAAGGTTGTAAAGGGCGCTAAAATATCACTGGGCATTTAAGCGAAAACATGCCCCCCGAATGACGAGCAGGCAAGCCTCCGCCCATAGGAAAGGTATTTAATGATACCCGTTACTATTTCAAACAGTTTTTCGGAATCGACCTATTGGATTGTCCAGTGTAGCAGTTACCCAAAGTAATTTGCCACCCACGTGCGGCAGTCTGGCATGGCTGTTCAACAGAAAATGACACCCTTAACGGGTGTCGTTTGACACGCTTGACACCAAAATGACACCAACAGTGAAAGTTCGGAAAAATGTGGCGTGAAACGAGGAGCCGGGGTGGGGCCGGCAATAAGTGAACGTCCTGATGCAGGAGTGGCGGAAGCAGCTTTTAAATTAAAATTAGTATCCGTTGGCGGAACCTTTACAGAACACTACGTTGGGCAGGGTACAACAGTCAAAACATTAAATATGGTAGCCTGACGAACCCGAGCTTCCCGACACTTTCCGAAACGCTGTATCTACTGCGTGTTCTAAAATTATTTCCTGTCAACAAGAGAACTGACCTTGTCAGCATAAGTAAAAGTATATATTCCCTGAACTTGTATCTTTCAGAGAATCACCTGTTCTGTTAATGCTAAAAAGGTCTATTTGTATCGATGCGCTTGGATAGGATGTGCAATTAGTGGAGGGCAAATCAAATATTATAATGATTGATGTTTACTTGCGCAAGGCCACCTAGGGCAAAGCGTTCCAAGTAAAGTTATCTAATAAATGATGTAAGTGTAAATTCTAAAACCTGTGACTTAAAATAAACAACACAGTGAGAATGCCTGGTGTATTCGGCCAGGCCGATTATGGGTGATATGTAAGGAGCTGTAAAAATTTTACATGAGATAAAAACTGACAAGTTCGCTTAATGGAAAACATTTGACTTCCTGGAGGACACCACGCAGCAGGAGGAGGAATAGGAAACTTTATTGGAAAGATAGATCGAGCTTGTAAGTGGGCGGGGTCCTTAGTCCAGGACTCTGTTGGTGTGGCCTGCCATCTACGCCCTTTCAGCAAGCCAGGGCTGCTTACTTGGCTCCGAGCTGGCAAGTTCACTCCCCCACTGCTCGTATGTACGACTGGGAATTGGTGCAAGGTCAGGGTTTGAAGGGCATGCCCAAACCATATGGCAGAGCGTTGCTCGGTTGCCGCAGTGCCTACACAGCGGGTTGTATATTGTGGGGTGAATGGCGTGTAGCCGTGTGGGATGTGGAAATGTATTTGTTTCAAGTTGTCTAAGGGTGACTTGTTCTTTTGTTAATTTTTCTGCCGGTGGCGGGAAGGTGCGTCGTGTGAGCATGTAGTGTTGGGTGATGTCGTTGTATGTAATAAGTGAGTGTCTGGTCCTCTCATCGTCCTCTTGCGGTGCCCGGCGAGCAAGATCTCGGGCGTGAGCGTGAGCCGCTGCATTGCCGCGATTCATCATCATCGTCCTCGCCAATGAATCTGGCTTTGTTCAGACTCTGCAAATAACGCGTCAAAATAACGGAAGAAGTCCTGAAATCCACCGAAAAATCATCGGACCACCCGCCCAACGTCGCGAGGACCACGGGGAACCCAACATCTTTGCCGTAAGTCAAGATTTCATGAACTTACAGCCATCTGAACTTCCGAAGCGGGAGCTCACAAGCTAAGCCTACTTTGGAACAGACCGGCTCAGGCGCGGCTCCCGATGGTGCCGCCAGCTCCTGTAGTGGACGCAGTAGCTTCCACAGTGCCGGAGAACGATCGACCACAAGAGACGCGCATGGAGCTGAATGAGTATGACCAGGAATGAGAGTACGAAGAGACTAGTCAAGGCAACTGGATCGAGGTAGTTAGCAAGTCGAAGAGAAAGAAGAACAAGAACGGACTGCTGGGAGACCAAACACAGCTTCATCCCACTACAAATACAGCCCAGGAAGCAAAAGCAGACAAGCCTCGCGTCTCCCCGAAGCCGCCACCACTACCGAAAGATGACTTTAAGATGGTTATCAGACCCACGGAGGGTCTTGACTTCCGAAAATACCAAGCGGCAACCACCTCCGACAGCATACTCAACGCTACTCAACTCTCATGGAAGCAAGCAAGAATCAAGATTAGAATCGACTACGACCAAAACATCGCGACCGTCAGCACACCTCACGAATTCACCGCAAGGAAGCTTGACAGCCAGCTCAAAATCCACGGCAAGTGTTTCAAAATCAATCATTACGGCCTCTTCCCCCAGGATTCAAGTAAAGGTGTCTTGCACGACATACCGATTGGGTACACCCCCCAAGAAATTCTCGAAGATTTATGGATGCCCGGATACGAATTAGCGGCGTGTCGACGACTTGGACAATCGGGCTCGGTGGTGATTACCATCCTAGGACAGAGAGTCCCCTTCTATGTCTACTACAAGGAGTAGAAACTCGTTAAAAAAAAAAAAAAACCCTTCCGTACTGCGTCAAGTGCTTCAAGCAAGGTCACCGCTCCGACGTGTGCCCCACGCCAGACGTCATAGCATGCGAACGCTGCGGTGCCCGTGACCCACTACCTGACCACCTGTGCAACCCCAAATGTGAGCTGTGCCAGGGGGACCAGCTGGCACAGGTGGACCTCACCGCCAGCAAGGAATGCAGAATGCGGTTCCGGGAGCCGTACCTTCTCCGAAAGAAGAATGGGAACGCGACCACCCCTCCACTCCGACGGAGTCCGCCCACCGGTCCCGCAGTGCCATTCGGGGGAACAGTGGGCCAGCCGGGCGCTCAAAGTCACGATCAACCGTCCGTCCCCAGGGGAACCGTTCGCGGTCCCGGTCAAAGTCCCGACAACACGGGGAGAGGCAAGGGCGGCAGGACAACGACACTGCTGGAACAAGGTGAGCTTGGCATCCGTTCTCTCTCCCACTGCTCGTCCGTCCAGTCCACAGTGCAGCGAATGTGACAACTACAACAAGAAATCAGGACACTCAGGGCAGAAATTCAATCACTCAAATCCCTCATGACAAAACAACTCAAGAAAACATCCGCGCCAACCCCACAAACACAACCCGTACGCTCCCTGGAGATGCCTCAGAAGAGCCCATCACGACACCTATGCAGTGTTGTACGTTAAAGGAACGGCGTTCCTGGAACTAGTTCCTTTTTGGAGGAACGGAGGAACGCCACCGTTCCATTAAGGGTCGGTGGAACTGTAACGGTAACTCGTTACGTTTTTAAAGAACGGCAGGAACGGCGTTCCTGCCGTTACATTGCTATGATTTGGCTGTTTTTGATGCCAAGCTCGAGTACAAAAATCCCAAAGCGCTACTGCGTTTCTCTTCCTATAAGATGGTCAGTTTGCCCGCCCTTCAGCCGTACGTGCTTCCTCGAAGGTCAAAGGCAGAAGAATAAACCACGCAGCAGGCCGCAGCTTGTGCTTGCTTTCATGCTGGTTGCTTACGCGGCGCTCGACGGGGAATAGCGTAGCCGCGAGAATGCTTTTCACCCTTCATCATTTGTCTGGGGAGGCCAGAAAGTGCGTCTCGCCGATAGAATTGCTCCCTGGCGGGGAAAGAATAGAGAGTTTTAGCAGTCCGTCCGTTCTGTCGTATGCGTTGTTATTGGGTTGACCGGGACCCGGCTGGGCACTTGGCATTCATCACGGTAGGGGGATTAGTTCCGCGGGCCTGCCTTCTCCATGTCCCTTCCTCCGCACCTCTTTCTAGTCGCCCTTCCACTCAGGAGCAGACTCAGCAGACCGGTTCCGGTCCACCCGGTAACAACGTAGCCAACGAAACGGACGGACTGCTAAACGCGATCCGACTTTTCGGTGTCGGACATTTCGGTCCAGGAAGTTTCGGTGTGGAAATTTCTGCGCACGGACATTTTGGTGCACGACGTCTTGGCCCAGACATTTTGAGTGAGGGGATGTCCCAGGCATTCTTTGAACATTTTAGCTTTACTATTGTAATTTCGTGACTTAATATGATTTTACGTTCGAGACTTGTGCTTGCGCCGCCGTTCTTCCACGAACGGCGGTGTTTCGTTTTCTGGCGGAGCATTGCCACCCTGGCGGAGCATTGCCACGTGAAACCCAATTTCTGTAGCAGATGGTAAAAATTAACGTTGTTAATTTGGATCCGTTTCAACCATTTTTTATTATTTTAACATTCATGTGAACAACCCTAATACTTTAAGTGTTACCAAAGCGCTTTCCTTTCACTTCACCCAACGGTGCAAGACGCGCTGCTTCTTTAGTCTATTCCTCCCCCCCCCCCCCCCCAGCAAAACTTCCGCGAAAAACAACAGAAAAACGAGGTCGATTAGGCGCGTGGTGCATTTCGGTTTAATTATACTCTCAATCAATCTCGCCTTCGTTGCATTCGGTGTCAGTTCTACTTAAAATTAAAACTAACAAACCAACGATCGCACTTACGGTGGCGTTACTTAGGGGAGGGGAAAGCTGAGCCCCGCCGGCAATCATCCCCCTAAGTAGAGAGAGAGGGGTGTCACTTGTGCTTCAACCATTGCGTCGACTGGACTTCGAAACTTGAAGACGACTGTTGCCGCTCTCGTCACACTAGCCTATTCATTTTTTTTGCTCCTTATTATGGGAGGAAGCGATGTATACCTGGGGTGTCCATGATATGCGCGACTTGAGTTAGTTAATTCATAAGAGGGCGACTGAAGGCGCAGAAAGAGCGATTCCTGGAGTGGGGGCGCCGTCGATATGACCGCGACGCGCGGAAGGGGCGTAGCCATAAACGTAGTGGCCATTGTGTTCTCAGCGGCTTTTTGGGTGGCTTTTTGTGTCACATTATAGAGGTTTCGTGGCGCCCATGGTGAATGTAAAGCTTTTTCTCTGTTTTAAACGCGAAGTGTGCTATGTCATTGTTCTGAATGTATCACCCAATTCCTGCAAAAGCCTCCACTAAGAGGCTAGCAGTATGTTCTAAATAAAAAATAAAAATCACTGCGGTGACGCTTCGGAGACCAAGAACTCCACCACGCCAGTAGGATTTTCAGGGAAACCGAAAATAATATGGCTGAAAAGGAAACCTGGTCGAGATTCGAGCGTACAGGCGGGAGGTGGGAGGGGGTGGGGGCGCTAGAACAAAGAATGAAATTTGGTAATGTAGGCTTGTAAACTTAAACGAAGGTTGGTTGTCCCGAACACAATGGCTGGATTTTGTATGCACAACCGGTACGCGCTTAATCAGCATTTAGGACATTAGAACCTGCGGCTGTTTTTCAAAAGGCCCGTTTTTCCTCCCCGACAATATCCTAGACCAGTGTTCGCGAATTCATTTTAGCAAGGCAGCCCAGCCTACGTAATACTCTTCATTGGTTTTCTTCATTCTGATGGGCTAGCTAATGTTTGTTTACTTTTTGGATATTGAGTGTGCATGTAATTTTTGTAATTTGAAGGTGTAATTTAAAAAACACAAAAGAGGCGGTAGACCATCGTAAACACGGGTAATTGTCTTAGCTAAAAAAAGCGATATAAATTACAACCTCTCATAAATGAAAAAAAAAACGTGAGCTAAAAATTCAATCGGCTGCATAACAGGTGTCCCCAGGAAGAGGTATTAAACAAAAATATAGAATTGTAGAATTTCTAAAAATACCTGGCAAAGATCGAATGGCATCAATCAAAAAATAAATTCACTGCTCCTGATTGTTGTCCATAACCCACGTTAAGCGGAAATAAAAATATAACAGCTGTCGCAAACAGGCAAGCATCAGATTATTTGGTCGCCGAAAAGTCCGTCCACCGAAATGTCCGCATAGAAAATCCTGCACCGAAATGTCCTCGAGCCAAGTTCTGGATTTTGTTCCGGTGCTCCCTGAAAAAATTCGCCTAGGAGCGTTTCTTTTGATTATCTTTATCTCCAGATAATCTGCTGCCGGTGGTGTTAATTTCGTATAATATACGTAGTTCGATGTGATTGTTAAATGCTCACTAATTTCGACCCAGGATTATCCGACACAATTTTAATTTAAAAACCTAATTGTAACGTTAACGTAACGACACGTTCCAATTTTCGAAGTGGAACTGGAACGCTGTTCCTTTCGCAATAAAGGAACTTGTAACGGAACTCGTTCAAAATTGGCAAGGAACGAAGAACGGGCTTTCGTTCCTATTGGAGGAACGTGTACAACCTGCACCTATGACACAACCCGCTATAGAAAAAAAAACGAAGGCTGGAACAGGCGTCACCTATGCAGGACGAAAACACCGTAAGTTATATAAACAAAGAAGAATTCCAAAGCGGTCTCGAAAAACTCACTACTCTTTTCCAGGGCCAGCTAAAGACCATCTCCGCTCAGCTAGGGCAACTTGGGAGTCAAGTGGCGCAGCTGTCGGGACAAATGCAGAGCACCCAAACCAGAATCGAGCGCCTAGAACTTCAGCACTCGACAAGCACCGGCCGTCACTCAAGAAGGGACAATCCGTACCTCCGCCCAGGACAGACAGACACGACGGCCGAAAGCTACATCACCAATAATGAAGACTAACTCCAGACAGAGTCCGCAATCTCCGCTACTAATCTGGCAGTGGAATTGCCGAAGCTTTAGACTTAAGAAGGGAGACTTACAACAATATATTGCTAATCAATCTCATCCCCCCCATGTAATAGCTCTGCAAGAAACGGCCCAGCCCGCAAAAATTCCCGGCTACGCAACCCACATCACTCATAACGGAACGGATGTCTGCACCCTAATTAGGAAAGATATCACGGCTGTTCAACACCCCTTGACAACAAACACTAACACGCATAATTCTATTCTAACCGAACTAGTTCCTCAAAAAACGAGAAGAGGTCGAAGCATTTTTATCCTCAACATCTATTGCCGGCCGAAAAACAAAGCTCCTGGACTGGCGGATATCATTCGACAGGCAAAAAGAATAGCGGGCTCTAATCCCTTTGTCATCGCAGGGGACCTAAACGCCGCACACCAAGCCTGGGGCTACATGTATCAAACCAAACGAGGAAGAGAGCTCTCCAACATTATCGACGAAGAGAGCCTCACCCTCATCACAGACCCATGCACGCCAACCAGAATCGGCACTAGCTCGACGAGAGATACCTGTCCGGATCTTACCTTAACATCAAACACGTTCTTCAACGTTAATTGGAGGAATTGTGAGGAAAGCTTAGGAAGTGATCACATGATCATCGAGACTAAGTGTATGGCCCGTCATACAGACGGCAATTAGGAGAAGCGAAACTTACGAACTGGGACGCGAAAAAGAAAAAAAGAAGTGAAGACCCCACCACCACAATAAAAGACATAAACGCATGGACCCAAGACCTCTGCAACGATATTTCACAAAACATAAAGAAAATTCAAATTTCCAATCAAACACTGCCAGTGGACAATCACTTGCTTCACTTCTGGGAAGCCCGGCGCAGCTTACTGCGGAGATGAAGAAGCAGAGGCACAACAGAAAGCTCCGCTTACGAATCGCCAAACTCAACACAGAAGCGGCCCAGTATGCGGCGCAGCATTGCCGCCAAAACTGGCTACATATATGTGACACCACGCAGGAGCTCTTTCTTGGATTTAGTTTAAAACCATTGTCTGCACAGCCGGCAAATATCGTGACGCCAAGCTGGACCTGACGTTCACAGATTGATATAATACATGATTTAAAAGACGTCTTCCACATATGTGGAGTAAGAAATTGTACGTAGCAATGCCTTTTGAAAAGAGTTCATCTTAACAATGAAAAGAGTGCAGCTTAACACTCCACCTTGCGGCACGCCAGTTTCTTGCACGTGAACCTTTAAGAGTACACAACCAATTCTCACGCAAAAGGCTCTCTCCGACAAGTAACTAGCAAGGGTGTTCCACATGTTTACGGAGTCACCGAATGACTTGGGGATCCCGTAATGCCAAGCGGTGTCATAGGCCTTCTCGATGTCGAACACCGTGAGGCAAAACTGTTTATGCAGGGACCAATCAAATAGTTATTATCGCTCCATTCGACGTCGTGACACGTCTCTATGCCTTCAGATATTTTACGTCGGCCGATTATTTGGTTGTAACTGAAACACTCCGGCCTGTATGGAAATGTGCGATCTCATACCGTGGCATACCTGGTTGCAGGGCTCGCTCTAACCCCAATATTTAGCGTCCATGAATAAATCCAGCCCATGTACACATTGGCCGTGTGGGAAAAAAATTCCAATTCAAGTTAATTTTTTTCTATTCGCGCTTACCGGAGACCAAAAATATTTGCCCTTGCCACACTGTATTGCACTATCTGGAGAATGTGAAAGGAGCAAGTACAAGCAGTTCTATTCAAGTCACCAAGAACCGGGAATTAGTTCCTTAAGTCCAGAACCTCCGAAAACAAGGAGTGCCATTTTACAAGAAGGTAATTCCACAAAATCAACGTCTAAACGGAGGCGCACCCCAGCAGCTACCATGACATCGGAATTGCGCCAGCCGCGGCACGCACCGGCCGATAATTCGGCATTGCGCTAATAGCCCGCGGTAAAAATAACAACAAAACGCTAGGAGATCTGAGGGCAACGAATTTTTTTTAAAGGAAAAACACCTGTGACTTTCGCCTTTGTGGAACTCGATAGCATTTGTTGGGCGTAAGTTTTGTAGCACACAAGCGCGTTCAACTCGACCTGGGGTCTTTCATAAGCCCCAGAAAGGCCCCTGAGCCAGCCAATAGCGTCCATCACCTGGCCTGCGGCGGGCACAGAAGCTTCAGCAGTTTTAGTGGTATCACTGATTTTCAACCCGAACTGATTAGTATATCTCGTAGAGTTTCATAAAAACCAAACTATATGCCTCATTTTCTTTTCTGACGTCGGGCAATAATTTTAGTGACGTTCTGACGAACTACCGAAATTTGTCCATTTTTTTGTCTGTTTCTAAAAATACTTCATTCAATCGGGAGCACCGCTGAGTCTACTTCGTTAGTTCCAGCTCACAAAAGTGCCGTATTGGCACCTGCGGGGGAATCCGAAATTGTTTGTTAGATCAGAAAATTTCTAAGATCGGATGCATTAAATTGAGTTTGGAATATAGCTATCAATTTTTATTACGTCCAACATGTAAAGGTTTGTGTTGCTTTCTATTGTTCATTCAGAATATTAACATTTCATTCAATGTTAGTATTATTTTACTTTGACATTTCGTTTGAGGCTTTCAACATTGGATTGATACGCGCCCACGCTACAGAAGTCATCAGGCCCGCCCTAGTGGAGGTGTCCGGATTAGTTTCGGCCACCTGGCGATTTTTAACGTCCGCCGAAATTGTGAACACACGGTCGTTTCCTTCTTTCGCCTCCATAAAAAAATGAATGAAGCTCACACTAACGCGTTAGACTTGAAGGTAGCGAAGCCTTACCCAACTTCACGTCCATCATGAACGTTTAAGACCATGATTGCAGCCGCTTTGCTTCTTCTTCGCTGCGGCAACGAACTTTAAGCCGTCATTGTTCGTATAAGTGCGAACTTCCTTAATTTTTTTTTCCAGTACGTGTCATTGATGGGGCGTATGCTATGACTTGTCTTTCTCGTTCCTAGCAAGAGAACGAGAAACACTGAAAACACTGGAGTTGTTTTTTCCAAACCGTGGCCAAACCTCGTAAGTGGGTGTGCTTTGCTTGACAAACGTGGGCAGTGCACGCTGGCCGGTCATCGCGAGGCGCGCACACACGAACGCTCGGCATTTGCTTCGTTTTTGTTAACTGCTGGGCGGTCGCCGTAATCTTGGCCAATCTCACTGAGCGGGTATGCTTGGCGCAACATACGTGCGCAGGGGACTATGAGCGGTCGCCGCGAGGCGCACACACACGAGCGCTAGACATTTTTTTTGTTTTGTTAACTGCCGCAAGGGCCGCCCTCACGTGCGCGCGCTCTGAAATTTCTTGGTATTTTTAACTGCGGACACAAAAAAGTACGTTTTGCTAAACAGCTCCGCCGTTAAAAAGAACGCGTATTCAGTCTCTTTTTTGCAATTTGCATTTTCCCCCTCGCGAATCACGCATGCTAGAGGAGAATGGATTGCACTTGTGGGTCATTCCTTTCGCTGTCGTACAACTCATAGAAATATAGAAGATAAGTTTATTTTCCATCCTCAGATCGACAGTGAGAGCTGTGGAGGCAGTATTCGTCCACGCAGCAGTAGCACAGGGAGTGGAGGGCTGCGGGTAGGGGACCTCCACCGGTTCTTTCTTTGCCGGGTCAGACAGGTGCGCCGGCTCGGCGAAAGCCCTCGGGGTAGCCCACTGCGCAAAAGAGAAATAAATCTTAAAAAATCCCCAAAGAATGCAAACACACAGAACGACACACGCAAACAAAAAGCACACACAGAACGCATCAAAAGCTGGGTGGTTGTGATTGGGGGAGATGCGCATCGCTCATTGGGCTAGCGGCGAGGAATTGAAAGGGTTCCTGTTGCGTACCCCAGCATTTGGCTTCATACAGCCGGAAGGTATAGTGGGTTATTGTAAATATAGCATATGTTGCGACCGGGCGGGGGCACCCGATCCGATCTCCGTTCCTCCGACATACGAGTGGTAGCGTGTATGGTGAGAGCGGCCAGCCGCTGTTGCAGCCGTGAAGAAGTCCAGAAGCCGAAGGCTAACCTAACTGTTTACTTCATAGCGGGAGGTGAGCCGAAGCCAAAGAACAATGCCCCGACGGGCGAGGTTACAATACAGGACTCGAGCAGAGCGACAACATCGATTCACTGCTGTAACAAGAATGGTTTACAGCGCTTGCGGGGGTCTATTTATACCCAAAGCGGTAACGACGTCAAACGCCAAAAAGGCGGCAACACGCCACGAACGTCACAGACACCACACAACGCTCTTTCCAGAGTTCGTAAGCCGTCATAGCCTCGGCGCACGTTGAGTCCGGGAGAGGGGAGAGAGGAGGACTCCGCTGAGTTCGCGGGGCCTCTGTGTCCTTGAAGAGCGTTGAGACGAGCCTCACCGGCAGCCGCCGAAGTTTTGAAATGCGCCGAAAGCGAAGCGTCTGAGCCGGGCTTGTCGAAACTTGTCACCGACTTGGCGGCGCCTGTTTTCAAAGGCGCACGCAGTGGCTTCGCCGCACAGCCTAGGAGTGATGCGGGAAAGTACGGCGGCGCTGGCCGATTCGTAACAGCTTCTCTGCCGGGGGTCCGAGATCCCGATGGACAAGGGTCTTCAACCGTTGTCTGGAGGGATGCTGTCGAAGTGAAGTGCTCGGCAGACGCTCGACTCCAGGGCTTGGCTGTACGACACCGTGCTGGAGCTTTCACCGGGCCGGTCACGGGACGAGTAGTGGCTCCCCAAGAACATCTCTGGCTTGGTCAGGCAAGCACAGAACAACACAGGAAGACACCAACCGCATCGCCGGCAAGCACGAAGACAAATCCACACTGAAGCTTTACCAGGCTTTTAGTTGCGAAAAAGTACGCGAATAACTATCTACTCTAGTTATATTTTTGCCCAGCAGTACTTTAGACAAGTGCACAAACTTGAAGGGTGACATTTCGGGAGATTGGAAATGTCCCACACACAAAAAAATGCAATCGTCAAGGGCGAAAACCTGCGTCAGGAAGAACAATGAATTTGAGAAGTCAGGCGCCTACAGGCCAGTTCTCGCGGAGAGGGGCTGCGATTTGAGCTCTCGACAATGCCCTGAACTTTTCCCCGTCTGTACAGCCACTTTAGGTGCATCCGTTCTCGAACGCTGCTGCGACCGCGTGAAATGACACCGGTAGTCTTGTTCCACGAAGGTCGAGCGAGCGGAGGAGCGAGCGAGTTATCCAGCGTTGGAACGTAAGGCGCGCACTCCTTCCTGGAGGCTGCGTTCCCTTGGCGCGATGCGAGCTCACGGCTTTGCCCTCGGCGTGCCCGCACTAAAACACGCGACACAAGTACGCGCAGAAGTTTTTTTCTCTCTCCTCGTTGCTCGCCTTTTTCGCGAACGCGTTCGGCAAGCGAACATCGGAACGCGTTCACGTTCTCTTCTCTAGGGTGGTCGGTTCCCGACTTCGGCTCAGCCACAGGCGACCCGGGAACCTCAACTAGCTCAGCCGATGTTGGCCTATCATCGGGAGCATCCGCTGGGAGTGAAACGAAGCACGAACGAGCTCATTAGACACCTGGTAGCTTCGTGAACCAGTCACCACCTCATCGCCCCTCGCGCTTCGGCGACTAAGTGCCTCAGCTACGCGAACAACCGAAGAGCCGTCCCCGTTCCTCTTTCTCACTGCCAGGACTACACTACATCCAGGCCTGTCCTGTCTCAAAGACGGCTCAGCGCCCGCGGACACCTGAATCTCTGACGAGATCGGCTGGCCGTTGTCGTCGGGTTTGGTTGCCTGAGCTGGGTGGCAGGACGGAATCGGCTTGCTCCAGTGGCGAGATCGTCACCGACTCCCAATGAACCTTGCCAATACCGTTCGCTGCCCTCAGGCTGACAGGGTTTCCCAACCATCGTGCGCATCGTTTCTGCACTACCGGTCCCGGAACGGAACAACCTTCCGTTTTTCAGCGGACTCGTGCGGCCTCTCCGGTAACCTCATGGTTTACGCACTCCAGCGAAACCTCGCTATCTAGCGCAATGTTCATGTCAGACGGTAGCCGCTTCTCAAGGCCTCCCGCGAATTGAAACCACTCTAAACACCCTGCCGAGATCTCCCGAAGCCAACACAGACACAATTTCCGCTCTCAGTGGACTTACATTTGCCCTCTGTCGTGAGCCTCCGGAAATGCCTCAATCATCGCTTTCTGTCTGAGTTTCGCCATTCCTCACAGAGGTGGCGGACCCTAACGTTACATGAGCGCTTCGCAGCGAGCCCAAGCTGGTTCTTTCCTCGGCAGTTTCTCGAAAATTGTACCCCTTGTCGCTTAACAGCTGATCCGACCTGTTCGAGAATAGGTACTTGTACTCCGGAAGAAGTTGAGGGGATACTGCTGCCTGCGTCACAAGTTCACCAAACGGACCTCGATGCTGACCTTAGCAATCGGCAGGCGCACGTTTCGTGCTCCTACGGCCTGGCTTCACCTCAAACACACTGCCCCGTTAGCTGATCCGGTTCAACGTACGAAGGTGTGGACCATGTCTACCGTCGCCGCGGAGTCGCGAAGAACTCGGCACGGTTTACCGTTGACGACAAGCTCACGTACGTACGGCTCCAGAAACTGCCTGCTGTCCTCACTCTATTAGCACCGTGAAAGACAAGTTTCCTTTTTTGCAACTAGCGGCGAAATGTCCCGTCTCGCCGCAGTTGTAACACGCAGCCTGTCTGCGCGCTTCAAAAGCTTTCTTTCTGCGCTGCTCCTCAGCGTATGCTGCTCTCTTTTCGTTATCGTGGCCAGTTTCTCTATCCACGACAACGACTTCCATTGCTCCACCGTCTTCCTGGGGAGCCTCTGCCTTTCGGCCCTGACTTATCAGGCCTCGGCCTGAACTCTTTTTGGCCGTCTTTTCGGCCCCTGCGCACCTCGACTGTGCGACGAACTCGTCGGCTAGGTGAGCTGCCTGATCCACAGTATTTACCCCTGGCCTAATCGTGCACCCAGAGTCTCAGGTTTTTCGGTAGACGGCGGTATAAAACTGCTCAAGACCGAAGACACTCAGCTACCTTGTCGTGCTCTGCGAAAGCCTTTGCCTCTTTGAGCCAGTCTTCCATATTAGCCCTCCGCTTGTAGGCGAACTCCGAGTACGACTCGCCCCTAGCTTTCTCGGCTTCACGGAACTTCTGGCGAAATGCCTCAGCTGACAGCCTGTACTTACGCAGGAGGCTCGACTTGACTTTTTTCGTAGTCCTCCGCCTCCTCCTTTGTCAAGCGGGCCATCACGTCGGATGGCCTCACCAGGCAAAAGCGTTAAGCAGCTTTTGCGGCTATGAGTTTCGGCTAAACTGGGCCTTCTCGCACGTACGCTCGAAGTTACCAAAAAAGACCGATGTCTTCCTCCTACCCTTGTAGGGTCGCATTAGGTCACTCATTAGCAACGTAGGTCGCTCAGTCGCCGGAGACTGCACGCTTGGCGCGCTCCTGTCACTCGCACGCCTAGATCGAGATGCCTCGATGTCAAGACGTTTCATTTCCAGCTCATTCTGTCGCTTTTTCACGATCGAGTAGAGGCTCATGCTCTCTCTCTCGTTTTCTTTTCCTCGTGTTGTTCCTGTTTCTGCCTCTCGCGTCTCACGCTGGCGCTCAGCCTCTGCCTCTGCAGCCTGACGTTTAGCGGTCTCCCTGTCATTGAATCAGCTCAAGCACTCAGAAAGGCTCGTCATCGTCAGACACCTACAACGAGTATAGCCTGTATTCAGCTCTGGCTTTCTCAAGCACGTCCGTACAATCCAGCGCAACCTATTTTGCAAGCTCCAACAACTGCGGTTTTTTCAACGCTTTCAAAATTCATGGCTGGTCTAGAGTACTGCTTTCCCACTGCTCAAAAAATGTTTTGCGCGAATAACCCACGCGACGAAAAACACCGCCCTACCAGCTATCCTCAGAAGCCTGGTAAAACTCATGAAGAAAAGTCCCCGCACTCACCACCCTGACCGCCGGCATTCTGCGAAGTCCGACAGCAGCCCTTGGACGTCCGTGGTGTTGGATTTCGCACCGTGCTCCAGGTGTAAGAAGTTGCCATCCGACCGCTGCCAACCAGTTGTTGACACCGGGAAGGCGGACTGCAGCCGGGAAGAGGTCCAGAGATGATAGGCCAACGTAAACTGTTTACTTGATAGCGGGAGGTGAGCCGAAGCCAAAGAACAATGCCCCGACGGGCGAGGTTACCATACAGGACTCGAGCAGAGCGACAACATCGATTCGCTGCTCTAACAGGAATGGTTTACAGCGCTTGCGGGGGTCTATTTATACCCAAAAGCGGTAACGGTCAAACGCCAAAAAGCGGCAACACGCCACGAACGTCACAGACACACAAAACGCTCTTTCCAGAGTTCGCAAGCCGTTCATAGCCTCGGCGCACGTTGAGTCCGGGAGACGGGAGAGAGGAGGACTCCGCTGAGTTTGCGGGGCCTCTGTGTCCTTGAAGAGCGTTGAGACGAGCCTCGCCGGCAGCCGCCGAAGTTTTGAAATGCGCCGAAAGCGAAGCGTCTGAGGCGGGCTTGTCGAAATTTGTCACCGACTTGGTGGCGCCTGTTTTCAAAGGCGCACGCAGTGGCTTCGCCGCACAGCCGAGGAGTGATGCGGGAAAGTACGGCGGTGCTGGCCGATTCGTAACACATAGTATGGTAATATAGTTAATACCCTGCGCTCTAGAAAGGCACGAACAATTGAAAGAGGTGAAAAGAAAACTGGCACCCGACCCTCCACGGTTAGAAAAAATAGTTGGTTATATTGCAGCTGTTCATACCCATGGTTACTAATATGAGCGCCTGACAGTATAACCATCTGATTATAAAGTCGTTTGTATATGTTTCGTTCCAAAGAATGAATGATTTTCACAAGAAAAAGAAAAAGTCGTCCTCATTGAAAACTGGCTCAGGAGGGGAAAAAAAAGCCAACTCAAACAATGGTTATTCTTGGTACAAACTATTTCCGGTGTATTTCCGGGCTATCCAAATTTCCAAACTATTTCCGGGCTATCTGTGATTGTTTTACTGTTAGACAACAGAAATAAACATATAAACAACGCGCATACGATTTTTGCGTCTCAATAGTTCGAATTGTGATCGCTGCACGTCGCTTAGCCGTCGTCTGCTTGGAGAAAATGGTCGTCTATATAGTTGGTCGTGCTCGTCGCAGTCGACTATTTCTTCACTTTGCGTGTGCACTCATTGTCAAGAAATGTAGTCGGTACAATATCATCCACAGCCATCATCACCGTTAAATCAAGCTTCGTAAACCTAGGGTGCAAGAAAGGGGCGGTTCGTCGCCGCAAAGGCAGCATTCAGTGCACGGACTGTGTAAGCCCAGAGTGAAAAGAAAAACCAGCGGCGAAAATTCATCTGTGCCTTTCAGAAATCGGCCGCGATATCAAAACGGGCCATTTATAGTTCTATGCGACCGTTTCGAACGCAGTTACGCCCTGCAAACACCTATCGCGGCGACGCACGCTAACGGTGGAGGTCGCGATGCCGCATAAGGTATCCTGCTTTGTAAAATCGAGCTGTAGGTGCGAAAAAACACGCAGTGTTTTATTCCGCTTAAACGATGAACACCGTATGGCGCAAGCAGAGAATTGTGGGATGGGAAACGTTACAAGTATAATCATGGCTACTTCACGAGACACGCAAGTGGCAAGACGCTCTACGTCAGTTCGTTACATACAATCCAGGCGACGATTTCCGAGGTGTTTCCCGGCGATGTAATAAAACAGCTGCTCCTGTTCCTTTGGTGCCATATCACCGCGCCACAGTTTACAGTGGAATGATAAGGCAGAGAACTCTGACTGGCGATGAAAATTGACAGAAAAAAATTACACCATCTTCCCACGTGGGAACCCTGAGGGGATGCAAAGCCTTGGAGTAGTGTGGCGTGTTAATTGGTTGTTAGAGTCAAGACCCGTGTAGTAGCGTATTAAATGTCTTCTTTATTTATCGAGTAGTGGGGAACGTTTTGCGGCTTCACGTTCTCGAAGCGAGGAATCCGCTGTTCGACGCTGGCGTTTCGAAGCGTTGTCACGTTGCCGAACGCCAGCGTCCATTGTCACCTCATCGGACGGGGCAGCGTTGTCTCGACAGAAAGCAGCAACTGAAGGGAGCAGCGGCGCGGACCTCGTTATCTGAAGTGGACAGGAGGAGGAGAGAGGAGGAGGAGCCCGCACAGGTGGTGCGGAGAGGGGAAGAAGAGGAGCAGCGCGCGCGATATCGCACAGGTGGTGTGGAGAGGAGGAGAGGAGAGAGAGCGGCATTATCACAGCTGTTGTGGAGGGGAGGAGAGGTGCGGACGCCGGACCCGGACGACGGAGCCTCCACTAAGAGATTCTTTGAATCTAAAACACGCTTAAGCACTAGCAGCCGCCTAAAAAATTACTGTTGCGAGCTTTTATCGAAAAAATGAATAGTGACCTACAAATGCATCCTTCCTAAGTTCTACTTTCCAAGTTCCTTCCTAAGTTCTACTTTCCAAGTTGCGCTACATTAAACTTTCATTGGCTTCACACTGATATGCAGCAGCCTACCGTGAAGGTATTTTTTTATGCTGATGAGGCTTTTGAAATAGCATTCATAAGAAAACATTCGTTCAACATGTAGTTATTTGCAGCCATGTCAAGCTTTTGTGGAAGCATTCTCACTTCTGACAATCTTCCCGAAGCCAATACTCTTCCCCTATGTACTTACACCAAACAGTGACATTAAACACTCACTGACCCATACGAAAATTGAACGAACGGCTATACAAGTGCATTCAATTCTTACTGCACCTATTGGACAACTACAACCAGCAAGCCCAATATTATGAGCATGAACATGAGATCTAGGTGACTTATTTAAAATGTGCCGACATCTCCATCCAAGCATTTGACTTTTGTTCCCTTCTGCAACCAATCAGAGCACTGAACCGGAACAGGGAGAAGAAATATTTAGTTCTCACTGCCTCTTGTCAAGATTTTCTCTTCTCACCACACTTTCCAGCCAGCAGCAGCAACATGCCACCCTGAAAGCCCGACGTTGAATCCAGTTTGATTTGCTGCACCAGTGTTTTCAATGCCTAATGCAGCTTTAAAGCCAAAATCATCAGTGTGTGCGTGAGAAGCAGTGACTTCAAAGCGCGAAGGTGTGCCATGAATTCATTCTAACGTACTACATAAGCATCTTCAACTCTCATTACAACTTCATGGCCAGAAACCATAATGTGTGCGTGAGAGAAGCAGCAACTTCATAGCCTGAAAGTGTGGCATGAATTTATTCTAACGTACTGAGTAAGTGTCTTCAACTCTCACCGCAACGTCATGGCTAGAAGCTACAATGTGTGCGTGAGAAGCAGTGACATCACGGCCTAATGGCCAGGTATAAACCCATTCCAACGTACTACCTAAGCCTCTTCAAATCTCACCGCAACTTCATGGCCAGAAGCTACAATGTGGGCGTAAAAAGCATGCGACATCACAGCCTGAAGTCCTGGCATAAGCATATTCCAACGTATTTTATTAGAGCTCTCATTTCTTGCCATAGCTGTCTATTCAGAAGCAAGAGTTCAAAATTGCGAAGAAGTTACATAGCATCTTGAAGAAGTGACGTAAAATCATTGCGACCTGCTAAGCAAGTTTTTCCAATTCTTACTGCGTCTGTACAGCCGGAAGCAACAGAGTGTGCTCAAAAAGCAGCGACATGACACTCTGAAGGCCTGAAGTTAAACCATTTTGATATGCCGCATCGCTGTTTTCTATTCTTGCAGCTGCATAACCAGAATCAACAGGCAAGAGTGCATGCTTGAAAAGTATGAACATAGCATTCTGAAGGGATGACATAACCCATTTCTACCTGATACACAAGTGTTTGCAATTATTACTGCAGCTCTTCAACCTGAACCACCTTCAGTCACTGTTTGAAGGCTCTCCAACTCTTGTCACAGTTGCTGGAACTATAAAAACATCTAAAAGTGGGAAGTGGTGTTGTATCTAAGTTGAGGCATGCTTCATAGGAAGACGCTCACACATGTCCTCCACTCTGTAAAATAACAATGGTCTATCAGGACAGATACACTGGAAATCTGAATGTCTGCTAACACACTATGTAACCCCTTTGCTGAAACTTAAACTGCACGAGCACCAAAATGCAATCATTAAGCTACAGCCATCACTATGAAACGCAGCTGCAACAGACACATTTTTGAACTCATAAAGCCCATCACATAAACTTTGCATGAAGATAAAGGTAAGATAAACTGTTGGTTCATTCCTACGAAATGCATTCAGCTATTCCAAAACTTTAACCGCTCACGACACTTCTGAGAAATTCCACACTGCACACAAAATACGCCGCCTCAGTCCACGCATAGTCAGTTTCTCTAAAGCCACTTTGTGTAGCGATGGGAACATACGCACCATAAGCTTAGCAGGTATAATAAAAAGCGGCGCGCATGTGTATTTTTGGCAATGTGTAAAAAAATACCCGGTCATGTGACAGGGCCACATTCTTCTACGGCGTGGTTCAAAATCCTGCAATAATACAGTTTCAACGCCGATTTACCCCTCTTATACCTTTTAAAAATGGTATTCATGATTACGGTCGACCAATGACAGTCAAGAAACGAAACTCCACCACATGTGATTACCTCAACAACACTCGCACTCGTTCATACTTTTGTCTGTGCGATAATATGCCCATTGGGATAAACATAAAGCCATAGGCACCCGTCTGTCGCAGGGAGGCAGGTTCATGCTGATTTTCTTAAAGCTACCCAGTCTCGGATAATTGTGCACGAACGTTTAATTCTTCGCGAGTCTCTGCAATAATGCTGTAATCATACCTGTTCGCGCCAGAAAATAAAAACACCACACAGCTGCTCCGTTCGTACCATGGCAAGCTAAAGCGATGCGCGAATCAGTAAGGAAAGATACCTTACATTGTAACATTCGGCAATCTTAATAACGTGTACGTGTAATAGGCTGTATAACGTGTAATAAGACTGTAATAAGGCCGTCTCCGGCCAAAAACACACCACACACGTCTGCACAATCCGCGTTGGGCCAGACGGGCACTACGTAGGCCCGCGCTCCACATCGTGAGCAGCATACGCTCACAGCAACAAACGAAAACGCTTGCAACTTGTCACCGCTACTGCCGTAGACGAAAGGAAATCGTATTATTTCCTCACAGAGGTTGCGTTACCCCGACACAATTTCCACAATTACACCAGCAACGCATGCACCTTCGACGCTTTGACGTTCTCAGATCGAGTTCGGTAACGACGTTCCGCATAAAACAGCCCACCAGTGCCACCACAATTTCCTCACGTACAAACCACGACGCCGCAACGGGACAGATGAAGATAAGCGGCTGTTTGATGCACTACAGCACATTCGTAACACAAATCGCATACACAGCTTTTGGTTCTCGGCAACCTCGTTGTCGCTGGACGGCGCAGCAGCGGTCGGCCAGCAAGGGCGGCCATATTGGAAGTAGTTCTCCTCTCAAACGTACTACCTCGCTGGCGTCACACAAACGGGCGAGGCGCCATTGGTTGCGGATGAACAAAAAATCCGTTTGATCTTGAAAAAGCCGCTGCAGAGTTAAGCTGTCACCGACTATAGGTACCAGGCCGGCGCATATCCGTCCGGTGCTTTGTCTGCCAAGGGTCCGCGTAGTCTCTGCGGGTGAAATAGGCAGATCACAGCAGGAAGATGCTACAGATCTGACCAGGTGGTAAATGAGCCAGGTCATGCCTTCTCACATACTGGACCCAAACGCGAGACCTGGAACATCAAGATGCACGTGTGCAGCATTTGGGTTACAATGAATACTAACTTTATTTCCGTTTCCAGACGCACATAGGGCGGTTTTTAGTGAAAACTTGCATCTGTATTCAAAGTAAACGTTATCTGCAATTTATTTATCTAGTTTTTACATACTGCAGCCCCATTGGGTTATCGCAGCAGCGAGTATGTGCATAAACTGCAGTAACACTATTGTGCACACATCAATTCAGACAATCGGGGGATCAGTTCAGACATTCAATGGAACTCCCGCATGTTTCCAGAAGTTTAGACACAGCATGTAACAACAAATACAGGAGGACTGAATTCTATAAAAATTCATTCAACACAATGAATTTAAACAACACAAAAACTTTCTATAGGCAACGGTTCAATTTCACCTGGCAGTAAATAACATTTTCGAATTGTTAGCGGGAAGAAGCTATACTAAAAAAGATTACGTGGTTGACAAGGTACAAGGTTAAGCTTGTGGCTATTTCTAAATTGTTTCAATTTATCTGGAGAAAAATACTCATTTTCTAATAAATGGGGTAGAGAATTCGTGATAATATGCAAAAGATCGAGAAATGTGCGATCACAGCGTTCGGACAGGCGTCAGAATTCTAGTGTGGCAAGGTTGGTTGACGGGGAAAAGGTCCAATCGAAGCGGCCGCAAATGAATCCAATTGATTCCTTTTCAACTAATTAAAGCATGTTAATTTGAGACATTTTATAAGGCTTCCTGGTAGTTCAGGCTTATTCTAGGATGGGTAGGATGAGCGTTTTATATGTCAGCAATTTTGTTTCACGTGGAGCCTCCCGCAATTCGCGACATAGGCAGCCTAATTTTTTAGTGTTTTGCTGCATGTATTTTCAATGTGTTTAGACCACTACAAGGTAGCTGTGAACACGACACCTAGGTACTTATATTGACACATCTGCTGCAGGGAAGAACCATTGAACGAATAATTAAAAAAAGGAGCACAAGTGCGCGTACTGAAGGATAAACATACTGTTTTTGCAAAGTTTATACTCATTTGCCATTTGTCTCTCCACTGTGCAAAAACTGTGCAAAAGCATCATTATGTGAAGCACGGTCATCACTGGTGTTAATTACGTTGTACATAACACGTTCATCAGCGTACAGGCGGATTTTTGAGAATACATAATTTGGTAGGTTATTTATATACAATGAAAACAAAAGTGGCACAGGACCGAACGCTGGGGAAGACCAGACGACACATTCACTACAGACGAGTTAGAATAATTGAATGAAACACGCTGGGTGCGGACACATAAAAAGATAGCAGTAGAATCAACTAAGGCGGAGATATTAAGTATGGTGCCAAGTTTATAAAGAAGCTTTGAGTGGGTAGCGGTGTCGAATGCCTTGGGCACGTCTATGATAATTTCATCTATTTCGTTTTCCTTATCAAGGGAAACCAAATACCAAACGGAAACCAAAACCTCCATCTCCATAATATGACTTAAGGTTGTAAGTTCAAGAAATATATGAAATCTTCGAATATTTCCTCTTAATTTCATTTTTGCTGCAAAGACGACTGGAACAACTGCATTGGTGAAGGCAAATTTTAAATTAAAGTCTACCTTTATTATTCAGTGTCGCGGATACATGTTTCTATTCTGCAATCATAATGATCGGATGGCTACCATCCAGGTTTCTTCCTAATCCAAAATATATTTCTGCAGACAAAAGCAGCAATCCCACAGCAGGGTGGTCTGTAAACAATTATCACGCATATATACTCGCACGCACAGAGTATTATTTCTCAGGCCCTGCAGTAAACCTATGTAATAATAACCCGATTAAAAACCTCTGATAAATTAATTACGCAAGTTAAGCCTGCCTTGTCTAATTATTTACGGCTGATAGCTCTAGCTTAACTTTTGTGAATATATTGTAATCATATTTAAAGCTAAACTCCAGGTATGGAATTTGAGCGTAAATTAAAAATTATAAGTACTATATTTATTATAATTACGATTGTTACTATAAACACATACAGTAATTGCTTATTGTATATTTATTGCTACAAATTTCTTCTTCTATATGCCGTGGAGTCACGTAAAGCCGAAACAGCAAACACACAATTGAAACGCAATAAATTAAATAGCGCCCGTCTAAACTCACATGTGTAAATAATTTATGTGGTCACCATTTAATTAACATAGTGCTAACAACAAATGCTATGCACCTATGGACCCTAAGCCAAATGTCAACGGGAGATGCTTTCCTCCAGCTGTGGACATAAATATGCTGATAATCACGCAATCAATCAATTGTTTATTAGTGTGGCAAGGATAATAAGGATAATAGTAATACGGCCTATAATAATAACGAATGCTACGAAAACAAAGTCAACGGATGCAATCAAAAGGTAATGAAAGGAGTGCGGAAAAGCCCTACTGTTATATTATTGCATATATGGCTACAAATACACTTTGTTGCATACCCTTCATCAAGCTTAGTCAAAATACAAAACACACGATCGATACCCATTAAATTAAAAACGCACGTATAGAAAAAACGTGTGTAGCTAATGTAGGCATTGGATTTATTATTAGTTTATCTGCCACGCATGTCATGTATAATTTAAGACGCAAAGCAGAGAATCGGAATGTAATAAATAAATAGTGTACGTTTATGCTCAATTAAACTATATAGCTACTGTCGCAACAGAATCCTCCTAAGTCGTGCAAGCGTGGAAAAACAAAACGAGCAGGATGCAACTGGTACCTCTCGTCGGCCGGGATACGGATAAGTTGTATGCCGGCGTGGCGTGAAGAATTTGGCACCACTCAGCAGAGCGCGATTCGGGATGACGGCGAGGATCTATTCAATTAGTCTACTTCGATGCAACAATCTTTTCGGTGATAAAATCGGCCTTTGAAACACCGTACGCCATAGCATGACTTTGTTTCCAACAGGAAACACCCATTTTAAGTGATGA
This sequence comes from Haemaphysalis longicornis, assembly GCA_013339765.2. Lineage (NCBI taxonomy): Eukaryota > Metazoa > Arthropoda > Arachnida > Ixodida > Ixodidae > Haemaphysalis > Haemaphysalis longicornis. The sequence continues at coordinate 195,053,753 of CM023450.1, read as the reverse complement.
GAGGTAGAATGGCGCAGTTCCCGTTTTCCAATCCGGGTGGCGCCCATATTTCCCCAACCTAGAAGTGTAACTTTTCGGTTCACTTGCATATAATAACTCGGGTGGTGATAAGTAAACTGGTAAGAAACATAAAAAGAAACAACATTCATTCATTTATGCTCGTATGGAGTACAGCCCCCGAACGTGAGGGTCACTGCGGTCACGGGACAAAAAACGGCACATTTTCATACACCTGTAGGGAACGCGGCTCCGGAGAGTGCTCGCGACATCGGCTGGTGGTTGCTGGGTTGTAGATAGCTTGCCATTGCGTAGGCGCGAATTTCCGACAGGCCCGTGCTGGTCGTCGTTTAGCATAGGCCACTCAAATTTGCAGCCGCCATCACCCACCATGGGCGCTTCTGTTGTGCAGTGCCAGCAGTAAGCTGTGACAGGGGAGACAAGCCCGTTAGTTGACGTCATGCTTAATTAGCGCTGGCATTTGCGTAATCGCACAAAATGTGTTACCGAATGGGCTGTTCCGCACTGGCGTACCGATTGTTTGCTACGCGTGAGATTCAGAAAATTACGGCAGGTTGGTTTCAGCGATTATGAGCCTGCCTTGAAGGGCTTGAAAAATTACAGGCCGATCAGCTTACTGTGAGTCGTCTGGAAGGTACTTACCGAGGTAATCCCTAACAGAATTTCTGTAACCTTATATTTCAGTCAACCTAAAGAACAAGCAGGGTACCGTAAAGGTTATTCAACAATGGACCCTGTTCACACGATCAATCAGGTGGTAGAGAAGTGCGCTGAGTATACTGAGCCCCTATATATCGCCTTCATAGATTATGAGAAAGCATTTGACTCGGTCGAAACCTCAGCAGTCATTCAGGCATTACGGAACCAGGGAGCAGATGAGCATTGTGTAAAAATACTGGATGTTATCTACAATGGGTTCACAGCTACCATCATCCCCTATAAGGAGAGCAGTAAAATACATATAATGAAGGACGTCAGACAAGGAGACACAATCTCTCCAATGTTATTCACAGCATGTTTACAAGAAGTATTCAGAACGTTGGATTGGGAACAGGTCGGAGTAAGTGTTAATGGAGAATACCTCAGTAACCTCAGATTTGCTGATGGCGTTGCCTTGCTAAGTAACTGGGGGGACGAATTGCAAAGCTTGCTTTCCGCACTGCACGAACAGAGTAGAACCATGGGCCTGAAAATTAATATGCAGAAAACCAAAGTAATGATCAACAACCTTGGGACAGTACAGCAGTTTGGGATAGGGGGCGAGGTAGTGGAAGCAGTAAGCGAATATATCTACTTAGGCCAAGTTTTGACCCCGGATCCCTACCATCAGGCAGAGATAATTACATGGATCAGTACGGGGTGGAGTGCATACGACAGACATTCTCGGATAATGAATAGCAGCCTAGCATTGTCCCTGAAGAAGAAATTGTATGACAGCTGCATCTTAGCGGTACTCACCTACGGCGCAGAAACTTGGCGGCTCATTAAGAGGGTTCAACTTAAATTGAGAACGACTCAGCGGGCGATGGAGCGGAAAATGGTAGGTGTAACATTAAGGGGCAAGACGAGAGCGGAGTGGGTAAGGGAACAAACGCGTGTTCGCGACATATTAGTAGAAATTAAGAAGAAATGGACGTGGGCAGGGCATGCAACGCGAAGGCAAGATGACCGTTGGTCATTAAGGGTAACAGAGTGGTTCCCCAGAGAAGGCAAGCGTTGAAGTGGGCGGCAGAAAGTTAGATGGGCAGATGAGGATCAACAAGTTTGCATGGGTAAATTCGGTCACATTTGGCCACAGGGCCGGGGTAATTGGAGAATAATGGGAGAGCCCTTTGCCCTGCAGTGGGCGTAGATAGGCTGGTGATGATGATGATGTTGTTGATGTAACTTCCTGCGGTGATCTTGCACCGCGTGAACCGACGAGCTTCCCTCGTCTGTCACCGCTCACGGCTGGTTCTGTGGAAGAGCAGCGCCCCTCATGGGTGGTGGCGTATGCAAATCAGAGGCCCATGCAAAACGACGACAGGCCCTACCGTGTCCACGATCATAGCATGCGCATTGCCAAGCTATCTGCAACCCTGAAGCCGCCAGTTCATGTCGCCTGCACGCCCCAGAGCCGTGCGTTCGCTTACTCTAGACAATCTAACGCGCACTATATAGATTGTTACATATAAGTAGAGGTTGCATTGCTTTCGAAAGTAGGATACCAAGAAACAGCCCGTTTAAAAGGGGGCCAAGGGATATGATATAAAAGCGAAAACTAAGACAAAAAGTCATATCGAGCTGCTCGAAGCAAGAAAAAGGTCCGACAAGATGGCGCAGGAGTACTGTGAACGCAGGAAATTTGAATTAAGCGAATCTTCATGCCATCATCATTGGTGAAGCGAGGCCACAGGGGAGGGGCAGGAGGAATAAAAGGGGGAGAATGGATATGGCGCTAACGTGGTAAAGACGACCGAAGACTATCTTCTTTCGGTTATCTTTTTTCTCATTTTCAACTCGGCCCAGGCGAAAAAAAGTGAGTGTCCAGTAAACTTGTTCATAAAACGGTACGAATTAGGCTATGTTCAGACTACCAACGCAAAAGCCCTATTCGTGATCTATGGACGTAGCAGAAGCCGGGTCAGGCGGTTCGGTTGGCTGAGACGTGAAATCACATTAGTTATTACGACAGTTGCCGAAAAAGCCTAAAGCCGGCCCTATAGACTCGCTGTTGTCGAATTTGCAATGGGAGGAAGGGCTGCGTATGATCAGTTCAAGCAAACTACGTCTCGTCCGTGCCGTTACCGTGATTTAGCAGTCGGCGACTGACTGGTGGTGGCCAATTACCCAGACAGTCGCAATTTCACGCTGGTATTATTGTGGCGCCGTCGGACGTTTGGCATTTAATGTTTTGTGATACCTCACATAAAAGGAGTTTACCTCGCGTAGTCCTCAGGACCCGATGCTTCTGCGTACCACCGATCCACACCGCAAGGAAGGTGACGACTTTTTGTTCTGTACTACCCTTCCTTCTTGCCGCCAGTACTCCTGCCGTTTCCCAAGAGGTACAGACGGCGGCCGCCTCACGCTACCACAAGAGGCCGCCGACCGCCGGAAAGACATCCGTTTGAAGGTCAGGCTATGTAATTAGCGAATATGAAATAAACATTTAAGGTATCCTGCCTGGCGCACCGCTCGGGTGATTATGCGGGCGACAGGCAAGTGAATAAAAAATTAGTGCCCTTCCACCCTGTGACGAAGGATGACATGCGAAGTTGGACACAGTTTACGGTGTGCACGAAAAAGCAGATTTGTTTGTAATTTTCGATTGAGCATACTTTCTAGCCAATTAAGTGAAATAAACTTGGGATGACACGAGCCTAATGTTAACGGTCAAAAACAGAGCGGCCGGTCTCCTTTTGCGTAGTTTGTGCAACACACCGACACAATGCGCACGACAACTGGGGAGACTGGACAGATTAAATTGGACCATTTGACTTCCCGTTTGGATTTCCAGACACTACAGCAGACATATGACCACAAAGGCCTTAGAACCTATAGCTAAGAGTGCACGCCCCCATCCCGCCCTCTACTACCAATCCGTGCACGCAAAACACGGGAACCGGTTATGGGCGCCTGCTTACGAGTGAAAGCCGCAGTCGAAAATGTCGCTTTGAAAGCTCTTCACGCTGAATAAGTAATAATGGATCACGAGGGCGCTGCAAGCGGGCAAGTCGCTCTTCATCCGGGAGGGATTCGCAGTTACTCGGCTAGCTGGAAGCTGAGGCAGCAACGGCGGCGGCAGCGGCTTTCAGTAGTTATCCTGCCCATTCGCACTTCTGTTCGATTGCCGCTCTCCCTCCTATAAGCCAACGGCATTCCTCCGGCCCCATAGCGAGTTATAGCCAGGAAGGCCTCGAGCTATATTTTAGCATACAAACACGTCGCTTGCAATTTCCCTCCCCCTTTGTAGACCTATTACGGTATGTCTACACGCCAACCCGGATCCAAACCACTCAATCACGGACAACAAAGGACAGGGCGCTTTGGGCCATGAGATTTCCACGTTTAAATCTTCCACCAGCACAGCAGGCATGATATCAGTAGCGGCATGAATCCAAGCTTTACCCTCACATTTCCCTCCTTCCGCTGCCTGCCTGTGCACACATAAACCGGCGACCGCTGATGAGCGCATAGTCAGGCGTGATATACAACGGTGAAAGTGTCGCTGATAAAACACCAGCCGGTAAAACACGAAAGTGAAATGTGCCTTCATAGGAGCAGTTGAATGTTTATTGTGCGTAGATATGAACTTGCACTTGTCTATGTATATTTCGTCCGAATGGCAGCGTTAGACGCATCAACGTTAGACACTTGATTGCATGCATAGGAGCATTGCGTAAATCCGACTGAAACCAGGGGCGCTCGCAAACCGTCCGTGCGAACGAAACCAAACAGGTTGTGAGCAAATCGTTTAGTGAAAACACGGTCCGCAGCAGCGAAAGGAGCAGCGGACCGTGTCACGAGCGCGGCATCCACAAGTCGGTTTCTCCGCAGCTTACGCTGCGCGTCCCCGTACACGTAGGCGCTGGCATCGAGGCGTCAACTGCGGGCGCTCATCAGCGTCAGGACGCACTACTTGCTTCGCCTCTTCTAGATGGCAGCACCATCTGAACGCAAGGCTATAAGGCACGTTTGTCTTCCTATTCCGCGTCTGTTCATAGCGCAGTCGGGAGCGCGTTTCGTACCTCCCGTTGCGGCGAAAGAGTTCGTGGCTCGAATTCCGGCGCCGCCGCGTCAGTCAGTTTTCTGGCGATGTCATTCTGTGACGAATATATGACGTCATTAAATCTTGGTGGACCCCGCAAAAAGCCTTCGTGTTAAAACTATAGGCTCACACTGGCGTTTAACCGGTCAAGTGCTCTCCAACCGTGCGGGATTCGAGCTACTCGGCAGTCGCAATTTCAGCTGCAACGACGGCGGCTGCCTGCAACAGGGCAGCAGTGGGCTTTCGGTCATGCGTACGCCCATGCGCGCTTCTGTTAGTTCTCCGCAATCACCTGATAACGGCGCTAACGCTGTTGTCAGTCGATGCCAAATTCTGAAAGAGTGATCGATGGTCGATGGCGGCGAGGGGAATAAAAGTTTTGAAACAGGGGTCGCGGTGGGGAGGAGGAAGCCCCGGAGCAGCGCTGATTAAATGGGCGGCGCCGGAATTGGAAACTGGGGGGTTAGACATACTGCTTCATAGTAAAAGTCGTGCACCGCAACTTGATCGCCCCTTGTACTGACACAGTGATGCTGTGAGATCCACTTAGGAACAAGCGTCGTTCACCAAAGAAACCGGCCTGCTCCTTCCGCCGAAAGGCGCAACATGACACCGACCAAGAAAAATATCTTTTAAAGCAAGAACTTCCAAAGTATGCATCGAGCATATGTTATAAAACACGAACAAGAAATTGGGCTTACCAATATTTGTATTTACTTTTGAGAACTTCCAACTTACAAAGCCCTGTAAGAGCACATCGGTGACGTACTTACCTATTGTCTCGGTTGCCACTGCGGCTGGTCCGCACCTGGTGTTCGAAACAATAGACGAACAGTACGGTTATAGATGTTCTGACAGGTGCTTGAGATATAAAGAGTGCATTTGATTCGCAGCTTGTTCGCTAGTCCAAAGCCTTTTAGTTCAATAGCCAAAAATGTATTATTTCTTGAAAATGCGGTTATTTTATCACATGTAATAGTAGTTCAACGACTGCGTGATCGATCTCGGGCCAAACAATTGCTGCCAATTATCTTGAAATGGTGAGTACCTTTACCATTTCTGCGTTTCAAGGAGGTTCCAGAACCTTAAACACCCATTATGCGGCAGGGCACATCCTCCGTTACGCCGAAGACAATCAAAGGAAAAAAGGCGTCGTTCAAATCGAGATTTCGACATTTTTCCCGGATAATATTGATACGGTTGCACAATATTTTTTCTCGCTCCTGTGCTTCGAAGACACGCTCACTTTCCAGCGAATAACCGAATTGGGTGCGGGTACTGTAACTTAGGGCTTCATTCTCCAATCATATATTAAGTGTGGCCGATTCTTTGGCGCTACAATATGACAGGCCAAGAACTTCGCTACACTTTAGAATTTATTACTCGTGAAAATTTTATGCAGGATAACTTAAAATATTTTCACGGAATTTTACAAGCCTAACACGAATTGACGGTAGAAAATCTTGTTTCACTGGTAAAATAGGCTACATCAACAATACCTGTATTTGTTTTATTATTAAAGGCAAACTGCTTCAGAAATTTACCACACCACCGAGTTATGTGTTTCAATTTTCACATTTCGCTGGATGGTTGTGACTTACGTTGCACCTGAATGCCAAACGCTGCTACGCATTTAGGAGATCTTCTGAGTACTGTGTAGTGACGTAATGCCAACTCGATACACAAGGGCTGGCAGCGACCATTAGGATAGTTTACACTTTATACTTTAGCCCATGTTGTGTGCCGACCTGAGCGATGGTGGCACTGAGGACCAATTTTACTCATCGCGGAGTGTCCATCCGCCGACAAGAGAACGGTGACAATTATGTTGGCTATCATAACATTTTATAAGCTACATTACCTTGTGAACATGTCTCCAGCATCAACAAAGGCTAAGACATATTTTAGGAGGACAACTGGTGAAAATTATGAGAGTTCATAGCACTCTTGCTGCATGGATGGAGGTCTTTACCTCCCAGGATGTTATTACAACTTCCCTTGGGTGTTATGCTCAATAATTTAAAAGGCAGCTTTACAGGACCTGCTCGATGGGATCACATTTTTGTAGTTAACGGAGTGAGAGCATCGAGCAGCACTTGTTACCCTGCCAACATTGTTCATCTCTCAAACAGAAACTCCATGAGGCTCCACTTCGCAGTCTTGTAACTGCCATCCCAGGGGTCTCTCTCTTGAATTCGTTATTTCAAAGCCCTGGTTTTTGCTCCAGGATGTGTGCTCTATTGCGTTTAGCAGCACTCAAATTCTGGAGGTTTTGCACTCTAAGTAGCTTTTATTATTTATGTTGAATTCTTTTTAGTATGCCGTTTCTTCTGGTTTAACTGGGTATCTATCTTTACTCGACATCAGAATTCTTTGAAACCGCATTTATATTACCAGTGAGGTCTTCCCCGTAGTCTGTTAAGTAAGTCTTTCTCTGACGATTCGCCAACTCCCTACTGGAAATGTGCTAGTCACCAGAGAACGTCCGCATTTTCATCACGAATGTTTACGTTTAGCTTTTTCCATGAAGCGCAGACGAAGACTCCAGAGGAAACAACTTTTTGATTTGGTTGTTGAATGCGCAAGCCTAGTACAAGAAACAGCTGTCATTATCATGTTCCTGCAGACCAACCGACCAAGCGCCGTGGGTGTCATTTGTGATCTCCCTCCAACCCACATTAAACAGCTGCGCTTTATTCACTTGATTTTTTCATACTGCAGGCCGTAGACGCCAATACAGGGTGGAAAAATAAATCACATGAACACTAGTGAACGCAGCCTCAAGGATACGCAGCTGGCAAAATGAAAGGAGTAACACTGCAGAAAAAAATACCCAGACATTTCGAACAGCACACGTACAATTGATGGAACGTAGTGCTTTACGATGTTCGGGTATTGTCAATGTGTAGTTGAAATCGCCATTATTTTAGTGATAACGGTTAAAACGTAAGTAGAAAATATTAAAATTTCTACAAATGTATGTTCCTAAAGTGCATCTTTTGTTATAGTGATGATTTGTTTTCATTATAAAAATAACGTGAGTCCAGAACACAAACTGTTTCCTGTTTGTGCAGCCAAACTCAAATACATTAGCTTTATAACTTCCACTTTGGAGATCTTTCGTTATAATAGCTCATGGCCGGAGTTCTGGCGTCTTCTTACCCCTTCATTGCTTGTTTTGTTTCCAGGATAATTATTCACAGATTGCAAGAATTCCTCGTCAAACCAGTAGTCTATCTACGTGCGTTCCCTTTGCCATACTTCTGTTGTCTTTTGTTTTGGTGGTTAAAAGCCAACGGATAGACAACGAAATAAACGGAATGGACGGATACTGGGTAAGCTACGTACTGCGTATTAAAAAATTTTTTGAACGATAACTGCGCAGTTGCCCCTGCGACACAGGTTTTAACTGAGCTATTCACCAGACATGAAACTTCACATCTCACGAATCACACTTTGCGCGGCGGCATTTACAAGTGGGACTATCAGGTTCTCTAAACGGTGTTCTTACTACAGAAACTTCAAAATAACGCCATATTGAACGCTACAAGCGTTCCCAAAAGAAATATTCCAATGGGAAGAATTGTTCTATGGCTTTTCCGCGATTCACACGGCTTTTAACGACAAGGAGGCAAAGCATCCAAAAGACCTCTTTTTTTCGCACGAACGACCCTGTGTATTTAGTCAGCTAGTACAATTACTTACAAGCCAGCAGTGATCCACTGAGCAGATTTCTAAAAGGTTTAGACAGCAGAAGTTAAAACTTATTAAAAAAAAACGTGAATACGATGGTCTGCGTATAAGCTCCAACATCTACGAAACAAAACAACTTTCAAGCATCTGATCGCATGCAAACAGGTCGCAAACCAGCGTTAAGCCCCTACCGTACTTAACGCAGCAGCTGCGAACGCCCCACGACGAGCTCGCTTTGGTTTATTGCGTATATCCCTTCTTTTTCTATTTTCCTCTTTTTCCTCATTGTTCCCCTTTCCCCCGTGCAGGATAGCATACTAGGCCGTAGCCTGGTTCACATTCCTGCCTTTCCTTTAGTTTTTTTTTTCTCGCTCTCTCTGCACAGAACTGCCCTACTGACTGACTGACTGACTGACTGAATCGTAAACGTCGAGCACCTAACTGCTAAACCTAAAAATTACAATTTCTCCCGAACATTTCCGTTACAACGTACGGGCTGAATACGCCAAGATTTTAGAAATGGCAGCAATGCGACGGTAAACAGCGACAAAGTATGTTTTCGCAAATCCCTGATTATCCCGCAGGCCTTAGATATACTTGTTTTTTGCAGATATACAGAACCAATTCAGCAGTCTAAAAAAATCACGCCATATCCACGGAATGAATGATGATAAGTGGGGCGAAGCTCGAGAGGGGGAGATCTACGGTAACCGTAACTCTCCCGTGAAAGTTGGCCCATTACATCATTAAGAAAGACGTAAGACTGTGTGCGTACATTGTACAAATCAACTTTTATTTTCGGAGTCAATGCTCCCAGGCCCAGACCTGGTGAAAGAACCCGCGCCATCGAGGACTACCCCGCACCTCCACCACAATTTGTCACGTAGGATGGGACACAACGGTAAAGAAATAACTTTTATTTAGGGCGAACTTGTGCCCGAACAAGACGAGAGGAAACGAGCAAAGGTCCTTGCGTCTCGTTCGATCTCCGAGAACGACTGCCTGCGTTCGTGGCGTGATCTCTTGCGTGATCTCCCCCTCGCAGTGCACGTGCACTCGCGCCTCCGTTGGCGAACACAGACAAGCTCGCGCTCCCGGTGCCGAGTTTGCGTTGCCGGTTGCAGCCGGTTCTTGCGCGTGCAACGCGGCCCACTTTGCGACATCTCCGAAAGCATGCGGCGGTCACGTACCACGAGACACAAGGGATGGACAGACCCATGGCTTTAGGAGCTTCGCCCCTAAAAAGATTTTCGAACGTTCTCAATGCCAACCTCCTGTGGGGAGAGCAGTAAGCATTTTGCATTGCTTGCTTTCACAGATTTTTAATTCATGTTCTTACTATATATCTATATATATATATATATATATAGTTGGTTATTACGGGCAAATCAAAACATATTTCGCAACGCGCAAAAACAGACAACGGAAAGAGAAGGGACCAGTTGGTCTTGAACTGTGAGCATTGTGGTTTTGCTGACTAGCCGACACACTCACCCAACCCAAAACATTTTCCGATCTCTCCCAACGAAGCGTCTCAAAGGGTTCGCGGGACTTTTAATTATTGCACCTCTAGCGAAGGGATAACTATGAAAAGGTTATATGGACGTATTTAGCAGCAGAGCTGTTTAACATTTTAGTTCCGCAGTATAGCGTTACCATAAAAAATGCCAAGTACAAAGACGAGTGAACGTGTGCCACGTGGGAAGACCCAAGCGTCTGCCAGGATTGCGATGCGGCCTCTCCACGTGAGGAGCTCGACAAAAATGCCAAAGAACAGCGAGCGCACGTAAGCTTGCGCCTCGTGAGGAGCGCCCGGCGTCGGCCGGCTCGACCGACAAGAACACTCTCCACAGGGTTGGTGGTAGAATATTCTACGTCCTCTTCTACTCGCCAGTTCACGTACGTCCACGCCTGAAATGTGGGGTGCACAGACATCGAGTTCGCACTACAGGCACCGAGTTCACGAAGCCGGTTGCCTCGGGTTATAGCACGTGCTAACGCGGTCCCCTTTGGGAGGGATGTGAAAGACAGCGAACAAAACAATGCGGGCTGCCAGTCATGTAGAACATTCAGCGGCGAGATCTGACATCCATGTGCGCTGCAACAGCGGGGTCTTCAACGAACGCAGAGGGGCCGACAGCTCTGGTGTCTCTCCAGCCCGGCACCACTAGTGCAAGCTCTGCTATTTTTTTTTTGAAATTTCTCTGGGCCTGTAAGCTTTAAAGTTGGTAGTACGTTCGTAAGAAAGCTTAAGAGCTCAGTATTACTGAATTTTCTTTAATTTACACGCCCAACCAAGTGAGAAAAGGCTGGAGCGGGAGGATAATTGCGCCGCCCTGCCCGAGTCTGACTCGGGAACAGACGGTGGATCTTCAGACAAATGCAGACGGGTTTGCTACTGACCCCTGTCCTTGTGAAAGCCGTGTTTCCCCGAACAGTTCGGAGAAGACACGTGCAAGGTGTGTCACGAGTGAGCGAGCCACCACGGCTCACCTGCTGTGGGACTGCAAGGCAAGACCCAGCGAAGGGGCAACAGCAACAACGATCCCGCCGTGGTTGAGGCTGGGGCTCGAAGCATCGACAAGAACGACCAACTTCAGGCCGTCCAGCTGATCCTGGTGGCCCACGAAAGGCAGAAGCCGGTCGAAAGTACAGAGGGCACGGACCCCCATCTAGGGGTGGCCGAAGGAACTCGAAGAGAGTACAGAGGCGGCTGTCGAATAATGGGTTTTTGACAGGATGACGTAGTCAGCGTCATTGTACTCCGTTAGGGACACCACAGCAGGCGACTCGAGGAATGGCTGTCTGACGATTTTTGCAGCCGTGCCCGCCTCTGCTATTCTGTGGGCCAAGTGGAGAGCGAGATTGTTCCTTCTGTCGTATCTCGTGTCCTGTGATCTTCATTCACACGCGACGAAGAAAAAACTTGTGTAGGTGCGGGGTATACTCGCCGCAAGGGTCCGTGAAGTCGCCACACAAGCATAGGTCGTGCCATCTGCCTTCAGAAATACCTTCCACCCGAGCTTGTACAACCAGCCGAGAAGCTGTAGAAAGCGCATATCGGGATCAACACCATGATCAATCAACGCAACCATCATGTCCAACGCTGCCAGAACTGACTTTTTCAGCAAACTTTAAAGCGACCATGGAGTACACGAATGTGGTTTCCCCGAGTTTTACGTGAATTGAATCCCTAATTTGGGGCATTCAACGTGCCAAAGCTACACTTGGCCTGTGAGGCACGTCACGTCGGAGGGCTCCGAATTCATTTCGACAACCCGACGAGCTTAATATGCTCCTAAATCTCGAAACACGCGCGTGTTTCCTTTTCGTCGACATCTGCAGAGAGAGAGAGAGAGAACAACTTTGATTTTTGGCATTGATCAGAATATCATGTTGAAGTGGTCTCCTATTCAAGGGAATCCGTTGGCCGTCTTCCCCACGGCTACACTCTCGATGAGGATGAGCTGTTTTGCGAGGGATGGGCTAGACAGCAGTCTCCCACTGCTCTTGGGGGGTGGGGAAAGGAAATATTTAGGGAGGCGATCCTAGCGTTACTTGACATTCTACAATAATGTTCCTGAGCGTCCCTGGCTGCTGGCGGAATCTGTATCCGGCTGAATATTGGTTTGGGTACATTAGGTTAAGTCAAGTGGGATGAGGATATGTATTTGATTTAAGAAGTCGTAGAGGTAATTCCTGATCCTTAGTGAGGCTTGGATATGGGAGTGAGAATGTCCCTCTGCTAAGTATGTAGTGCTAAGTATTCTCTTGAAATGTAGTGAGTGGGATAAGCTCGACCGTAGTCTCCAGTGCCTGGTTGGTCGAGTACGCGGGCCTGCTGCTGCACAAATTCGTTGCCCTCCATGGAGGCGTGGGCAGGCGTCCACATGATTTCTACCTTTCGGTCGAACCCGCGTCCTCGCACTCAGCCCCACAACGCCTTAGCCACTGAGTCACCGCTTGGCATGCATCGGGGCATCGTATGACGAGTGATTTGCGTCGAAGGTAAAATGCTCCGCATCACCGTCTTCTACATACATCGCTGGCTCAGTCTCATCAAATATCAGTCGAGGCTGGCAGTTATCACGCTCACGTGATGCGTCACAGCTATACCTCGGCGTTATACCACGAGCGCGTCGTGTGGCACGGCCATCGGTGCCCTCTTGCGTCATTGCGCGGCTCGTGTTACTTCGCAGTCAGACGACTTACCTACGAAGCTAGCTTACTTCAGATTCCGTTCGTGGATTGGGGGACCTTGCGCGAAAAAGTCAGCCATTCTGTGATGGTTTTGTGATGCGAATTGCAGGTGCGACTGGGAGCGCCTGTACCAACGATTAGGCAAAAAGTGTTCCTCGTTGCCAAGTTGTCGCTCACCCGGCTGTGGTCGTGGTGAATCGACGACAAAACGCCAATGTTGGGTGTCTTCAAAGGCACTGACGGTAGATGTGGCCGGCTTGCCCCAGGCAGCAGTGGGACAATGATTTGCCTTTCCGCCTATTCAGTCTTTGTATGGATAGGCTTACGGCATTGCAGCGGTGGCGAGAATGCCGGTAAAAGGGGTCACCACAGCGTCTGTTGCCCTTCAGCTTAGATCCTGTTGAATTTCTTACTGGAATATGTTACCTGAAGAAACAGTGAACTCGGTGTCGTTAGAAGTGTTTTCTCAACGTATTGGTATATATGTCTTGGTTGAAGTGTTGTTTCAAAATTGGAATACACTATCATTGTATTCTTGTCTACACCCGTTTGTGTCAGCATATTTACGCCTCTACCTACGTGTGTTTTGCATTTAAAATTTACGTCAAGCTACACTGATGTACTATCGAGTTGTATATTGCATTTCTGTTGATGCATTACTTCTGTTCACTCTTGCATGGGCCCGAGAAGGGACTGCACTATCTGTAAATAAAAAAAATAAGCCTTTGCTCGTTACAGCGTTGTTGGTAGTGCGGTATTGGTAGACACTAGAGCACACTCTTTCTGACGAGCGGATCATTCACGCCGAAGCTGAGATTGCCAAGATATAAACAGCAGGAGATCATCTTCGCTTGCGCAGTGGCAGGTGTGCACCACCACGGAGGGCAGTAGTTACCCGGATTACTTCGATATCTTTCCTAAGTGTTCACACTGGAGGTTTTAGTAGAGGAGGCGACGATCCACCCTAGTCAGGTAAGCAGCATGCAGTGCGAACCAGTGCTGGCTCTGTAAGGTTTTTTGGCTCCCTCTGGCCAAAAAGAAGGCGGTGGAACCCCACTCCATGCAAGAAAAATAACATTTCTGTGAATATAGCCTAAAAGAAACGAAAGAATCAGCGGCTGTAATTTTTACTCTCGAGTTTTACGTCCGGCAACCTAATCCTGCCTTCAGCTTACAACTACTTTCTTCAGCGCCAATTGGTTTGCGACTGGCATTGGATTACCCGCTCGAAAATAACAATGTGTGCACCATGTACAAACACGAGTATGGTAAGTCATTGACCGGCCTTAGAAAATGTAAAAGGCCCAGGGCGTTGCCATAGCTAACACCTCAGTGTACATGACCATAAAAACAGTCTTTAATTCATGAGTAGAGCACGAGGTCGCGGGTTCGATTCCCGGCCGCCGCGGCGGCTTTTCTGATGGAGGAAAAAGCAAAAACGCCCGTGTGTATTAAAGATCCCCAGGTGGTCAAAATTAATCCGGAGCCCTCCACTACGGCGCGCCTCATCGCCTGCGTTGCGTTAAACAGTATACAATCAATCATTTAATTCATGAGTCAAGACGATTGATTGTAACTTCTGTTATATTATTAGCAATGTGTGGTGAAATACCCGGTGAAAATAATTAGAAATCTAGAAAAATTGAGTCAATTTCAAGACCAGCGTCAACGCATTAGTGAAGGTCGCCTGTTCTAAAGCTGTCGAAATTTATTATTGGAAGCAAAACGAATGAAACTTGTGCGCGAAACATGGCAGCGGTCGAAGTAGCACTGGAATTAGGAGGAGGCTTAAAAGCAACTAAAAAAACGCTAACTATTGGCGAAGACAATGTACACGCTCAGAGACGAGCAGGTAACATTACGTACACCATGAACAATAAGACAATCAAAGTACCGGAACAATTTTACACCAGGCTATAGACCTGCGACGTTTGACCAGAGAATACTAGTAAGCGTACAGGGTGACCTTGCGAAAACACACTAATAATCTAAGACAAAGTTGAAAAGGCTCTCAAAGACATTAAAAAAGAATAAGCTGCAGGTGACGCCGGCATGAACATCAATCTTTTAAAGGAGTGAAGAGATATTGTACTGGAAACGCCTACTGCCCCATTTTACCGAAATTATTAGATTCTAGAAGCAACCCATAGCCTGGAAAAACGCCTACGTAATTCTGAATAACAAGAGGGGGACACCAAAGACCTCAAGAACACAGCTCCATCAGCCGACTCTAAGTTGTATACAAACCGTTTACCACAGTAATAGTGCACCAAATACTTAACAGCCACAATTACCACAACCTAGAGGCTGGCTGCGTTTAGGAAAACGATACTAGACAATGGATCACGTCCACGCCGCCAATGAAGTTGTCCCGTTACAGAGGCATGGGAAGGTGTCCCACCGACAGGCTCGCGAACTCGCCCACCGAGTCCCCGAGGATCACGCAGCCCTGACGCCATTTCTCACCTATCAGGACATTACTTAATTTTACCGCACCACCAGACGAAAATTCCCGTGCCCTCACCCATCCCTCAACCAAGTTGAGGAAGTAACGCTCTGACAATTACAAGCAGAAACGTACGTACACCCGGTTCAAGTGAATTTCTTGTTTCCCACACAGCACACCACTCTATGAGAATTTTGACCAATGCTGGGTGCCCTCCAGCATATAATTCTCGGATGCGCTCACAACCCAGCCCTACCACCCCCTCTCCCCCTGTTCCTTTACTGAGCTGTGAGAGACACTGTGGACCAGGTGTCAACCGGACGGACCAGAATCCTGATGACGCGAGCCAAGACGGACGGGCAAGCACATGGATTCCAGGACTAAGGTTCCACTCTCACATTTGGGCTCACCTAAATGTTTTCCTCTCTCGTCTCTTCAATGAAGTGATAGAAAAATCTGCAGAGCATAACAAACCTCTTTAAACGTGGCATTTAAGGGACTACGAAAAAGCCTTTGATTCAGTGAGCACCGCAGCCGTTCTCGAAGGCATGAAAGTCGGGGAGATAGAGGAGGCCTACATAGACTCCTAGATGGCACACACACCATTTTTCTATAAGCAGCCGGGAAAAGAGGAAAATACTCGCAAACCAGGCATCTCTACTGCTCGCGCGCCTTGCGCTTCCGGCAGACAAGCCTTGCCTGTGCGTGCTGGGCTGTTAACACTGCTCGGCACGGTGTGCTCCGCTGCGCAGTGCAAGCGTGTTTGTCAACCGTGTGCTTGATTTCTGCGGAACTTTCACCTGTCTGAGCTTATGGCGTGATGCCGGTCAAGGCGCCAATCATCGTTTCGTTAGCGCTGTCCGGTGGTGGTCAGGGAACAACCACAGACAGCGTGAAAAAGTCGCCGACACCATATCTGCAGACACGACCTGGAAAAAACTGCAGTGCGATTGTGACGTGTTTTTGCTGCTTCGCTTCCAGCGGACACCGAGTTGACACATCGGTATCCGCCGGTGATAAACTGAAAAGGCTGTACCACCGGCCAACTCCCGGGTCTGTTCGGTGCACTTCTTGGACGGCAAGCAGACGGAGAAAAATCCATTTATGACACGTACAGCTGCGACAAATGCGACAACACGGAACCCCCTTAACTGTTAAAACTAACTTGCTTCTCTTACAATTTTACATTACAATCACAACTGGCTTCCTTGGTAATTATTTAAAATGACGCACATTGTTCGGTCATTATAGCCGATTGGCATTAAAGAATCTCTTTTCATCCACTCTAACCTTTAAAATTCACGTCGTTTTGTTTAATTCTTTTCAGTCGAACGCATTACACGGCTGAACGATAACTTTATCGTACACTGCTGATCGACAGCAGGATAAGTAGGCAGCACAATGTGGAAACGCAGTTTAAGATGTACGGTCGCTTTTTTTGGAAAATAGCTGAACCTGTACGCAACCCGATTAAAAAGATGGTTGTCATCCTTTTGCGTTGTCACAGAATCTAAAGTAGTAGTACAATTAAAGACCAGCCACTGCTAATTGCGTAAAGCTTTCATGATGCGACCAGAGGGTCCAGAAAGATGGGCGCCGAGCGACAGGGCGCGTAAACGCTGTGCAGAGTTGGGCCAATCACGATGACAATCTTCGAATAGTAATTTGACTGGTTGTGTGGTCGTGTTATTTTTCCGCCCTGTTAATTCCACACTCGTCAGTAACCGTCATAAGCCTAGCTCAGCAATGTCAACAGCGTGGTAATCACTATTTAGAAAGTGTTCGCGAGCGCTGGTCAGCGAGATCCACACGATGTGCGCGCTCCGCATTTGACGTCCGCGCTTCCGTAGACGTTACTAATAAGTGAACATAATGGGCAAGGTAGCTTTAAAACTACGTAAAAAATGTTTAATCCCGTATAACAATTTATACGTCAGTCAGCCCCATACCGGTAGCACTTCCAGCGCACAAATGAGAGCGCCACCGGCCCACCACCACTGCTACTGCTGCTCGCAACAGTCGGGGTCGACATCTTCCACTCTAGCAGAGAATTAGGACCTAAATAACATACGCACACAAGCACTGCTACCACTAACTTAACGCCAAATCTTTACGGTTTATCGGTAAAGCACGCACTCCAAGACGGCACACGGAAAGAACGCAGCACATTACAGCCCACTAGTTTCGGTATTCCCGTCATAAAGGTGCTAGCATCTGGTCATGAGAGGCAAATGGCGGCACCCACATCTAAAAACAAAATAGTGTATTCAAAGGACGTACTAGTTGAATATTCACCACAAGCCAAGCCACAAATTCTCGATTCATAAACACGCACGACAAGGTCATACCATCTTGACAAAACTGTTCACAGCGTATCTAGAGAGAGTATTCTGAATGCATGATTGGAAAACACGAAATTAGGGATAAATGGGCATACGTGAGACATTTTAGGTTAGCAGACTACAAAGTATTGCTAATCGAGTCAGCAGAACACGTAAAAAAGCTTGAGAAACAACAATCACAACGGAAAGCCTCGGAGCCAAAATAAACATGAATAGATCTAAAGTAGTGATCAATAATGATGCCGAAACCGCCCTTCCGCTTATGCAACGAAACGCTAGAAAAAATGGATGATTATAAGTAACCTCGGTCGGTCGTTTGTGCTGATCCCAACCACGAGAGAGAAATCCGACGCAGAGTATATACGCGCTCGGGTGCACTCAGCGAGCACTCCCAAATATTGAAACATATGCTATTCCCATCACGGAAAAGGAGAATATGCACCAATGTGCCATTGAGTGCTGAGATACGGGGCTGCAGTTGGCGCCTTACTAGGCAGCCAGAAAGTAAACTTAGTCGGATCAAGGGCCGTGGAACGAATAATGTTACGAATAACACACAGGGGCAACAAACGAGCACCTGGATCAGAGAACTAGAGTTTAAGATTTCTAGTTCAAATAAAGAAAAAAAATGAACTTAGTGCGCCACGCAATTAGGCCAATGACAACGGGTAGACTACCAGTGTGGCTGAGTGGATACAGAGGGACAGGTCTAGAAAAAAGGGAAGGAGGGGAAGAAAAAAATGAACTTGAGCGGCGCGGGAAAGGAGTGATTGAAGGTCGACGGGAGAAGCCTTCATCCTGCAGTGGACGTAGTAGGCTTGTTGATGATGATGGTGCTATTCTAAGTAGTTAATTAAATGTGCGTAATATTTTCGAAGAGTTTACAACGAGTGCTTTTTATTTGTGTCCATCTGTAGTTGAATGGTTATAAAGGACTTCTGGATTGAGCAATAGATCCTGTTTTTCTTATTCGCAATCTTAAGTAGTTGATCATATCAAAGGTACTATCAACAAAAGGCACGTAGGTGCGATAAATACCAGCGGAAGCATTTGTTGCACTTTCTTACTGAAACTCAGGTGGCGCCGTGCATAACAGATTTCAATATTTTTTAGAGAAATACAGGATACCGACTTCGCTAAGAACTTGGAGCATTGTGGTGTCAGCGACTTGGCTAAAGTAAAGGCAACATGTAGAGTTCAACTTATTTTTGAAATGAGTCCGTTTAAAATAGATGGACCGTCACAAATATTCCCGCATAAACGTTCGGAAAAATAACATACTGTTGGTTAATACATTTAATGTCCCTCTCTTGAAACACCTGTATCGTTTTTAGTCTTTTTTATTAGGTAAATGCATCAAATTCAAGCGATTATGCAAATATCAGAGAGCCCAATGGGATGTATGATGTCAGAACCACAGCTACGAATATTTTTCAGGATTACATCAAGTATGTTGGCTGAAGTGGTGGATTGTCTTGTGGGCTCGGTGAGAAATTAGTGAGAAATTATGGCAATACTTGCGTACCGCATGTGCTTCTGAATAGCCGGCGACCCCTAATGGAATAGACCAGTTAATGACAGAAAAATCAAAGTCGACAAAAACGTTTTGCTCTGAACTTAGAAAACGCGTACAGATTTCACTAAGCCCTTGTTAAAATTCGCTTTCTAACACCGTGTTCATGCCCATGGGACGATACACGATGCCAATACTGACACTAGTGACGCAACACTACAATGGCACCCAGATTGACTAAGCTGATATAATTGAAATCGATAACCAAAAGATATATGTACAATAAATACACTGAATATAGTACTCTAACTGCCTTAATGAAAATGTTCAAACGGCTGAAATTTTAAAAAGAGAAAAACTGTTGGCTGCTTTTAAGACCAGTTATAGCCAGTTCACACTTTGCGAAGCAACGTGGTGTGCTATGAAAGCGCACAAGGCATGATGTGCCATTGTAGTTGTTTTTCATATTTGTCAAAAAGGTTATACGTCCCTGCGTAATTTCATTCCGAAAAGTAGAAATGTCACCCTGTTTGACATTTAAAGTTTTTGCTCGACATGGCTTCCTGGACTAAGTATGTCCCCCAGTTGGTGGTCGATCAAACAACATTGATTGCTCTAATAAACGTTCGTTTCCTCCTTATACTCGGCACTATATTTTTGATATATTGGATTCTACAATTTTTGCAGTTTTTTAGGTACAGTCGCCGGGCATTCGCGGAGTTGTTAAGAAACTACATCCCAGAGCAAGGACAAGACGAAACAATGTGTGTAAAAGCAGCAATGCCTGCGTACCCTGGCCCGGACCACGTCCTGAAAAAGATATTTTCTTACAAGAACCTAACCCTGTCTCGTGACCCATGGTAAGTGTACTTTTATCATTTCGTTACCAGAGCCGAACCGCTAATAATGTATGTACATGGGCAAAGCACGCACTAGCGTATGAGTGCACACCATGTCAAAAAAAGTTACAAAACGCAAGTTTCTCTACGAGATATTTTAGATCACCTATGATCTAGCATTCGTGCTTCCTATTGCTGCAGCGATTATTCCCTGCTAAAAACGCACTGCAATTTTTAAAGGGTTATCCACACTCTGAAACGCAAGGCTAATGCTGTACAAGTAGGCTAAACAGAGCTTTGGTGCTTGAAATGTTGTGTTCGTGTTTCATTTGTGTATACCTGCCTTACAACATCCAAGCAGTTAGCGTGGTCCACGATTGGCCCACATATTCAAGGTATGCCTCTTGCTATGTTAGCTAGTTAAATTTCTTGGGCACGAGTTGTACGCACGATGCATGTCCTAAACCTGCATGCTTGCTCCAATACGTGGCGGCTGTGGCACTGGCTAGGGCACTGGCTACGGCAGTGGCAGGCGGCGATCAGGCTGTCTGTGCAACAACAATGTTATGTGTTCCACGAATTGGGGGCATAGCATCGCACGGAGACTCGCAGGCAGAGTGGTCCACGTCTGCCAGCAGTAGGGAACGTTGAGTGCGGGGAGTTTCTGGGGCTAGGTAATGCGCGACACAAGAGTGGCACCCGGATAGATCCAGAAATTTATTCAATGTTGCAGTACCAACCACATACTTGACAATATGGTACACTTGGGCGGTCGAGTATTCGATGGCTAAAAGGTCGAACGGCCGACCGCAAGTTTCCGCTTCACCGATGGAGGTGGTTTCACGGCGTGTGAATTACGGAGATTGAGGAGGAAGAAGACCGCGGTATCGGCGGAGTAGTTCTGGCGTCCTTATTTGCGATACTTTGAGCATTCGTCCTTCAAGGTTTAATCCTGCCGCAAGTTTTAAAAATCCTGCCGCTTTAAAAAATGTTTCTTAAGCGTGTTTTTTGATGAGATTCAACGAATTCTTGAGTATATGGGACCTGCCTTTCGTGGCAGCATGGCTTATACGCATCTATTCTGCTCTCCTCAGGCCCTAATGATCCTGGCAACGACTTATCTGTTGGCCACTCCACCCCCCCTACTTGCACCCGGCTTCCTGTGGCCGACGTGGCTCGGGCTGCCTGAACGCTCGATGACCCAGCACGCGGAATACTTCCCCGTACCGGCTATCCCCTAACGACCCAATATTCTATCAAGACGACAGCAGCGACATCTTCCCAACCGCACGAAATCCCGGCTATTCTATGGAATCATCAGTGGGCATGGAAGCTGCTCCTACGGCAGGCGCATGGCTACCCAATTCTGAGCAGCTAAAAGGTCGAACGCCCGACAAGTTTCCGCTTCACCGATGGAGGTGGTTTCACGGCCGGAGATTGAGGAGGAAGAAGACCGCGGTATCGGCCTGGCGTCCTTATTTGCGATACTTTGAGCGTTCGAATCCTGCCGCTTTAAAAAATGTTTCATTCGGCTTGAGTATATGGGACCTGCCTTGTGGCAGCATGGCTTATACGCATCTTTTCTACTCTCCTCAGGCCCTGATGATCCTGGCAACGACTTATCTGTTGGCCACTCCACCCCCCTACTTGCACCACGGTTCCTGTGGCCTACGTGGCTCCGTGCTGCCTGACGCCGATGACCCAGCACGCGGAATACTTCCCGTACCTGTGTCCCCAACGACCCAAACTTCTTATCAAGACGACAGCAGCCACATCTTCCCAACCTGCACAAATGAAATCCCGGCTATTCTATGGAATCATCAGTGGGCATGGAAGCTGCCTTCCTGGCAGTATGGCTTATACGCATATTTTCTACGCTCCTCAGGCCCTGATGATCCTGGCGACGACTTATCTGCTGGCCACTCCCCCCCCTACTTGCACACGGTTCCGGTGGCCCACGTGGCTTCGGACAGCCTGACGCTGATGACCCAGCACGCAGAGTACTTCCCGTACCGGCTATCCCCGACGGCCCAAATCTTCTGATCAAGACGACAGCAGCGATATCTTCCCAACCGACACATATAAAATCCCGGCTGTTCTATGGAATGATCAGTGGGCATGGGAGCTGCCTTCGTGGCAGTATGGCTTATACGCATCTTTTCTACGCTCATCACGTGTGTAGACGCTCCTCCCTTTTCTCGAAAAAAGCTACAGTCGGTTCCCATTTCAGCTCCCATGCCCACACGTGCTTTCCGTGATTGCTTGCGAGTGCTACGACATGGTTTTTTTTCCTACTCTGTTCTGGGGAATATTGAAACGAATCCGGGCACGACACTGCTCGAACTATTACAAGCCATTGACGCGCGCACTACGGAGCTCAGCACTGACATTAAATCAATAAAACCCAGTCAGATCGCTATGAAAACTAAACTTGTAGACATATTTGCCTGCCTTGAATCCCTTGAAACTGCAAATAATGACCTTTGTGCAATACAACAAGAACTTGAAATTGTAAAGGACACTGCCGAGCGCTTGACAGCCCAAAACGATGCCGTAATGTCTTAATTCATCATTATCATCATCATCACCAGCCTATCTAGGCCCGCTGCAGGGCAAAGGCCTCTCCCATTATTCTCCAATTACCCCGGTCCTGTGCTAACTGTGACCAATTTATCCCCGCAAACTTCTTGATCTCGTCTGCCCATCTAACTTTCCGCCGCCCCCTGCCTACACTTGCCTTCTCTAGGGATCCACTCTGTTACCCTTAATGACCGACGGTTATCTTGCCTTGCGCATTACATGCCCTGCCCACGTCCATTTTTCTTCTTAATTTCGACTAATATCTCCTTAACACGCGTTTGTTCCCTGACCCACTCCGCTCTCTTCTTGTCCCTTAATGTTACACCTATCATTTTCCGCTCCATTGCCCTCTGAGTCGTTCTCAATTTAAGTTGAACCCTCTTAGTTAGCCTCCAAGTTTCTGCCCCGTAGGTAAGTACCGGTAAGACGCAGCTGTTATACACTTTCTTCTTCAGGGACAATGGTAGGCTGCTATTCATTATCTGAGAATGTCTGCCGTATGCACTCCACCCCATTCTGATCCTTCTAATTATCTCTGCCTCATGGTTGGGATCTGGGGTCACAACTTGGCCTAAGTAGATATATTCTTTTACCACTTCCACTACTTCGCCCCCTATCCCAAACTGTTGTGCTGTCCCGAGGTTATTGATCATTACTTTAGTTTTCTGCATATTAATTTTCAGGCCCACGGTTACTACTCGTTCGTCTAGTGCGGAAAGCATGCTTTGCAATTCGTCCCCCGAGTTACTTAGCAAGGCAACGTCATCAGCAAATCTGAGGTTACTGAGGTATTCTCCATTAACCCTTACTCCCACCTGTTCCCAATCCAACGTTCTGAATACTTCTTGTAAACATGCTGTGAATAACATTGGAGAGATTGTGTCTCCTTGTCTGACGCCCTTCCTTATAGGTATTTTACTGCTCTCCTTATGGAGGATGATGGTAGCTGTGGACCCATTGTAGATATTCTCTAGTATTTTTACATAATGCTCATCTGCTCCCTGGTTCCGTAATGCCTGAATAACTGCTAGGGTTTCGACCGAGTCGAATGCTTTCTCATAATCCATGAAGGCTATATATAGGGGTTCACAATACTCTGCGCAGTTCTCTACCACCTGATTGATCGTGTGAATATGGTCTATTGTTGAATAACCTTTACGGAACCCTGCTTGTTCTTTAGGTTGACTGAAATCTAAGGTTGCGGAAATTCTGTTAGCGATTACCTTGGTAAGTACCTTGTAGACGACTGACAGTAAGCTGATCGGCCTGTAATTTTTCAGGTCCTTCATGTCCCCTTTCTTATGGATTAGGATGATGTTCGCGTTCTTCCAAGATTCCGGTACGCTTGCGGTAATTGCGCTTGCGGTAACAAGACCTTGAAGACAGGTCTAGACGAAACAACGTCGTCCTCTATGGCATTCCAGATGAGCGAGAAACATGGGATCAGACAAAAAAGGCAGTTTCTGTGTTGTCAGCAACGCTGGAAAGTGAGCTGTCGCCGAATGAAATAGAGCGTGCGCACCTTATCGGCTCTTTTTCTCCTTCAAAACGCCGCCCCGTCATAATTAAGTTTCTCTCTTTTAAAGTTGCTCTTCCTTTTGAGTTCCTTTTAAGTTCCTCTCTTTTACAGTAAAAAACCAGATGCTAGCTCTGCGTTCCAAATTAAAAGAAAGCAACATTACAATATCAGAAGTCTACTCACCGGCTACTTCCGAAGCAAGGCGAAACTTCTGGATTTCGCAAAGAACTTGCCAAATTCTCCCGAGTTTTATTTGCGAAATAACAAGCAGTTCTTTGGAAAAAATGCTACGTGAACAATTCGCAACATGAAGCCATAACAGAACCTGCGTGCGCAGTTCCTGGAGCCCGTGCATCTAACATACCTCACGAAGCCGAAAACAGGGCACAAAGCTCGAAATTTCCAACCACATAGCGAAACGCGAGGAGATGTGTGCGTTAACACCTGTGACCGTACTACTTGCAAATGTTAGAAGTAATCTTAATAAGCGAGATTCATTCAACTCTTTAGTTGACACGTGTAATGCTGACATTATTGCAATAACGGAAACTTGGTTGAACTCAAACGTGCATGAAGCGGAACTATATAACAATCCATCTCGGTTTTAACTAACAACAACGACGTCCAAACTTCTACAATCAGATATTGACAGTATTTCAGATTGGTGTGAATTATAAAAAAGGAAACCTAATAATAAAAAGTGTAAAAGCATGCACATTTCTCGAGTTAACACCACACCTCCTTGATACTCACTAAACTATGTTTTTCTTGAAATCGTGCCGTCGTACAAATATTTAGGTGTTATAGTGTCTTCTAACTTATTACGGATACCTCACATAGATTATGTTGTAAGTAATGCCAACCGTATGTTAGGATACATTCGTAGGAACGTTAATTCTTCACCTAGCTCTTTGAAACTAACTCTCTATAAAACTTTGGTTCGTTCGAAACTGGAATATGCGGCTGCTATTTGGCACCCTGGTATTGCATCGCTCCACCGACGAATTGGAGGTGGCTCAAAAGCTTTCATGTCGCTTCATACTTTCAAATTATCATCGCACGTCCAGCGTCACCTCAATCAAAACGACTTTATCTCTACCGCTACTCGAGCATCCCAGGCAAATATCTCGTTTCTGCCTATTTCCCAAAATATATCATGGCAATTCCATTCTTAAGGACAGACTACTCACGAATCCATCGTACATGTCAGCGCGCGTTGATCATCAATACAAAGTAGGCATTCCATCTTGTGATATAAAGTGCTTTCACGATTCATTTGTACCGAGCACATCTGTTAAATGGAATCAACTGCCACATGCAGTTGCCGAAATCTTGGACGTCGTGGCTTTTAGGCGTGCAGTTTCCAGACTGTTTGAGTGAAAATGTGTTTGCCGTTATGTTTTTTTTACTTTCCCTGACTTGGGCAGTGTTTATTTGTTTATTTAGCCTTCTCAGATGAAGGTATGTTGTATTTGCATTGTCGCCAGCCAAATTTGTGCAGTGTCGACTCTGTTGGAGTAAAGCTGGGTTATATGAGTGTTTACGCCAACTTGTGCAACGCATGCTTCCTTAAGTAAGGAGCTGTTGATCGCAGTGTCTGTACTGTTTGTGTAAATAGCTGTTGTTATCATAATGTTACTTGCTGTATAGTCTTCCAATAATTTTGTTATCCCCAACTCCCCACTGTATTGCCCCTGGGAACTGAGGGTATGGGAATAAATAAATACATAAATAAATAAACACTTACCGCTGCGACCGTACTTTGCGACAAGGCGGTGGTGTTCTTCTAGCCATAAACAAATCATATCATCGATGACTTACGCACTGAACTAGAAACTGTAGGGGCATACGATTGGGCACCAGAAAAGTGTTGGCGGCGTGTGTTATGTCCACTAACTACTCACCATTTCTGAACTCACGACGTGCAACTGTAGGGGCATTTTTCTATGGCGACATTAATTTTTCAATAGAACTGGCTCCCCACTGATCACCCGCTATGCACCAGAAAAGCTTTGTCGGATAGCGAACGACTCTCTAGTGTTCTCTATTTGATACTAACTTCTCAACCAGATATGTGTCATAATTCATTCACCATCCCTCGCCATGTATCACTTAGTTTTACATTCTGATTTCTGTCTAAAAACGAAAAGAGAACAAAACGTACTCACGCTTTAACAAAGCGAATTTTGAAACAATTGCCCAGGAACTCTCAATTTCCGCGACCTTTTCTTCTAGCTCACAGCCGTCACGAAACTAACTGGTCGTAAAGAAAAGTGAACGACTTATTAAACAAAACACCTTTCTTGTTTTCATTCCCGCGGAACTCCACATACACCCTACAAGAAGAAACGCTACCGTGTGGCAAAACATTTTTTCTGCCAAATGGGATGCTTACAGGCGGCTAACCGACGTGTCATTATTTTTCAATACTTGCTCTTCAACGATCCGAAAAAAGTTCTGGTCATTAACCCCAACACTTCTGATTCCCCACTGGACCATCCTGATAGATTATGTCCAGTGATTTTAAACGATGTCTTATGTAGTAATTTTGTTACTTATGGTCCCAATACTGTGATTACAAACATACCGACTTATGAATGCCTACGAATGGATCCAATAAGTATCGAACCCAAAAGATTAGAAACATAATTCAAGAGCTGAAGGTTTCCTCGAGCCATGGTATTGATTTATTAACCCAAAATTTTTAAAAGGTAATAAATTGTAATTGTTCTCTTATTTTGTCAAGAGATTTTACAGCAATCTATTGACACCTGCACTCTTCCTGAGGACTGGAAGGTCGGGAAGGTGGTGGTCATTCAGAGTCAGTATTAAAAATTCACTGTTCAACTTCCGGATCTCTTTAACTGCATTCCTTGCAAAATACTGGAGCATTCTTTTCAAGCATTGTAAAATTCGAATCTAACTCTCTTTTTACCATCGCCCGACATGGCTTCCTCAGAACCTTCTCGTGTGAAACCCAACTTATTTCCTTTAATCATAAACTTAACATGATCCTCGATCGTTGTTCACTGGCAGACTGTATTTTTCTAGATTTTTCCAAAGCGTTTGAAAAGGTATCGCACAAGCTATTACTTCTTAAATTAAGCAAATTACATCTTGGTCGCGATCTTTTAACATAGCCGGAGCACTTTTGTTGCAACAAAACGCAGTTTGTTACTTCTAACAATTTTAACTCTCCCTTTAGTACTGTTCTTTCCGGCGGCCCTCAGGGTTCAGTTTTAGGTCAGCTTTTGTTCCTAATATATATGAAAGACCTTCCCTCTAGTGTTTCTTCTAACATTCACTTATCAGCGGGCGACTGTGTAATATTTCGAGAGACTAATGATATAAATGACGTTCACATTCTGCAGACTGACATGAACGCAATTTCAAACTGGTGTGACACGTGGCTAATGGACCTTAACACTACCAAATATACAGCAATGCGAATTTCTCGCTCTTTATCTTGTCCTGTTGCGTACTATCGTAACTTCCCCTCTCGAGTCAGTCAATTCTTACCGCTATCTTGGTGTTCATTTTACTTCCTGCCTCACCAGGTCACTTCACGTTAACACGATTATCAACAGTGCTAACGGAACGTTAGGGTATCTTCGCCGCAATTTCTCTTTCGCACCTATGTCATTAAAACTAACGTTCTATAAACCATTATTCCGTAGTAAATTAGAATACACCTCTTCTATATGAGATCCCAGTACTGAGAACTTAATTAGCTCCTTAGAATTAGTACAGAATAACTCCGCTCATTTCATACTGCATAACTACAACCGTGCCGCTAGCATAACGTCCATAAAAACACATTGCACCTTCCTTCCCTTGCATCCTGTCGTCAGTTTTCTCGCCCATGCAATTTCATAAAATATTCAATCACAGTTCTCACTTGCGCACCGAACTCACACTTCCACCAATGTACATTTCCTCACGAGTCGATCACTTTCACAAAGTTTGAATCCAGTCATGCCGAACAAGAGCTTGCCTTTAGTCCTTCATACCGCGCACTTCAAAAGAATGGGACCACCTTCCCGGACCAACAGCCACCATTGTCGACCACCAACTGTTTCGTACCTCAATAGCTAATATTGTATACCCAGGAACCTAGCAATCCTGTACTCATTCAATCAATTTTATATTTGACCTGCATCTTTGTATCCACTCCCCTCTTTAATGCCTCTGGCTTTGATAAAAATATAAATAAATAAATAAATTAATAAATAAATAAATAAATAAATAAATAAATAAATAAATAAACACTTCGTTCATTGCGCTCGTGATCGGTACCAAACAATGTATAGAAACACTCCATACCTGCCATCGGTCATTTCAGCTACGATGTGAAGTGGGGTACTAGAGACAGATGTTGGGTTCTGCGCCTTTATTTTAAAATCCCTACACTAGCAAAGTGCTCTTCAAATTAGTGAAAGTTCTAGTTCTACAAATTGTCCATGGCTAACAACAAAAAGGCCACCTTTGAGATGATGCCGAGGACCTATTTTCTTCTGATCCAAGACAAAGCCGATTTGCTTAGCTAACTCATCAGCCGATTTTCGAACGCTAATCTTGCGTGGTAGGTAGCAGCTCCGTTTCTGAAACGGAGAGGTGGGCACTGTCTAGTGGAACGCTGGTGGAACGCCTCGAAATCGCACGTGCTCGATAGGCTTCCACCACCGACTTCCCTCCTCTTGTTTCCGGCGGGGGAAACAAAACCCCTCGTGGATGGTAATAGGATATGGCTTGACGTGGGGGCTGAGTGCGAGGGTGAGGTCCTTGTAGCTCTTTTCTTTTGGCTTCTCGAACGCGACTTGGCGTTTTAGCAGCATAAATGTTCTTTGGGGCAGCCTTGACAATAGGATGTATCCATGCTTGCCGTCAGGGCCATCGTGCGCCCATAACTAGCTCTCGAAGACTTCAAGATACCAACAGAAGTATTCGCTAGACTGCTCCTCCAAGACAGGCACACTTCCGAAGTGAGACATGGCACCGTACCTATCGTAGGCGTACAGAAATCCCCTGCGTCGTGGCTCACCGGGTGGGTTTATGGTGCTGCCATCTCCTAGCGGTTGACCCTCTTGCAGTGTTGGTGCTGGGCTTGCAACCAGCATCCCATTTTCGTCGCGAGATTTGGAAAACTGGGTCTATTACTGGGTTCACATAAAAGAAGGGTTTCGGGCGTGGGAGCTTGCTTGTCGCTCGATCAGCAACTAGTGCACCGACGCTTCCGCCCTAGGAACGCAACACTGGTGTCGCTCCCTGCAAATCACGGTTGCCAGAGAAGCTGGAGCCGAATGCGCTTCACTACATTCAGGAGCAGTTATGTGTACGTAATCCCTCTTCTAAGACATACTTTGGAGGAGGCCTACGCGTAATTTTAAAAAATTCGTTAGAAGCAAAATGATCCCCGTTTAAACTTTCACAATCCCTCGGAAATGAATTGCTCTGCCAACCTCACTCGCTGTCGTATGTTACCTTGGACGACATCCTGTTGGAGCTTCTGGTTAATAACATAATACAGGATATTATTCCCAGAATGACTACATTCTTACTTGGCGAAAAAGGTACTCACGTAATGATTAAATATTAAGATGGAATGTCTACAGGACAAGCATTAAAAAATACCTCCCGAACTTAGACGGAAACATGGTTGTTAAAGAATGTCACAGTTGTAGAGGCACACCATGTCCGTGGGGGCACATACTTGCGCGGTTGTATTTCACAACGAATAACTAAGAAGGAATATGTGCTGCTGTCGAACGCGGTGCTACAGACGTTGTAGCCGGCGGTGCATGCTTGGCATCGCTCCACGGAATCGATTTATTTATCCGTCAATTATTGAAAGATTGACTACAGTTATTTTTATCCATACTTTAGATTGTGTGCGTGATCAGAGGTATACCAAACAATCAATACACAGAGTAGCACATGTACGCAGTGCAGTATTAGGCAGCACTTTAAAAACGTTATCATATGATGCTCAGCCATGATTTTCTGTAATTGACGCAGCCAAACCATCATTCCTTTGTTTTGTGCGACTCTTGCGGCTTTCTTTGTTTATTAGATCCTGTGCGTTCGACAAGATATACCAATTTGTTACAAAAATGAAAATGTAGTGTTTCTGGCACCTAATTAAAACGTGTGTTCTCGGACGCATCACCGTAAGCGTCAATGAATTATGTTATACCTGATACGCCTGCATCATCACCATCATCCTCAGCATCATCAGCCCGGGTTGTGTCAGCTGCAGGGCGAACGCCATCCGCAAGGATCTCCAGCCACGTCTATCCAGCGATAGCTGTGTCCAACTGCATGCGGCCCACGAAGTAGTCTGACCGACCCCACGTTTATGGGGATTGCGACAGTTGTCCTATGGCAAGGACGAGGAGCGGAGAACGAGGTGCCGCTCTAAACGGGCTCCAAGCGTGTGCTGTGCGCAAGTGGGCTGATACTGCTGGTGAAGACGATGATGATGGTGTCGCTACGGGGACCCCCACTTGCGTGCTCCGCGTAACAAAGAAACCAGAACACATTCTTTACCCTGCGTGGTTAAAAAAGCGAACGTTTGACAGGGTATAGAAACACCAGAGAATCCATAGCGGCATATGATTGCAGGTTGGCGGACCAACTATGAGGGAACACTTAAAAATATGGGCACGTATGTACAGTGTTTGTCCGTAGTCGGGGAGAGTACAGTGGGCAGTTCGCTCGCTAATGGCAGGGGTTGCTTACACAGTGTAGTCTAGATCGGCGGCTAGATAGCGTCCGGTATGGTGGTCGACGCCAGGAATGCGGCGGCGGACGAGTGGGTGCCAGTGGCGCGGCTCCAGCTACAGTTGATGAGGTGAAGAGCGGGCACAACTTGAATGGAAGACACAGGAGTAGCCGCTGTGCAGTGTTAAGTGAGTTGAATGCCTGCTTGAGCGGGCTCTGTCGTAAAGATATGACACGATGGCTGTCTGCGCAACTTTCACAACCACAGTAGGAGGCGGTATCGCAGAGCCCTGCAATGAGAAGCTAGCTGCGCTTAAACAGCCACGGCGTCGGATTCCCGTCCCGTGAGCCAGTTTCTTTTTCTCTCTTTCTCGTAGTCGGACAGCTGAGCTCCTTTTCGAAGACGCACCTATATTGAGAAGCAGTCGATGTTCGGGGGCAAGTTCGTGATGCGTGCCTTGATGGCATGGGGACATGTGGTGCTGCTTTCGGCGACGTTATTCGGAAGCTTTTCCCGCAATTCTTGCTCAAGTCATATTATATTTTAGCCAGGGTGTGAGGATTGGCTATGGCAAACTAATGCGATTTGAAAGAAACTTCGATACCCGGAGTCCTCGAACGGCAGGCAGCGATGACTGTTTGCACTTCGGAAGGAAGCCGCGTGGGGTCCGGGACAGGACAAATTAGTTTGATGGCACTGTTTTTCCGCCAAAACCAAGGACTGCTTTGTCCCAGACGAGCTGCGTCACATACCTCCACAAGGGAAGTGGCGAACGTCTTTCGCGCCTCTGAGAAGAGAATGTTTCAAGGTATTTTAATGTTCATTATCTTCTTTAAGACCTAAAACGTTCCAGATGTCTGGGAGTATGCCGGGTGAGGTGCCGGGTGAAGTTCCTGGTGCAGAAAAAGTCTTGTGAATTACAACTTTCTCTGGGATGATCATGTTGCTCACATTTGACACACGTTATTATGGCGCAACAGGAATTATTACAGTGCCCGAACAACTCGCACTTAAAACATCTGCGCGGGTTTAGTATGCACGGTTAGGCAGAGCAACGAATCAAGCCTGCATTTATGTTTTCAGGAATTGTGACCCAATCGAACCTGAAGATGATATGCTTAGGGGGCATTTACTTATTATCTCAGCTTATATTTGACGCGCCTTACAGACGTGACACCCTGATCGTTTAGGCCTTCCAAAAGTTCGGCGTTCGTTTTTTATCACCAGATATCACTCAGATATTACACGCTAAGAACTGTTCTCGTTGCGGTGGCGCATGACCTTGATGCCGAGACCTGTCATACTGGTTTGGGTGAGGAGACTTGTTGCTTGCTGATGAGTGTTGACGTATCTGAAAGGATTCACCGGTGCTAAGCTTTAAGAATCGCATGGTTAGCCATGAAATCGGCTTTCATTCGTCAACCGATTTTATGGTCAAGAAACGGGGAAAAGGAGTAGTTGACACGGCCGAAATGAAGCTTCCGTGCAACCCATTTTTCTGGACCGATCATGTTTCGGCCGGTAAAATTCAGCATACCCCATTTCCTAAACGAAGAGAACTGGGGTACTCTATCCCTTGAATTTACCGTGGTGATCAGTGAGATCCAGGAAATCGTTGCCTGGTAGATAGATAAGGAGCCCCATGACCCAGACCACGACGGCCGTCATTCGTGTTTTTTTTACTTTTACCCTATAAACACCTTGCTACGATTGGTTACAGCTTATATTTGGGAGCTAGAGGTTCGCGGTGTCGCCAATACCGTCACCTTCAATACACTAGGTGCCCCATCTGGGGCATTACACAGAAAAAACATGTCCAATAGGCATAAAAATATTTAAATCAATTACTGTGCAGAGCATAAAAAACTGTGTGGTGTCAACTACAAAATGATTACCCGGAGGATGGCTCCGTTTAAGCATCGCAATATTTCACTAATTGTTTAAACCTATGTCAAAAACAAGAAAACCATTTTTAATAATGTATTGATTCACGCGAATTTAATCTTTAACATATTTCCCCCAGGAAATACGCCATGGTTAAAATGAGGTTTTTCGAAGAGCCACGGTCCAAGGGATACAACTGGATGAACTCTACGATTACCCGACGTAAGTAAGCAGCAAGGAACGTGTCACTGCCATTTACACTTTGTTTCTAATAAAACTGCACAACCTTTCAAAGTTGTACCCACTCACTACTCCGCATTGCGAATGGTAATGCTGTCGTATTACCTTTATGTTGTAGTCAAATACCAGAAAGTGCGAGGTTGTTGCTGCCAATAAACGTCCCCGTGAAGGCCACGGGATGATAAAAATTTTACATATCTACGTAACTGTACATAGCCGAGCATTCCCTAATACTACATGTTGCGTGAATATCAGTGGCAGGTGTTACAGTTCGGGAACACTAATAAAAACGCCTGTTGGTAGAAAACGTATTCGTAATAAAAATCTGATAAGAAAACGCACGACATATTCAATGCATGCATACGTCGTGCGTTTTCTTTTCACATTTGTTATTACGAATACGTTTTCTACCAACAGGCGTTTTTATTTGTGTTCTCCAAAGGTAACCTCCGCCACTGATATTCACGCAACATGTAGTACTATGGTGTGAGAAGCTATGTACAGTTACGTGGATACGTAAAGTTTTTAACATCATCTCGTGGTCTTCACGGTGCCGTTTCTTCGCAGCAACGACGTCGCTTTTTTTAGTTATTTTCACTACGAACATAAGGGTAATCCAGCAGCATTACCTTTCGCAATGTGGAACCATCAATGCATGTACCCACCTCAGGGGCTCAGGGGCTAAAGCGTTGTTCTGCTGAGCATGAGGACGCGGGTTCGATTCCCAGCCGCGGCGGCCGCTTTTCTGGTGGTGGCGAAAAGCAAAAACGCCCGTGTGTACGAGATTTTGGCGCAGGTGTAAGATTTCCATGTGGTCAAAATTAATCCGCAGCCCTCTACTGCCGAACGACTCATCGCCTGTGTTGCGTCGGAGGGGTAAATCCTACAATCAATCAATCGATCTATTCAATGCATGCGTGGCTGTGGGCGTTGAGCGGGTGAGCCGGAATTATAGAAACGAAGTAATAAAAGGCCACGAGCACAAAGAGCATTCGTATTTTTGCAGCGCTAGATTCACAACTATATGCTTACTGTTGACAATTCCATCATAGCAGTAGCACCGTAAAAGACAAGACGAAGGACTAAATGAAAGGGCATCACAGAAACGGTCCTGATTCGCACTTCATTCGTGGGCCTTCTCGATTATCAGTCCTGGATCGCCCACCGACCGCCCTAGACGCAATACGGCGCTCAATTTCCCATGTATTCTAATAGGACTTCCAGTCACAATGCCATCGTCGACCGCCCGCACACTGGAGAATGCCTTCTGTCACAGGAAAATAGGTATTTGGTCGTCACTAAAAACTAAAGATAACAAGGATCTAGTTAGGAGCCCAGAGATTTCACAACCAAATCGAAACCTCGCTGTATAACTTCCGCGAAACAGGCCTTGGAAGGCAAAAACGTCGGCATCCCTGAGTTTGAACGCAAGGCGGGTGCGACCGGTGACACGCCTTACACTATGCTACGAGACGCAGCTTTGGCGCAAGCTGAACTCACGGTCTGTCAGCCGGGCGCACTGTGATTTCTTTTTCTGCCATAAGTACAGAGGTTGCTAATCATCCGATATTTGTGGCAACTAGAGAGATGCTTACTCGACAAGCGTTATTCCCGAAATGATCATCCTGCACCTCGAACTGCTGCAATGTAACCACCAAAGACGGCATTGCACAAGCCAGGATAGGCCCCCGCGTAATATACTTGTTATTGCAGAATTTACCTTTACGAGGCCGTACCTTTCAGGAAGCCGTACAGGTGTATCGTCTTCCCGCACTATTTCGAATCCAAAATGGCACCTCTTACAGTGGATACTGAAAAGACGAGCCAGGCGAGCTGCGAAGGTGCGGGAGAAACGCCTCCCGCTTGAGCGTTGCAGTAACGCGGAGGGTGTTCAGCCACTCCGCACTCATGCACTCGTCATTTTGTCGTCATTTGTACTAAACTTGGTCCCCGTCAGTGCCCGTAGGCTTAGCCCCTCCATTGTGCAGCCGACACCACAGGAGATGCGGGGCTTCCTAATTCCTTAGGTATCGCGAATACGTGTCCATGGATTAATGTCACAACAAACCGCCCAAAGGAGTACGCAAGCACCAAAAAATGAAGAAAATGCCGAGAAAATCATGGGTCAATCCCACTGAAGGGGTATGCTAGGATTCGGGGAGGAAGACTAGAGGGAAAAGGGAGAGGGGGATGAGGGCCAGGCTAAGCTCCTGGAACGGGCCCCAGCTTCAGCTAATCGTGGGCAGGGTCTGACGACACCTCACGACTATCCACACCAGTCCCAGGCTATGATCCTAGAGGGACACACCGCTGCAACACGCTAGCAGCCGCTCCAGACTAAAGAACGAGAACCAGGTGGGCTACAGCACTGGAATGCTCGGGCTTCGACCGACGGTGGTTCCAGAGCTGGTTTTCACTTGTTTTCCGAACGACGCACTACGCGGTCACGCAGTTTCCTCGTGACAGTGTCACGATCGCACCCCATTAGTAGTAACATCTGCAGTAAAATACCTCAGAGTATGATTGGCGAAAAAGTGTTATGAACGTATCACACATCCGGCATGCGACCGTGCAAGCAGGTTATGCGAGCAAGCAGGTTGGTGAGTAGATTTGGATAGTCGAGACATATTGAAGCTGTCACGCGAAAAATTATGTCGGCTTGTGCCCGGAAATGCATCGTTACGACCGCTATGATGGTTGGTGCTTATTGCGCAAGGCTGACACAGGTAAAGAGCGCCAAAAGAAGTTACTTACGACCATGGTGCAAACTTAAATACTAAATTATGCCGATACAAACAAAAGGTAAATGAAACAAAATGCAATCAATGCGGCCGAGGAAAGTCATTGTTACGGGAACGCCATTACGTTATGCCTAGCAGACATACACGAAGACTAGGTATTTAGCCAAAGTGACAACGGCAATATGCACGCGGTGATATGCCATTGTTACTAATTCTGCAGATTTTCTCTTTATATCAGCTCGCCCTGCAACCATTGTGAACGAGAAGTTACATCTAATACTCAAAAACACAGCACCAACAGTAAAAATTGGGTTCACGAACGAAGCCCGAGACAATAGAAGGATGCAAAGCCCTGTGCAAGCGATGTTGATACATTTTTGGTGGGATGCGCTTTAAAGAAATCTTGGGGAGGGTATCATCTCTCACAACCCACTTGAGTAATCACTCGTTGCGTTTAATGGCGCAAATGTGAGGCATGACGAGCCAAAAAAAATCATTGATCCCTAGTTTCAGACGGTAATGCTTACGCGCCAGTAGGTACATTGCACATGGAATGAAACAAGCGAAAACGCACGAGAAAAGCAAGGGATAAACAAACGAATCCTATCAAACGGAACATCAGGTCAATGCTTCAACATCACATAGTGTTTGCGTAATGCTTGCATTTCTTAAAGGGACCATTAGCAGTTCAAATGTTTACCAGACAGTAACCTCATCCTTGTCATAAGCTGAAAGTAATTATTGATTGCCTAAATGGTGGAGAGTGCAACCGGGAACTCCTTAGGAAGCTAGAATGCCGCTTTTTATGGGGTGCAGAGCCTTGCAAACTAGGTCGCAGAATAACAGGGGGAACTCCCATTACTGTGCTTCGTTCCGCACATCAAATGGTTTAAAGCTTAGGCAATTACGTATCAATAACTTTTATGTCTCCACTTGAGATTCTGAGACGGGATAGCGAAGCCACGATGCGCTGAGCTGAACATTCTCGACTTGGTCCGGCCGCGGAAGAAAGGTTTTGGTAGGCAAATCCGCAATTTCTTCGGGGCTTTCCTGATGAAGTAGGGACACTAATTTCCTATATAGATATAGCTGAGAATTCAAAACGGACCGATTCTAAGGACGAATGCAGTTGTACTGCCGGCTTGGTAATGAAATCTGTTTTCGCTGATAACTAGGTTCCCAAATAGTAGAGAACAGTGTGAGTTTTTCTGCAAAACCCTATAACCTTGCGGCATTCGTACCAGCAGAAAATGTTGATTACATTATAAAAGTTTCCCATATAAAGAACATGCAAGTTTTGACAAGGTTTCAAATTCAAGGGTTATATTTTTATATCGCGAATTTATGTCCTGCAGGCTACAGTTTTTACACGCTCCCACCTCCAAACTGGCACTTTTTGTTCGTGAGACGCACCTGTGCTGTTGTTCAAGTGCTGTCAGAGAGTCCTGAAACAACAGGTAAGTTCTTACAAAGGTGGAATAATTTGTTTTGGAAAACACAAAAAGACAAGAATTGATTAAAACACTGCGGTCGAAAATTAGTTCTGATGGTAGACTTAGCGCAGAATATTCGGCTCATAATACCTAAGAACAAAATCAACGCAAATCAATTTTGCATCTTCTACTGACATACCATGTCCATGTAAGTAAAAAAATTCAGAGATGCACCCGACAAGAGAAAGCTTCTTGAAAAATAATCAGCTTACTCGATTAGCACTCCCGCTTTTGTGATAGAGGCAAAAAACAAAAACGCCTGTGTGTACGAGATTTCAGCGCACATTACAGATCCCCAGGTGGTCAATATTAACCGGAGCCCTCCACTACGGCGCGCCTCATCGCCTGTATTGCGTCGGCGCGTTGAACCCTACAATCAATCAATCAATTAATCAATCGATTACCAGTCCCTCATCGTCCAGGCGCTGCCCAGGACGAAGTCCGGGCTCGATATTTGTGGTTGTTCCTACAGGATAACCGGTCTGAAGGCAGTAGGTGGACTGCCGACTCACATTCAGGACGGATAAATCAATAGTTCTCACTATACACAAGGACCTACAAAATTAGTAGTCGGAAAAAGGTTGTTTTTAAAAGCGCAGCGATACAAGCGCCAGGCGTTTGACCGAAAATTCTTTTCTTTTCCCGTGCAAAATACCACAAAAGGAATTCCGGCGTTGGATTGGATTCGCTGCAATAAAGTCATCATCATAATCAGCCTGTCTACGGCCACTCCAGGGCAAAGGCCTCTCCCATAGATCTCCAATTATCCCAGTCGCGTGCTAACTGCGACCATTTTATCCCCGCAAACTTCTTGATCTGACCTCGCCACTTAGCTTTCTGCCGCCACCTGCCACACTTCTTTTTGTAGTGATCCTCTCTGTTACCGTTAATGGCCAACGGTTATCTTGCCTTCGCATTACCTGCCCTGCCCAATCTCATTTATTCTTCTTAATTTCGACTAATATGTCATCAACACGCATTTGTTCTCTGACCCACTCCGCACACGTCTTGACCCTTAATGTTACACCATTCATCTTCCGTTCCATTGCCCGCTGAGTCGTTCTCAATTTAAGTTGAACCCTCTTAGTGAGCCTCCAAGTTTCTGCCCCGTACGTAGGTGAGTACCGGTAATATGCAGTTGTCACACACTTTCTTCTTCATTGACAATGGTAGGCTGCCATTCATTATCAGAGAATGTCTGCCGTATGCACTTCACCCCATTCTTATCCTTCTAGTTATCTCTGTATCATGGTTGGCATCTGTAGGGTGAGTACTTGGTCTAAGTAACTATATTTACTAACCAGTTCCCCTGCCACGTCACCTATTTCAAGCCGGTGGGCGTTCCCGAGGTTATTGATCATTACTTTTATTTAAGGCATAATAATTTTTTGCCCACTACTCGACTCTGGAAGTCCATTGCGGTAATTATGCTTTGCAATTTGTCCCCCGAATTACTTAGCAAGGCAACGTCTTCAGCAAATCTGAGGTTACTGAGGTAGTCTCCCTTAACCCTTACGCCCACCTGTTTTCAATCCAATGTTCTCAATACCTCTTGTGCAGATGCTGCGAATAACATTGGAGCGGTGTCTCCTTTTCTGACGCCCTTCTTTGTGGGTATTTACTGCCCTGCTTATTAAGGACGATGCTAGCTGTGGACTCATTGTAGGTATTCAATAGTATTCTTACGTAATGTTCATCTATCCCTGATTCCGCAATGTCTGAATGACTGCTGAGGTTTCGACCGAGTCAAATGCTTCATTATATTCTATTATGGCTATATAAAGCGGTTGAATATCATCTGCGCATTTCTCTATCGCTGATTGATCGTGTGATTATGGTCCATTGCTGAACAGCCTTTACGAAACCTTGCTTGTTCACTAGGGTGAGTGAAATCTGAGGTGGCACAAATTCTGTTAGTGATTACTTCGGTAAATACCTTGCAGACGACTGACAGTAAGCTGAGCGATCTGTAATTTAAGAAGTGATTTATGTCACCTTATGGATTAGGATGATCTCGGGTTTATAGAAGATTCCGGTACACTCACGATCATTAGGCATTGCGTATAAATGTTTGCCAGTTTTTCTAGCAAAATGTGCCCGCCATCCTTCAAGAGGTCTGCTATTACCTGATCCGTGCCAGGTGCTTTGTCCCCTTGCACTTCTTTCAAAGCCTTCTTTACTTATTCTGTAGTTACTAGTTGGATGCCTTCCTCCTCTGCCTGGATGTGACGGTTACTGTACATATCTCTATAGAAAGCGTCGGGTACTATCCCTATTTTATCCCTATGTGTGATGCATTGCCGTGCTTGTTTTTAGGTGCATACATTCGAATTTTACCCATTCCTAGACCTATCTGCACTGGTTTCAGGCTGCCTCCCTTTTTTACAGCACGCTCATTCCTCTCGATATTACTTCCGTATGTCAGCCGTCTTAAGCTAATTTATTACCTTCGACGTCTCCGATAGCTCCAATCTTTTCGTTGGTGCGGAGACTGTCAGGCTTTCCCGTTTCCTAATTTAATCTTTCGTCTCCTGGAAAAGTTTACCAGTATCCTGTACAGTGATCGTACCTCCGACTTCTACTGCACACTCCGCGATAATGCGTATAAGATTGTCGCTCGCTTCTTGTGTCGTAAACTCTGCATCCTCGGTTAGAGCTGAATCGATTCAGCAGCGCTATCCTGAATTCTCCAAGTTTCCGTCTTACTGTTAGCTCATTGATCGCGCTTGTTTCGTACTAGCTGGTTACGGTTCCTCCTGAAGTCTAGCCTAATTCGAGATCTCACCACACGGTGGTCACTACACCTCACCCTTCCAAGCAAATGCTCATCCTGCCGGACGCCAGGATTATCGCACAGTATAAACTCTATTTCATTTTTATGCTCCTCGGTCGCGGGTTCGATTCCCGGCCGCGGCGGCTGCTTTTCTGATGGAGGCGAAAAGCAAAAACGCCCGTGTGTACGAGATTTCGGCGCACGATAAAGATCCCCAGGTGGTCAAAATTAATCCGGAGCCCTCCACTACGGCGCGCCTCATCGCCTGCGTTGCGTCAGCGCGTTAAACCCCCACAATCAATCAATCAATTTTTATGCTCCTCATTCCTGCTCCTCCACGTGCACTTCTGGCTCTGCCGTTTGCAGAAGGAGGTATTCATGATGCGTAGATTGTTCCGTTCTGCCAACTCGACTAATATGTCCCCTCAGTTATGCCTACAACCCGGATCATAATTCCCAACTGCTTTGTCTCCCGCCTGCTTCTTGTCTACTTTAGCCGCGAAGTCTCTTATAACTACGCTACACTGTTTTTACCTTAGCAATTGCCGATTCCACATCTTCATAGAAGTGTTTGACTAGCTGGTCGTCATGCTTAACTTAGGGTCGTAGCCCCGAATTTGTACCTCTTATTGAGCCTAATCACAAGACCGGCTACTCTGATGATGATGATGATGGTTAGAGTTTTTTGGCGCAAGGCCAGCTGGGGCAAAGAGCGCCAAACAAAAGTATCTTAAAAAAATTTTTGGCTACTAAATCCAGAACAACAATAAAATCAATTAACGGCAATGGTGATGGCTGGTGTATAGGGCCAGATTTGATTATGCGTGATAGGAAATGAGGTTTAAAAACTTTACGTCTGACAAATACTCAAACACGCGTTTCACGGAAACTATGCATCTCACCTATAAACAGCGATGGATGTAGTGGGATATGTTGTCTGTAGAGTTCTCTGAAGTGTTTGTGTCGTGTTGTGTGAGGTGCCTTGCATGTGATTAGTATGTGCACCACGGATAGGGGCCTTTCCGCACCTGCTGCACTGGGGTCTAGAAGATCACGTCAGCACATACGAGTTACCCAAGGCAACTTCCGTGTGTCTGTTGTGTGAGTCAGCTGTGTACAGTCCAAGTGTGGCTTTATTACATGTAGTTTGTTGTCTGTCTGTTCATCCCAGTGTGTTTGCCATGTTCTGCGCAGGTGTTGTCTTATGTGTGGCTTGAGGTCTGTGTAGGGTATCCTTGTAATGTCTACACTGTTCCTGAGTGCAGCAGCAGCGGCCGTCTCGTCTTCCAACTCGTTCCCAGCAATCCCTGCGTGTCCTGGGACCCAGCAGAGGAGCAGCTCATGCTTTTGTGCATACACGGACGTAATAGTGTTGAATACAAGATTAACTATGTGGTTTTTGGAGGGCTTGTGCGATGCCAGTGCGCGAACAACACTCAATCTGTATAGATGATGGAATTGGGAATCTGGTTCTCAAAAATGTGTCGTAAAATAAGTAAAATTCCATACGCTTCTGTTGAAAAAATTGTTGTGTGCACGCTCATGGTTCTGGCTGCATTGAAATTCGGATCATGAGCAGCGCACGACACCATAGTGGAGGTTTTAGAAGCGTTACTGTAGAATTCTGCACGTGGGTATTTAAACTGCAAAGAAAGAAAGTGCTGCAGTATTGCAGCTCGCGGTAACCGATTTTTGTCAAGTTTCATAGAAGAAAGGTCGGAGGACACAGGACGAACTTTCCAAGGAGGTAAAATGTCTGAAAAGGATGATCTGTACACATCTAAAAACGAAGCGCTCAGATCCGAGGCTCGCTCTCTCACTCTAAGTGAAAAGGGCAGAGGAACTGATGGGCGATTTACAAAGAGCAGAGATGTTGATGTATCGTTAAAGAAAGGATAAAAAGGATGGTTATTCAGCGATGAAATTTTAAAAGCATAAAGTAAGTCTATGTACGTCCGTTGGTTCTCAAGGCTCCACTTATTACACTCGGCATACAGACTCTCGACAGGGCTAGTGCGAAACGCACCCGCCGCAAGCCGTAGCCCCAAGTGTAGCACTGGGTCAAGCATTCGCAACGCTGTTTTAGTCGCCGACCCATAATATACACTGAATTAGCCTAAACGAGACCCAACCAATGCAATATAGAGCCGTAGTAGGAGTTCTTTGTCGGAACCATACGATTGGTGGGAAAGAACCTTAAGGATATTCATTGTTTTTAGACATTTATGTTTAAGTTCCTTGATGTGTGGAATGAATGTGAGTTTCGGGGTCGAACACAACACCTAAGAACTTGTGCTCCTTGTTCACAGGAAGCGACAAGCCATTAAGAGTAATGTCTGGGTCCGGATGGACCCCGCGCTTCCAGGAGAACACAACGCAGGAGCTTTTTGCGGGATTCAATTTAAACCCATTCTTGTCTGCCCAGCCGGCAAGCTTCTTGACACCAAGCTGGACTTGACGTACGCATATTGACATATTACATGATTTAAAAGATATTGGCACGTCGTCTACATGCATAGAATAAGATATTGTTGGTAGCAGTGCCTTTCTAAAAGAGTTCATCTTTACTATAAAGAGAGTGCAACTCAACACGCCACCTTGCGGCACGCCATTTTCTTGGACGTGAACCTTTGAAAGTGCACAACCAACTCTTACTCTTAACGTTCTCTCCGACAAATAACTTTACAAGGGTGTTCAACATATTAATCGAAACACCGAATGACCTTAGGTAACTAAGGATCCCATAACGCCACGCGGTGTTGTAGGCCTTCTCGAGATCGAAAAAGACAGTTAAACAGTACTCCTTATGCACGAAGGCATCCGTGATGTATGAGTCAAGTGCAACCAGTTGATCGTTCGTCGATCGCCCCACCCTAAAGGCTGCCTGGCAGCTGTCGAGAAGACCACTGTACTCGAGGAAGTACACGAGCCTGCGATTGATCATCTTCTCGAAGAGCTTGCACAGGCAGCTCGTCAGGGCTATTGGACGGTAACTTGAGGGGGACGACGGGTCCTTTCCCTCCTTCAAGAAAGCCACTACAATGGCCTCCCTCCAAGAGTGTGGAATGTGCCCCGAAAGCCATATTTTATTATATAGATGTAGAAGTGCTTCAAGTGTGTCTGCGTGTAGGTGTTGTATCATTGTGTATGTAATGTTGTCTGGGCCTGGAGCTGAGGGTTTAAACGTGCTCAGAGCAGCCCTCAGCTCATGTAGTGAAAACAGGGAGTTGTAAGAAGTCTGCGATTTGTTGTTGTCGCGTAGGGACTTCTTTTGACAAGAGGCTTTATGTTTCAGGAAAGTGTTCGTGTAGTGTGCTGAACTGGACACGTGTTGGAAGTGTTGTGTGAGTGTGTCAGCCTGGTCTTCCAGTGTGTCCCCTGTTGTACTGACCAGGGGCAGGCTGTGTGTCTGTTGTCCTTTGAGTTTGCGTATACGTGTCCATACCTTGCGTGTGTCTGTGTATGAGTTTATAGATGTTATGAATGAGCGCCAAATATATCTTTTTGCCTCACGGCGCACACGTTTTCTGAATGCCTTGGCCCGTTTGAACAAGAGGAGGTTTCCCGACGTGGGGTACCGAGGGAGGATAACCCACGCCTTGTTCTGGGCCTCTCGCGCCCGCCTACAGTCCTCATTCCACCACGGCCTCCGCTGATTGCGCGGGGCACCAGAGGCGAGGGGAAGGGACTTTTCGGCGGCGTCGAGGATGTGCGCCATGAGGAGTTCTGTAGCTTCTTCAACGTTTAAGTGTCCTATGGATGTGTGGTGTAGTTTCGATGTCTCTGTAAATGTGTTCCAGTTAGCTCGTGCTTCATTGAACCTATTATGGGAAGATGAACTGCTTGGGCCTTTACCTATATATGTAAGTGAGGTGGGGAAGTGTCCACTGCCATATGGGTGAGTTCCCACACCCCACTCGAGAAGAGGAAAGAGAACTGCGGAGCCAATCGCCAAGTCAAGACATGAGTATGTGTTGTGTCCTATGTTATGGTATGTAGGCTGTTTACTGTTGAAAAGGCATGCTCCTGAAGATGTAAGGAATTTCTCTATGAGGCGACCTCGGGCATCCGTGCGAGAAGAGCCCCAAAGAGTGTTGTGAGCATTAAGGTCGCCTGTCAGGATGTATGGTTCGGGCAGCTGGTCAACCAGCGCCTCGAAGTCAGAGCTTAAAAGTGAAACATCAGGTGGAATGTATATGGAGCATACCGTTACCAACCTATTAAATATTATCGTTCGAATTGCCACAGCCTCCAGGATAGTGTTCAAGGTGACAGGGTGGCATGCTAAGGATTTCCGGACGATTATGGCCACACCGCCAGAAGACTGTGTGCAGCCATCCCTGTCTTTCCTGTATACCAGGTAACTATTCAGAAATTTTGTGTTTAGAATTCAAATGTGTTTCCTGAACACACATTACACTTGGCTGATTGGTATGCAGAATCTCATACACGTCGTCAAGATTATTCAGAAGGCCTCTGCAGTTCCATTGAACAATATTTTCTCTTCCCATTATTTAGTGTGATAGCTACTGGAGTGTATATGTTTGTGTCGTCTTTCGGGGCTGTGACTCTTGGATTGGGCTTTTTGGGCCTATCTGTAGGCTTGGACGTCGGAGGCCGCTCCTTGCGCTGTGTTGCAGGCAAGAATGGCACGACGTCCATCTCGTCGTCCGATGTCCTGGGTGTGCCCGTCGAAACCGGGCCCCCCGGACTTGGCCCCCCCTTCGAGGGCCCTTCGTTTGACCCGCCACCGCCGCAGCTATCGGAGGCACCAGAAGTGGCATGGGCGGTGCGGTGGCGGTGGGAGCCGGTGCGGGGCCCATGGCACCCTCCAACACACTGGAGGATGGGGAGGCAGGGACGCAAGCGGCACCGGTCCCGACGGAAGAGGTTGCCACCACAACCGCTGCTTGCTGAGCGAGCGGTGCAGAGGCTGGTTGGGCTGCCAGAGGCAACCCAGGGAGGGCGGGGGCGGGACCAAGGCTGACTCGCGATACTGGGTCCCCGCCGAGACCAGACGCCGCTCCGCCCCCCGGCGAGCTGCGTCGGCGTACCTTCCCAGGGGGAAAGAGGCGAACCTCTTCCGCGCCTCTGGGAAGGTGATGTTCTCTGTTACTTTGACATTGATTACTTTCTTTTCTTGTTGGAATTTCTCACATT
This sequence comes from Haemaphysalis longicornis, assembly GCA_013339765.2. Lineage (NCBI taxonomy): Eukaryota > Metazoa > Arthropoda > Arachnida > Ixodida > Ixodidae > Haemaphysalis > Haemaphysalis longicornis. Next base: position 195,008,841 of record CM023450.1, on the reverse strand, counting down.
TGCGGGAGTACCTCGCGTGCGATCCCCGCAGTTAACACAAGTGAAGGTGGTGGAGTTGCAGTTATTTTGTCGGGTGGTACTCTGCGGCGCATTTGGCACAGGTCGTTTTGCCGCGGCAAGAGTTCGTACCGTGCCCGAACCGCTGGCATTTGAAGCAGCGGCGCGGGTTTGGTATGTACGGTCGGACTGGACATCGTATGAAGCCTACATTGACCGACTCGGGGAGCGTTGCGCAGTCAAATGTCAAGATCAAGTGTTTTGTACGGATTTCGGTGTCATTTCGACGCATGATTATCCTTCGCACTACCGTCACACCCTGATCTCGAAGGCCATTGAGCAGATCTGTCTCTGTTTCTTTCACCAGGTCAGGATCGTAGATGACGCCCTGGGAACTGTTCAACGTGTAGTGGGGTGTGATCTTTATGTCTGTATCTACCATGCGGGTTTGTTTGAGGAGGTTGATAGATTGCTGCCTGTTGTTAATCTCGATCAGGATTTCCCCTGTTCTGAGTTTCTTGGCTTTGTAGGATTTCCCTACAATGCCCTCAAGGAACTTGGAGATGAGAAAAACAGACTGTGCAGTGACGGGCTTTGACTTGTCAAGAGATTCCATTATTAGAGAGCAGGAGAACTTGTCAGGTTTTAGAAATGTAAACTCTGGCAAGACAGGAAAGGAGACTTCGGTGCGGCCCCTTTTCGGGGGCCAATCACGTTTTTTTTAGGGGGGGGGGGGGGGGTTTGAACTATCCATATAGCATAGGAAAAAGCAGGGGACGGGGGTACTTTCTTCGCTCGGTTTACCCTGATGCCGAGAGAGGTCCCGGAGCTCCCTGCCTGGTAAACAGACTGGGAGCCCATCCGCCGGAGCTTGACCTGGGCTCCGACAGCCACCGTTCGTGGTTTCTAACCCTACACCTATAAACACATCGCCACGGTTGGATCCAGCTTATGTTTGGGGGCTCGGGGTCCGCGGTATCGCCAGTACCGTCACCAACCGGCTACTCTTCCATTAATGATATAGCCTTTGTCTATGTCGCAAGCTATGTCTTTATTGACTAGCAATCCAACTCCCAATTCTCTGCTGTCCATTTGACCACGGTAACATAGGACGTGTCCATTTTTCTGCAGTGTAAAGGCTTCAACTGTCTTCCTGACCTCACTGAGGCCTATTACATCCCATTATTCCCCTCTAATTACTTTAACACAGTTAAACTCGGCTTGCTTGATAACGTTCTCGTGGTAAATGTTCATATTCCTAGTAATTCTTTGCCCCCCTGCTGCATGACAGTTCTGACCACCGCCGTGGTCTGTTGCTACGCAGCCGCTGGGGACTTAAAGATGAGTGTTAATTGGCGTAGTCATTGGAGGTTGTGGCCATTACTACACCAGGGTGGCCAATCCTGCTCTGGTGAGGGAGTGCGTTGCCGGTTATGAGGGCCAGGACAAGGCCGCACCCCAAGCCTCGTCCAGCAATGCCATGAAAAAGCGGATTTTTTTTATTCGCCGGGAATTTTGTGGCACTGAGATTCGAACCATGGTCCTTCCGTGGTAGCGTAAATCTAAGGTATCCACCTGCAATAAAGTTCTTCTTGAGAAATTAAGTTTTACGCGCCCAAGCTACTCCTGGGATATAAAGCGCACTGTACAGGAATACTCGGTTTAATTTCGACCACCTGTGTCTTCATAATGCCGAAATCCCGAAACACCGGGGTTCTTGTTTATCACCACCATGTGTTTTTGTTAACGTCCACCAGACAATTTTATTATGCTTTAACACTGCGATGAAAAAACATCGGCAGTTCTTGTATCTTGTGCTCATGAATCATATTTATTACACCAGTATTGACAGAATACCATCCGGTGCGGAACAATAGCTCATCGAAGAAAAAACAAGTTGCTGAACTGCTCCTATCGCAGCAGCATCATAACCGCAGGACACTTTTATGCTAGGTTAAGGGCACCCGGTGATTTTTCCGCTAGAGTTCAAAGTGCTTTCGTTACTGTTGAGTGCGCAAGAGCTGACATGGATGACTAGAGAGTAAAAATGATCCAATTATGTAAAGCCACACCTGTTTCACGATTTCTAGTAGCACATCACATTGGCGCTCTTCTGTCAAGTCCGATTATCCACAGTAACCATATCAAAGCCCGTGCAATCGGGGCACAGTGAGATAAAGAGAGAGAGAGGGATAATGCTTTAGTGAATGTTGAAGTTGGCAGCACCACAAACGGCGGGGTTTGCTACTTCCAAATGGGGCGAACATAGAACAGGAATTTTAAACTTTAAATAAGAGTGCAAAAGAATGAAAAATATTGAGCGTACGGTGTCTCGTATATACAAGAATCCTCAAAAACGGCAGTGAAGAAACTGGTTCTTCACTTTTATAAGGCAACCCATACCAACATATTGTATGGTCTGATACAAAAATTCGTGTGGTAGTCCTATTTCGCCCAATTAGTGCGGCCGTTTTTATTGCTGTCTTCAGCTTTTTTTATCGACATCTCTTATGGGTGCGTTTATCTTCTTCTATGATAGCATCAGTGGTCCTCTATAGGAATCCAGGTTTTTCTAGAGTTCGCTGAACACATCTTTACGCCATGTCATTTAGTCTTCTTTATGCAGCATGCCACAGCACTGCCCACAGAACCTTATGAAGCCCTGTCGCTTCTCCTTTGTACCCCCTTCGGTTGAGAACATAGCTAAATTCTATAAAGAATGTTCGGTCAATACTTACGCAATAAAGAGAGGAGGACAAGGCGGTGAAAAGAAATACTTCGGCAAAGCTTTAAAGGCAGCTGCCTGGTTCAAAGTTAGTGGTGACAAACAAGGCGAAACTGGATCTTGACATTTTTCCTGTGTTCCTCATAATTTCTATGAAACATTGTTCTCGTTGTGTGGTACAGTATATAACATACCTTTCTCCTTGTTTGATTCTTCTTCCAACTGAGGCAAAAGAGATTTAAAACAAGTGTTTAAGAGAAGTAAAACAATGGAAGCTGTTATTGTACTTAAGAAGAACTTGCTGCTGGGTGACTTGGCGTGATTTCTGCGAGATTGTTGAACCGCTAAAAAAATATTCGGCACGCCATGTAAATAATCACAGTCGTCAGTTAGCGCCTGTGGTGTCCACTTTCTTGTCTCCGTATATTTCTTGGTGCTTCAAGCATGTCAGTAAGTAATTACTAGACTTCGTTACGTAAATACAAACTCTCCACGCCACTTCGCGTCAGTCTACGTCTGCTCAAATATGTCGATCGCAATGCACCGAGCACGCACTGCAACACTCCCGCTCAGGTATCTGGCTCGACTGCGGGGCAGTCTCATTGGACACCTGCTTGGAGAAAAATACAGAGAGCTTCCAGAAAGGCCGCAGAAAGAGAACCATCAGTAGTCACTCCCTGCAGTCTATACTTAACGCACATGGCATACAAACAATGGCGCTCAATAAGGTATACGTTTTCACACTTCCCGGCGCCCTATGAGCACCGGCAACGTACAGAAGGGAACACGGTGTGACTGCATCAACGTGACGATGATTATTTTCTCGCAAACTTAAAGAATATTCGAGGAGCAAGCTGAGCGGTCTGTGTCCTAATTGTTTCATACGATTGCGTTTGACTTTAACTAAAAAGGGCCCTGCATTTTTCGCACTGAGGTTCCCTCTTCTCGTAGAATTACTCACCCTGGAGTTTTGTGTAAGATGAAATTCTTCTCGTGGCATCGCACGTATCCATTTTCGCACTACTTCAAGTTGCAGAAAAGGTAATGCGGGAACATAAACACTGCTGAAGTTGCGACGACAGCGGAGCGCCGCCAATTCGCCTCGAATCACAGCATCTATGCGATACGATTGAGAATAAATTTGGAATTCCTAGCAGAACGCAACAAGACGTGCACACGTCGAAGCATGGAGAAAAAAGTGGTTTATTGAGCACACGATGCTATGATCTTCGCCATCGCGATAGAAAATAGTGCGGAGCTAGTCCACATTCTTCGACATCATTCTAACTCGTTCGCTAGTAAGTGTTTTTATTGAGCAAATATAACATAGCGTAACGTTTTTTCTGTTATTCAGGTTGGGGACATCACCTCGAACCCTATAGATATTTGCTCATTAACACACCCCTGGGCACCATTCTCTCCCCTCCTTTCTTTATTATTGCTATCGCCACCATCACCCTAGAGGAAGCGATGTACAAATAGAGGACACTTAGCTGAGTAGGAGAAAAAAACGCTTATTGCTTACATTGAACGGGAAGAAAGGAGCGCGGGATGGTTGTCGGTCATCCATGGTGGCTGGCGTCTCTAGTCCCGTATGTCATGGCGAGCTGTAGCTCGGAGCTCGGATGGCCCTGGGCACCAGGCCACACCGGTTTTCTAGGACCTATCTTCTCAGCAGGACCTCCCACTGCTCCTGTGTCGCTGCGATGACTTCAGGTAGTTCTGTGACGCCTTTGCACTCCCACATCATGTGATACAGAGTGTTGGGCGTCCCAGAGCAGAAGTTACAGTCGTAGCTGAAGAGCGTGAGTTGTATATTGGACAGCTGTGTGGCGTGCGAAAATGAATTTGTCTGGAGTCTCCGGAATTTTGTGGCTTCCTCTTTGGTTAGCTTCGGGTTGGGCGGTGGGTATCGTCTTCTTGATAGCCGGTAGCGCTCTAGTATGTCTGCTGCGCTTCGGGATGGACGGGTGGTTGTCGGCGGAGTGGTGAGTTCCTATGAGAGTTGAAGCCCGGGGTAAGTGGCCTTGGGCTGCGGTATCTGCCACATCATTACCCTCTAAGGACTCGTTACCTGGTATTTAAATTATATAAATGTCAAATGGAGTTTTCCGTGCTTTTGAAGCCTTATGTATAGAGCAAGTGTCATCGCTGAGATGCGCACTTTTGAAAATTACGGTAGGTCACTTTGGAGTCGCTGATGACGGTCACACGCCCTTGTGTACTTGGAACTGTGGGTGGTGGCAAGCACGACTGCTGTCTCCTCCGCAGAGTCGGTGTTATCTGTATTGACCGTTGCTGAACACAAGTCAGCTCCTTTACTGTTTGTCACACTAACCGCGTACGCCCACTTGGTTCTTGTCGGGTACCGCGCAGCGTCGACGTATCTTGTTGAGCTGTCCTTGCTGTAGGCTTTTCGCAAGGTCTTGACCCTGGCTTCCCTTCCTCCTTTGTGGCAAACACGGGGGCATGTTGCGTGGAACGTTTTCAACCATGATGTATTCCCTCAAGGCCTGGGGGATGCGTCGTTTGTGGTTTTTGGGTCTTGCGCTTGGCACGTAACCGAGGCGGCACAAGCTTGCTCGGCCAGTCGGGGTAAGTTTGAGTCGCTCTATTTGGCTGGCTTTTTACGCCTCAGTAAGTTCTTGCCACGTGTTGTGGATTCCTAACTAATAAAGTTTCTCTGTAGAGGCCTTGGCTGGCAGTCCCAGTGCTAATTTGTAGATTTGACGAATTAAAATGTCCAGCTTCTTTATTTCAGCAATTTTTAGCACCACGTAAGGGGTCCCGTGGGTGATTCTGCTAATTACCATGGCCTGTAGCATTCTGATTGTGATCCTTTAATTTCAATCCGTGTTTTTGCTTGTTACTCGCCTTATTACGTGGGTTCAGTGGGTGACAGTATTTTGTAGTTTCTGGAAGGGTGGCAGCCCTTTCCTTGTCTTTTTGAAAAGGAACAGGCAGGACCCAATACTGGGAGCGTATCGGCCTTTGCGATGGTAGCGCCATGAAGCGTCACCTCTAGGTCGGGTGTCTCGGCAGGGGGTCTACCTTTTGTTCGCTTCTTGAGTATGAAAATATCCGATTTTTCTGGTGCAATAGACAGTCCACATCTTTTTAAATAGGTTTCCGTACACTTAACGCCTCCTGCAGGGCTTCTGAGCATCTGAGCACAAGTTTTTATCGAGGAAGCTTGTGCAGCCGGACCCTAACTGCTGACCTACGAAATCTGAACTCCTTGTTATTAAGGCGGACTTGGTATTGTATGGCAGATGAGTAAATCGCAAAACATTACACAAGGACGAATGAAGGAGGAGGGGCAGTTTTTAGCCCTACGAGGATCGCTGCCGGGAGTGCTCACTTGGAGTGAAAGAATTTGTTTTTGAGAAAAATGAATCGTTACTAGACCGTAATGTCAATGGATTGTTCAACACCAAGCTCAATTAAACTTCCATAATTCGTGCCCCGTAGTGGAACAAACACGAAAAAAAAATCCAGACGAGCGGTACCCACTTTTCGGAGGTACATGCGATTCACAGAACCATCCATTCACACGCACCGCTTTCTGCAAGGACACAACGTAAACAGCAGAAACGACACGAACGCAAAGAAACGCGACACCGCCATTATACGTTCGCCTTCAGTGCACTTCATATATATATACCGGCCGCTTGTCGGACGCCGATGCCGGGGTGAGGCGTGCCACTCATTGCATGTTTACAAAAATGCCCGTCAATATTTCCACAATACAATACCTATGAACATCAGGACGTAACGGTTCCGCATATCTCCTTTTTTCTTTGTAGTTACAAGCTGTAACCGAACAGTACGGAAAACTGGCACTGCGTACAATAAGTTGGCGAGGGTCGGTGTAGTACTTCGTCATCACAAAGAGGGAGGAGCGCCGGTGGCGGTTGTTTTGAATAACTGAGAGTGGCCAAGGCTAGAGCCTCTCCATACCGGTGTTGTAGTGACCGCGGCCGTGATGGAAGGGCTTTAGCCAAAACATCTCCGCCGGCCGGGTTCTGCTTAGTACAGCCGCCGATATGCAATGAGCGCTCCTATTAGGTGCGCGTGCAGCAGCCTATGAAGAAATATTTGCGCTCAAAATTTGCTTATTTCATACATGCAGCACATAGCTTGCGTAAATCAAAACACGGTGGAAATCGGTGGCCAGCGCTTAATGCCGCACTCTGGCGCTTGTAATGGAGTGAGCATCCATGTTTGTTGCCGTGAAGAGTGACAGGCAGAGGTTCGTGAAGGAGCCCGTTGCACTTCGCCTGATACCCATGCGACTGAGGGACGAAAGAGTTGGTTGGAGGGAGGAAATGCGCTGCTCAAGGAACAAACAGTGAAAGTTGCTCCCTTTTCTACATTATTTTCTTAGAGCGTGCGTCGGACTTCCCACAGAGGGCGGCGAGAGCAAAGGGTAGGCGTGTTAACTAAGCGACTCCCCATCAGATCGGACGGTCAACGACCGTCACCATGATGCATATGAAATAGCAATCATTGACCGCCTTAATTAGCAAACATTTGACTCCCTTTCTGTCCGAACCATCAGCTCTGCAGCATGGGAGGACACGGGAATAGCGCTGGCTTTAACCCACGGCCGACTCCCACAATTGCGATCTCTGATTCGAAAACGGCCGTTCGAAATTCCGCCAAGAGGCTCCTATCCCCACAGGCAGCCAATATGCTCTCGCAAAATTCCCTCTCCAGAGCAGTACAGATAATCTGGGCTTCTGCTTACAGGGGGCTGAGGGGTAATCAGGCGGCCCGTTTTACTGCTCGAGAGTAACCTTCCCGAGCCGGCACTAGCCCAATTCTCTCGAAGGGTTCCAGATAAGCTAGAAAAGCATACTCCCTTAACACGACATAGTGTCTCATTTCCGCCTCGCCCGTTGCGTATATCTTCCTGCTCACATCAGTTTCCACAACGGGCAAGAGCGCATGTGGCGCCTTCTGCCACAGGTAGCTTTCCCTGTCGCGCGCGGCTTCATCGGAAGCGCCCGTCTTCATTTCCACCCAAGACTGCGCACCAAGTCCCGTTCCCGCCAGCTCATCCCACATCATGTAGGCTTGCGCCAATGATTCCTTTCCTTCCATAATCTGCAACGAGCACTGGGAGAGCGCGCTCGGCAGCGCCGATCCGGAGGTTTGAAGCCTCTCTGACAAATGAAGCTAATATTATCGCCGTCAGGCTAAAGCCAGAGGCCACCACTTCCCCGTAACACAAACGTGGCCCAACAAAATTTCTCTCTCTATATCTCTCTCTCTTAATTATGGGAAATGATTTATGTTCTGAGCGTTCGGCGAAAAATTGTGCGTTGTTGCGCGAACGACTACTAATGCTCCGCGAGACGGCTTGCCACTGTGTGTTCAACGGAAACATCTTTTCGGCGTCGCCAAAAACGGGCAGATCAAACAAACAGCACTAAAACCAAAACACAGAGCCGGGGTTTGTCCCATTTTTTTCCTTGGAAGCTTGGCCCAGTGGATCCCGATTTTAGGTTCCCTACGTGGTTACAAACTTTTGTTCGATATCAGCCGCTTTCGAACTGCTCGCTACCCTCTGCTACGTCGTTAATCTCTTATTGGGGTTGCAAGGAGACAATCAATGCTGTGGTTGAAGCGACTGCCATATCCTTGGTAAGATTCACACGCCACGTGTGAGAAATGTGTTTCTAAAGTGTTTATAAACTTAGCAAACTTAGCTTGTGCTTTAATTAGGAAGGGGCCACTTTTCGACCTTTACAAACGTTCCCAGCAGCCAAGTCACACAAAGCATTACTCCGAACTTAAGTCACCCGCTCGAACGACTTCTGTAATCTTGTATGACGCACAGGGCCTAAAATATTTAAAACTACAGTCTCAGTTTACCCTTTCATCAGTAGCCTGCCTTCAATTTTACAGCTAAATATCTTCTGAAGAATGAGACTCTAGTTTGATTTAAAAAATACGTTTCTACAGCAACCCCAACCACATCGTTTTCCTCCTCCTATCCTCCTACCTGTTTCCTTCAATGATGCAAATTATTAGAACACTGGTAAGCAGTTTCGATGTAAAGCTCTGATCACGCATTAGGCGCCTGTGTCAAATGCGCCTCCTGCCGTTCTCCTCTTGAAAACATGCACGAATTTAAATTGCTTGATTTGCTTGCCTTCATTATTACTGCATCTAATCACTCCACCTCTCCAATGCATTTTGGGTTCTAAAGCGCTGTAACTAAATAAATAAAGTGCAGTATCGGGCGAGTTGGTTATCCATCATTACTAAACAGCGCAACAAAACACGGACTTTAGCTGAGGTACACAGGACGAGCGCTGACTTGAGAGGGCTTATTATCATTTCAAGTGAGTGTGTTCTAAATGGGAATTTGTAGAGCGGTGTGTGGCGCGTCATAGCAACCGCTATGATGAATCGCTTGTTTGTTGTGCGCATTTATAGCACGTGGTGTGTAGTTTGTATGGGGTATAAATATGTATTTTTTCAATAAAAAGCTCAGTTGAAAGTCAGCGCTCGTCCTGTGTACCTCCTCTAAAGTCCGTATTTTTGTTGCGCTGTTTAGTAATGATAAATAATAAATTGAGTTATCGAGCAGGGTTACAGTCCAACTTCCTGGTAGGTGCTACTACATACAGCACGCTATTTACGTAATTTTACTGGGAGGAATAGTTCTCCAAAAATTTGTTCAATCTAGTCCTGATTTGTAAGCTTTCGTACGTTTATTTTGTATGTCTCAGTACATGCAATAATGATGAGCTCTAATATTCCCTTTTCGTAATATACACGTGAATTTGTTCTTCCATGCCTTCATCGATAGCTGTGTTTATGGTTGTGCTAAGTCGGAAACCTAAATGTAACCTATGTACCTTTTCTTAAGTTTTTTTCAATGCTTCCGATGTGCATCCAATGCCAATTGTGGGCTAAAAACACCATCGAGCTCCTCTTTTATAGGTTATTGTTTCCTGCGAAAACTTTTAGCGTAAAGCACGGTATGAACGGCAGTTCAAATAAGGACTGAATTATTATAACTTCAAAATTTTGAGCCAGTATATGGGTTATTGCACAACAGCACAGCTGTGTTATAACATATAATGCTCCTCTTCTCAGTATAACGAAACCAGATATCTCACAGTTCATTGTCAACGTTTCGTGTTTATTATGCATTTAAATAAAGTACTTTGTAAATCCTATCTCTACAACCAGTGTACAGTGCTGACAAGAGAACAAAGTATTTTTAATAGGCTAGTATTAAACATTAGCTCTTTCTACTGATATTTTTTTTATTTGCATCGCAGGTACCAGATCCCGTTCAAGTGTTGGACGCCAGCTTGTCCCTCGCTGTGAACTTTGGGAGAAATGGAGATTCGTTGAATTTAAAAAATGGTACAAAAACGCTGGCCAAAACAAAATCTGTTTGAAGTATTTTTATCAGGCATGCAAGAACGACAACTGTCTATAATGTCTGGGATATCACGAAATGTTCTTGGTAACATATAAACTACAATCAATAAAATAAAATATCAGCTTAAATTCACTTACGCACAAGATATTTTCGTGCCGCCCAATGTAGTTCTTGGATCCAGACCAGCGTTAGTGGCTGGGTGCTCCTTATTGTGTAGTCTGCTGTATATAGGCACTGGACAGCGCCTCAGAGGGCGACAGAGAGCCCGTGACATCGAGCGCCACCTTCGGCAGATGTGTGCAACACTGGGCCCGTCCCCCGCACGGCACGCTCCTCTTTTGCAGCATTGTGGAACACATTAGTCGTCCCTTTTTTAGGATTAAACGAATTACGACATTGTACAGGTAATCTTTCACGCAGTGCATGACGGCTTTATTTGGTGAAGAAGCGTATGAGAAGACAATAAAGGCCGTATGGGCGTGACCCGCCCCCCCCCCATGAAGATAAATGTGTAAAGCCTGCGTGAGGGGAACAATTTTCTTAGTATGTACATGTCTCACTTCAAGGAAGTAAACGTAATTTATATTTTTCAATCCACCAAAATATGTGGTTTTTTTCTGTAAATATACGAGTTTCCCCGAGGGGTTACTCCATTCATATGAGTACATTGCGAAAGAACTACTAATTGGACCTAATGGGTATTAGCGTAGGCAGGATTTTTTCCTGAGGAGGGCGAACCCTTTGAACCATAGTAGAATGTGGGGAAGGCGGAAGTAACAAATAACAGCGATATTGCACAGATTCACAATATCGTGTAAAAATTGCGCGTGGTGCGTAAAAATTTATCATCCGGTAAATATAAAAATCCACCTACTAGGAAAAATAGGCCTGTTGGCTAAAACGTATGATGGGTGTGCTTCCATATGTTTCCTGCCTGAGTTCCGGAAGCGTGTATGTCGTATTGTGTGGGCGTGGCCTCACATCGTATTTCACTGTGAATCACAGATAAGTGTTCTCGACGAATGCTGCCCAGGGTGCTTAATGTTACTGCGAGCAGTCGTGTGTGCCCCGCACGGGGCACCTTGAGGAATCTTGGTGTCGGTATGGCGACACCACGAACCCCGGCCCCCGTACTCACGCTGTAACCGACCGTGGTAATGAGTTTAAAGTGAATAGTAGAAACCGCAAACGGTGGCCGTCGGAGACAGGTCAAGCGCCGGCGGACGGGCTCCCTGTTGTTTACCAGGCTGGGAGCTCCGGGACCTCTTCAGCCATCAGGTAAGGCTGACGAAGGAAGTACCCGCCGGGCTTTTTGTACATGATGTATGCTTTTTTCTAATTCCTAAACCCAATGATCGGCCCCCAAAAAGGGGGCCGCACCGAGGTATCCTATCCACTCCCTTCCGACCATGACAATTCCAAAACCTGATAACTACCACTTTTCTTGGTAATTGAATATCTTGAACAAACCAGGCCTATTACTTCAAAGTCTGTGTTTTTGATTCGAAGTTCTTAGAAAGAATTATAGGAGAATCTTATAAAGCTAAGAAGCAAAGAACCGGCGAGATCTTGGTCGAAATACAACAATGAACAGCAGGGCGAAAAAACACCTGAAGCCGACACGCATTGCCGATCCTGACATCAAGGTCACGCCCCACCGCAGCCTCAACAGCTCGCAGGGCGTGATCTCAGAGCGAGAGTCTAGCAAACGAGACAGATGCCGATCTTCTTGAAGGCCTCAAAAAGTCAAGGTGTGACAGCTGTCTGGCGCATAATCATAAGAGACGATCAGGTAGTACCCACAAGACATATCAATCCTGACATTTGATCGTTCTATCCTTTCAGACCACATCAATGCTGGTTTCATGCGGTGCTTCGTCCGAGCGTACATCCCGAACCCGCGGCGCTGTTTCAAGTGCCAGCGGTTCGGGCATGGTACTAACTCGTGTCGGGGCCAAATAACATATGCCCAGTGCGCCCAACATAACCATCCCACAGATAATTGTAGTTCAGAACAACTCTTCTGCATTAACTGTCAGGGCCCACACGGGGCGTACTCCAGGAAATGTGAAAATTCACACTTGAAAAAAAAATAAACATCAAGTTCACAGAAAACATCACCTTCCCAGAGGCGCCGAAGAGGTTAAACCTCTTCCGCGTCTCAATATTTAACCATAAAGTATCACTCAAGCATACAGCTGTCATCCTGGTTTGATAGTATTGAAAAAGCAATAAAACTAGTTTTCAACACCAACAGCTGTCTCATTCAATACTGGTTTAGTGAAGACAACACATTCGTATTGTTAATGGCAACAAACACAGGAGTTTCCTTTAAGATGATCACATTATCACTCGTCCTACTTTTTCCTGCAATTATGAATAACAGATGAGCACGTTACCTTAACACATACAGTTCACTGTCGGTAGCTTCCAGGCCTATATTTTCTAGAAGAAATTTTGTAAAAACAATCGAACAACATTAAATAATTCTGTGAGCCTCAAATGAAACCACCATCTAGCCCTTTCTTGCAATCGAGTTCCTACCTGCGGGGAAAATGTCGTTTGTGGACAGTGACTCCCTTAGGAGAATATGAATAGCTTCGGAGAGCTTCGCCGGATGACGCCAGTATTCCTGCGGCTGCACACCCTCAAGGCGAGGGAGAGGTGTGGTTGACGAGCCTGGTACTTAGTCACTGGTATTATATATTTAAATATTCCTTGAGAAAACGTAATTTGACTGGGGTACGCCGCCTGCTGAACGATCTAAAGGTCTGAAGGGGCTTTCTGCTCTGTGCTTTTCCTAGTGTTGTCTTGTATGATGAGGGTGATGTCATCGGCGAAGGCTTGAATGTGTACCTTGTTTGGAAACGGAGTGTTTAGGAGCTCTGTATGGTGTTACGTTCAAGAGTAAAGGGCTAAAAGGGGCACCTTGCGGGGACCCTTGAGTAAGGTCGACTTTGCATTGGTGTTTGCATTACTGAAAGTTACGAGTCGGTTCTGCTGGGAATTACTAGCGAGTTAGGCTCACTTGTCTGAAGTGTCGCTTTGGGCAATCGTTGTCCTTTAATATTTTGTTATTGTTTCGTGTCTGATGTGGTTGAAGGCGTTCTCGATGTCTATGGAGGTGATTACTCTTGTGTCGTTGTGGGTTTTTCCCGAATTTAACTTTTCAAGGACTGCCTTAATTGCCTTCGTGGTTGAGGTATTGTGTGTAAAGCCATACTGTTTGGGAGGAAGAAGGTCGTGCTCGTGTAAATAGTGATAGATACGGTTCTTAAGAGGAGTTTCAATATCTTGCCTAGTATGGAGTTTAAGGCTACGGGCGGAACTGATCGGGTTTTGGTGGTTACTATCGAAGTATTTTTCGGGGGGACGGATTAGCAGGACCTTAGTGCTTTATTCATTTTGAGAGAAAGTGCCCGAAAGAGAGCTGCATTGAAGATGTTAAAAAAAGTGAATAATACGAATGTAGTGTTTAGATGTATATTGTGTTCAGATCGTCGGTCCCGGGGCAATGTGTTTTTTTATGTCGGCCTACTGAGTCCACTTCTTGAAGCGTGAAAGCGCCGTCGTTATTTCATCCGATGTGTCGTGTTGTGTTGTTCTGAGTTGCGGATGCTTAGGTGTGTGGTGTTGAACAGAGTGGATAGGACGTGGTGAACCGATTCTTCCGTGTTGCTGGTGGCAGTATCATCTCATCTTCCTTTACTATAACTGGTATGATGTTTATTTTGTTTAGCTTTTTGGCTGCGATTTTATACGGGAGCGTGAACTGGTTTCCTTCCTGTACTTCAATGCAGGTGTCATGCCATGGTTTTTTAGTAGTCGCAGTGAGATTGTTGTGCTAGTCCTTTAAGCCACATAGCAGAATGTTTTGTAGTGTTCTCAGGCGGTTCCTTGTGCTTTAAGGTACTGTCGTCCCAATGCCCGGACTTTTTTCCTTTCTATTTTGAGTTCTGTGGCCCACATGGGGTTTATACGATAATGTTTGCTTTTCTGTTTGCATGCTTGGTGTGTTTCGCTTTGAGGCTAGTGATTTTGCTGTACAGATAGTTAACAACATGCTGGGTCGGGTTGCAGTGTTGATAGGTTAGACGGTTTCCTGTAGCCATCTGTCATTTCTGAATGTTTGTTGGATTCTGTGGGTACCGTTTTGATTAGGCGTTTATTTTGTTCGCGGAAGCCACAGAAGAGGTCTGCTAGAATGTATTTGTGATCACTGGCTGTCTCTTCGTCACGGACGGGCCATTGATGTACGTGCTGTGATAGCGATGGAAAAGAGCATGTCGGTTCTATCCAACTTCTGCTGCTCTTGGTTTTAAAGCTGGGCGGTGGTTTTCTATATTGTAGCCGCTAGAGGTGAAGAATTCGGGTACGATTTTTTCTCTTCGATGCAGGGTGAGACCTCCCCAGAGGGTATTCTTGGCATCGAAATCGCGTGCCACAAGAACATGGCTTTTTTGTTTTCACGTGGTTTTAGCGATTTCCTCGAGGATCCTAAATCATCCCTAAGGGAGGCGTAACAGTTGGTTATCTATGAGGGCGTCTGTGATGATTGTGGGAAATACCCCTATTTCGCAGTTGCGGAGAATTATTGCAGTTTTTAGTTTGTCCGGGGATGCTATAATTTTATGTTTGAGTGAAAGTCTGGTTATTGTGTTTGGGTGATGTTACGTCCCCTGAATGAGGGATATGTCGTGTTGGTGTGTATTTTGCTACACATTAAGGAATTCGCGTGCTTTGCCGCAGCGAGCAAAGTTGGCCCGAAGGATGTCGAGTGCTGTGGGGTTGTCCCCCTGACTTATTCGCAGAGTGCCTCCCCGCGAGCTATCTATTGTCTACGGATGGGGGCACATCGGTGAAAAAACGGTGTGTGGAGCCGGAGTTGGGAGGCCAACTGACCAGCAGGAGGCGCACTGGAGTGGCTAAGCTGCTCCCCGTTAACGGCACTGGTCTATCGCGTGGGGTCCACAGCAGTAGGCGCAGCGCTTGAAAAGCCTCCTGCCATGCTTCTCAACGTGCTAGAGAGTTTCGTACTTGTTACAAGGGGGCACTTTGTGCTATGGGTAGAGTGCACATGACACCAAGCCTAATTTGAGGTGCGTTTGTTGCCAGGAGGAGGACGATGGTTGTGATGATGATGGTTCGTGTGCCGTTCTTCCTTATATAATCCGAGGTGATGGTGATGTTGTGTGTGGTTGTGTGTAAGTGTGGTTTCTGTGTGAGAAATAATTAGGCGGGTGATTTCAGTAGCAGGCAGCTCTGCCTCAACACCACAATGAAGAAGAGTGGTTTTTTGGGAGCCGGGATGTGCATGTTGAGCTCACATGGCTTTAGGTGTTTTGCGATGGCCTGTTGCGGCTTGGTGATTCCGCCCTCATTTAATGACGAGATCACCATTGTGCTGCCTGTGACATGGACTTCTTGGTTGGTTATGCCCAGCTCTAGTGGTTCGAAGTTCTATTGCACGAACCTCGATATTACTCTGTTAGGTCCGCTGCGAGAGGCTGCTCTGAGGACCAGAACTGTCCTGGCAGCGAGGGAGCTTGTCTTTGAGTTGGTGGTTGCAGTTGCCTCTGTGGTATCAAGGCCGGCTGCCTTAGGATGTGTGCGTACGTGCTCGACTGGGGGAGGAAGGGTAGCTGCAGGAGGGAGGAGAGGTTGGCGTGACCCACGAGCTGGGGGCTCGGGAAGAGGTTGCTGAGATGGGAGTTTGATGCCAGGAGGAGGGCACGCGGCTCCAGAGTAATTTTGACCACCTGGGTATCTTTAACGTGCGCCGCAACCTCGACCACACGGGCGTTTTGGCTGCAGTCGTCTTTCGAACACATATGCTGTGAAGCGGGTGAATACTCGGGTAATTTTTTACGTTGCACTGGCGACATCTTCGACCCCGTGGCCATGTTACTTCCCATATACCACGCAAAACGCGACATAATTATTATGCCATCTAGACTTGAGCATACTGCTCCGAAATATCACGGCCAGATTTCACATTTTAGCCCACCCGCTGCCAAGATCATTCTTTCGCGGCAACATATATCAGGACTAGCACCCAGTGGAGCCCTGAAGAAAAAAAAATAAAAACTACTAAAGACTGGCCCCAAAGGTACCCGATAATATGAGCATGTATCTGCATAGTGAGCATGTTGTTTTCAAATGTGCGGCATGGATGCAGCAGTGACGCTATTTCTTGTCATGCGGTCTAGCTTACGATTGGCCGCTGCTTCCCCGCAAAACGTATTTCAGTTTGAAGGGCAGAACAAGGGGGCTCTGTATATCAAAATGGCACCACGTGCTCCGGCGGAAGATCGCAAGCTAATAACGAGACTTTTCCTGGAGGGCCTGCCGCAGCGAATCATATGCCAACGGACGGGCCGATCGAAGACCGCGGTGAGCCGAACCATTCGTGCCTTTCGCGACGAAGGAAGGATTGTGGATGTTTAGAGGCCTGGCCGACCAAGGGTCACGCAACACGTCGAGGACGAACTCATTGTTGCGGCATTTGTCGCAGACCCCTTAAACTGAATGCGAGTGAAATCCATGACGAGTTGTCTTTGGAAGTGGCGACGCCGACAACACGCCGCCGTTTCAAGGAAGCCGGGCTTTCGAACTGTGTGGCTCCGAAAAAGCCGTTCCTGACTTGGCGAAAATGCCAGCAGCCGCTGCAATTTGCAAAGGAACACCAGCATTTGAGCCATGAAGAATGGGGCACGGTCATTTTTTCCGACGAATCCACCTTTTGTACTCGGTGGGACCAGCAGCGGCGGGTATGGAGGCCCTTGAATTCGAGGTAACGGCTCTTCTCACTTTCTCATGTCAACATCGCTTACTTGTTCGGAAATGGCGAAAGCTCTCGGGAATAACTGTTCCAAAAAAGTTTCTGAAATCCTCTCCGTGAAGGCTTTTTGGTAATGCCAGTGTATATCTAAGGTGCAAGGTAATTTGGAATAATTTCTTGTTAGCATCATATGTAATACATGCTTTTCTGTCTGTATGCATAAAGCACTACACAACGCGTGTCGTAACCTTTATCATGGTCCGTTACATTTTTTTTGTTTTTTAACTGTAAATCCCGTCTCTTCTACATTTTCACGTACAATAACCCGCACTATCCATAGTGTCCTTTCAAGCGTCCGCTGCGCAGTCTCTGTGTGGGGAGTCATGAGCCGGGAGGGGCTAGGACCTCTTGTCCGCATTGAAGGGAGCTTCACGGCGTCCTGCTACAGTGCGCTACTACAAGACACCATGATCCCTACGTGCGCGATGTGCCTTTCCCCGACGGGTGCTTTACCTTTTACCAGAACAAAAACCCCGTGTACATGGCATGTCAGGTGACCATCCTGCTGGAGGATCTGGGCGTACACACTCTGCAGTGGCCTCCGAATGGTGCGGATGCAAATCCCATCGAGAATTTGTGGGGGGTCATGAAGTCGCGCCTCTCCAGACGCCACTTGTCAGGAGGCAGAGCGGACGCGCTCTGGACCGCCATTCGGGAAGAATAGGACAGCCTTCGCGCAAACCAGGAGTTTGTGGTTTCGCTTTACGAGTCGATGCCTAGAAGGATGAGCGACATCATTTCCGCAGGCGGCCACTTCACCCACTACTGAAGTTGGATAATGGGAAAAAGCACAGCAGCGCACTCCACAGATGCTTTTTTTTCGTTGCTTGCGTTGAGCGGTGCTTTGATTTTTAGCTGGTGTAGAATACCGGCTGTCATTTTGGTTATTTTTTGTAAAACCCACGACGAGTAAGGTCTTTTCTCCCGTTTTTCCTTGTTTCAGCACGTGTGGAAGGTGAAGCCTCACCATACCTTCATAAAATCAATTATTTCTGTTTTCAGTTAGTATTCTGTTTCGGCGTGGTCATTCTTAGTTAACAACCAACTGCATGTTTTACTAAAAAATATCAAAACTCGTTCCACCGATTGTGATTGATACCTACTGAACAAGCGCGGAGCCGCAGTTACAACCGTTTTCTCCAATACATGGCAATCTCTCTCCGTAGATTGCGTTATCATGACAACAACCTAATTCTCCATTGTTGATAACTTCACTACCTAATTACGACAATTGAACCAAACTCGGCATAGCGGTATAGTCGACTTATCAGCAAATCTTAATAAAAGTGGTTTTTGGATACATTTAATACATTTATTAAAAGCACATGATGAGTTAAAAAAGGTCATGGTTTGGGCCTGTTCGGGATGCATAATGGGAACTGAAAGCCCAAATGAGACACAGACAAAGAAAGGAGGCAACAGGACGAGCGCTCCTGTTGTCTCGTCCCGTTGTCTCCTTTGTTTGTCTGTGTCTCATTTGCGCTTTCAGTTCCCATTGAACATGAGTTAAAGACATTTTCTTTATTCACACTCCCTCCGTAGATTTCCGTGCTTCGCTGCGCAACAAGCTGTGTGGGAAAGCCATCTTACAAAATCCAAGATTCCGCCGATCTTGATAAAGTCAGCTTTACCTGTAAACACAAACGCATTGCTGGGAAGCTCCGGAGGAAGCGCAAAACGATACAAAGCAGGCTGTAGTCAAGCCCAGCCCAAGAACAGCGCCGCTGTTAGAAATGCCGAAATGGGAGAGCATATGTGGGGAACAATTCTGTCACCGCGATGCGGGCAATATTAGTTACCTGTCAGAGCAGGGCAGAGCGAGCAACGCACGTTCACCGTCGCCCTCGGCCGCTGAAGCGTGTGCGAGGAAGACGGGTTGAGCAAAGAAAGTGACCCCTGGCGCCAAGCTGGCCAAGCGCTGAATGTGACCAGCGTGGCCGTTTGAAACGAAGGAAAAGACAGGCTAGCGAGCGTCGTTGGACGCGCATGCGCACATCGGTGTCTCGACACCAGAAGTGCAACGTCAGATATCGCGGCGATGCATTTTGCCACGCGCTCGCCTGCCCGGGCTAATATTGACGCCGGGTGTACATGTACTGCTGCAAGAATGGTACACTATGTGAAATACATTTTCGGCTAGAAATCCACATTTCCACTGTATATGGCACTGCATACATGTGGCATGTGCTTGCGAAGGTGATGTCTGTGTAGTCACAGCCTGTGTTATTCTCGTGTGCTTGCGCTTCCGTCAGAACACTGTTGGCACAGATGTGCTCTTTAGTTTCCTCCAGCCGTCCGCCCTGTGCAGTTCGAAGTCGGACTCGAGAAGTGTTCTTGCGCATAAATCAGCCAGAAAGTTTTGCCATGACCGGCTCGAAAAGAATGGCTTGTCACGGGCTTATCACACTTTTTGAAAATTAATACTACTCCCCTGCCATTCAGAGATGGTCAGCCATGCATGCAAGAATTGTCGACACATCTTTCCAGAACAGGAAGCGTGCAGCGAATTCCCTTTTTTTGGATTTTGGGAACTCTGCGTACGTGGGGTAGTTGTGAAACAGTGTCATACACGCGGGGTCTTGTCTCAAGCGCACGCACATACTCGATTGTACTCAGTAACTTTTGCGAAACACATCGCATCCGCGCTACGCACTCACCTCGCACAGTTCCGCATGATTTCCGGGCGTCCAGTCCTTACGGCTGACGTTTTTAATTCATATTCCTCGTCTATCGGGGTCTTTCGGAAGCTTAAACAGTCTATAACCACAGCGGCTGCTATTGCTGCAGCCTTCCACGCAGCAGCTACCCATTTCAAGAGCACTGTTACAACACGGCAATCGTTTGGCGGAGCACGGCCGCTCGATGGAACCTAGTTTCCATCGAGCGGCCGTGGGCGGAGTGTCGAAACAACGCGCCACTCGGTTTGCTTTCCGCAGGCAAGTGAAAGCGCTGATAAGACGGGCGCTGCGCCGCACAGCCTCCGGTGATACGCGTGCGGTTTGTTTGGGTACATTCGGACATGGGCGAAGCTGCAACGTTGCTGGGGCCAGTTGCTATGAAAGACGTCTCGCTTCACGAATGTGACGTCACCGCTATTCGTGTTGCGTGCGTGCTCGCAGAAATAAATTGATGGCCGAACTCCTAGTAGTATAGATGGCTCTGGTTCTCCTTAGAGCTCCTCTTAATCGCGTAGCGCAACAGTTGCGTGTCTGATTGCCACATGCCGCGGGTTCCAGTTCGACAGAACGCCTGGTTTCAGTGCTGCGCGCAGTCAGTTCTACTCAACTGGGCATCGGCGGTTGTGGAAGCGGCGGCAGCGGCGGCGGCTCACCTGATAAGCGGTCCAATATCGTGCGCCAGTTTTTGCCCGGCCGTTCATCGCTACTCCTCCTCGCCGCTGCCACTGGCGCGGCGGCCCGGCGGCAGCTTTATCACGTGCGAAGGGTGGCTTTCCCGCACGACCTGGAACTCAAGATGGCGGATGGACGCGCACCTCTGCTCCCCTAGGGGAGCTATATATAGGAACTCTAGTTCTCCTACCTCAGGGGCTAAACCTGCAGCCGCATCGAGCGAATGCGCTGCCCATGGGCTGTGTAGTTTTTCATTCAATTGTGCTAAATTCGGTTCCCCACCAATCTTCGACACTGTCAGCGGACTCATTTCACCATAGTGCACCTATGGACGCTTTTTTGTGATCAGCTGGTGCACTCTCGATGAATTCCCGACTGTTTCCTGGGCGAGCACGCTAGCCGTAATCCCAGCGTTTAGGCCTCGCCCGATTGCGTTTCGTGCCGGGCTCGCCTTCCGACGGGGGCCGCGTCGCGGAGTCCCCTAGTTCCAACTCAAGCGACGCGGACAAAAACACGATGCTGCACGACCCCGGCGAAGGTGACAATGCAGAAGTCTGCTCCGGTAACAATTAAGACTGGAGTGAAGTAGTCACCAAGGCCCAGCGGAGACGACTGCGCAAGACAAACACTGAAGTAGGCCTGACCGCCTCGCCTACAACTCCGTCTTCGCCGCTCATACACAAAGCCACCCCCAGGTCCAGACCCCTGCCCCATGATGACTTTAAATTGGTCTTGCGCCCACAAGGCGGTCACAAGCTCGCGAACATAGAAATGGCCAAAATTTTCCTGGCTCTGTTGAATGCGATAAACTTCACTTGGCGCCAGGGTAACCTCAAAGTTCCCTTAGATGCCGTGCAAAATATAGTCACGATCAGCACACCGTCCTCAGATGCAGCCAAGGCTCTAAGCAACTTGAAACAACTCAGGATCGCCGATACTACCCATGCCGTCACCGTGTATGAACTAGCGCCCGATGACTCATCCAAGGGACTCCTTCGGGGAGTGCCCCTGCGCTTTTCCGAAGCCCCAGATCCTTGCCAAGCTTTACCAAATCCAGCGCAAAATATACGCCTGTCGCACGCTTGGCCAATCTAATGTGCTAGTACTCAGCTTTGCCGGACTCAAGTTCCCATACTTTGTAACCTTGTTCGGCGCGGAGCACCCCTGTTCGCTGTACAAGAAGACAGTCCCCGAGTGCACCCTACCACGAAACCGGACACCGATCCACAGCGTGCCCACAACCAAACCTCAGCGTGTGCCACCGCGGCCTCCGAGAACCTAAACACAGCCACATCTGTGAGCCACTGTGCACCCTCTGCGGCAGTTCCCACCTGACGGCGGCTCAGGGCTGCCCGAAGCGCTTCCGTGAGCCTTACATCCTTAGAAAGAGAGCGAACCAGGCGGAGGAGCAAATCGCGAGTTGGGGCTCTACACTGCAACGTGGACGGCCCAGGGACCGCTCTAGTACCACTACCCGGCAGAGGCGCCGCAACACGGGCTCCAGGTCAAGGCCTACCTCCCTGAACAGTGGGCACAAGCCAGACATGACCACTAACAAGCAGGTAAGCTGGGCACATGTATCTACCACTGCTCCCAGTAACCCGAACCACCCCCCACCACACGAACCATCACCTCCTCCGTGCCAAGAATGCACACAACTCAGAGCACAACTAGCAGCACTCCAAGCCAGACTTGAAAAAATTGAGAACTCCCGAACGGGAAACGTTCCAGACAAACGCAAGGAACCCAATCGCCCTGACCCAGAACAGTACACAGAAATAAACACAACTCCCCCACCACCAACCATTACGAATGATCCACAAAGCACGACACTTGAGGGTACCGCAGCGAATCAAGTCCAGACACCAGATGCCTTGCAGATCGCCCAACCCCAGTGGTTTCATGCGGCCATAACAACCGTAATGGAGACATTAATGGAGACCCCTCATTATCATGGGAGACTTTAATGCCCCACACCAATTGTGGGGGTACACTCACAACTCCAAACGGGGGAAAGCTATATTAGAATCCATCGAGTAAGGTCATCTAATGCTGCTCAACGACCCCGACACACCCACTCCAACGTAAACCAGCGTATACAGAGATACAAGTCCCGACCTAACTTTGTTAGCGGGACCACTAGATATTTTCTGGACTAATACACAGAAAAATCTTGGATCTGACCATGACATAATCCATCTGTTAATCAAGAACAAACAATACAGGGCCCGTATTGGGTCAGCCTGCATTACGAACTGGGATGGTTTCTGCCAGGCCAGGGTCTCACAGAACCTCGATTCTAGAACTAACCTATGAAGACCTAGCGCAGGCGGCTCTTAGAGATGCCCAAACACACACTCAGACTCTAGTTACCTCTTACAGAATACCTTATGTGTACCCAAAACTCCTCCACATGTGGGAAGCGCGACACAGCCTCACAAGAAGGTGGAAGCGGCAAGGACACAACAAAAAGCTCCGGAAAAGTATACCCGTCATAAACAAGCAGGCTGCCGATTATGCGGTAGCACTATGCAAAGAGAATTGGTTACAAGTTTGTGGTGTCCTACAAGGAACATTGACCACAAAGAAAACGGGGCAACTAATTAGGCACCTAATTGACCCTCTGAAAAGTAAAGGAACGTCTAACAGGGACCTCGGGCGCACACTCAACGCCTATGCGGGAACCAGCGCCGAACTTCTGAAGGAGCCGGAGAAGTACCTCGAGCACATGGAGGCTTTTCTCCCCTTCCGTACAAAGGAAATCCTAACCCCGAGCTAGAAAAGGGGATCCAACTGTACGAGCTACGAGAGGCAATAGCAGACAGTAAGCGGAACAGTACCCCGTGCTAAGACCAAATTCTAAACAAGCTTATTGCCAACCTAGATTACCCCACCATGGAAATCCTACTGAGACAGTTTAACTCCTTCTGGATGGAAGAAAAACTCCCAGAACAATGGAACATGGCTGAAGTTCGCTTCATCCCGAAGCCGGGCAAATCACCACACATTGAGAACCTGCGGCCGATATCGCTAACATCCTCTATTGGCAACTCGTGGAAAGAATAATACTAAAAATACTGCAAAACCACCTTGATGCAACACAACAAATACCGGACACAATGTTTGGCTTCAGAAAACTTATCGGGACACAAAACGTACTCATACAACTGAAGGAGGAGGTCCTCGTCCCTGCCACGCGTCACTCCCCGAGGGCTATCCTCGCTGTGGACGTGAAAGGAGCCTTCGATAACGTGGCACCCGAGGCGATCCTTTGAAACTTGGCCAACACAGCATGCGGGGAGAGGACCTACAACTACATTGTTGATTTTCTTTCCAACCGCAGAGCCATACTCAAGATCGGGGGCGTCACCTCTAATCCCATAACTCTCGGGAGTAGAGGGACTCCCCAAGGCTCAGTCCTTTCCCCATTACTCCTCATCATTGCTCTTCTTAATCTCCCACAGCAGCTGAGAATACCAAACTTAAGCCATGCCGTGTACGCGGATGACGTGACCCTGTGGATGGGCCCCGATTTCCTGGGAGGGTTGCAGGACACACTCCAGCTCGCCGCCGACACTCCTAATGAGTAAGCAAATAGATGTGGGCTGTCTTGCTCGGCACAGAAGTCTGAGCTTCTCGTGGTGAGGAGATACCGAACAAATAAGGATGTCGAGAACATCCAAATCACCCTCGATGGGCACGACATCAAGCCAAGAAACCCCATCAGGATTCTGGATCTGCTCATCCAGGCGGACGGCAAGAACCCTGCATTGGTAGAGAAACTCACCAATACGATCGAGCAGGTCACGCATATGGTACGCAGGGTCACTAACCGACACACAGGCATAAAATAGGGTGACATGGGCAGGCTTATCCAAGCGTTCGTCCTCTCACGGATAACCTACATGACTCCATACATCATCCTGAGTAGAACAGAACAGGATAAGATCGACGTGCTCATAATCAAGTATCTAAAGCAAGCCCTTGGACTACCCATGAGCGCATCCACAAACAAGTTTCTCCGTATAGGGCTGCACAATACAGTATTGGAACTTATTGAAGGCCACTTGTCAAATCAAAGGGCACGGCTCGCTCGTACAGGAACGGGTCGCAGTGTACTGACCAAACTTTGTGGGTTCTGTGAGACCAGCCCCGGTCACAGGTGATCCCGGAATCGTGGCGTAAATCTATAATAGTCCACCCATTACCCAGAAGTATGCACACGAAAAAGGTCGCGGAGAAGCAGAGAAGGTCGCAGAGAAGCACGCGCAAAAACGCTGAATCAGATTTACTCCCGAGTCCCGACCACGACCTACACCGACGCATCCCACGACAACTGTAAAAGAGCCATGGTGGCCGTGGTGACGGACGGGTGCAAGCATTTGACCATTGCCTCCATTCCAAGAGCCACGGCCAAAGAAACTGAACTTGCCATCGCTCTCTCCCTCACACAAGCAATACCACGACCGTTGTCACAGATTCACAAGAGGCATGCCGCAGCTTGATGTCGGGATGGGTGTAACCCACGACGCTACGCATCCTGGAAAGCAAAAGCCAGACAGGAAGGTCGCAATTGTGTGGACACCGGCCCACTCCTTCATGAGAAGCAAGGAACACGCCCATCTCATGGCCCGAGATCTCACCCACCAGGCCGCGAAGGAGACACCGGAACCCACGCCACTCACAACCTTCGACGAAATTACCCAACACTACAGGCTCAGCAGAAGACCATTCTCGACACGTCACCCAGAGCTCCCAAGGAAGGATTTGAAGGATTTATTGAACATTTTTCGGTACATACACATTGCACGTAGTTATTAGTACAGAAGGAGGTCCCAAAGTAAAACTGTCGGGGGGACCTCCTGTTAATAAATGCGAAAATGTTGTTAAAAAATATGTAGGCAGTCGAGGTACGGGTCAGTTTAGCACCCTAATTGGGTATGCAAACACTATAACAAAAGTCTGCAATTATATCTCAGAAAAAAAAGGTTTGAGTACTATAAACAGGGGAAGCACAAAAAGTATTATTCAGAAAAAAAAAAAAAAAAGAAAAAAAGTTAGCAAGCATGGTCTTAAATTACTGTGCAATGAAGAAGCAATATTTTGTACAAGTACTAAAATTTCGCAGTTAGGTACGGATCAGTGTAACACGCCAATAAACTATGCAAGCACTAGAACAAGAAATTATACAATATTAGCTCTGGAAAAACAGGATTAACTACTATACGAGACTTTATTATTCGGAAAGATTGTTAAGCAAAAACGATCATAAACTACTGTTGAATGAACGCATAGAATAATACAATTTAATTCTTATTGGTAATGAATTCCATAGTTGAATGGCTGCGAAAATGGCTGTTTGTTTGCCGTAGTTAGTGTAGACCTTAGGCAGCAGTAGGTTAAGGCCTTGTGCAAATCTTGTGGGGTTTGTGTTTGTTAGGTGGGAATCTAAGAAGCTACTAATAATTATGCCATGTGTGCCAGCCCGAAAGATGATAGCACCCAGTTTTATTTGAAAAGCAAGTTTTAGCGGTGGAATCTTCACACTGGTGTAGATGGGAAGCGCCGATGCGTTGTAAGGGCTGAATGTAATTAGGCGAACTGCTTGGTTTTGTAAATGATGGTTTTGTAAATGATGGAACCGAGAAACTACTCAGACTAATACAGACAAATACGTTTCCCCATCCAGTCAGTATGCATCTGTTATTTCCCTCACAATTCGACGCATTATGTAAATTCTGTGCTCAACCAGGCACTCTACGGCACATTATATGGTAGTGCATCAAGAATCGAGACCTGCCAGCCCCTTTTCCTTCCCCAAGTGCGAGATACTGATGTCCAGCTCCCTTCCTCAAGATCAACTTCTGCTAGTCTAGAGGGCCAGTCAAGCCGGGACGGCACATGGTTACCTGAAATGAGGAACCACACAACCTAAACTTAGCTCAATTTGTCTCTCTCTCGCCTACCCCCTAGGCTATGCCCTGTCCACTTTGCTGCGTTGCAGCGACCGCGTTACCACATTTCGTCCCATCAAAGCCTCAACAAACAAGAGCTTCGGTGTGAAAGTTATTGGACGATCTAATGCAGATTTGTCCTGGCACGCAACTTCATTTGAACGATATAATGCAGATTCTTTCGGGTGCGTAAGTAAGCCGTATTCGGTTAAATTGTGTCACGAAGGGGCCCATGTAGATCTAACTTCGCCAAAATTACACTCAGCATACATTTTTCCATACACAATGTTGTCATGTACATCGAATTAGGAGGGAAAGTTGGGCTAGTTGGGTTGATGATAGTGGGTACATTGTACTAGCGGAAGGACGGAACACCACAGGAAGAAAAGTACTAGCGTTCGTCCTGTGGGTTTCTTCTTGTGCTCCGTCCTTGCGCTAGTACAATGTACCCAGTGTCACCTAAACGTCTGCGGCTGAGTGTTGCTTTTGGTGGGTATACGCTGTGGAAGCCTGCAGATTACGCGCACACGCTTAAGCAATGGGCAGATTCCATGTGGCCGACCCTTGTGGTGCTTACACACTAAAATAAACGTAATGATGCAGAAACGGCGCGGGTAGTGGCTGTCAGGCACACTACCCTAAAGAGGTGGTAGGCCTTGCCTGGTTTCTTTCTTTTTTTCTTTTTCTTGTCCTGTAATTGGTTCCTTGAGCGTTGTGGCTGTGAAAAAAGAACAGGTAACGTAGGTCAGAGGGCTGGGGGTGTGGTAAAGTCAAGTTCCTACTACGAGCGAAATACCCTGCGCCTGCGAGCCACGTGTCGCCCGCCTGCGAGCCACGTGTGTTCGAAAGCGAGCAAATACGCCGTCAATCCTGTTTAGGCAATAGACAATTTTACCTTTATACAGCACTTTATCCTCATGCACCATTTGAAGACTATGCGTTCGTGCATTAGCTATAAGTGCTTAAGTAGCAGGAAACACAAAAATGAAAAAAAGCAATCTGCACTACAAATTTGCAAAGGAGCTCCGTGACACTTGTGATTTTGTTTTGTAACCTTCCGGAGAGCCTTCTAATTGTGAAACGTGTAGAAAGGGAAGGCACGTACCATAAGTGCCTCAACAATGTACACTCTCCGCAGAATAATTAAGCACACAGTGTGAAGTCATCCTATTCTAAATCATGTCTTCGTGTCCCATGCGCATGCGTAGCAAGGGGAGGCGATAGAGGCACTACAGAGGAGTAACACTCCTCCTTCCTTTTCTAACCCTGCACTGAATGATCAAAGATCGCGAACGGTATGCCTGGCGCGTGCGTACTATAAGTTCCACACCGAAGTACTCGGCAGCTATTGACTAAAACACTACGGCGTCTTTCCTAACAGTTGCCTCGTAAAACGAGGATAATGTACCTTGAAATGGTAGGAACAGAAAATAGTAAACAAGTGTGGCCCAAGCTTGGCTACGATCGCTCATTAGTAAGAACGTGCGTTCTATGATTCCTTCACGCTCCACGTGTCCACGCCTTTTGTTTTCCTTCCCATCCTTTATTTGACAAAAGGGAAGCTGGGAGTAAATAAATAGAGCTCTCGTATTTGACGCATAAACACGCGACATAGACATACGTGAGGTGGTCTCTCTGACTGCTAATGCCTGCATGAGAGAAAATCGGCATAAGAAAGAAGAAAACAAGACAATCTTGTGCTAACAGTGCGCCCAACACATCACAAAAGTGTGCAACAGTTTGTGAGCACCTACTAAAATCCTATCACACGCTGGTTTCCGTCTGGGCACGGTGATCGGGTGGCAGCCACCACAAAAAAGTGAATGCGCGCCAGTAAATAACAGCTAATTACCGATGGGTCAGCTGATGTCAGTGTTCGCCACAAGCGAATCATACCAACATACCTGTCTGAAACTTTCAATGACACCTATGATGCTGTCAAGGTGTATACCAGTAGCCCTGACGTATTGTGAATTTGTCTTCTACGGATGTTACGAACCAAAGAACGGTGAATGATTGGCAGAGCAACCTGTCATAGAGAAGTTTAATCAGCTCAGCTTGGTTGTAGCTGCGGTCTGCGTCGTTCTTGGAGCACACGACGTGAGTTCCCACGTGCGTCCAACTTTGAGGGGAGCAGGCGTTTCCTGGCTGCGTATCTGCTTATGTAGTGAATAGCCTACGGTAACTTTTGACTGCCGCATACACTTTACACTAGAACATAGTACTGGGGCGTCGTATAATCATTACAGACACTGCACAACGTTTCCAAAGCATTTTCATTCATATTAGCTGTTTGCAAGTAGTTAAAATCTGCGTGCTTTGTCGATACTCCAGTAGAGATAGAGTGCTGCTTATGGTTACCCTAAGGCCAATAGCCGCGGCGCCACTTGGAAAGCTTAGTAAGCCGCTTCCGTGGGTCTCCCATTCCGTGGTGTAGCGCAAAGAACAAAAGAGGCCGTCGAGTTCTGGTGAGTCACACCGAAGAGCTAGGTACGATCTGCGGGAAGACATGATCGAGATCATGTTATTCGAGATCATGTTGATCATCCTGCAAACGAGAAGGAAGATCTTCGTGCACACTCGCGCGCAGGCACAGAGACTCCGTGTGATAACTGCTATGGTACGTGTTGTACTCCCAGAAAGCGATCTAGAGTAGACCAGAGATTCGTGCATTGTTGCTGGAATGGGATTCCGTCATCGAAATGGTTGCGTAATTTTAAGGCGTAAATGTTAGGCGTTTATTTCTGGGTTGCCATGACACCTCGAAGAAGTCAATCGCGCTCACCACTTCATTACGTTTTTTTGAAACGTGGTAAGTCCAGCAACTGTATGCGCAAGCTCGTGTCTCCATGGCCGCGAGCATGGCCTAGTCATGTACTTTCCCTAATTGATATTTTTAAACTGAAGGAACATCCCAGTGTGACAGTTTCTCAAGCCTGACCCATCCCGACGAAACAACGTCAACGTACAGGAAATACAATCAACGGTTTATTCCCGGGCAACAAATACAACGCCCACAAGCGCAAAAGGCGAAATACATCATGGGCTTAGAGCAACTGAACAGTCACGACGCTCTTCAGCTCTTGTGCAGAAACTAAAGCTCCCCATCTCACGACTTAACGACAGCCGCCGATTGCGTACGCCCTAAGCGCTCACCGCAAGCGCTGGCGATCCTCGGGTACAAGTTCAAAGCGGCAGTAGCTTATGTAGTTTATCACTTCACCGAAGCGACCGGCCCAGATGTCGACGCACGCACGCTTATTGAAACGAGTGTGTGCTTAATGCGTAACATCGTCTTCCTTTTCTCACCTAGTTCTTTTGTTTTCGCTGCAGGCATTCATAAGCAGATTGAGTGCGAGAAGTCACGAAACGACTCATGTCATGTTCGAAGTACTCGCCGTAAGGCACCTTTGCCGCGCGGAGTAACAGCCACGTGCGCTGACGATTTGCCGAGGCAACCTCCTTTGTCATTCTTGCGTGGTCCCCGAGAGTAGCCCTTTTTGACCGAAAGTCGTTGTCGCGGCCGACAGCCCCTTGCTGTTGCCAGCCGAGCCGTTCGCTGCCGCTGGGCTCTACCGTATCACCATACCGCTGCACTCGTGACACCCGCTTTTATGCCAAACTCCGTAGCTGTGTGCATGTTCAGGGCTCGACCCTTACAAAAATGGTTACTGAGATTCAATAGAAAGTGAATTGACTTTACTCAATAGATTGTGTCGAGAGTCAATTGCCTTTCTATTGAAATGTTGTACTGAGTGCTCGTTGAAAATTGGCCGCCGCGTTTCAATTGAAACTCAACATTGTGTTTGAATAGAAAGTCAATTGACTTTACTCAATAGATTGTGTTGAGAATCTATTGACTTTCTATTGAAATGTTCTATTGAGTTCCGATTGCAAATTAGTCACCACGTTTCAATTGAAAGTTAATGGACTTCACTGATTAGATTGTGTTTGGAGTCAGTTGACTTTCTATTGACATGTAGTATTGAGTTCCGATTGCAAATTGATCGCCGCGTTTCAATTGAAAGTTGGCGGACTTCGCTGATTAGATTGTGTTGAGAGTCAGTTGTGTTGAGAGTTCTATTGACATGTAGTATTGCGTTACCATATTACAAATTGGCTGCCGAATTTTGATTGTTTATTGACTAGTCAGCACAACTGTTGAGTTCGAATATACTCTTTGCTGACATGTATATTGACTGTTCTAATTGCGATCCTGTTGAGAGATGTCACATGAAAGTGTATTGACCACTGTCACCAGGTGGCAACATGCCAGATCACAGTTACTTCGAAAGAAAAATCGAGCCAATTAGGTCGTAAGGTTTGTCGCAGTGCAAAATGCCTACAGAGTTCAACTGAATGTACTGAATCAACTCTCAGCTCTCGAACACGTGTCCAGGTGCCTCTGCCCGGCACATCTAAAGTTTTCAAGTTACATTTTTATTAAAATGCTGCGCGCTATATTTGGTATTTCAATACAGAAAAAACAATCTCGATACAGCTAGGCCTCATCACCAAAGACCAGACATGCATTATATAGAATGAAGAAACAGTGACAAATGTCCTTATTTTTACCTCTCCTTTATTTCAGTGCAGGATTACATGTGCCCTTTTCATTTTATCTCCCTTGCCAGCATGCTTGAAGTGCTGTTGCGGACCCTCCCCGGGTCCGCCTTGTACAGCTTCACTGTGTAGCCTGAACAATGGAAGAGGAAACAGATTTATGTTTACACAGGCACTGTTTGAAATCAAGTCACATGCTCAAGATGCGTGCTGGTTTCAGAATCTGGCTATTTTAAAGTTAGGAGCTTGGTAAGCTACATATGTAAAAAGCAACAGTTTCAAATGTGCACATGCTTTAGCCAAATGTTAACCCTGTGAAACTTCAGGTAGGGAGTGGACTGCCTTCAGTTGTATATAGCTTCCACATAATGAGTGCCTTAAATACAGTGGAAGAAGGAAAATGCACAAAAATAAGCGAAAAGTAAATTCCTCGTAAATTCACTGTTTTGCACGCCTTTCCAGCACATAAAAGCTCAGACTTATTATGCCTTGTTAAAACCAACACTGCCCCTATCCAAAAAACAACCCAGTTTCCTGCCAAAATTAAAAGCAGAACAGATTGTATGCCCATAAAATCACAGGTGAAAACAAAACTCAGAAATGGCAAAACAAACGGTACAACTGGCAGAAACCAGGAGGGTTCTGAAGAAAAAAAAGTAAAAGAAACGTACTAATTACAGCTTGCAGCCGCGTGGAGTCGAGCGCCTCCTTGCGCGTGCCATCTTTCTTGACATTGCACGGCTTGCCCAGCATGGACCTGCCCCGCAGCTCTTCGGGGGCAAACACGATGCGAAGAAGCCCTCGCGCGAACTTTGCGGCAGCAGCCGGGCAGTTGCTGCGCAACGCCTCCAGTGCGCCCTCCTCAACCAGCACGCCACTGCCGATGTCCACCTGCATAATAGGGGCCATAAATTTGGACATAATTTTGGGGTACATGAGAGAACCATAAGTCACCAGAATAAAGATCTGAAGTCATAAAAAATGTGAGATGCAGACAGGCATCTACACGATTCACAGAAGCAGTTGTACCATATGTACTAGAATCTTGGCCAGGCCAGCCCCAACTCACATCAGCCATGATATTTACAAGGCTTTCTTAGAAAATAAAAGGAAAAAATTCGAATGTAAGTCTGGTAAAATAGGTGAGACCTATATCAGCTACAAAGCTAAAACTACATTTATGAGCAACAAACCTGCTCGAGTACACTCAACATCGTTGTCGCGTTGCTGGCTTTGTTGCCGTTGCCCTTACATTCATACACTACACACAATATTTGGGGCTATGAAATGCATTTTCAATGCTGCACTTTTTGAACAAGCTTACAGTAAAGCTTTCGAACATCATCTCGAGCTTGTCTCGAAGCTCCATCTAATGAGGACGCTTTTATCATTAAAGGGACCCAGAAAAGCTTTGTGAAGGTGGCAATCACATGCATTCAGGTGGTAGAACACATAACGGGGGATTTTGAGCCAAGTGTGAGCCCCATACGCTGTACGGATAATTTGTAAACAATTTTTGAAGACCGCCTTTCTCAGCCGATGAGCGCGACGCCGCAGCGAGCCGACCGCGGGTGACGCAATGGCGAAGGTGCCCCCTGATTCGCCCAATCGCCGGCGAGGTCGGCCGCCGGCGACGTCACTGCCATTGGATTCCGGCTGCTCTTCCTCTTTCCAACGCGATCCCGAGGCAAAGGCGGGCCCGCAGCGATTGACGCGTGCCTAGGCGCAGGAATGCAGCTAGCACAGAACGGAAGTCGAGAGTCGCGATGTCACATGGCTATTCCCAGTATTTCCAGCTCTTTTGAAAGAAGCAGAGAGGGAGAAGGAGTCAATCGGCGAGTGGGGAGAGGTGCATTTATTTGCTTCTCGCGCAGCTAATACTGAATGTGGATGAATAATTCCAACGGCATTGCATCGCTATATTCGTGCTACGCGACAATACAGGCCTTTTGAACTTTTACAGAAGGCTTTTCTGGGTCCTTTTAATGCTGAGTTGTCATACATAGCCTGTCAGTTTGATGAGCTGTTGCTCACCAGCACAACTTTTTGTTTAAAGGTTGTACCATAATGACACTGTTAAGAACATAATAGCACCAAGCTGGTGAAATTTTCTTGCAATGCTGATATAAAACAGTGAGCAAGCAATATTAACATAGTGGCCTGCCCTGTGTGATTTCTCTGTGACCTGAGATAATAGTCAATACATTATTCTCATTTGAACTGAACCACCAGGCTAACTGCTTTTTGCTTTTACAGTTTGATGAGTATCTAAGTCAACCGATAAATTTGTAGCCCCATTTTTAAAAAGTATCAGCTTAGATTAGAGTAAATGTGGTAGCTTCCAAACCGATTGTCTGAAGGGCAATCCACTTTATTCTTAAAATGGGTTCACATCCATAACTGGTAACTGTGGACACTCCCGCAGTCAGGCTAATGTGAAAGCGGGGCGGTAAGCGAAAGCTTTATGGAAATAATTCCTCTGACACACGGCAACGCTAAATCTCCTTTAAACTAAACTCCTTTCGCCTCGTCAAAAGACATTTTCTGGAAAGGAGTGGCGCTCATGACACACAGCAACCCCCAACTCCTTTATGTAGTTCTCTTAACTGACACACCAATAATGTGGCGCAAGCAATTCTGTCGAAAAAGCATGCACAATAACAAAAATAAACTGCGGCTAATAGATTTTCTTTATTATTTTAGAGAAAAACTGTGCGTTTTATTGTTGTTTAGAAAAATAACTGGGTAATTTTACATATTTGTATTAAACAGCAACGATGGAGTGCTTTTTAGCCTGTGTTCCGTGCGTAATCTGGCAACAGTGGGCAGATGTACAAAAATATATTACGACTGGGCTTGTTTGGTTCAATTTATATCATCGAAGTTTTAACAATTGATGAAAGTATTATGAAATCCGTTTGTTCTCGCTAAGTTTTGAGAAGCTTATGATTTGCAAGCGCCTGCTTACGAGGCTGCGCTGCTAGCTGCTCCTTTTCGTCCGGGAAAGGAGATAGGCGAACACCCCTTACGGGAAATGCCCGCTGCGGTGAAGGAGATTCTCTTTTGTCGTGTGTCACCGAGGCGAACGCCGCTTCGGTAGCAGTCCTTCTTTGCAAAGGCCTTTTAGGCGCCCGTGTGTAGGGGTATAAACCTTGTTTCGAGGTCATTTGTTGAACAGTCTTTGAAGAGAGATTGAGAAGCGAAAACAGCATTAAATTACGCGTTTGTAGCAGTGATCCTGGAATTGGAAACTTTCCCTGCTTGAGAAACTAGCTTTCTCAAAGGGCAAGCCATTCTGGCATCCCCAAACCGTCGGCCAATCCGCAACAGTATGGCCACCTGTGGTCCACTGGCCACAGGTTGTCAACCCTGTTCTGAAGCATAACAGTCAATGCAGGTCCTCGAGAAGAAAGCATGACGTGCAACCGTTTGACACTAAAGATAATATGTCCTATGAGGATGTACTTCACTAAAACAGAATGATAATGAAAAAAGCCAGTGGTAAGCAAGCAGAAATGGTCTGCACATCATACTCATCATTTTTACGACGACTAAAAAAGAAAAAAATTCGCTTCCTTAAAGAATACGCCAGCAAGCATTATTTTAGAGGTCGCCAAAATTAACATAGCAGACACACTGTGCTTCTCGGAAGGCCTGTGTAGGGTGTATACACTGGCCCCTCAACTGCACAGTAGTGACATTTGGGGGGGGGGGATGACTTCATTTGTATAGGTGCACAGCAGTGCACGGTCCCTGACGCAAAATATTTGTTTGCTGCATGGTCACAGCTGTTTATGAGATTCGTGCGTTTGCAAATGCTTTGCGATAAGGGTAACCCACCATTGCTTTCACTTCACAATGTTGGATCGCACTGTTTTAGGCTGCTGCCACTAGTGCGAAACAGGTGGCACAACGAAAACTTACAGCGGAGTGAGGCTCTTAGCCAATTCAAAGCAAATGCTAGGACAGTGCCTCAAAAAAGCAGATGTTACATAATGAGAGTGGTCTGGCTGCAATGAATTCAGAGATATAGGTGATAGGGTGACTTGTAACCGAATCTATGTGCATTTCATTGTAGGCGAGGTTGCTGGGGCATATTAAACCGCCATCTCGAGCTTCATCACATGCTTGATGCCTTTTGACTTATTGAAATGTTCACTATTTGGGCCAGCCTACCTTATGGAAGATATGAACCAGATTGGGCATTCAAGCTCTAGCTCAGCTATGCACTGAACCATGCAACTTTTGGGCTTCCAACCCTTTAGCTGCCTTCACTTGTTCTAATGACAAAACTTGTTCCATGAGCATGTTTCCTTTCCAATGTTCGCTTTTTCTGCACTAGAAAATCATTGGTGTAATTTTCACCTCCCCTACAAAAGGTAGCCATCGCGGCAGCTAATTTTAAGCATTTACAAAGTTCTCAACATTGCATGCTCTTAAACAGTTTGAGTAATTTTTCAGCCTCTTTGGAGGGTTACGTGGACGATAGGCATGCATTCCATGCAGCAAAACACAGCGAGCAGAGCACTTCACCGTCTCGCACAATCCCCGAGCAAGGAGCAAACCTCGGTGGCACAGTGTCTCGTTTCACACCCCACCACCACAGAAAACTCACAGCAGGCCTGAGTGGCGAAACTTTTATAAATTCAGCATGCAGAAATGGCACAGAGCCACCACAAAGCAGACATCTCGCATTGGGGAGTGCACGCCAGCATGCAGCTGCACGAATGAGGCCAGTGCCACCATGCTGCTGAGGGGCCAGTGCGTACACACTGTAATACAAACGGACCCCATAGACCCTTTGGAAAAAGTCGGGCAGCACTGAACACTCAGCAGTGGCAACAGTGGTAGTTAAGTGTGCCCAATGACATGAGAAAGGCAGGGTCACGCAGGAACACCGTTGTGGCGAAATGTTTTGGTCCACCGCTTCACCATTTTGCAGCCTCATAAACTGTTTTTTGTTGCTTTGTATACGTTGCTAATGCTTCTTGTAGCATTATAAGGCACGATGCCCACGCACTGCTGCGTACCTCTTTGCAAGTGGTATGGATGTATGCCATGATATCTGAAAAAAAACGTATGTATGGGTGCCACCAAGAGTGATTGGAACAAGGTCTCGTAAATTTACAGCAATTTTTCTTGCGGAACCTGCATTGGTGTGCATTTAAAGGAGTTCTTGCTAACAGAAAAGGCTTCCTGTAAATCGGTAAATGGTGTCATAAAGCCAGTAAGAAAAATATTTTGTGATATTCACAAATCCTTGATTCAGTTACTCATGATGGCACCTGTACAGGATGCGTGCCGTTAGCATCTCCCGTTTCCTTTCAGCTATCTCCAGAGCAATGCTCCATTTTTTATACGTTACCTTGAGATCCGTGTTCCCAAGCTGGCCACAACTGCTGGTGTTATTAGTGCCAAACATTTAGGCAACAGAGCGGTTTCGCTGCATGTGGGCTTCCCTTTGCTCACTCTGACAGACGTTTTGGCAGCTCTAAATTGCTGTCATGATCGTCCGTTTTTTTCCTTGAGAACTGCTTTATGGTAGTTTCATAGGCGGGTTACAATCAATCGCCGCAGTTCTAAAGAGAACATTTGGGCAGGAAAGTTGTGTTGGTGCAACCGACATATCAAGCCTGTTGGAGTGATTCACTCTGCTTCTTTTGACATTCTGACGACGGTAGATGAACGTGCATTAGGATGTTAATTTTTGTCTGCATTATCTGCACTCCGTTTTTTTTTTTGCCATGTGAAAGGCCAACTGCCCTCAAATTTCACCTCGACGAAATTTAGTTTTAACGTGTAGTAAGTCCCACCAAAATCAGCCGGTACACGAGTGGTAGCCCGGTGAAGCGCCCCGTTATTCAGTCAGAAGCGTTTAAAAAAGCGCCGCCTCCGACCACGCTGCACCTGCTGGCGAATCGCGTAAACAGTCATGATGCGCCTGTGACGCTCCGGCCGACGGGGGATTCTTCCTCTGGCCACCAACGCAGCTGGATAACCGGTCGAGCTCTGCTGCCCCGTGCTCGCGTAGAGCGTGTGCGCACTTTCTCCTGAGCTGGTGACCGTCCGGCCGCTCGCTGGACGGTTGCAACGTCACTACAATGGCCGCGCTCCCCTCGGTTTCGGTTTCAAAATCACCCTTGCAATGTCCACGCGCGGATTTCAGCTGTTGTATTTTGCATGTTGCTTTCTTTCTAAGCAAACTTTTCGAAAACAGGGTTTTCAAGAGGTCGAAATTTTGAGTGCAGTTGGCCTTTAATGGCGCATACCGTGCAGCGACCGTGCTATGCTAGAGCCAAATTAGAATCCTGCTTTTCTGAAATCTCAATTTAAGAGCGACCCCTGACAATGCTTGGTAGTGCAATGCAGGAATTTTAGTGCTTATGTGGTGCAGGTGAGAGATGCGTAAATGTTTGTAACTTGTGTAACTTATCTGCAGCTGTCCTATCACAAGATTCCAACTGACATAAGATGAAAAAAGGTGGATCGCAGCAATCAAGAGAGATGAGGGACAATGTTTTACTGTCTGCAAGGGAATGAATGTTTGTTTGGAGCATTACGTGGAGACAAGAGCAGTGCCTTAACATATGCTCTCATCCTATCCGCGAATCGTCTAAAAATATGAAACAGTCTCGAAAGAGCACCCTACAAAGAACAAGGTCCTCATAGTTCATTCATAGCAGCCAGCCACCACTACCATGGAAAATAAACAAAATGAGAACTCAATGACTTAGAAACTAGGCAGCATAAGGCTAACCGTTGTTAGTAACAAATCCTAGATTCGTTTGCTGTTGTTTGTCATCATGGACGATAGTTCAACGCAAGATTTTGTGCTGAAACTGTAGGACCTCTGGGAAGATCTGTTAGTCACAGACCTCATCGAACGAGAAGTCGAGATTATGCTGCCATTTAGAAACAAAAGAGCAGCAAGGTTATTTACAAGCAGTTATGAGAAAAACCACTTTACGGGTAGCGCATGCCTTTACATTGCCACGGCAGACAGTTGCTGCTCTGCGACTGCAGCCTTCTTGCTTCCTTCATGATGGCGCGTGCAGTGTTGCCACAGTGGCTTACTACCCTTCCGCTAGCACTAGGGCCATTCTGCAAAATGTCTATGATTGCCTACATGTATGTAGCTGTCTGACACCAGTGCCATTATCACCTAGACGGTGGGAACACATGACGCAAGTCAAGAAAACATACCTTTGGGTGTGCTAGAGTAGCGACAGTGTTCCCCTCTTCAACTCTTTTGGTGATAGCTTTGAGATACTTCACCAATTTGTACGACTCTGAAAATATTGAAAGGAATTGAACGTTTTAGGTATTGGCCCCGAGGACATATCGTGGCGCCACCTATGAGTGATGTCACTTGTAGGACGCCGGGCTATGCTGTCGTCTGCTAGAACACATTTCCTGTGCTTATGCGACCGCATGTTTTTTGTTGTGGCAACCGTGTGCCCCCTCCTTGCGGTTTTGTACCAAATTACAGAAGAAAGTTGTCTACAGACCAAATAATCCGGGCAAGCAATCCTGACGCTTGTTCCTGACGACACCGCCGCGGCTGGGTAGTTGCTACCATCGCCACCGACAGCTTGTACGCGGCCAGCTAACGCAAAGGACGATATTGGTGCCGAGAAAAGTACACTGTTAATTCATTATAAAATACATGCGACGTGACATGTACGCAACTGTGTGTGCAAGAAAATAGACCTTGCAACAGCGAAAGAAACGTGCCGCTCAGTTGCGAACTCGCCACGCGTACTGCGCGCATTGCTTGGTAAATGAATGACTACGTGAGACCGGTGAGCGGATTGCTTCGCCGCACAGGCTTAAAAGTGCTGGTACGATGTGCACTTCGGCTTAAGCAGTGCTTATTTCCCCTCCAATGTTTTTTTTATATTCCATATCTGCCAGGTTCGCCGAGATGGCATTAGGGAGATCTTTCCGGGGGGGGGGGGGGAAAGGGGGGGATAGAAAAAGTAGTAGCAACAGAATGGAATAATTTACATTTACGTGCATTTCTAATTTAGTTACAACAGAGTAGGAGCTGAACTGTTTCGTTCACATTTCGGTTAACATTGCTAGCTTACCTCGGTAGTTTTGCAGTTCGGCCACCTGGAGCTTCAAAGCATCGTTTTCAGCCTTGAGGGCCTCGTTTTCAGTTCGCAGCTGGCACAGCTCTGCATCGGATGCCCCTATCCTGAGAAGTTGGGACTGGAAAATTTTTTTCAGGCAATGTTGCAGTTGCACTTAGTATGATCCATGCACACACTGCACACCACACCAAAACCCACCGAGCCCAACTAATTCAGTAGGACATAACCGTGTACCATTAAACAACCTGGAAAATTAACCACAAAAAGCCTGAAACCACAATAGAAGAAATTTTAGCACACTGATGAAAAGCCTGAAATTACAAAAGATGATACTTTTAGCACACCGAGTGTTTATTGCATTGAAGGCTGCATGTAGCCAAGGCTGCTCCCTATTTCAAACGAATGCACTATTCTTAAGATTGTTTGTTTTCGTGTAAAACCCGGTTTTACCCGATTATTCCACCCCAAGCACGTTTTAGGAGAATCAGGTTAAACCAGGTTTCTCCCCGAATGGACCTTTTTGATGTAGCAATCTGCACAATCTTCGGCTGACGGTCCACCATCCTCCACCTGTACTTGCTGGAAGCAAGCCCCACAAACACAGCTTTCTAACTTATTGGCCTGACTCTACCGCTCGTCACCCCAGTATGGCAAATGCTGCACTGACATTGTTGTGCCCAGCTAATGGAAGCTCTCATGCAGATAGAACCTTGTCCTGGCTGAGGTATGTTCAACACTCGGACAGGTCCAGAATGGAGACTTACACGTTGCGCATACAGATGATAATGTATGTAAACAAAGATGTGTCAAAAACGATGACCAGCTTTTCGTGAATAAAATGTTTCATTTTTTAGAAGTTATCTGTGCTCTTCACTGGCGTCATCACTGATTCATTCCCAAACGCCAAATTTTAGGGCGTATTTGCAGAAAACCTCATGTCCCCCAATTGCCACGTTGAAGCAACCACCAATGAAGAAACTTGTACAAAGAAGCTCGAGATATCTCCTGATAAAGTAAGCTGAGAGCATCACTTATTACATCTGTAGATTTGTCGATTTAGATTTATAGATCTGTAGATGAAATAATGAATAAGTATGAGCAATACTAATTTCACCAGAAAATACCCGAATTTCGGAATGGTGTAATGAAAAACCCGATTTCTTCCCAATTCTAAGTTTTAAAAGTGCACCCAATTTTTTCCCTCCGATTTAAAAAATATATAAATCTCAAAAAAAACAACCCTAACTAATACCCCTGCTACACTAGCGTCCGAGTGTCATTTGAACAATATGTCATTTGACTCAAATGCCAAGTTCTGCTACTACACTAGGTTTAGAAATGCCATTCGGCTCATATGTCATTCGAGCCAAATGAGCACCGAGACAGACATTTGGGATTTTAAATGCCATTTCTAGCACTCTCGCACGCAGCGTCTTCGATCGGCAATAACAAATATAATACTTCCGTACGTAAAACAAACAAAATATTTTTGTTTGTGGAGCTTTGTTTACTCATTATTGTATGAAAACTGAACGGCGCGACGACAGTGCCACTACAGCACGGCGAGCAATCGTGAAAGCTTTCAAATGCCATCGAAATTGTAGTGCAGCACGGCGGACTCTGAATGACATTCGAAGCACCCCATTTCAGTCAAATCACATTTGGTTCAAATGACATTCGGACCCTAGTGTAGCCGGGGTATAAGGCACGCCAATGCCCAAGTGAGCAATAGTGTTCATACAGTTTGGATGACATCGGCAATGACGAAATGAAGACAAATTCATACTTCAGCATTTAACAAAATCAGTAGCAATCCTCTACTAATAAAATATTCCCAAACAAAAATATTTAAACAATAAGATTTTTTTGAATTTACATTTAGCTCAAACTGTGATAAAAAAGTATTTTAAGAGGCATATATATGCGGCTATTTTTTTTACTTTCAGAGATAAAGTAAGGCTTCAACATGGTTACAAAAAAGAATCCACAAGAACTAAGGAGAATGCAATGAACCAGAATATTGCAGCTCCAAATGAACTATAGTTGCTAATGAACATGTGTCGTTTTGTCTATTTTTTGGTTTTTGTTCAGTATTTGCTATGCTTGGGGCAGTCACAAAATCATGACAGTTACTTCAGCCACGTAGTATTTCGTCTAAATTAGTCCGGCATCTATAAGGGCTGTTCTGGGCTTCAGAACATAAAGGAAATACTACCGTGCAAATACACCAATATACAACCTCGTTTAGCCTTTTAACGTGCGTGCAGTTAACACGACTTCTATAACAACAAAACAGTGATGTTCTGGGCTTCAGAACAAAGGAAATACTACCATGCAAATACACCAATATACAACCTCGTTTAGGCTT
Organism: Haemaphysalis longicornis; assembly: GCA_013339765.2. NCBI lineage: Eukaryota > Metazoa > Arthropoda > Arachnida > Ixodida > Ixodidae > Haemaphysalis > Haemaphysalis longicornis. The sequence goes on along the minus strand of CM023450.1, from coordinate 194,967,539 downwards.
TTAACGTGTGTGCAGGGAACACGACTTCTGTAACAACAAAACACAGTGGATAAAAGGAAAGAAAAGAGTTAAAGAATACGAATTTTCCAGCGAGTTACTGGTGCACTTCACCCGCACACTATTAATTAAACAGAGGTCAAGTCAACACTTCACGGCCGAAATGTGGAAAAGAAATTACTAAAACTGAAACGCGCGTAGACGAATAGTGTTTTACCTCTGCAAGGCTGTCATCCGCAGCAGCGGGAAGCACTTCCTGTGGCTTGTCTAGGCCAACACTTGCGACCAGCTTGGCACGCTTTCTCTCCAAGGACTTCTGGCTACCTAAAAGAAAAGGAATTGAAAATGTTCACAATAATATTCTGCTCCCACTAGCGCACATACCTAGCCCGGAACATCATTAAGTAGTTGTATACCATGCCTGTTCATATTAGTTCGAAATGTAGGTCGATGCCATTTTACAGCATCAAACACATTTACATTTCTCAAAAACAACTCCGTTTCATTACAGCCGGCACGTTTTTCACACCCACGAAGCCGTCCTAGGGAACATGTGGTAGGGGTAATAACTGCACCGTAGAGCTATGCAATCTAACTTGGCAATGAACATAAGGCTGACTTACCAACATCCAACAGGGTCGCCGGTGCAGGCTCCTCGTGAACGTTCCATTTGACGGTCACGATGGTGCCCCTATATGCATCGATGCACTTTTCGTGCTGGGACAGGCGGTAGCCTATTACCGCATCGGTAAGGCAGCGAAGCGGGTACACATCATAGTTCTGCTTCGTGACCCACTGCACAAGAATATGCGTCATTGCTCTGGACGCAGCTACACACGTGGTGGCACGAACTAAGCGATTTGTCGACCAAACCACGCGCAGGCAAAAAGACGCCGGAATGACACTTCTCCGTCGTCTCCAACGCTTGTTGCATGCACCCTAGTGGCTAGATAGCAAGGGCAGCTTTTGCGCTGTTACCTCTTGAATCAGGATGTGGATCTAGCGACGTCATGCGGCCATACTTACCTTACTCAACTTTGGCAATCATGCTTATTTTATTTCTATTCCTTTTTTTATAAATGTGCGGTTAAGAAAGCAAAACCTCTACAGATATTTTAATATGTACCAAAAGTTGAGCCACGGTGGACCTTTCTAGTGCTTTCGTGAGAAATGTTCGCGAAGAAGCCTTCACGAAGGATTATAGCGGCATTAGTGGATAAAATATTTTTGCAGGGGCGTTCTGTTATTTACCCGAAACAGGGAAACACCGGTGAAACGAAATTGACATTTAATAATATCGCAATTTTATGTGGCGAACGGAAGTCCCGCGCATAACAGCACATGGGAAGGTAGAAAAGCACATGGGAACAACACATGGGAAGGTAGATAGAAGGTAGAAAATTCTGATACACAATCGGAAATGAATGTGTGTGTGTGGGGGGGGGACGCGGGGGTACGTTCGTACACACTCACGTATACCACAAGGTATACCAGAAGGAACGGCACACTACTCCATGGCTGTTAAATCATGCTTATCTGTGGCCACCCACCGAACGGAGTGGAAATCACGCAGTGGGTTTTCCCACAAACTTGTACTCAATGCGTACAACTTATGTCATAGAGAAACTTTCTCTTCTCTATTACTTATGTTGAGTACCAATACAAGAAAAGAAGTTCCATCGGAAGGCACGAAGAAAAACGACGCAGCAGTTAGACGCGCTGAATCTGAAATAACACGTTTTTGTTTAATTGACAACATATGGCTCTTTTTATGCATTGTGATCAGACAACATATTGCGAGGATGCCGGAGTCTCGCCAGTTCTATCATGCGGGCTCACCTTCCAGAAATTTTCCTATTTTGAGGAAATGCTCTCATGTACACCTTGAAGGTGGACTGGTGTGCATATCCGATCATTTGGGAGAATGTCAAAGGAAATGAATGTGACAGTAATGGTCTCGTCTGCTTCTCCTTCGCGCTGCTTTCGAAATGTAATTTTATTTACGTTTAGCATATCGAACTGCCATAAATAAAAGCTGCAGGCGGCGTGTTGGCGCAATTTCTAGGAAGTGCAGTTCGCATAACAAGTTCAATTTCATTTATTTCCAAGGAAAACCTGATCAGACAAAGACTAAAATGCAGGCCTACAGGGCTTATTCACAGCTTTGGGCTTAACACCCGTGGAGTTTGCACTACAACAGTTACATCGCAAAAAAAGTAAGAAGTGAAACAACCCCAGACAATACATACACGTTTGTGCACACAATATTATCTACATAACACTTCTAAACATGAATGCAAGGTTGTTGAAACACGTGCTCAGCTCTATTTTAGGTGTTTCGGTTTGTTGAGTTGACTTTCGCAAATTCTTAGATAATTTAGTTTAATAAAGTTTACCTTTACTCCCCTTCGCGTGCATGCGTTTCATGAGGTCTAAATTTCGGTAGAAGAACTGCGGGTCAGTTTTATTTTTGTAGCGTAATTTTTCAGTTGCCCCTGCAGGAGATGCTGCTGATACACTAATCTCACGCCATTCTAGACGTAACGCTAGTGCCCCTCCATTTATAAATACAGGATGTGATGCCATATTTTTCCGGACGGTTCTGTTCTATCCTCCCTGTTCTGTGGTTTTATCAGTTCTATCTTCGTGTCTGCCGCCGATAACGGCTGTTGACCCTGTGGCTGCATTGTGTCTACAATCCGTGTTAATCTCTGTCCTGGCTTTTGACTGTTTGTGAAGTGTATATGTTCTCGTGACTCCTGCAAATGGCTTCTAGAAAGAAGTACGGGCAGTACCTGTGGGACGCGACGTGCCCACCCAGTCGAAAAACACAACAGGAATTTCTGTCGCACAACAGAAATTTCTGTCGCACGACAGGGATTTCTGTCGCGCGACAGGGATTTCTGTTGGGACTACAGGATGGTCTCTCGTGCGACGGAAATTTCTGTCGTACAACTACAGAAAATCTGTCGTACGACAGGCATTTCTGTTGGGACTACAGGATGGTCAGTCGTGCGACAGGAATTTCTGTAGTACAACTACAGGAAATCTGTCTTACGACAGGCATTTCTGTCGCACAACAGGAATTTCTGTTGGGAATGCAGGATGGTCTGTTGTGAGACAGGAATCTTTGTAGTAGGACGACAGAATGTATGTCGTACGACAGAAATTTCTGTAGTAAAACACACATATCTATCTAGCGACAGACATTGTGTAGCCCCACTACAAAAACCTTTGTAGTAGAACTACAAAATGTCTGTCGCATAAGACATTTCTGTTGTACTACAGAAACTTCTGTTGTGCAACATCCTGTAGGCACTACACAAATTTCTGTTGCACCACAGACTGTCCTTCAGCCACTACGACTGGATTCCGTAATTACTATTATTATCTGCCATGCGACCGAACATTTTGTAGTCCCTGCAGATTTTTACAGTCTGAAAGAGAATTTTAGATTCATTGAAAAAGTGTCACACGACAGACCGTTCAGTATTGCTACAAAATCTCTTGCTTACCCTGTCGGCAAACACCGCATTTTCCAGCATTAGGAGAGCGATGGAATACGCCGGAAAGAACGGAATACACTGGAAAACGCAGAGCTGGACAACATCAACGCGGGGACCGCATTTTTCCATCGAGAGAGCGATGTAATACGCTGGAGACAACAGAAAACATTGGAAAACGCCGCGCTGAACGACAGCAACGCGGGGTGGTTGCTGGAGAGCATCGAATAACACGGGGCCATTGCCTTTGAGGACACAGCTTCAGACAGGGCAAACGGGATAGCACGAACAGGATAGTTAGTGTGGTACCGCTGCTTGGCTGGACACGGGAATGCCGCGCGCCGCTTAAGGGGTGGACTGGTTGTATTCCAGTGCCGCGATCGACGCAGATGCTCCGAAACTTGGTGTTTTCGGCCTGTGCGGTGCCGCGAATTCCCACTTTTTTAGCGTGCGCTGCACGAAAACAATGGTGCGTGCGAGTGACGGTCATCTCCTTGAATTGCATCGCAAGCGTCTGTTGTAATGAACGTTTCTTGCATTACTGCCATTAGCATTCCGGCCGTGTTTGAAAAAACCTTCGCTACAAATTTGCGATTAACAGCGCAACTTAGCACAAATCACTGTAATGTTGCAACATCTAAGCGTATAACCAAAGAAATGGATACATCAAGAACTTCGCAAATTCCTTTAATTCTTTGAGGGAATTGCAATTGCATACAGTGTACTGTGGACAATCTTTGATAAAAGAATGAGGCAATAAGGGAAGCCCGTCGGCAAAGCGGACGCATAAAGGACAAGCAAGACATGCTTTTTGAAGACGTGGTGTAATAATTGCAGTGCATATTCTGACACGTATTTCTGGGGGTCTTTGAGAGCCCCATTGTTTCAATCTGCGTGCTGTTGTTTTAGTTTTTTAGCACGCAATTTGTTTATTTTAACGCTAAACATGTGTGCAATCAAGCCTAAATAGTTAAAATAAGATTTTAAAAACAGCGAACCAGTTGCCGCTACCTGTGTGAAAAAAAAAAAGAAACGGCGCCAGTGAACTCGTTGCATTACCGAGATGTGTTAAAAAAATAAATGTAGAAAGAAAGAAAACGCACGCCTTCCCTCTAGCCCGGCCCTTCGGAAGAAGTTCGGGGAAGCATCGCCACCACTGAAGGCATGTCGCGGCGCGACAGCACTCGCGGGACGGGGAGACCACAATACGAAGAATCGAGAGGGGTGAGGAGGGGTCGCGAAACAACTTCTCGTGATCGGCCGGTTCCCTCCTTACCGTTCCTTTGTTCCCTCCTGCTTTGTTCCCTCCTGCTTTTCGTCTTTCGGTCAAAATTTGGCGGTGGCAGCGTGGCCGAGTGGCTCGTTCACATTTAACATCGGCGCTTTGCCTAGTTGAAGTTAGGCGTAACTTTTTGTAAAAACGTGCATCTTATGTCTCCGCGAAGTATCAGCAGCAACATTTGAAGCTTCGGAAGCTGTGGTAAAAGCAAGATCAGTGGTCCGGATTTCAAGCATCTCGAAGTCAGGACTCCTCTAGGCACGACTAACCATGGTGCTTGGGATTATTGGCACACTGATGCGAGTGAATACGACGAATTTCGCAGGCAGTGGTGTGATCTCGAATACGTGCGATGTGCTTTGACGATCGACTGAACTTGCAATGACTCCTGCGTGACTTCGGCAGGTATCGGGCGTGCATACCCTTCGAGATAGTGCAGCACCAAGAGACGTGCGCTTTTCGCCACAGGATACCCCTCCACGTTTTTCTGTGCGAATGCATTGTCAACGGATCAAAGTTCATCAAGGCAAGCATTCCAGCTAAATATTGACTTTCCATTTTAATTTTCTCACGTTCTCTCGCGTTTTGCTGTTTAAATAAATCAGGTTCAAGAAATATTTGTTTGCTTGTGTTTTAATGGTCCTAACTAGTAAGGAACGAATTTTCGAACGGTTATTGTCCATGCTCATTTAATAGTTTCTTTTTTTCTATCCGGGAGAATAAATTTGCTTTCATGAACAGATTGAGCGTCATTGACGGAACGCGATGATGGGACGCGATTTGGCCCTGCTTCCGCAGCACGGCCAAATCAGCTGAAAAGTGCCCAAATGAGTCTAGCTAAATTTTGTAGCGCTACTTTGGTGTCCCTGAAGGAAAGACTTCTGTATTTCTTCTTAACAGCTACGCGGGTTTGTAATTACACGGCTATTAAAGAAAAAAGGCCTAGCGCGAGCATCGGCCACGCTATTCGCTGGAGACCGCGTTGTCTCCGGCGTGTTCCAGCGTTACGTTCTGCGGCTGCCGGATCCACGAGTTTCCGCGTGTGCAGTGTGCGTGTGCACGAGTTTCCGCGACTGCACATGCATCAGGCATGTGCAATCTGCGTAACATCAAACTTTTGTATTGCATGCATGAATGTACCACTTGTTTCATTGCTTACATTGCCTTTTGGTACAGCTTTCTTAAATCAGTTATTCACTGAAAACAATTTTAAGCTTGTTCCAGAAAGGCAAGAATTCCCCCAGATGCTTATGTTTGTTGGTCATATTTTTATTGAAATTGTTATGCATACCCTGCATACTTCAGGTTCTTAATAGAAAAAACATCACGGGAAGTAAATTTCTTATGCAAAGCAAGTTGAAATTCGAGACATGGCAGGATTTACTATGAAAACAGACATGACAGGATTTACTACAGACTACAGAACAGGATTTACTACAGACTACAGGACAGGATTTACTACAAACTACATGACAGGATTTACGACAAACTACAGGACAGGATTTACTACAGACTACAAGACAGGATTTACTACAGACTACAGGACAGGATATACTACAGACTACAGGACAGGATTTACTACAGACTACAGGACAGCGTTTACTACAGACTACAGGACAGGATTTACTACAGACTACAGAATGTCCCATTCCCTCACAGGATGACTCTGTCGTATTTTTCTGTTGTGTTTTTCGACTGGGCTGCAGTTCCAGCGCGTTTGAAGCATAGGTTCAAGAAAAAGGCTGCAGTTGAAATCAGCGAGGATGACGACGCAGGACAGACGCTCCTTCGCGAGTTTTCAAGAACCTGTCGATACAGACTCTGAAGCAGGCACCTAGCATGCCTCCACTGGTAGCGACGCAGCAACGGACACCGTTCGCGCGGTGGACCGACGCCGTATCGCACCGAGCGACAGCGCCGGCGACGTAACCAGCGTTACATCAAGGAACACCAGCGATTCCTCCGACGAGACTGATGGACGAAGCCTGTGCGCCTCTACATAACACCCCGGTGAAGACACATCAGTGAAATCAGCTATCTTGTACGTATGCCTGGCCCATGACTTATTTGACTGGAACAGGGCTATCGCTATAATGTGTATTGGGTGGCGACCACTAAAAGGCGAAGTTTTATATCGCTCGACAATACGAGGGACAACTACCACCAAGAAGACACACTGTGCCACGTAGTGTGTTTGTGCCTTGTCTTGTGCAGCGCTTTTAAAACTGCGCCATGTAGCAACTCGCCCAAACCACTACTCTGCTATAGCAGAGTAGTGGTTTGGGCGAGTGGTTTCATTCAGTGGTCTATAGACCACTGAATGAAAAGCAGAATGAAAATCGGCGCAGTATTGATATGCCTGCAGATCACCAAGTTAATTTTGCTTGAAAAATAAAACGGCGATGCCCGCCGCTGTAAATATTCTTGTTGAGGCGTAAACTGATGAAATAGCTTTCCTGCATAGTTTGGGTGTTTGAGATGAGGCTCGAAAATTTAATTAAATGGCTGCAAGCAGGACCACATTTTTTAGAGATGTAGCACAAAATGTTTTTTTTGCAAGTGATACAAGCTCTAAAGAAACCATAACAGTATTAAAGCATGTGCGCACACTACGCATGTCAAGCGTTTTTCTTCTTTAGTGCCAGGTTACTGGAAGTAAGATGGAGTGCTGGTAAATGATGGTTTGTGGCGCGGTGTTGGCAAGAACGTGTGTGTGGGCATTTTTTCTGCATGATTTGTGGGTTTGCAAATGCCTTTTTGTAAGGAGTACCCAGCATTGTTTTTGCTTAAGAATGCTAGACTGTGCGCTGAAAGGGACCCTGCAACACTCTTTGAGCAGTGCAAGTAAACCAGCACGACGCTTAGCTTACACTACCCAAAATACCTGTGGCAAATATTACACGTGCACGTGAAGCGGTCAGCGCGCAAATCGCTGTGAAAGACGCGGAAAAACCAACCGCGCTCTCTTAATTAGCCTCATTATGCTCCCCTAGCATGGCTTAAACGACGTCATTGAGGCCATGGCTGTCCGACCGGCTGTCACTGGTCACCTTCACAGCTAATTTCTCGCATTTCCTGTGACGATACGCCGTCGTCAGCACGGTGTGCGAACCTCTTCTATGCCGGAACCTGTAGGCGCAGTTTTGGCGTTTCTTTTGTGTTTTGAATGCGCGTGGAGTTTGAGTGATTGCTTCCTCTTTCAACCAGCTTCCGTTTTCAACCAGACCACTCGGCTACAAAACGTTTATTGCTTCAAATACGCCCCTACCAGCCGGAGCGCGCGCTCTTGCGAGCAGACACCCATGCCTGCTTTTTTGTGGCACCAGACCGGAAACAGACCCCTGCACGTTGCGGAGAAAAGGAGAGAACTCCCCGGCCTGTGATATATTCAAGGCTGCGGAAGTGAATGCCGCGAGTTGCCCCCCTATCCAGGAGAGAGAGCGCAGCTTTCGCCACGTTGTCCGTGGTCGAGTTGAGAGGGAACGATTATGCGCGATTTCTCATGTCGCGTAGTTTCCGTGATAGTGAATGGATTTTCATAATTCTTGCGGAAGGAGATTGCTGGGGCAATAAATTGTACCTCAAAATACATTCCTAGTAGTCGATGGTACGTGTTGCAGGGTCCCTTTAACACTCCTTACAGCAGTGGAGCCACAACAGGCCTCACGATCAAAGCACACAAGTGCATCAGGCTTTCTTGCTGTGTCGAAACAGAGGGCAGGCCAGTGTTCAAAGGCAGTGTGTCTGCATGCAACTATTCAAAAAACAAGGCATCATTGATGAGGCAAATCAGCGCCGAATCGGTGGCCTGTATTTCATTGCGATGAGGACGATCCACACTAATCTGATGTTGAAGCTTTCATCTCAAGAATTGGGCCAGAAACCTTACATATGGCTTAAAATGTTTAATATTTAGGCCAACCAACGTTGCTTATGGATGAGATTAACCGAACTGACCACCCTGCCTCAACCTGGACTCTTTTGGTCATATTCTGGGTGTGACCTCCACTCAATTCGTCTCCTTGACTTGAATGGGGGATACCGAAATGTGTGGTGGATGCATGGGAAAATTGCTTTTAAGGATCCCCGCCACTGGAGGCTCAAGTGGAGGACGGATTCAGAAAACCAGGGTTCAAGTGCTTTTAGGTGAATGCGCTGTCTGCGTCACTCATCAAGCAGTTGTGGGCTTCCAGCTATTTCTTTGCCTTCAAATGTTCCTTAATGACAAGCATGTTCCGTGAGTTTGTTTATAACTTCCCCTTCGTGCACACCAAAAAACACTGCACTTGAAGATCATCGTTGGAATCGTCATTGCTTCAAAAGTGGGTCATTGCTGCCACACCTAATTTTTTACATTTGTCGCGTTTCCACCCATATACTTTGCATAATTGCTCAGCTTCAGTGGCAGCTTAGGTTTAAGAGTGGTCACACATTCATCGCATCACTGTTGCTGTTGACTGGAAGGCACTCGAGTTTCGCACTACAACAGGGAGGGCACAGCAGGCCTGGATGGCAATTAACACGAGCACTTTGTCTCACATGCCACCACTGCATATAGTTGCAGGCTTAGGTGGAGAAATTTCTCTCAACTCGTGCTACAGTCATTTCAAGCAATCTCAGGAAATAAGGATATCAGTGTAGAGACGACATTATTCCAGTGCGAAGTGAACCGCCACACCGTTGTTGCCCGTGCCTGCGTCCAACCATGCAGTGCAAACAGGGTCAGTGCTGCCGCGGAGCTAGCGCCACTGTGCAGTCAAGTGGCCAGTGCATACTCTCCGTAGGTTACAAAGGTGTAATGATGAGGGAAAGTGAACTTTTTTGTTCCTGTGTAACCCCATTTGAGGTCAAAACTGCCGTGTCCACCCTTCAGGCAGGAAGTGACTAGGGGACGGGGGGGTAGTCTGACGTGCTGGGGGCCCTGTAATACTAGGTTGCCAGCCCTTGGTGAGACCTTGGCTGAACTTGATGCCCGAGAATGCGCTGTTCTCAAACAGCTCTGTCTAGGCCATTCCTGTAACTGAGAGCTTCATGTTACTTTGGTTTATTATTTTTCATTGAAGGTGTAGCTTGTGCAACCATGCAGTTATGATTTTAAAGCAAAACTATTTTTTTAGATGCATGTGCCTAATGCACAACTTTGTGTCATCATAAATTTAATTCTTCCAAATGCTAGATTGTGTTTTCATGCCTGCTAATATTGTTTTTTGCTTTTTTTAGGACCAGCCCATCTATCCAGGAGCACGAATAACTGCAGGAGAAAGCATCCCTATGGTTATGGCTCACAACCTGCATCATGACACCTCAAAGGAAGCTACTGAAAGTATGCTTAAGGTCATTGAAGCGCACCTCCCAAAGGATACAGCATTTCCAACTACGCAGTACAAATTTTTTAAGCATTTCAATGGAGCTGACAGTGCGAGAACCCGACATTTTTACTGTCCAGCTTGTAAGGGCTACATTGGAGAGGTAGACTGTTCTTTGGCAAGTGTTACTTGTAAAGATTGTAAAAAAGTGCACAAGGTTTTAGAGCTTACCAAAAGTTCTTTTTTTTTCACTGTCGACCTGGGAGTGCAGCTTGTACAGCTTCTTCAAGACGTTGGCTCTCTGCCACCTAAGGAATCTCTTTGATACGACTGTGATGATATCACGCGAAGCGCGGCATACCATGCCTTGCCGTTGCAGGAAGATGATGTGACTCTCACATTTAATACAGATGGTACGCCACAGTTTGAAAGCTCAAAATTTTTAATCTGGCTGCTGCTAGCGACGGTGAACGAAGCTGTCTTCAAAGAGAGAACACAGAGGGTGTTGTGCTGGATGGGATAAGGTTTGGACCCAAAAAGCCTGCTATGAACACTCTTTTTTGCCATTTGTCCTAATGAATGAGCTCTCGACCGAATGGCCTCCTTTGGGACTGACAGCACAGGTGCACAACAAACACCACAAAGTGTTTCCAGGTCCTTGTACTGTGGACAGTGTAGCTAGGGCCGACATCATGTGCATGACCAGTTTAACGGTGCATATGGGTGTGCCTGGTGTAGAAAGAGAAAGAAAAGGCACTCCAGAGTGTACCCTGCTACAAAGCGGCCCCAAAGGAGGACACCTGATTCCTTTCTGAAGCACAGCCGCAAAGCTAACACCCAACCAAAGAAGGTTAGCCGGGGCGTGAAGCTACGAGTACCCTCTCCATGCTCACATTCTTCATTTCTTCTCCTCTGGCTTTGTTGTAGGTTATATGCATGCTGTTTGTTCAGGCTTTATTAAGTCCACTATGCTCATGTGGCTCCACTCTAAGAGGATCAAGCTTTTTCCTCTCCGACGTCATCAGGGCAGAGTACGTGCTCAATTGGTTGCCATGCAGCCACCTCGGGAAGTGTCGAGGCTTCCTCGGGGGCTTTCTGAACTCAGGCACTGGAAGTCTTTAGAATGGAGGGCCTGGCTCCTTTTCTACTCCCCAGTTATCTTGAAGGATAACTTACCTGCAAGGTTCTTCAGGAATTGGATGAAGTTTGTCGATGTAATGCATTATTTGCTGGGGCCTTCAATCTCAATTGAAAAAATCCACATTGTTAAGAAGAAGATGCGCAATTTCGTGATGGAGTACCAGAAACTGTACGGCGAACGGTACATGTCGTACAATGCACACCTCCTCCTTCACCTTGTGGACAGCGTCAAAGAATGGGGACCACTGTGGGGTTACTCACTGTATCCATTTGAGTCGGTCAATGGGGCTCTCACAAAAACTGTGTGCGGGACAAGGTATGCGGAGCTGCAGATAGTTAGAAAGTTTGCCATAGCGCAAGCCCTGCCAAGGCTGTGGCAGCAGGTGTCACGGAAGGATGGAGGCACGTGCATCTCTGCCACTTTTCAAGACCTTATAAAAGGGTACCGCTTGAAACAAATGTGTATTCAGGTTGGAAGCGTCTTGCTGTTCGGCAAGGGTTTGAGAAGGGGTAGTGCGACGCACTTCAGGAAGATGAAGATAGGTGTCTACCGTTTTTGCACTTCAAGCCTCGATAGGTCAAGAAGGTGTAACTCTTTCGTTGCTGCCGATGACATCTTTGGCCGCATACAGGACATTTTTGTGGTCTGCAGAGATGGCCATACTAGGTGTGAATGCCCTCAAAGAGGTGTAAGTGTCGAGCTTGAATTGTTCACGGTGAAACAAAGCATCCTCGGGGTAGTTTGCCAGGGCTCAAGTGTTAGATTTGTACAAGTTGAAGCGTCTGGTCAGTCTGTAGTTGTGTCAGCAAGGTCAGTTACAAAGTGTGTGGCAGTTGGTGACGGCACATCTACATGTTTGTTTCCGCTTACTGATCAAGTTACCCTTGAGGCAACGTGAGCGCACGTGAGCAAACAGTTGAACATTGTTTTTAGTGTGATTAAGGTAGCGAAGTTACCTGCCTGCCGCGGTGGCTCAGTGGCTAAGGCGTTGAGCTGCTGAGCACGAGATCGCGGGTTCGATTCCCGGCCGCAGCGGCCGCTTTTCTGATGAAGGCGAAAAGCAAAAATGCCTGTGTGTACAAGCTCTCGATGCGATTCAAGATCCCCAGGGGAGCCCTCCGGAGCCCTCCACTACGGTGCGCCTCATTGCCTGCATTGCGTCGGCGCGTTAAACGTCACAATCAAGGTAGCAAAGTTTGTTTTCTTAAAGAGAAGCTTTATACGCCTATGTGAAACAAAAATATGGCGGTCCCGCATACGCAGAAAACTCTGGTGAAACCCCATGTGCATGCATGAGGAAACCAAGTTGGAGAGGAGTTAGGAGTAGGGGAGAAGGGAGTGTACCTTGAAGGAGAGTGCGTGCAGTAAGTTTCTATGACAACGCAGTGGGCAGGTGCGCCCGGCGGTATGCGACGAGATTCATCATTGTGGCAATGGCAAACACTGGCCACACGTTGGTTGGTTGTTGTTTGTGGGAGAGGAAAAGGAAAGGAAACACACTGGGGACATTTTGAGCTCTGCAGGGAGCTCACTAGCATACAACCCAGTGCAGGGGAAGGGAAGTAGAGGGGGAGTGACAGGATAAAATGGAGAGAGACAGATAGAGAAAGGTATGAAGAGAGCTGTCAGTCCTAGAAAGCTGTCGGTCTGGGCACATCAGTCAGACACGGCAGTCCGGGCTACAGCCACTGCGTGAGGCCGGTCGTCTCCAGATAATGGAGCAGATGGGCGGAGACTCCCCCGTTGGGTTGCCGCAGGCCCCTTCGGGAACAGAAGGTCCTCCGTTTCGGCGCTGGGAAGGCCTCGACGCTGGAGCGCTCGGGCACGTTACTTTGAAATGGGTAGGCCACGTGGCATGCGTACTCTTGAGGAGCAGGCAGGTTATGATCAATGGCACCACGAGCAGGAACAAGAACAAGCTTGTCTGCATATGCTGATGCTTCAGCCCGGGCACAAGAACAGCTTTATTGAACCATGAGGGGTAACACATGGGTAAACACCAGCCACACGTTGCAGCTTCACTGGTGAACCATCTATGCCGAGGGCATGGGGGCTTTTTTTTTCCTTCCTAAATGTGTAGTGATCAGTTTTGTTCAGCATGTGTTGCAGGGCTCAAGTTTTGTTTATAGTGGATCAGGATGTGTAATTCGTTAGGGGCAGCAGGACATTTTTGTGGTCTGCAGGGATGGCCACACTAGGTTTGAATGCTCTCAAAGAGGTGCAAGTGTCGAGCCAGAATTGTTCACAGGGAAACAAAGCACCCTTGTGTTAACAAGACAGAAGGGAAAACGGCACTTCCTTGGCAGCCAGTTGATGTCACAAGTGCTTGGCCCACATTAAGCAAGAGGCATCTGTTGCAGAAGAAACTACATGGCCACCGTGATCAGCATTTCATTGTACAGCCTCTGAATAATTTGTGGCCGCTATCATTTTGTCTTTCACACACCGCTACCCTCTCCTTCGTCATTGCAGCTACAAAGATTTGTAGTCCGTGTTAATTTTCATTTTGACACTATATAGTTACTCGCCTGTGCTCGCCGCAATGGGCCATTTCACCTACTATATACATTCTTGCTCCGTGGCAAGGGCTCAATCAAGTGTCACTTTCGTACGAGTTAAGCCTCTGGTTGGTCTGTAGTTGTGTCTGCAAGGTCAGTTACGAAGTGTGTGGCGTTTGATGATGACACATCTAGATTTTTGTTCTCTCTTAGTGATCAAGTTACCTGTGAGGCAATGTGAGTGTACATGAGCAAACAGCTGAACATGGTTATTAGCCAGAAGTTAGGGCGGCCAAGTTTTTTTTCTATACTTTCCCAAATGTGTAGGGATTAGTTTTGTTCAGCCTGTGTTGCAAGTGCTGGAGCTTTGTGTATACATGCTGTTCTGTAAGTGTGCAAGGTGTAGGTACTGTTGCGAACCAGGGTAGCGTGGTTGATGTGGACCGAGGTGGGTGTTGTGCCCGGGCAGTCATGATGGCGTGGCGAAGTTGACGGAGAAGAAAACTTTATATACAATTTACATATTGGAATCAGATTAAATAGGCACGTTGGGTTCATTCCCCTTCACCCTTTTTCTCCGGCTGACGTCAGGACGCACCAATCACAGAGTTCATAGCACTGATAGCAGTGCCACCACGCAAAACACGCGCACACGCACGAGAGACCCCTTTGTCCTGGGGATGTTGCACCATCATGAAGATGTCTTGCCTCCCTTTGTCATGATATTCGTCGTCAGATATCCCACAAAAGGGCAGGACAATGAGGCGCGGGCACGCTGCCGAAGCTTGCAGTGCAGGGCGTCCAGCAATGCTATTGTTAGCCCTGCCGCTGGCCGGTTGGCGCTTGAGTTGGCGCTTGAATGGGCCACGAGGTCGCTGAAAGGGTGTTGTTGACATTGTCAAGTAGCCTCATAGTTCGCCTCTGCGAGCATGCCGGTTCGTGGAAAGTCGATGACGTAGGGTCGAAGGCAGGCTGTTGTCAAGTAGCCTCATAGTTCGCCTCTGTGAACGCGCCGGTTCGTGGAAAGTCGATGACGAAGGGTCGAAGGCAGGCTATCGGTGAATCAGCGTCGCAACAGTACATATGATATTATATATATATATATGTATATATGTATAATGTGTGTGTGTGTGTGTATGTGTGTGTGTGTGTGTGTGTGTGTGTGTGTGTGTGTGTGTGTGTGTGTGCACGTGCCCCACTTTGTGTGGTTGGTTTCCAAATGATTCAAAGCCATTGCATGACACTATCATCCCAATGTATTGTGCTTTTTCACCAGAATTGAATGGTTGTGCAAGTAGGCCTAAATAATGTGGACATGTTATGTGAGTTATGTCCTTCGTGTGCTCAGATGTGTTTCGTTGAATTTATCAACCATGTGTTATTTATTGTACAATTTTGTTTCAAGTGCCATTGTTCTGTGAGTCTGCCTTACGCTTTTTCGTGTGTAAATTCAATTCCTTTGCAGTTTGCTAACTTGTGTTGTGGGCATGAGTGTATTGGTTTCATTTTTCATTTGCTGTTCTAGTTTTAATGGAGTGCTGAATTAGTACTTCACTTCTGATAAATACCAAATTATGCCATTATTCGGTGTTCATGAAATAAATCCTGAAGTTTCTTGTGCATGCACAATTCCTTGCATTCCAGTTCTCTTTGACTACATCAGCTGACCTTAATAAACACTTGTTTCCAAAATTTGTTTTTATGTGCTGCATTTTGCGTTCAAGACAATAGCTGTGTATAACCTTAAACTCATGTTGACATTTTCGTATGCACTTAACATCAAACAGGCCATGAAAACAAAATTCAGTTTGGGCTCAGTGAAAGATTACTATGTCAGAATAACAATCATGTTAATTTTAAGGCAAATGTCAAATGATTAAGCTGAAAGGGACTGCGAGGTACTTTATGGAATACAAATACAGTGAGACCTGTGATGGATACCCAAATTAGGTACTAAGATGCATTTGATTTTCACTAATCAGGTTCTATTTCCAAGATATTTTGAAAATAAGTCTTCTGGAACACAGGTAAAAAGTACAGCTACTGAAATACTTAAAAATTTCAGCAGTTTCATCTGTACATGTAATTTCTGCAGCGTTTATGCATTTGTAACCAAATCTGTGACACATTATAGAATCAGTGATACAGGTGAATGAAGAGAAATAAATTATTTTGCATGCAAGGCAGCGACATCAATTGTGCCTAAGTAAATGCAGCTTCTTGAACAGCTGTGCAGGCTGCCGTGTCGCACTGTTGACTGCTTTCTCGACATCTCGCCCTATGACAGTTCAAAGCACGAGTTCGCTCCGGCAAACTTCTCCGAATACCATAACATTGTGTCTTCGTCGAATTGTTAAATGAGTGTTTGTTACGTGTCACATAAAAAATAAATACAGCGATACTTGCCAGAGTATCGTGGTAATTTTTTATACATAAAAGTGTCACTAAGATTCTATGCGACATTCTAGTGTCGCGGTACTTCCCAGCTCTTTGTGCTGCTAGGGCCACAAAAAAAGTTGCCACGTGTAAATATTGTGCAAGTGTAATGGTACCTCTACGCTAGATATGCAAGTATAAAGTCAATGTGCAAAAAAAGTTGTTGTGCGGTATAGAAGATACGAAGAAAGACAGTGAAGAAGTCTACAAAAGCATTTTCAGGGGAAGTAATAATAGTTTTGCCTTCAAAGCACGTAAGCAACTTTAGTGACCCAAATTATTTAGATCAATTGACATCAAATATCGCTTTGAAGGGATGAGACACTAGAGTTTTTGGAATGTTTTGTTTACTCCTGTACTTTTTGGGGATCCAAACTTTGACATTAATGGAGGAAAAGATTCAGGTTTTATGAAATTTAATTTTACACTGAGTTGGCTATTATATATATATATATTTTATAGAACAGAGACGTACGGGACGAGGGATTCCGTAAGGACACCTATCAAGTTGCAGTCCTTATTGCCAGTGCTGTCTGGCGTTTTTAACAGTGTTTTATAGTGCCGAATGAGGTATGATTGCCTTTTTTTTTATGCAGGAATAAATAATTGAAAATTCAAGTCGAGAAAAAGGCGCCGTTTTTTCCGAAAGCGGGAATCGAACCCACAACCTTCGCATTACGCGTGCGGTGCTCTGACCATTAGCTAGTTCCGTAGTGGCTCCTCTCTCGACTTATACCGGGGTTTTGTATTTCGACTGCTCAAGCCCGGTCAACTAGCGCCGCCCCTCGACCACCCGCGGGAAGACGTAGAACGTTTTTCCCAGCGGCCGCACGTAAGACGTGGTCGGAAGTCGGGGATAGCCAAAGGCATTTCAGACTGCTGAAGCCAGAACCCTCGTAATGCATTTTGTAGAACAGAGACGTACGGGACGAGGGATTCCGTAAGGACACATATCAAAGTTGCAGTCCTTATTGCCATTGCTGCTTTGCATTTTTAACAGTGTTTTATAGTGCCGAATGAGGTATGATTGCCTTTTTTTATGCAGGAATAAATAATTGAAATTCAAGTCGAGAAAAAAGCGCCGTTTTTTTCCGGAAGCGGGAATCGAACCCACACCTCCGCAACCCCGCGGTATAGTCGAGAGAGGAGTCGCCGCGGAACTAGCTCAATGGTAGAGCACCGCACGCGTTATGCGGAGGTTGTGGGTTCGATTCCCGCTTCCGGAAAAACGGCGCATTTTTTCTCGACTTGATTTTCAATTTTTTCTTCCTGCATAAAAAAAGGCAATCATACCTCATTCGGACTATAAAACACTGTTAAAAACGCCAAGCAGCACTGGCAATAGGGACTGCAACTTTGATATGTTTCCTTACGGAACCTCTCGTCCCGTACGTCTCTGTTCTACAAAATGCATTACGAGGGTTCTGGCTTCAGCAGTCTGAAATGCCTTTGGCTATCCCCGACTTCCGACCACGTTGTACGTGCGG
>CM023450.1:194849792-194949792 GCA_013339765.2 Haemaphysalis longicornis | reverse complement strand
GAAAAAAGGGGAAGGGGTGGTGGATCGCCGGGAGGCCCTTTGGAGGAAAAGGGACACGGATGTGGGAGTACTTCGGTTGTCGGGGTGTTTTTGAAAGATACTTAAAAACGCGCTGCGTTAGCATTTTATTTCGTGCTTGTCGTCAGAGACGGAGACCAATTTTAGCTATTGCGGAAGCGACGTTTGTCCGTAGGCCCTCGGAGTCGTTCTCCCACCCCAACCCCCAGGCACCCACACCCCCGGAATGAGCCAAGGTTATTTAAAAAGGGAATAGAAACTGAACGTGACGCTTTACGTTTTTCCCCTGCGCCCCCTGTCCTCACAAAGGCGATTTTTGTCGCCTCGACCGGGAAACACTGTTCTCCCAATCCGAGCCTTTCACTGCAACCACGTCCCAGATCCCAGAGACCCCTCCTTTCGTTTGCTGTGAGGCGTAGGCCGAACGAAGCTCGCCCAAGTATTCTTTGTACCCAACATTTAGAAACAGATGTAGCTACAGTATATGTTTCTGTCCCAGCTCTGGAAACGAAGTCGCGAGGCTTTCCAAGAATATTTCCTCGTGCAGCGGCAGTGTCGTCAGGCGTCTGGGTGGTGTGTTGGGGTCGTCGTATGTGTGAAGGAGCGTAGAATTCATTACTTCCTCGACCTCGTTCGGGCACAGTTTACAGCTCGACGAAGCCCGTAGAGCAGGGGTTCGAAACACGTGGTCGCAAATACGGCCAGGCGTCTCTAAAGAGCACAATAGTCGCAAGCAACGGCTACTTGTGAATCGAAAACTCTATAGTGCGCACAGGGCTGGGCGAGCTCGGGGACGCCTAGAGACTCCCCGCGGCGTTTTATGACCCCACAAACAGGGCTGCACATCGCTAATGAGTAGGCGACGCATGGACCGGATCCTTCTAGGCTTCCACGAAAGTGCAAAGGATTCAGTACGATGTGCGGTATTTGTGGATGTTTTTTTCCTGTTTGCCTTTGTGTCAAACACTTTTACTGCGCTCCTGATGTGGCGAAAATGGTGAAGCCGAGCATCATGCTCTCAGTTCGGGTGTCAACATGCGTCCATGTGCGCTTAGGCGCGTATCGCAGCGTTAATTATGGTCTGGGTGAGAGCGACATCGCCCTGCTGAGGGAAATACTGCAGCTCATACTTAAAAATTTCAATCCCTTATCTGACCACGTGGGACACCACACACACGTGCAGGCCTAAACATTTCTAGTCCAGCTATTTTTCACCCATGCGAAGGGAGTGAACTGGCATACCTGAAGTAGGCGAAGGCTCAGCAGAAGTAAGTCCGAAAAAGTGGAAAGCGCGAACTGTCCATCGGCCGTTAACGAGTGTTGGTGTTTGATAAATTTTATAGAAATAAAGTAACTGCAACGGTATTTCTAGTTAAAAGTAATAGTGTTACAGTTACAAGTTACTGAAAAATGTAACTAGTTACCTGTAACGCGTTACTAAAAACTAGTTCCCGCCCAAGACTGCTTCCCAGTACGGATCACCAGTGGTGAACAGCACCACCTTACATATTGCGTTAACAAGAACACCACAGACAAGGATCGTAAACTGGTTGTAGAAAAATAAAACATGTCAATGTGGAGAACGGATAAAGTTACCTTCGCATACTATAGCTTCGATAGAATATTTTAAATGATTTCAGAAACCTGTGGTCTTCTTGCTAGCGCAAATCAAGGGCATACGGAAAAACGATCTAAGGGCTCGTTTCCGTGCTTTTCCGTCCCATGGGAAGTCTGATACACATGTAATATACTATTCATAAAATTTGGAAATATGGCGAGGTTTACATGAATAAAACTCGCACTACCCTAAAGTTTCGAAAGTACGCCCAACTGAACTTCAGAGATATCAAGAAAATACGCTATAAGTGAACTTTCAGGTCAAGTGCTCAAAGGAAAGTGACCACATCGACACATGAGGTAGGTGATTCGCCTTAATTTTGTTCACTCTTAGTCGCTGAAGGCCTCGAACGATGCGTCGCGGTCAGAGTTGAAGACGAGCTGCATCACTTCGCCCACCATGATGTCCCGATCTTCAAGACCCCTCGCCGGTTCCGTGCTCGCAGGGATCAGGCGTTGGTTGAACTCGTCTTCGGAACCTTCATGGCTTGTTTATAGATACCACACCGTTTAACGATGCCAAGACGGTATCTCCCTGCGCTTTTTTTCTTCCCATCTACTATCCCTTCCTATTTTTGTCGCCAGTTAAACTGGATACGTTGTGCCTCTTTTGTTAGAAATCAACACGTCGAAGCTGTTCGCTGCCGAGAGCCGTTTTCGCGGGGGCAGCTCCCCGAGATTTTGAAGGCGTCTAAGCAAGCGCAATTTCAGGGAGTGGAATAAATATTTCACTTCTAAAGCAGGGTGGTCGATGTTTCGGGGGAGGGCGTCCTCTGGTAACTTTACGGTACGTGGATAAGGCGCTGGTTCACGGCCCCCAGCACCTGAGGGAACGATTACATACCCTGTCTCGATTCCCTCTTGATGGAATAAATATTTAGTCCCCCTTTAAACTGATAAGGTTCCGCTCTGACAGTGTTTTGTTAAAAGGACAAAATTAAAAATATGATTGTACCAAGAAAAGGCCAAATATACAATACGTGCTTTCCGAAAAAAAAAAAGCAGTGACAGTACGTTTTCACTTGGTAAATCGTTATTCTTTCTATTAGCCCCGACCTCCTCACATTGCGGCTTCCTCCTTGTCAAAGTATATTGCTGTACCTTTTTTAAACCCCTCCTTGCAGGTCCGAGGAACAAATCTGGCAATAGCGAGGTTACCCAACTTAAAAAAAAACACGGGGTAACACAAAGCTGCGAAGAGACGCCACAAGGGGAAAATACACCAGCGTATTTAGGGAACAGATGTCGCAAATGGGTCTTTTTTTTCATCCTTCAAGCATACCCTCACTTCGAAACGGCGGGTTGAATATCAGTAAGTTTCTTTTTACGTGTGCCTTAGGAAAAAACCTGCGCTGTGCGATGAATCGCTGCTCGCCGGAGAAATTCGGTAAAAAATAATTTATGTGCCAGGGCAAGCACAATACAATGCCCCAGGAGATGAACGTCTTTATTCCCCGGTTATTTTCGTTTAATGCCACGAAAGAAGCGTGATTGACAAACGGGAGGCAGCTGAAAAGAGAGCGAAAAAAATTTATTCCACCGACTTTGGTCGAAACGAGATGCGCGAAACAGTTCCACTTCCTGTGCACGAACACGCAACAACAAGGCGTTGGATCCGGCCCTTGATGTTGCAACGAAAAATGTTGATATTGTCACGAAGCCAATGACCACGCCGTTGTCTTCGAGGAAAACAAGTTTATTGGAGTGAACTAGTGCTTCACTAACAACTCAAACAATACACCGGCAGCAAAGCAGCAGTCAGCAAACTGACGTGCGCAAGCGAGCGTCGGTGAGTCAAATATCGCTCCGTCTGCTCTGCAGGCTTTTATCTTTCGGCGCGTGTGTTTCTAAAACCGTCAATTCACATCCAGAACATTGTAGGTCAAAGGAAATTATTCTATGCTAGTGACGTCAGGGCGAAACGGTCGCCGTATCAGAATGAGATAATCTGTGCGGCATAAAAATAAGAATGGAACAGGCGCTTCGCTTGGGACACAGATAACACAGCCGGGCGCGGCCGGGTAGTAAAAACAAAACATAAACAAACCCAATGCATGGTTCGCGGGAAAATGAGCGCTGTAAACTCTACTGGTCGTTCGCTTCGTTCTGAGAACTTTCTGGGTAGGGCGCACTTAGTAATTGAATAAAAAGCAGAAGACGACCACAGTGTATTCCGAAGCAGTAACCGTGAAAAACCTTTTCTTAATCTTCCGTTCCAATTTTATCCTGGAAACTCACAACTGGCGTGTATTCCCATAAGGACTGGCGTAGTCTTTTCTGAAGCAACAATGTTTATTGCAGAACTTGTGTCGTAAGTTGTAGCCAACCCGTCCACACAGCGACTCGAAAGGTCAAGTGCACACTTCAATGCAGAAGAATACATGGCTGCGCGCGGGAGCGTCGGCAGGATTTTGTCTTCAAGTGGGCGAACCCATCCCATTGTGGAGCGAGATGGAGACGGCTGAGGAAGGGGCAGTTGTGCTGGTCTGGCTTGGGAGGGGGGGAGCGGGGAAATAACCTTTTCCTTCCCACTGCCGACGGTCATGTCTGTGAGTTAGCGGCAAAAATTGGGTGCTGTTTTATGCCGAAATTTCACACGGTGAGAAGACTTTCTGCACATCAATACATTTTAAGCTAAGCTTTAACAACCAGGATTCTGAATTTTATAGCATCCGTGAGCGCACGGAAACACGCAGTACTGGAACGCCAGCCCACAAAAAGCAAACATACAAAAGCCAGCGCATATCGCCGCTTGCGTCGGAGCTAACACTCGTAGCTAATACATGAGGGTGAAAGAACCAGAAAAAAATCAAATGCAAACCAAAGCACTCGCGTTGTTGCTATATGTCTCTGCGAACGTATGAAGTTATGCGTGACGTAGTGTGCGTCTGGGAAGACAACCAGGTCCGTGGTATTGGGCCTCGCCGGTTTCTCAGTCCTGGACTGTCCTCGGGCAGTCCGAGAACTGCGTTCGGACCAGGAGCCCTATAGGAATGCATGTGAAAATCGAGCGCCGGATTGCGTCTAGGGCAGTCCGCGGACGATCCGGCGCTGCTAATCGAGGAGGCCTATTGTAAAACAAACCTCCCCGTGTATACGCTAATAGAACGCGATCTCCACTAAAGAGGCACGCCGTTCAAATGGTTCGGGCCTCAGGATTATACGTATCAATACATATGCGATTGGAGGGGAGAAGTTATCATTTTAGGCAGCTTTTTCAGGAAGCATGTGTCTCCTTTTGTACCATGGAAAAACTGTGTTTACCTTTTACCATTTCCATGTGGCTATGTGCATATTGGACAGACAAGTCGGTGTATTAATGTCAGGTTGTTAGAACGTAAAAGGTTTTTAGCAGGGGACACCTGCTCGCACGTGGCTCACCACGTTTCCAAGTGCATATGCGAGCCTGCGGTCCAAGAAACGGTGATATTATCAGTGCACAGGGACAGGTTCACACGCGAGATTATTGAGGCATATAATATAAGAAAAAAAGGGGGAGTGGTGTTTTAGTGTACCGTCTATACATTTACATGAGAGTGAGTTTGAATTTTTATATCGCTCTGGAACGTAAATATATCACCCGCGCCTTCATGCACACAGTTTGTTCATGCCTGTCACGTTTTAGAATAAACACGCTTGATTGTGACGTATGTATGATGCGTGGTCAAATGGCTTTAGGTTGAAGTATTTAAATGTGCGTCTGTTCTAATAAAAATCAGTTGTGAGCCAGCGCTGGTGTTTGCCGTCTGTGTGCCTAGTGTCCGCGTCTAAGTGCGTTACCTTCAAGATGTCCCAAATTTTTTCGCTCGGCAGAGTGAAAGTAAGGGTGTATGCGGTTTGATATGTGTCGTTTTAAGGGATGATTACCGTTAACGGTAGAGAGCAATAGGAGAAAAGAGAATCCATG
The DNA here is from genome assembly GCA_013339765.2 of Haemaphysalis longicornis. NCBI lineage: Eukaryota > Metazoa > Arthropoda > Arachnida > Ixodida > Ixodidae > Haemaphysalis > Haemaphysalis longicornis. Next base: position 194,944,250 of record CM023450.1, on the reverse strand, counting down.
TCACGTCTATATCTCTGGTTACCCTTTCAGAGGAACGTATTGGTGAGGTAGGTTTCTATTGATACCATTACTGCCGCTGGTAACAAAACCGTTCAGCTCAGCTTACCGAGCATCGAAAACAAAAACATGGTGAGATTCCAACCAAAAGGCAGCTAGGAGTAACTAAAGCTGAATAAAACTAGTGCACGTAGAAGCACCTACATCATACAGCACATTGAAAACAGGCGCCCTTCTCCTAATGTGCAAGTGTGACTATGCCCTCATTTCATGCGCTTTAGAGTAATCGATCTAAATAATGAAATGAACCTTCCACCACTTTCCCTTTGCAACTTTCTGCCGTCAGTTCCTTACAGCTGTCGAGCACACGACCACGGCTGCGGTCAGGTCAGCGATACAGCAGAGGGTGCTACGAATCTGTGGGTTTAGACAGGCCGCCATTGGAGCTTCAACCTGGCACGTTCAACGTAAGTACACTGTTCATATCAAGGGAAGCTTAGCTGCGCTACTAGAGGATCTCTCGTACATTAAGTAGGATATTATAGGTTTATGAGAGAAAATGCTACAGAAATTCATAGAATTTTCAACTAATGTGTAGCATTCTTATGCCGTGAGTGTGAATGCTTTACAGCCAAGAACTCCTGTGCGACCAATTATCTCCGTTTCGCCTACTATAACGTATACAGGTGGAACTTCCATGGAATCTGCATTATTATGGAAATGCAGCGGGTTGTACGGTTGGCAGTTGTATGTTTTTATATTTTTATCTTAATTTCTCAAAATTTTGTTCCACCGATTATCTCCATTTACGATATTTCAACAATTACATTCAGAACTTTAGCGAAACCTGAATTATTGTGGAAATGTAGGGTGGTACATGGTTCTTGATTCTCCGTAGCTTTTTTATATTTTTCCTATTCCTAGTAGTTTTTCGAAATTTCGTTCTACCAATTATCTCCATTTACGCTTTTATAACGACTACAGGTATAAAGTTCGCAAAATCTGCATAATTGTGAAAATGCAGGACGTTACGCGGTTTGCCATTTTCTGTAAATATTTTAGTTCTTTTATTTAGTTTCTCAAAATTTATTTATTTATCTCCATTTAATAATATGATGATTACAAGTTGATCTTGAACAGAATCTGCAATATTGCGGAAAGGGAGGGCGTGGTAAGGTGTGCGATTACACGCTTTTCATCAATAGTTTTCTTATTTTTTATTTTTCAAAATTTAGTTCGAAGAGTTATCTCTATTAACGCTATTTTAACGATTACATTTGGAACTTTGCGAAATCGGAAACATTGTGGAAATTCAGGGCGTTACATATTCGCTATTTGCCGTAATTTGTTTATATATTTTGTATTTTTTTTAATTCTCAAAATTTTCTTCGACCAAATATATCCTTTTACGCTATCATAACGGTTACAGCTGCAACTTCCTCGAAGTATGCATTGTTGTGGAAACGCAGGGTGCTGTTCAGTTTGACATTTACTGTCTTTTATATTTTTGTTAATAATTTGCTCAAAATTTCCGCCAACCGTAATCTGCATTTACCGAATTATAACGATTATAAGGTGCAACTTCTGGGATAACTTCAGTTCTGTGGAAATTCGGAGCATTGCACGGTCTTGGTTGTTGGGGCACTCGGCAAGGAATGCCACGCATTAATAGAAGAACCGCTGAACGCGTCATGGAGCTCACTAGTCAGGACATTATGCGCTACTGAGGACATCCATAAAGGCAGAGCACGGGGTGTAATTTTTAATCAACAGAGATATAGCAGGGGAACGTCGAGGAATTCTTCAACTTCAACAAAATAGTCGCACTGGTCGTGATCAAGCTAAAGAAGCGATGCAGAAAAAAATATACTACATGCCTATGCGCCAACAGCTAGTTACTATGATGCCGTCACAGGCAGTTTGTACCAGGGCGTCGAATCAGGTATGAATAAACGGAGAAAACTGTTTACGATTGTGATGGGGGATTTAGGAGAGAAGAAAATGGGAGAATGGTCAGCGAGAAAATTTGAAATAAGCAGTCGTAACAGTCGAGTAGACACACTGGGGGTATTTGTACAGAGAAAAAAACTCAAGGTTATTGAACAGATTCCACTACAAGGGAAGGAATCGAAAAGGCACACGGGAAATTACCGGCCGTATCCCAAAAATGAAGAAGCTCACACTGAAGGTAGCGAAGCTGTACGCAACAGTAGCGTTTTTCCGCTTCGTCGCCTCACGGCATTGTTTAATCCTCGCCGCTGTACGAGGGACCACAGCTTGATGTTCGTATTACTCTATCGCACAGGCTTCTGCGCCGCACGGGGCCTCATGGCCTTCCTTCGTGGTGCGCGCTTATCGCTGCGGCGGCGGCCTCTTCGCCTTCCTGCGCAACGTGCTGTGACGTTCTGACCACTACCTAACGATTAATGTATTACGGTACAATATGCTATCAAAGCCACGGACGACGGAAGAGGCAGAGAACGCGGCGCTAACTCAGCTAAACCTCTTTTCTCTTCTATTGCGATAACCGAGGACCCGGGCTCCATAAACACCCCTACTACTTATCATCGACGCGACTTTATGTGCCGAATTCTGCACAACATTACATAGTTACTACGTTCACCTTCCCTGCTCTGCACCCACGAGGCCTCGCTCCGGCCTATGCTCCTTGGGTAATCTTCTGGAACTCTGAATTGACAACGCTGTCGAGGAGTGCATCGTGTGCCATCGCTACGTTCAGCTCAAACGCCAGCAGACTTCTTCACAACATCGGGCTACACTAGAAACGCTTAGCACTGGCATGCATCACAACTCGTACTGTGTTAACTGGGGATCAGGACCACTTTCGAGTTTGTGCTGCGCAATAAGATTCCACAACCAGGTCGTTGCCAGTACATGAATTTTCACCTGCAATCTTTAACAATGCAAACATTCCAAGTTTTTGTATTTTTCTTAAAGTAGCAAGCATGCAGCTTGATTATTCGGTGTTTAGCGTAATCTATAAATGGGCACTATTTGCTGTCTAAGCATAATATCAACGGTTCTGTTATTGATTTCGAGCTCGGGCTCATTCTCTACGTCGCAACGACCAAAGCCCCGCATCAACCGTCGACCACGTCTTTCGCTGGTTTGTTGTGACCACTCCTTTCCTACCCAGAGATACAGACCCTTGAAACTGACACCGTGCACCAAGACGCAACCATCAAGCAAGCTTTATTTACCAGAATAATGAATCTTTGCAGCCAAGAAGTACCAAATATGTGTACGTTTGGGTCAACTGGGGGGATTTCTTGTTCTGCTCCTAATTAGCTGGTAAACTAACAGGACTGCACGGTGGAGTTATCAGTGTCGCATGCGGAGTAGAAGGCGTCCATGCAGGGTTTCGGCACGTTCGTCAACATCGTGCGCTCAACAAAAAGTATGCACACTGAAAAGAAAGGAAAGAAAACTGATGGGCATCTCGCTAGTTGCTTACGGAACTTTTTCACGTCAAACAGACACTGTCACACAAAACCTCCGAAAAATATCCACATGCAGCATTCAGTGTACGATGATGATGCCCTCTTGATGCGTGAAGGTATGTCAACGTTGGTATAAAACACTTTTAGATGTAACATAGGCTTCCATGATGAATATAGACAATTCAGCGTCATACCTCATTAAGTCACATATATTCTCTTACGTGCAAGAAAAATAACAAAACCAAATTTGATACATTTTTTTTCTAGAAATATACTTAAAGTCGACCTTGCGGTAGTGATTTGTAACTCAAGAATAGAACATCACGAATTAAAGAGGTACTTTTTTCGGAAATGCCGCGTTTTGTTCTCTGATAGAAAAGGTCAAATAACACCTGTTCTAGTCCATCTAAAAAAAATAACACAACTTTAACATTGCCAAAAAAGAAGATCAGACAACATTTCTTACTTTTAATTTACTGCACTGCTAACTTCGCGGCTAGTGCGACCTACACGCAGCCAGAACGGTGTAAAACAGAGGAAATTGCATGATGTGTGTTCTTTTTACAGCTAACTGCATATATTTTACGGAGCAAGAACCAAGGCATGGTATTGTGTACGCTTAGGTTATAATCACAAATTTTTTTGCCGGGTTTGCTTAAAGGAACAAGCGGGTCAGAAAGTAATGGGAATTTCAGTCGCTCCAAACTTGAACGTATACAATAGGCCATCCGTGTTAATATGTTATTATTTGCTGTCGCTCTCCCTTCCAGTGCAACTTTTTCCCTGTGAGCATTGTGATCTAAATGCTCAATTTACCCCGCAAGGATTGATCACCTTGGTTTTAAAAAATCACGGTGCCCTGAAATAAACAAATTACCACTGGCTTAGCTCGGCTATGCCAGGATATACGTTGCGATCCAATCCAATCCAATCAAGTCCAGTCGGGTCCAGTCCAGTCAGTCCGGTCTCGTCCAATCCAGTGACTGCTCCTCGCGCATTCGCAGCACGGCTCTCCAGGAGCCACGTAAATCTGCTATCAAGTGGCTCCGGCGCAGCGTCAGACTTGACTACTGCGCAACGAAGGCGCACAGCTGGGTACGCGCCCACGCCACTGCGGCTGCCGCGGCTATGACGTAACTCCTCTGGAATGCTGAGACCGGCAAATATGCAGACCCAATTCTCTGCACACCCGTACTCCAATAGGTTTGGATTTTCAATCCTAATCCAATTTAATCTATTTCAATCCAATTCAGTCCAAATCCAATGCAATCCAATTCCATCCAATCCAATGCTCCTCGCGCTTGCGAAGCACGGCCCTTCAAGGTCCACGTGAAACTGCTCAACCTCGGCCAGTGTAGCTTACGCTACAGATTTCATATACCCGGGTGCAACTGAAGAACGACAACGGAAGTTGCCCGTACAGCTCATCACCGTAGCCGACTGTTCCTCCATGCGGTGCGAAGAGTGTGAGTCTGCGAGTGCTTTGAATGTGACACTTGTCGTTCCCGTGATTTTTTCATACCTAATGCACTTATAAACTACTGCAGTGACGCCAACGAAACCACGAACCAAAAAAATTACGCCCACCTCCTCCCGCGGGAACCCTGGTGTGATGCGACGCTGAGGGGGGTTCAAGCGCAAGCGGAGAGCAACCGTCGACCGAAAGGCCGCCGGAGAGCGGCACACCGGTTATATGCGCAGCGCGCCCGAAGCAGAAAAGACCGCGGAGAGAGAGAGTACTGCATATGCGCAGCACCGCACGCAGCGCGGCCCACCGGCAGAGTGAGAGCGCGCTGGGCCGCACACCCGCAGATGTTGAGAGAGAGTGTTCGCTCTCACCGGGGCACGCGCCGGCGCCAGTGCGTCTGCCGCGGCTATGACGCAACACAATCCAACACAATCCACTTTAATCCAATCCAATCCAAATCCAATCCAAGCCAAGGCAATCGAATGCAATCCAATGCCCCTCGCGAGAGAGTGTTCGCTATCGGAGAGGAGAGAGGGTGAGCGGAGGAGAGTGCGGACGCCGACGACGGACGCACGCAGGAAGGACAATGCCGCCGACAAGAGATGCTCTCAGCGTCGCATCTAAAAGCAGACGCTGTCTCGCACTAAGCGCGTCACATCATGTTCGTTCAAAACGCCCGGGTGCGTTTTGAACACATCATGTTCGTTGATGACGTCCGGGTGCGCCCCCTCAGTGAAGTAATACACTACACGAGCTATAACCGCTCTTAAATTGTACCTGAGTATCTGAAGACACGACAACTGAACTATTGGCCAGGTATCTGCTTGCTGCGGTGAAAATATTCTGGAGACAATCTCGCGTATATCCCCTTCGCACCCTGTTCCCTAGAAGTTGATTTTTTAACGCGTAAAAGTAAATGGCCTGCCCAGCGATAAACCAGCTGCCTCCAACAGAACAAAGGGTAATTTGGGAGGATTTGATACCACGAAGGTAAGGGGCTTTAAATAGCGTAGCTGATTGTGCGGTTTTGTGTGGACAATCGGTAGAGTACTAGTCCAAAAACGTTCTCCCGTAAAAAATGGCGCAGCTCACACTAGTGAGCGAAAGTTCAAGAAACAGCAGAGCTGGGGGTTGAACCAGCCTCTCCCCACGCTGACAGCGGATCCGAGGAGAGATGGACAAGCCGAACCTCAGCAGTGCAAAACCGTTTTTAACGGCCCTCTAAAGCAAAGAACATTAAAGTATGTTCATTGTTTTATTCAGTAGTGATCATCGTCACCCCTTTATTCTTCGTCTTCCCACGGCACAGCCGCGTAGGGAAATCCTCTTGTAGCGCGGCCTCGCCTCGGTAGACCTCCACTTCTTAATCAGCTGGTCCAGTTACCATCTCCACGTGTGGATTGTGAACGGATGGCTTGACACATTAGTCCTCCTCTTCTTTGGCGCGGCGGACACGTGGTGCGCCGGTGGCTACGCGACGACGACGACGACGAAGGCGGGTGCTTCTCATGTGGCGTAAGCCCACGCGCAAGCCTGGAAGGCGCGGAGCAGTAGCGGCGTGGCACGCGCTCATGGGCGCTCCGTATGTTTTTTTTTTATGCAGAAATGCATTATAGTCGGGGGTTCTCGTGCGTCCCTTGGCCGGCGTGCGCAGCGCGTCTGATAATGATTGTGGCATGATGCCCCTAGGGATTGGCCAACCAAACAATTCATCACGAGATAGCTTCGCGTTCAACCACCATCGTCATCTTCCCGTAGGGGAACCGCTGAAGAAGAAGAAGGAGAAGAAGACAAAGCTGCGAAGAGGAGGGCTGCGTGAGTTTTGGCTACCGTTATCCTCCTCGGCCGGCGCATCTTCCCGATCTGAACCCGGTCGAAGAGCGGCTCATCGCGCCTCGACTCCCCTTCATGAGCATCAGGCGGCTGACTTGAGGCAACGGGCAGTTTGGAATCAAGGGACAGGCGGTGAACGTGCCCATCGACGTATCGAAGGTTGTGCGGTGCCTTCCTCGCATGGTACCCGAGGACGTTGCGTTCGATGTTCGCATCAAGCGGAGGCTGATGAGTCCGGCAACGTACAAGCGCGGGTTGGCGAAGCGCGGCAACATCCTGGCTTGGCTCAAGCACCTGGAACACACCCCGCTGTATCGCGCCATCAACGTTCGGGTCGATTGGAGTCGGCTCGATTACTTCGATGACGGCGGCGAACGAGAGGAACCGCAGGAAGACGACGTCGATGATGCTGACGGTGAGTTCGAAACGATTCCCGACGACTTTGACGTGAACGATCCTCTGCAGTTGGCGTTTGCGTTCAACGCGGTCTCGAAGACGCTTCTCTATAACGAAGCGGAAATGACGGGTGTGGGAAAAGAAAAAAATAAATAATTACGCTCACACTCTCGCCTCTCTCTTCGCCATTAATCGCATCACACTCATCGGTGCACCCAATGCATTTCTGCATCCTCACAATCCCCCTCGGGGAGGTGCGGGGATTTTTTTTTTTTGCTATAGGCACTCCGCAAAGGTTGTGCCCGGCGCCTGGCACTGGGGGCGCCGGGTGGTCGCCGCGAGGCACGCGCTGACGTGCGCACGGGGTTTTCTGTCTCCACCGGACGATGTGTGGTGGCTTAAACAGCTATGCGGTTAAAATAATTTTAAGGGCCAAGTATTAGCCAAGTCATGGTGCACTAAAAAGCGGCCGCTACAAAGAAGTAACCACATACAGCAATTTTGGTGAGCCATCCAAAAAACGCAACTTAATTGTGGGTGATAGGAGACATCGATCAGTGATCAGCGCCACACTCGTATTTGTGACTATAACAGCATACTGCACTATGCAGATATTTTACATAACGTTTTCTGTGTTCAGTTGACTTGGGTGGGTTACAGAGTTTTAATGGTGGTAGGCACTTTTTCTTTGCACCAGCGCATATCGTTCTGGATATAGCTAAATTGTGAAAGGGTGTCGCAAAGTAAATAACAATAAGAATTTTTCGCTTTACGATACACCAACCCGCTACGCAGCCCAGGGCGAGAGAGATAAGTAATCGTCACGTACACATGTAAGTGTCTCTGTAGTGAATCGTTAAAAAAGACAGACCGCGTAACAAAGGATACGAGGTACCGGGTAGAAAGATGTAATAAAGATCGGTTTCTTTACCATGGCGTCAAATAAATTCTGGATCTCATGAAAACAGATATAAACTCCAAAACCTTGGTCATATATTCTCAGTACTGTGCAGCCGTGTATAATAAATGCCACGTTCCATTTAACGCCATTGTTGATGGTTCATGCCGCATAATAGCCTAATTGATGCATCACATACACCTTTCAATAAATCATAAAGGCCGAACGCCGCAGTTCATAAGCGAATGAATGTCTTGCTGACACACGTTAAAGAAGTAATAAATGAATATGCTTTATAATAAGGGTATCACGAAGCCCTTTGAGGGGGTGGGGGCGAAAGGAGGTGTGTAGGGAGGGAATGAAGAGGGATCATAGGTCCTTTTGTGGGGTTCTTTGTTCCTGTGTGCCGCCTAAAAAAACAATGGTGAGGCAAATGGGGCCCACAGCTGAATTCGTGCATCGATATAATGCAAGGTCATCTTCTAGAGTGCTTTAGAGACAAAACACCTTCAGTTCTTATGCCACTGTACAAATCTAAATTGCCCGTTTTGCAAAAATACGTGTACGGTTCCCAGAACGAGGTTGGTTGTGTCCCCATTATCCGTAGAGCGTCAGTCGGCCGCGAACGCTCCTATGCATTGGCTTGCCTTCGCTTTATGGGAGGGAAGGCTAGGTGTGCGTAGGCGCAACTTCCTCACCGGGCATCCGACGGCCCGACCTGACCTAGGACTTTCAGTTATAACATCAACTGCCGGTAGCAGTAGCGATCCGTACCATAAAACTGACGTTCCTTGGCGCATCGTTTGGCTAGACTTCACGGTGCCTTAGATACGGCGGAATTAATGCCTGCCTGCATTATCACACACCCTCCCAAGGGAGTTAACAACTGAAAATGACAGCCCTTCAGAAACAAAAATTGCCCGTTTCCTATTTAATTACGACGTCATTTTATGCATACACACACGCGCTTGGCCACGCAACAGTCGTACAGAGTTTCAAGAGCCTCTGAGTTTTACCGGTGGTTTAATCACATTTTACGGATTTCACGTGCCGATGTCCACCTGAGATATCGCGCACCCTACTGGAGAGCCGTAGTGGAGGCGCGCCGTAGCGAAAACGTTTTGACCACCTGCGTATTTCTAACATTCGACGAATTCTCGACACAAGCCCGTTCTTGCTTTTAAAAAGCGGAGCTGTTTATCCCGGCGGTCAGTTGTCCAACGATAATAGAAAACCTCCAATCAGAAAGAAAGAAAAGCGTCCCTTGGTTGGAATCGAGCCTGGGTCCCTCGTCTTATTAAAGGGGCCATGCAGACAAGACACAAGTTTGTTTTATTCAAAAGATTTCGTGTTTTATAGTGCCCGCAGTGTTTTTTCGGAAGCAAACAATTCTTTATTCACCGACAAATTAAACAATATAGGTTAAAATTTTGATTCTCCCGCCAAATCGTGTGTTTTCGCGATGTCTGCAATGTCATAACAAGAACCGCTCTGAGGAGCTCGCAAAAAAATAATAAAAACAAGCATACAGTTCACCTGCGTCGCCACCACAAATGGGGTGGGCTGGACAGCTCGTGCTACAGACGCCGAGTTCGCGAAACCGGTTACCTCGAGTTCTAGCGCGTGCTAACGCAATCCACTTTGGGATGGATGCGAAAGGCTGTGGACAAAACTATCCGGGCCTGGAGTCATACAGAACTCTCGGTGGTAAGTTCGGAAATCCATGTGAGGTGCGACAGCCGGGTCTACAACGAAGGGACAGGGGCCTCCAGCTGTGCTCTTCCTGCAGCCTTGCACCACTAGTGAAGCTGCACCAATTTTTTTAATCCCCCACAAAAGAGACCACCGCGGCCAGGAATCCAAGCCGCGTTAGTCACTGAGTCACCTCGGCAAGGTGCAGTGGTTTGGTGATTGGACACTCAGTTCACAGACTGCGCTTACGGTGATGAAGACGCTTTGGATAAATTTGAGGACAGTGTTCTATAAAAATGAAAGGCCTTTTGACGTCACAACCTCCACCTAGTTTGAAACGAAACATCTGGCAGGTAACGGAGCACCGACGTGGGAGTGAATCTCGGGCGAATACCACGAAGGCATCCTAAGCGCCCACATACTTACTTGAGTAGCACTACCACTGCAAATTTAGTAACCCGTGTGTTTCCCTCTCACGTATCAATGATAAGCTGTTATTACTTTCGGTGAAAAAAGCATGAAGGGAGCCGTTCCGCACTGCGTAGGTGGCGTGACTACAAAATGGTACTAAAAATTGCAGATGCGAATCATCCCTTTGGCTGAGAGAGAGAGAGAGAGAAAACTTTAATGAATACTGAAGAGGTTAGCCCCACAAACGGCGGGGCTTGCTACTTCAGATGGGGGCGAACATAGTGAGGTAAAAAAAAAAAGAAGAGGGGAAGGAGTGCGCACCAACAATGAATAAGAGGGAGAAGAAAATAAAATCAGTTCTGAAACGTAGAAAAAAATTAACAGCGCTAGGAGAAAAAATCTGAGGATCCAAGTTTAAAGAACATCGGTTAGTCCCGTGTCAGACAGAAAAGGTTAAGAGAGCCTTGTCTCCTCGCGCTCGATTCAGCGTGATTTTGCCACGGACCAAGAAAGTGACGCAGCTCTAAAGAGTGTCCTCGTAGCAGTCGCACTAGAGCTCTTTTAGCTGTTTCGCGTTGAGTTGTACGCTTCGGGCAGTAACACAAGACATGCTGTATGTCGTCTCTCACAGAGCACACAGAGCACAATGGCGAGTCCGCCCAGCCTATCTTAAAAAGAAAACTACCAGTGAAGGCAACGTTTCAGGCGTAGTCGGTGAAGGACACCCTCAGTTTTCTTTTGCAGACCTCGCGGAAACTGGAAATTGCACTGAGGGCCAATCGCGTGCAGAGGCAAGGGTATCTTAAGAGGGTCCTGTCAAGCTGATAACTGCAGTTTCCATCCAAGCGCATTCACGGCCGTACTTCCGTCTTGTCTGGAATACGGGATTCCAATAGACACAGGCAATTGTGCGCCTCTTTCGCTGCTGCGTCAGAGATGACATTCCCCTGGATGCCGGAATGACCTGGTAGCCATTTGAAGTGAGATGCGGTGCCCGTCTCGTAGCCCTAGCGTGTGCAATGCGTTTAGCTCACGCACAAGTTGGCCGCAGCTGGATGGTTGCTGAGGTTGTAGATATGCGTACGCGTAACGTCCGCATTGGCCCTGACATGTGATGGGGCTACGGGTTGTTGTGAATCAGTCATCCCAGCGCCGTCAGCACTGTTTCGACTGGCCATCTCAGCGCAGTCACTGGTGTAGCCAAGTTGATGATGATGATGGTTAGGGTTTTTTGGCGCAAGGCCAGCTAGGGCACAGAGCGCCAGAACAAAGTATTAAATAAAATAGTGGCTACTAAAGCCAAACATACAATAAAATCAATTAAGCAATGGTGATGGGCTGGTGTATAGGGCCAGATATGATTATGCGTGGTAGGAAGATGAGGTTTAAAAACTTAACGTCTGACAAATACTCAAACACACGTTTAAAACAGAAACAATGGCTCGTCACCTAGAAACTGCGATGGATGTAGTGGGATATGTTGTCTGTAGAGTTCTCTGAAGTGTTTGTATCGTGTTGTGTGAAGTGCCTTGCATGTGAGTAGTATGTGCACTACGGATAGGGCCTCTCCGCACCTGCTGCACTGGGTCTAGAAGATCCCGTCAGCAGATACGAGTGCGTTGCATGGGTGTGCCCTATCCGTAATCTGGCCAAGGCGACTTCAGAGTATCTATTGCGTGTGTCGGTGGTGTATGGTCCCAATTGATGGTTTATTACGTGTAACTTGTTGTCTGTTTGTTCACTCCAGTGTGTTGCCATGTTTTGCGAAGTGTGTGTCTGATGTGTTGGTTTCACGTCGGTTGTAGGGTACTGTGGTTATGTCTACTGTATTCGAGAGTGTAGCAGCAGCAGCCATTCCGGTCCGCTGCTTCGTTCCCGGCAATACCACAGTGGCCACGGGACCCAGCAAGAACCAGTTCAAATTTTCGTACATACCAGACATAATACCCTTGACAATCAGATACAACGTGTGTTTTCGAAGGCCACTGTTGACGACAGTGCCCGCACAACACTGAGGGAATCTGTATAGAATAATGGATTGTGGATGTGTTTTGAAGTATATGATTGACAACAAGAAGTACAACCGTAAGCCTCTGCCGTAAAGATACTAGTATGACCATTCAGAGTTCGAGTGACACTAAGGCCGGGCCCATGGCGCCGCGCAGGACACAGAGGTGGCAGTTCTAGAAGCGTCCGTATAAATTCAGAGTACTCATACTTCTGCTGCAAATACAAGAAATGCTGCAGAATTGCACATGTGGGAGCTCGCTTTTTATCTAGATGGTGTAAAAGAATGTGTCGCATGATACAGGGGCGGAGATGCCATGGTGCTATAAAATCCGTCAGAGAACTTGGATTGTATCTAAAAAGGAGACAGCAAGCTCTGACGCCTCCTCTCTAACTCTGTAAGAGAAGGGCGCAGAGATCGATGGTCGATTTAAAAGGAGTTCAGTCATGGACGTATCATGAAAAACTGATTTAAAAGGATGGTGAGGCATGGATGAAATTTTAAAGCATAAAGGAGATCTGGTGGTAAGCTCGCTGACGTTGTAGTTCCATTTGTTGCACTCCACATAGATGCTTTCGACCGGCTAGGCGGAAGGCGCCACACGCCAGGCGGAGCCCGAGATGGAGCACTGGGTCCCAGCATTTTGAGAGATGTTTTTACTTGCTGACCCATAAACAACGCTACCATAGTCCAATCGTGAACCTATCAAGCTGGTAAAAACACGTAAGAGAAGTTGTTTTGTCAGCAACCAAAAGAGATGTGGCGACCAGAACCTTCAGGATATTCATTGTTTTAAGCATTTATGTTTTAGTTGTTTTATGTGTGGGATGAATGTCAGCTTTTCGTCAAAGATAATACCCAAGAACTTGTGTTCCTTTTTTACAGGAATAGAGACACCGTGGAGTTGAATGTCTGGATCCGGCCGGATACCACGTCTCTTGGAAAACAAAATACAAGTGCACTTCCCGGGATTAAATTTAAAAACCATTGCCATCTGCCCAGCCAGCTAGCTTGTTAACCAAGCTGGACCTGGCGCTCACAGACAGAACAGGTTACAGGATTTAAAGGAGAGTTGAATGTCGTCTACATAGACTGAACAGGAAATCGACGGTGGTCAGCGCCTTCCTAAGGGAATTCATTTTCACAATAAAAGGGTGCAACTTAAAACTTCCACCTTGTGGCACTCCATTTTCCTGCACATTGAACCCTAGACAGTGGCAGTTCCAACTCGCACACGAAAGGTTCTTTGAGACAAGTAGCTGGGCCAGTGTGTTTATCATGTTACCTGACATGCCGAAGGACTTGAGGTCGCTTAGGATGCCATACCGCCACGGCGGTATCGTACGCTTTTTCCAGATCAAAGAATACCGTCATACAATATTGTTTGTGGAGGAAAGCATCCTTTATATAGGACTCGAGCGCGACGAGTTGGTCGTTCGTGGACCGCCCCGCCCTGAAGCCTGCCTGGCAGCCCTCGAGAAGACCATTGTACTCAAGAAAGTACACGAGTCTCCTATTTATCATCTTCTCGAGGAGCTTGCACAGGCAGCTTGTGAGGGCGATGGGCCGATAGGCTAGCAGGAGAGGAAGGGTCCTTTCCTTCCTTCAGGAAAGCCACTACTATGGGCCTCCCTCCAAAAGCGAGGAATGTGCCCCGAAAGCCATATGTTGTTGTATAGATGTAGGAGTGTTTCACAAGAGTGTCTGGGTGTAGGTGTTGTATCATGGTGTATGTGATTTTGTCTGCACCTGGAGCTGAAGGCTTACATGTGCTCAGAGCAACCTTCAGCTCATGAATAGAAAAAGGAGAATTGTAAGAAGTGTGCGACTTGTTGTTATCACGCAGGGACTTCTTTTCTACAGATGTCTTGTGTTTCATGAAAGTGTTTGTGTATTGTGCTGAACTGGGACACGTGTTCGAAGTGTTGTGCAAGTGTGTTAGCCTGGTCTTCCAGTGTGTCCCCTGTTGTACTAACCAGGGGCAGGCTGTGTGTCTGTTGTCCTTTTAGTTTTCGTATTCGTGTCCAGACTTTGTGTGTGTCAGTGTATGAGTTGATGGAAGTGAGGAAGTTGCGCCAACTCTCCCTTTTTGCCTCACGACGCACTCGCTTCCCCAAAGCCTTGCCCGTTTAAAAGAAAATTAGGTTATCTGACGTGGGTACCGGCGAAGGACACCCCACGCCTTGTTCTGGGCCTCTCGGCGCCCGCCTGCAGTCCTCGTTCCACCAGGGCCTCCTTGGGTTGCGGGACGCACTGGAGGCCTGGGGCATGGACTTTTTCGGCGGCGGTCGACTATGTGCGCCGTGACGAGTTGGGCTGCTTCCTCCACGTGTAGGTGTTTTATGGTTGTGTGGTGTAGTTTTAGATGTTTCTGTGAATGTACTCCAGTTTGCTTTTGATTCATTAAACCTGTTATGGGCAGATGGACTGCATGGGCCTTACCTCTGTATGTTAGGGATGTGGGGAAGTGGTCACTACCATATGGGTCCGTGCCCACGCCCCACTCAAGACTGGAAAGAGAATTGCAGAACCAATAGCCAAGTCGAGATGTGAGTACGTATTATGTCCTAAGTTATGGTAGGTAGGCTGTTTTTGTTGAAAAGGCATGCTCCTGAAGATGTAAGAAATTTCTCTATCAGGCGACCTCGGGCATCCGTTCTGGAGGAGCCCCAAAGAGAGTTGTGCGCATTAAGGTCGCCTGTTAGGATGTATGGTTCGGGCAGCTGGTCGACCAGCGCCTCGAAATCAGAGCTCGAAAGTGCATGATCAGGAGGAATGTAAATGGAGCACACCGTTACCACCTATTAAATATTATTGTTCGAATTGCTACAGCCTCGAGGACAGTGTTCAGAGTGACAGGGTGGCAGGCTAAGGATTTCCGGGCGACAATTGCCACACCTCCTGAAGAGTGTGTGCAGCCAACCCTGTCCTTTCTGAATACCATGTACCTATTTAAGAAATTTGTCTGTTTGGAATTGAGGTGAGTCTCTTGGAGACACATGAGACTTGGCTGATTGGCATGCAGGATATCATACACATCATCAAGATTTTTAAGGAGGCCTCTGCAGTTCCATTGAATGATGTTTTCTGTTCCCATTATTTAGGTTTAAGAATGAATGGAGTGTGTGTATGTGTTCATGTGTCGTCTTTCGGGGCTGTTACTCTGGGGTTAGGCTTTTTAGGCCTGTCTGTAGGCTTGGAAGTCGGTGGCCGCTCCTTGCGCTGCGTTGCAGGCAGGAACGGCCCGACATCCATCTCGTCGTCGGATGTCCGAGGGGTGCCCGACGGACCGGGCCCCCCGGACTTGGCCCCCCCTCGGGAGCCCTTCGTTTGAGCCGCCACCGCCGAGGGCGTCCGGGGCACCAGAGGTGGCACGGGCGGTGCGGTGACGGTGGGAGCCGGTGCGGGGCCCGTGGTGTCCATCACCTCGGTACCCTCCAACGGACTGGAGGACGGGGAGACAGAGGCGGGAGCGGCACCGGTCCCGACAGAAGTGGTTTGCACCACAACCGCTGCTGCCTCAGCAAGCGGCGTGGTGCCGGGTTGGGCTGCGTGAGGCAACCCAGCGGGGGGCGGGGGCGGGACCAGGTCAGACTCGCTGAACTGGGTCCCTGTGGAAAACCAGACGCCGCTCCGCCCCCCGGCGAGCCGCGTCTGCGTACCTCCCCAGAGGGAAAGAGGCGAACCTCTTTCGCGCCTCTGGGAAGGTGATGTTCTCCGTGACCTTGATGTTAATTATCTTTTTTTCCATTTGGAATTTTTCACACTTGCGGGAGTACGCTGCATGCGGCCCCCCGCAGTTTACACAAGTGAGAGTTTCGGATGGGCAAGTTCTCGCTCGGATGATCGTGCGCCGCGCATTTTGCACACGTCGTTCGGCCACGGCAAGAGTTCGTACCGTGCCCGAACCTCTGGCACTTAAAACAGCGCCGCGGTGTTCGGGATGTAGGGACGGATGGAGCACCGGATAAAACCTGCGTTTATGTATTGTGGAAGAACTGCGCGGTCGAAAGTCAAGATAATGTGTTTGGTCGGAATCTCCCTGTCGTCTCTGCGGATAGTGATGCGTCTCACGGCAGTGACGCCCTGATCCTTCAAGCCGGCAAGGAGATCCGCATCCGTTTCGTTCAGGAGGTCTGTCTCGGATATCACACCCTGCGAGCTGTTGAGGCTCCGATGGGGTTGTGACCCGGATGTCGAGATCAGCCAGTCTAGTCTGAGCAAGAAGCTTTGCAGACTGCTGCTTGTCATTTATTTCAATTAGGAGTTCACCAGACTTTTGTTTTTTGCACTTATACGATTTTCCTACTATGGCTTCAAGATACTTGGCAATCAAGAAGACTGACTGAGATGCAAGAGGTGGGTTGGATTGATGGATTCCATGACAAGAAATCGAGAAAATTATCTGGTTCAGGAAATGTCAAAGATGGCAATGAAGGAAAAGATACTTCGGTGCGGCCCCTTTTCAGGGACCGATCACGTTTGGGGGGGGGGGGGTTTAGAGAATGCCATACATCATAGTATAGAAGCAGGGGACGGGGGTTCTTTCTTCTCAAACCTTACCCTGATAGCCTGAGAGGTCCCGGAGCTCCCTGCCTGGTAAACAGACAGGGAGCCCATCCGCCGGAGCTTGACCTGGGCTCCGACGGCCACCGTTCGTGGTTTCTAACCCTCCACCTATAAACACATCGCCACGGTTGGATCCAGCTTATGTTTGGGGGCTCGGGGTCCGCGGTATCGCCAGTACCGTCACCAGGATTGCTCAAGGTGCCCCGTGCGGGGGTGTAGCCAAGTTGCCTTGCTCCGTCCGCTATTGACGCGGCGCAGAGCAGAGCGATGAAGTTCTCGAGCCGACCAAAAGTTAAAGCAACATTTATATACAGTAGGTACAAGGGCAACAGAAGCGTTACATGGCTCGCACAAAGGCGATAGCACCTCTCTACTAGGTGCCTGCAAAAAGTGTCGCCGATAAGTGCCGCGCTCACTGCGCTTCCGGGCGTGTTTTAAACCCCCGGGAGTCCTTGCAGCCGCGAGAAGTTTGAATCACTTCAATCAGGACTCTCGCTGGGCGAGGTTCGAATCCGGCGAATGAAGGCAAAGCGATTGCATCAGCCGAGCCGCCTCGACGGGGAAAGGGAAGGAGACGCCGTCACCGTCTCAGCGGAGCCGTCTCCAGGCATGTAGCGGCATGTCTGCCGCGGGCAGGTTGGTTTGGTTCGGTAGAGGCGTGAATCGGCCCCGCTGTCGGTGCGTCGCCCCGTGCAACGAATTTGGGCCGGGCGCTGTGGCACAACAAGGCACAGGTAAGGGGTGACCTCACGTCCCATCGTGCATACGATTGGCCGACGTTAAGGGTACCACTACAACTTTTTGAATTGATTTGATTTTTTATTTCTTTGCAAAATCCAAGGGGAGGCTGAGACTAAAGGCGAACGTGACCTGACAGAGGCCTCAGCCACCCGATTTACTTGACGTCCACCTTCGTTAACTGAATCCCGCAGTAGCACGAATATGGGATCGACGTAACCTGACGCGTTGTTAGCGATAGGTCGGAATATACCCCTAACAAGGTTCTAATGTACTTGCTCACCGAGATTGGCCAATCAACGTGACACACAGCCATCAGAAGCTTGCGGATTATTCACTGCTTTTGATTGTCTGTGCACCAACATACATACCCACACATTTGTTCTCACCCATCCTGACCATCCCACTGTCTGTCGAGTTCTTGCCGTGTTCAGCCCTGGTCACATGATTGACAGAAATAGCTGAGCTGAGAGTCCCGATTAAAATTTTCTGTGTCATTACCCGGTGCACCACGGCCACGCGGTGTTTCAAAGCATTGGACAATTTTGTCGTCAAGGTATCTCTCTCTGCAATTGTTTTGGGGTGTCGTGTTTTATACGATGTCGCGATTTCAAAATACAGTCTGGCAAAGAAAAATATCACATGGGGAAACAATAAGGAGCTCACGTGTGTCCAAGTAGTACGGAACTACAGCGACGAGGCACGTCTCGTAGTCAGAGTAGGGGTAATACGCTTGGTAGTCGTGACATACATCTAAAAGCGGAAAACGAATACACTGATTTAAATTTTAGATATGTATACATAAATCATATTACACACGCGCGCACACGCACACGTACGCACACCCACCACAAACACACACACCCGTATATATATAAAGAGAGAGGGAGAGAGAGCGGAGATAGATAGACAGACAGACATAGAGAAAGAGGTTAGCAAGGTTAAGAGTGAGGTGCTCGTGGAAAAAATTGAGAAAGGAAAGCCACCAGTCCACGCGCTAACGGTGGCATAGCGGAAGAGTCTGGCTTTTTCTAATATTACGTGTACCGAAGTTAAGATTTTAATTCTATGCAAGAAAGCAAGTGGGAAAAAAATGCGTCCGGAGTAGGGGCCGAGCCCACGCCCCCCGATTACGTCGGATGCCTTGCCAATACGGCGACCATGGCGACTGTGTTCAGTGCCACTTTATGTGGCGGAGAACACAGAACACAGTTTCTGTAAGCTCCTTAATCTGAACCGTAAAGAACTTCGCCTAAGCTCGAATTCATAAAAGTTCGAACCAATGAAAGTCAGGAATACGGGGAAGCAGTAGACATTGAAAGACGTTAATGCTTTATTGTGTCCGTGGTTGTGGCGAGCCTTTTGTCCCTGAAGGCGACAGTCACCACATTTTTCTCCAACGAACGAATACAGAGGAAGGCCTCATTTTCGCGTTCTTCACAAGTGGAAAAGAGACGGGCGGTATTAAATTATAACGTGCCTTCTGAGGGGACGGCCGCACTATGCTTCGTCCTCGTACTCACTTTGTAACTAGCAGCGACAAGTAATGCGCTTCTTACTTGGGATATGATGACGTCATCTGTCAGCGCACAGCACAGACCACTGTACTAGCGTCCTCCTTTACGTAGTTCGCAAAGAATTTGTCTTCCAAACTGCCCGCAATGTGGGATTTAATTTAATTTCTGCCTGTTTTGCTTTCTCTGCACTATGCAGCTTCGTGTGCAGACAGAGGATACGCTTCTCTGGCCATGTGCTGGGGCAAAGGCGCCCCACGGTGGCGCGTAGTTCGAATTATCCTCAGTGGAACCTACTCGAGTTCAAATCAGAGGGCCGGTTTGCCCACATACTTCTATGGAGACTTCGCCGCACCAAATCGTACACATTTGAAATATCCATAAATTCAAATAATTGAAGGTCTAATTAATTAGCTTTCACTGTCGAGAGGTTTTTCATGTGAGGTTTTTTGTAGAAACCACAGTAATTGTTTCAAACATGCGGCCTTCGTAGGAAAGGGTAAACGACTTCTTACCTCCGTCAAGAACATAGGGCGCCTTGTCGGGTTCGTTTTCAAACTTGATGTTGAAAACAGCCTTTTTTCTGCTACTGAAAACGCAAACAATAAATATGGTAAAAATTCAGGTGTGGAAGTGTAAGGCAATTGCACACCAGTAGAAAGCCGGAGCTTAGACTAAATTAAAGTTACCTGTGAAAACACTGAATTACTTCAAATTGGCGTCACTTTAGCACGACAATAATAGTAGTAAAATTCAATGACAAAAAATTACACCATCTTCCCGTGCGGAACCCTGATGAGGGTGCGAAGCATCATGGAAGTTCTGTGTGGTTCCATTCTGTTGCCGTTATGTTGAGTGATCTGGTATTCAGTAGCGCCAGAGGGAATTCTGCGTCCGGGTCCACACCGGTGGCAAAGGCACGCAAGTACTGTTGTGTTACGGTGAGTAGGCGGTGGTTCTCGAGGCACCGAAACTCGTCCATTATGTTCTTGTCGATGTTGTCGTCTCTGTGGTAGAATCGGAAGTCTCTATGTCAGCGTTGTGGAGGTAAAGGTTGTTGACGCTGGTGCACCGGCTGAGAGCAACGTACACGCCCTCCTCTTCGCAGCTTTGTCTTCTCCTCCTTCTTCTTCTTCAGCAGTTCCCCTACGAGAAGATGACGATGGTGGTTGAACGCGAAGCTATCTCGTGATGGATTCTTTGGTTGGCCCATCCCTAGGGGCATCCAGCCGCAATCATCATCAGAGGCGCTGCGGACGGGGCGAGAGCAACGTACATGCCCCCTCTTCGCAGCTTTGTCTTCTTCTCCTTCTTCTTCTTCAGCGATTCCCCTATGAGAAGATGACAACGGTGGTTGAAGACGAAGCTATCTCGTGATGGATTCTTTGGTTGGCCAATCCCTAGGGGCATCCTGCCACAATCATCTTCAGAGACGCTGTGGATGGGGCACGGACGCGGGACATTCCCCCGAGCAAGAGATGCTTCGCATCTAAAAAGCTTAACAATTATTTTACCTTAACCAGTGAACTGGCGCGAGTAACATACCTTTCTCCAGGAGGAAACTCCGGAGGAACACTCTGCAATGACTAGGCAGGAAATGTAAATATGCCAGCAAGCTGTTGCGGGGTTGCATGTGAAGCCTTTGGCAGGTACAGGTAACATTTTAGATAAGCATGCTATCCTTGGAATTGTATTTTAAGCGGATGATGATACAGAGAGCGCCATTCCCCCCATTTCCAAGTCCCCCCCCCCCCCATAACTAGCTATATGGCCCTTAAGAACACTCTGTCTCTCATCTGAGCTGCTAACTTTAAACGTCCAAGCTATGATTGTATTTTTTAATGTTATCACTCCGCTCGAGTGGCCAACGAAGAATTGCTGGACACACGCGATGGCCTTCTCAGTGACTTTGCATGTTTGCAACATGTAATACCTAACAGCCGAGTTTCCAACACGCTGTAGCTAATTTTCGCATCTAGACCTTATGTAAGACCTAATACTGATGAAAACATGGCTATATAGTGAGAACACAAACGATGAACAGCCCAATCCTTTGTTATTAGGATTATCCTGTCGATTACAAGCGCAAATAGAAAAGTTGCGTGAGTTGGAAAACGTTAAGTATAGAATAAGGGGCGGAAAACGAGAACATAGAGGGAGGAGGTTGTCGTCTTACTGAATGTTCATTGCGAACTTTATACGATGATTGCACGAAGAAGACTCAGCCCACTTTGTTGTCGTGAGCCCAGTTTGTCTGGGATAACGCTTTATTGCACCTCTCCGACTGAACAAGTGATAAAGCTGCTAAGAGTCATTGAAATATTCCATTTTCTGCTGTGTGTATGGTTACATGTGTTACGTTATTCAACATTCCAGCTGTTTGAAAGTAGTAGTGTTTCCGCAATTGTTTTCCTACTTTTAAAATTCCAGCCGCATGCCCTAGTTTCCGCAGTGTCATCCTATCGTTAGCCCGCCGACTTGTCGCTCTCAACTCTTTTGGTTCTCGAATTTTCGACTGGTATTCAGTCATCATGAATAGCGCATTTGAGTACTGTGCCTTGAACACACCGTTTTTCTCCGTAAATATGCACAGTAACGCTGCGAACTTTCACTTAAAATTTAGTGTAGAAAACCAGTTCTTTCGCGCAGTTCGCGTGTTTCTTTACATCCCCGCCTATTTGAGATCACACAGTATGTCCCGGCAGTATGCGGTGCCTTACACGTTTTAGAGTGGGCGAATAGCGACATGCACTGCTGCTTGTGGAGGAAAGCATATCAGACGTAAAGATTATGGGCTACCTAATTGTCTACGGACCAACCTGGCCAAAATCCTGCTTAGTACTTTTTGACAAGTAATCGCAATTGGGGAAGCGTGCAAGCCTCTAAAGCGACTGCAAACCGCTAACTGTCCTAGCGGTTTGCAGTCTCTCGAAAAGGAAGGCAGGGTTGTGGGAGCCTTTTTGCAAACGTAACAAATTACAAGGGTAATCACTTAGAGAAGCCGCCTAAAGTGCGTGGCGATACAACATTTTAGGGCGGTTAGGGGTGTAGCAGCATTGCTGGGACTACTGAGAATCTCACAGGCCTAATTTGGAATGCAGAGAAACAAAATACCATATTGCAGAGCTAAAATTTCCTAAGCTCATATTGGTTTACGTACTTCGTTACAGGCACTCATCAATTTCTTTATTCCAATTCTGACTTGCACGGGCTCTGAAAGTACCTTTTGAAAGCTTTTTCAACAGCTTGGCGCACCATATTTGTGGGGTTAGAACAGGTTGGTGTGTAATGTTGGAGGTTTATTCTTTCCGCGAAAAAAAATCCCATAGTTTGTATTAGACTACCAGGAAAGCTTCCAGCGTATTTATTCATGGCAAAGTGCAGTCGTTCTGTCAGGATAGTTGTGCTTTCTTTCCTATTTTACAGGGTATGCACTTTCACCCAAAATACCCGAATCAACTCACTAAGGACTCAGTATTAGGCGGTATTTGCCGTCGTGGTAATTTTGGAGCCAGCTTTTTTCAGGCCGTTGCCTGCTATCCGTTCAAGCTAGGTGTGATAGCAGCGTACCGAAAAGTATTATACTGAGTGACTTACTTTTTGAGTCCTGAAGAAGGGTCAAATGACCACACGTATGTGGCTTCTTTTGTGGCCTCGACGTAGCGTGTTCGTGTGGCGTTGACACAATGGTAGTTCGGGCAGCTGCTAGTAGTGTAGGCAATGACCAATTCCGGAAGGTTTCCAATGGCCTGTGCAATGACAGAAGAAAGTGCTTAACTGATCGAGGGTGCACTCATATAGGCTAGTTGGCAAAAGAACTTTCTTAATTTGTGTGCACTCTTGAACAAAGTACAAGGGCAGTTAGTAGCGCTGTCCTTTTGCTTTCATTTGACACTTCCTGCTCGTCATGATTCAAAGGGAAATACCGTTGGTGGCTCGGTGACGAAGCGTGCGTGACAGAACAGCTGGAAAAGGACAGAGAAGGGCGGTAGCGAGCCGTCATTGCACCGGTCCTGGTTCCTAGGAGCACCACCAATAAGTGCGTTTGCGGCCCAAGCAGCAACGTGTCGGCATCCTGCATTCTGAGTCAACGCGCCATCTACCTTTGTTTGAGGGCCCACACACAGCCACGTTCTCGGATCCAACCCGCTCCTAGTGCTGCCAGCGCTGCCGCTAGGGCAGCAACACAAATTTAAACTCGGGGAGTGCAGCACGACTAGGACGCCGGCCCCAAGACAAGTGGGCGGAGCGACGCCGGCACCACCACTACCACACCAGATCACGACACGGCTACCATCACGTCACGGCCACTCAACAAACGCTACGCCACGTCAGCGCCAGTGACTGCAGTAGCCCCTTCACCAGGGACTAGGAGCCATAGGACGCTGTGGAAGCTGTGTTTAGGACCAGTAGGTTTATTAGGTAGGCAGGGTTCAGGGTTTGTAAGTATTAACTGTGTAGAGGTATTATTGTAGTTACTTTCGGCTTGTCTTATTCTTTTGGTGCTTTTTACCAGGTCTATTAATTTTTGGTTTCGTGTTGTTTTGCTCGAATGGCGTCTAGCTGCACGGCAAGCTCTATGGCTAGCTATGTTGCATTTTTTGCGCAGGACATTGGGGCAATAAACAGAGTAAAGAAGAGGGCGATGCAGGAGTCGGCAGAAAGAAAGAGAAGGAAGGCGAGGATGATCGCATACGATGTACATTCATAGCGGTTTAGCGCCTGCCTCCCTTCGTGAACTTCGTCTGGTCTGGGTACCTGGACATGCAGGTATCTGGCTTAACGAATCGGCGGATGCTCTGGCGGGAATGGCATTGGGTGGTCCAGTAGTGGAGGTTCTGCCGCCCATTTCCCTCGTAACTTCGGCTCGCTTCGTAGGCTGTGCTTACTTCAAAGTCTGCCTGATTCTACCTACGACGACTCGGAGCTCGAGCACCTCCGGTACTCATGGAAGTGCAGCATAAGCCAGTCGCGAGCTTGTGAAGTCACCCTCACTAGCTTTCGCTGTCGCGTGCCAAATTTAAATTATTACTTGCACCGCTCTAATCTGGCCCTGTCGCCGTTATGCGCCTTTTGCAAAGAACCAGAAACAATCGACCATTTCTTCTTCTCCTGCCGACGGTTCTCCTCGATAAGACGAAGATACCTAGAAAGTACATGCAGCCGGCTAAACCTCCCGCTGTCTGCTACAGTTATTTTGTCATTCGGGGCGAAGGAACTGGGATTCTGCCACGGGGATCTTTGCAGTGCGTTGCACTCATTCATCCTGGAATCAGGCCGTCTGCCGTGCTAGACAGCATTTAGCTTCATTGGATTTTCTTGACAAGAATATGCGCGCCAAGCTCACTGCTTCGTCTGTACCACTTTCTTCGTGTTTCTTACTTCCAATTTTCATTAAAGGCCAACTGCACTCAAATTTTCGACAACGTAAAAATAATGTCACCTAACAGTTCATATGAAAAGGATGCGAAATGCAAAATACTGCACTTCAAACATCAACGCGCGCGACGCGCAAACGGCTCGCGACATTCGCGTTTTCGGAACCGAAACTGAATAGAAAAGGCGGCCATAGCGGCGGCGGAGGCCCGACGTGACGTACGTGAGGGAACGGAAGCGACCGCGCCAGAGCCGGCGGCCGCTCAGAGCCGCCTTCAAATGCGCGTGGTAGCGCCGCGTTTCGCTTTTTTATTTCCACAGAAGAATACACTAACGTTTGCCCATGATAGGAGTTGGGCGCAATTCCGGCATCCCGTTGCTATCAATCGATGAGTGACCGAGTACACCGCCCGACAGTAATTTTTTCCATCATAATAACTGCCGGAATAGCAATTTTTGGCATTGCAAGTAAAAAACGGACCCTGATTTACAAAGCTATTTGCTCGTATACGATATCGAAAAGCAGCTTTTATTATAGCCGACCCTCGGCTATCACGTCGCCCTCTCTGAAGGGAACAAATCGCACGCGGGCGCAGATAATCACTATTTCTACTATACATTACATGCAAGCTTCGTGAATATCGGCCCAGTATTTTTCCCCTGTGTGCACATCGAGAATCGAATTAAAAAGGGATCTGAAACTATAAACCCGCCTCCAGAGCTAAATGACGCACAAACACGAAAACACTTCCTATCTACCGCTGTTTTCTACTTTAACCAGAGACAGGTGCTGTTAAAAACGTTTTACTTTCAAATAAACCAAATCTAACGCTCAAAGGAAATACTTCACTTGGGAATCGAACAAAAATATAATCTTTGGTTTAGGAGAGGAGCAGTTTAGTTTTCGCACTTCCCAAACACGACGGCCAATATTTGTGCGCGTGTATTTGTTACTATGAGAAAGGCTGATTTTGGTTCACTTAGCTAGGGAGACAAAATCGCACAAATGTTTATAGCCACGTGTACAAGAACTCCATTTGGGTCGTAAAACTTTTGGAAATGTCTAAAGGATAGAGGTGGCGTTGGGCAAGCCCAAATGAGGCCAATATTGGATGCGGAAGTGCAAGTGGTCAATAATTTATATCTTCTTTTTCTGTGGTAAATGCAATAGGAATGACAAATGTAAGGCAAGTGCTCCTTTCGCGCTATTTTTTTCTTTGAGTAAAAATATTATTTTCAAGTAAAAAGAGTTTTGCTAACTCCAAAACATTCGCAAGCGCCTGAATAGGTTTACGCTTCCAATCATTTTTTTTTTGCATTGAGAAAAATGGGGGATATTAATGCCTATGGTTAGTTTAAAATTTGATGGCGACGCCGGTACAGCGCGCTGGTGTAGCAGAGAAACCCCGGGCGAACGCATCCCTGCGCCCGTTGGAGAGCCCTGCAAGTCGCCGTAGAAGCGCGAGCTTCACGGGACAGGTTCCCCAACCTCCGTCACAGGCCGCTCGGAACTTGTTTCGGCGACTCTCCGCCAGGTGCAAACGTCGTTTTCGGAGGTACTTTGACGGCGGTACCTAGCGCTCTCTGTGATTACGAAGCTAAGGATTTCGCCATGGTGATTTTAAAAGCATAGACTACTTATTTGTACAAAAAAAAATTTAGAGTGCAGTTGGCCTTTAAATGGTGTTCGTGTTACCTTTTTTCTTTCTTTCTAATCTCCTTACTTTTATTTCTCTACTCATCTACTGCTAATCCATCCTAATAATTAAAATTTTTTTTTCTTTCCCTTCAAAAATTACCTAATTTCTTTCGGTAAGGCGCCCATTTCCTGGCCAATCCCCCTGAGTGGGTACGCGCCATTGAACTGGAACCACCACCACCACCACCATAGCGGTCTATTGTAAATAAAGTTATTCTTTCTTTTGCTGTGGCCTCGGACTCCTTTCTTCCAGAAGCTATGCGGCTCTCCCTAATCCACTGGTCTGGCTATTCGAGACACACGCGTGACACAAATGATTAGCGAGCCTGCCATTATGCATCCTGTCCAGTCACTTGTCTCAGGAGTCAGAGAAGAGAAATTCCGCAAAGCTGTGGGCGATATGGAGCTCGCTGATTTGGCCAAAAAAGAGGCAGTGCGGTTATGGACAGATACGATAAGGGTTGGTAGGGATGGTAGGGAAAAAGATGGCCTCGATGCAAAAAATGAACATTTTGAGAAAGAAATGAAGTTACGCTTGCGAGATACATGAACAGAGGTGCCACGTGAAGCGAAATCCTACTTTGTCAGGGTAGGCTACAACAGGTTCTACTTGTATTTGCCCAGGGAAACAGACGGCGACTTTTGACTTATTCGCTTATTTTTGTTGTGATCTGATTTTTATGCGGACGCTTATTTGCATCTTTTGGAAACGGTGACTGTTGGGCATTGCTGGAACCGTAGAAAGGAGGCCACATCCCTAAACATCTGCTTAGTGGATGACGCACAGTTGCTTTGGTAGGATGCCTGCAGTTGAATTTACTTATTACGACATTGCTCAGGTTTTGCCTAAATACCCAAGAATCTACGAAGAATCTCGAAGTTTATACCGGGAGATAAAGTGACAGATAGACACTTCTCCGCCCGATTAAATCTAAGCGCGCAACCACTGAAAGGCTCCACCGAAGAAATGCGAGTAGTTTCGAGGTTACCTGATACTGCGGGTCGAGTGAACTAGAAGAGAGAGTGGTCCACAGGCCTATACTCTTAATACATTAGAAGGGAACCCAAAAAGGGGTAACATTCGTTAGGGGCGCTGCGATCGCAACTACTTCAAATGTGGCGCAGTGGTAGAACGCTCGCTTTACACGCAAAAGACCGGGGTTCGATTCCCACCAGTGCCGGCATGTTATATCTGTTTTTCTTCAGTTTTTCTGTTTTAATGTCCGAGGAAACTTGGTAAACTATGCTGAAGGGCTCCTATATTGACAATTATAATTTATTTTCTGCTCGGTACGGCATGCAATAGTCACACTCTGACAGTCAATTCAATATTCGTGCTTTCTTGGAACAGACAATCACGGGCAAATTTCAAGTTTGCTATTATAAGAAAAAACATCGCGCAGCCATTTTCTTATCACCGAATACGTTATATACGTATGTATTTACACTAACCTATACATTCTTCCGTTCTATGCTGAATCTTCGCCACGTAAGTGCGTGCCCATGCAGCGAGGTGCTAGTCCGAAGCTCGGCACTGCTTTTCACAAAACGTGACAAATCCCACGTAGATAAGGAGAACAAAGATAAATTTCGCGAACTGGCGCGCTACCGGTGCCCATTTTATCCCAGAGGACTACTTGCTTCACGCCCTGTTTTTAACATTTGCGCACTGCCTTCAAGCCATGGGGTGCGTTATCTACCAGGCATGGGCTCCGCGTGCAGAAGTTGATGTAGCAGACGATGCGAGTGTTTTTGCCGGCCGCCGCACGGCCCTCCCGCTAACGCGATAATTCAGGGAATTCCTCTGTAGATTCGCAGTAGTAGTAATTAGGTGCATTTCTTCGAATAAATAAATATTTGTTTGTCTATATTTTTATATAACTTTCTAATTACTGATTTGTTTGCTTGTTTGTTTTTAAATCACCCACGTAAGAGCCTATTTTGCCAGTGAGCACCGCGTGGCGGCGACACGATCGCAAGACTTCAGGGGATTCCCCTTTTGTTACCGTGTTTCTGCATCAGTTTTTGGCAGCTCCGTTTAGACCACTCTCTGTTCTAGTTCCCTTTACTGTGGGGCACTCATTTGCGCCCAGATGATTTCTACGCAATAAATTCGGCCCCCGTCCCTCAAATTGCCACAGATTATTTTCTACAGCAGTGACCTTTTTTAAGTGTGGCAAGAAGGGCCCCAAGCATGAAGTGTGCAAAACACCAGAAAGCCTGCGAGCTCTAGTGTAATAGTTTCAGGGGACGCTACCGTATCCCGTCAGGAAAACGTGACGGAAGGGTACATTGAATAGAAGAATGGAAATGAGATTTCTCTCGTGAACGCTATGATAGTTCGTCAGCGTATATTTCAAGCGACGGAATGCCTCTTTAGGAGAGCAAGATGAGACATCGAGTGATTAGCAATCTTCGAGAAATGGAGAGCTGTACCGTGGTAGTGAAACGCAGCTTAGGTCGCACAAAGCAGCTCACGCACGATATATGCCTGGTTTATCTGTTGCATGGGGCAGTTCAGAAGCTCCAAACACTAGGCAATTATAGCATGCGCACTGGCCTTGCAACATTAATGCACTGCAAGGGTGACCACTCATCCCGAGGAGAGCCTTATCACCATGATCATGACAAACTTGAGTGCTCACAAAGGCATCCAATTGTTTCCGGAAGTAACTTGAACTTAAAACTTCCCCATTCCATCCCTTCCCACTTCGCCTGGACTTCATTTTCTTCCGATTAAGACTTTAGTAATTTACTCAATGAATCAAAAAACAAATTTGGTGCAGCAAAACCCGCTACTTTCTTAATAAAAAGTGAGCTGAGGCTTACGGTACGACACGCAAATCTAGAGTGACACTGCTACAAGCTAAGCAGCTCTTGTTCCCGTACATCTTTGGTTAGTTCTCGAAATAAATATCTTAGGGGTTTACTACCTTTTCTTTTCAGCCCAGGGCTCAACGAAATATGCCCTCTTTTGTTATTTCATATGGGTTTACTAGAAGATTTGTTAACGTGTACCACGTTTTTTTTATTTTTGTCGGTTTTTGTATGTAGCGGTTTTAATGTGTACAGTTAGCTATAGCGTACTTGTTAGCGTACATTTGTATTCTCACGCCCACATAATGCCACCGGACTCAGGTGGGCAGTATTAAATAAATAAGCAAATAAATAGGCCGAACTAGGCGTTTCTACTTATACAAAATACAGTAGAACGCGATCTAAAGAACTCACCGGGAGTCAGGAATTGTTTAGTTAGATCGGGAACTTCATATAATCGGGACTGTCATTTTACAAGCAGGGGATTCCCTAAATTCGATGTCTACAGGGAAGCGCATCCAAAAGCTGCCGCCATCCAATAATTTAGCAATGTAGTAAACTTTCGTGGTGAACATAAGTACAATGAAACGGTGAAGGTTTCAGGGGGAAGCGAATTTATTTCCTGAATTTTCTCCTGCGTGCGCTTCGTTAGCATTGGGCGAATAAACTTTTCGTAGCAGGCAAGCACGTTCACCGCCTCCTCTGTTTTTTGGTGAGCCACAGCAAGGCGCCTGAGCAACTCAATAGGGTCCATGAACTGCCCTGGAGCGGCCACACAAGCTTCAGGAGTTTCTGGGTCGTGAGCGTCATCTGTCACCTCTTGTGCTACGAAAATAAACTGTACAATTTCTAATTGTTCGAAACCCCGGTCGTGTCGGCGCTGAGATAATCGTTCGTGGTGAGATTTTTGAAATTGCCCCTTTTTAAATGTTTGCGTTTCTCTAAATAGTTTCGTTAAATCGGGAATGGCGCTGAACCTATTTCGTTAGTTCGAATTCCTAAAAGCATTGCGCAGTACATGCACCTACAAGGGAATCCGAATTTGTTCGACAGATCGGAAATTCGTAAGATCTGATTTAGTTAGATCGAGGTTTGACTATAATGCGTTTTGTACTGTTTCTTACCTTAAACGCGTCGATTGGACCATTTGCTGGTTTCGGAGTCACTGGAGGCCTTCGTACGCAGAACAACAGCCAAGGAAGAACAAAGCAAGCGATCTTCTCAAAGATTATCATTCTTCTTGGATTTCACTGCTGCTTGAATGCTTTCCGGTGATCGAGATGAAAGCGACGCAAAGGCTGCAAGCACTACTTTGAGGGTTTGTGCCGGTGTAGTGTGCGCAAAAAAATTGGTGACATTTTTTTTTCTTTACTGTGAGCTATCCTGAAACGATTGACATTTTGTGTCAGAGTGATCGATGGTAGGTTAAAAAAACGGAGTAATGAAGGTCTTCCGGATGCGCAGTTAGTGACGATCCTACAGCGGAAACCGACATTCCAGGGCGTTCTCGTGCCGAAAAATGCATGTGAAAATCGCGCCCTGTCGTCAACCTTTATACAGGTGCTTCCTGCTTTAGGCCCGTAATCGCTCCGGCTATTTTACAAAGATCACGTACACAAGTTATACGTCAGTAACATTGTTCTCATACATGCCGACCGCTAAAGCCGGAACTGGTACAACCTTCATAAATGCCTGCATCATTGCGACGAATGCTCCTAAGCCCAAAATTTATAATTCACCACTGTACGTGAAGCTGTCATCGCTTGATTGATTGGATTGTAGGGTTTAACGCGCCGACTGCAACGCAGGCGATGAGCCGCGCAGTAGTGGAGGGCTCCGATGGAGGCGCCGTGTCCCGTTCACTTCGTTCGTCCTTGTTCATTTCGCGCTTACTTAAACGACTCCGGATTAATCTTGACCACCTGGGGATCTTTAACGTGCGCCGCAATCTCGTACACACAGGCGTTTTTTTAAGTTCGCCTTCAATAGAAAACCAGCCGCCGCGGCCGGTAATCGAACCCGCGACCTCGTAATCAGCGAAGCTGGTATCGCGAAGCTCACATAATAGATCTTCGCAGCGGCTCAGTACGCATCTCCGAAGGGTATGACGTAGATCGGCGAAGGACGATGACCTCTGGCGCCAGCGGCAGAAATCCGAATGAAACCCTGAATCGTCCTGTGCCATACCAATAAATTCTACTATACGCCCACGCCAACCCTAATGCGGCTTTCGACGTACTATTATGAGCAAAATGAAATGGAACACAGGAACGCGTGGCAAACAGCCTCGAAACAGACTCGGAGCGATACGTGGATGGCGCTTTGGCAAACAAAGTGGGAGAGCAGGGTGCTCTTCCACTAAGTGTGGGCACTCCCATCACCCTGGCGTTTCTACAAAGGAGCAGCTTACGTCATTTCACTGATAATAGGTATCGTCCGACAACCCATAAGACGCACGGCGAGAACGCGAACAGTTATTAGAAAAGCCTCCCCCTTTCCACTATGTTGCTAACGGCGGCCGCTGCGTACCACTCATAGCTGGGTCTGAGGGTGTTTTCTGAGTTTGCTGTGTTCCCCTTTATATTGCTCATAACACTACATGCAACTCTGTTCGCGTCCTTTGCAACAAAAAATTACTATTGCCTTCCTTGAAGATACTTCATTGATGCATCGAGTGTATGTCGTTAGTTTTATGAACCTACCGCAGCACAGATTCGCAGTCTAAGTACATAGTTTTGCATAGACCTTTTAACTGAGTAATAATGCAGCACGCTCATGTAGCTGCGCTGGAGAGTCTGCAGACGCTTATCTCCGCTGTTTCACTCCCACTGACGCGTGCCTTCGACCCCTCATCCTCGCCGGCTGTGCATATACACTGTTTTAAAACAGAAGAAAAGGTTCCAATCCCCACTGTGAAGGTGGTTGGAAAGCAAACCTTTAAACGCCCCTCACGACAATTGTCCATGAGACGTCACTTGAATTCACACACGTGGCTCTACAAAGAGTGAAATTAGAGATTCTGCCACCTGTTAGCTGGAATTAGCCGTTAGCTGGGCCGGCTAGGGCGGCGGACGCTGCGGCTGTAGCCCGGCCATGAGTCGGTAGAAAGAAAACGGATGATTGATTGATTGATTGATTGATTGATTGATTGATTGATTGATTGATTGATTGATTGATTGATTGATTGATTGATTGATTGATTGATTGTGGAGCTTCACGCGCCGACACAAGCAAGGCGATGAGGCAAGCCGTAGTGGAGGGCTCCGGATTAATTTTGACCCCCTGGGGATCTTTAACGTGCGCCGAAATCAGAAAAAAACGGAGATGAGCGTCTTTCGGCAGGTGATACAGCGGAACCCAGCCATCCTGATGGGCTAGCTCGGGGCTACACCGCCGCGCGACACAAGTGCAGACACCAAAACAATTAGGCATGTGAGCTTAGTGATTCCGCATTTATTTTAAACTAGTTAGTAAGGTAAGTTTGATAATTGCGGGAAAGCTGAGAGAACTTTTATAATCGCTATTTATCAGAACCAGTTGTCACTTTCGGCTTTTGTAATACCCCTTAAAACACATCCGAATTGGCGTTCACCAATTTTGAAAATGGAGACCCATTCCCGGAAAGTAGTGCGCCAAAGGTAGCGTTTCTCTAGCGGCCAGATGCCGGTATCTGGTCTCTACAATTTCTTTTCCCGCCCTACAAACCAATCCTTAACGTATCTTTGCCGTACGACCACTTAAAGGAGCCATGAAGAGAAAACACAAGTTTGGTTCATTCGAAAGATTGCCTCGTTAGAACCATAACGACACCACTTATAACGCAAACTTCGCTCAAATAAGCTACATAATTAGGAAAAAAGGAAATGACCATGCGACCCACCAGCTCATTTTCCGCAACAGAACCTATGATGTCACTTGAGAATGCTCTGCGATTGGCGGAGGCCGGTAAAAGCAAACGCATGTTAGGCAGGGCTTACAGTTTGCATAGCGAGCTAAATGCCCGTGAAACATACTGCACATTCTTTTTATGACAAAGAACGGTGGAGTAAACGGTTGAAGTTCCGAACAAACACGCAAGCGTGTGCGCCAATGCCTGAGAAACTACCGCAGGCGGAGCTCGACATCTCGCCGTCGCGCAGACAGAATTTTCGGGTTCGAGGATCTTAGCGGCCAACGAACCGTTCCAGCACGTACAGCCGCGACCTTGCTTGGTATCTTAATCCCTTGACAGGAGGTTGGCCGTCATATCGCCAACCAGCAAAGGTAAAAATAGAAACGAGGGGAGTAAGGAACAGCAAGAAGCGACGAGATAGTGCCAGTCGTCGCAGAAGTTTCGAATGGTGTTGGCTTGCTGCTGTCATTACGAGCTCGTTTCCAGTTTACAACCACTGAAAACTTCAGTTTGTTCGAGTACTTTACAATGAAATTTCGTTGCTGCGTTTTGAAATGCCCATGTAGTACGGGCAAATCGTCGAGGGAGTGCGACATCCCCGCCGGTGAGGAGATTTCCTTTCATGTGCTGCCCAACGACGAACCTCGGCGAAGCAAGTGGCTACGTTTTGTGAACTTAGGAAACAGAGGAGAAAGAGAGCTAAAGGAAGTACGAGTGTGCTCGCTTCATTTCCGAGGAAGTGATTACGGCAGGCACCCTTACGTTAGCTCACTCCTGGGACATGCTGGCGCTCGTAGCCGACTTCGTCAAATCGCCGTCTCTGACCTTGGGGGGAAAAAATGCCGTAAACACCGCGCATTGACGCTCGTATCTATCTGGTCGAAGCAGAGAGCTCGCGCGAACGGCTTTCCATACACGACACCGGCCAACTGGCATAAGCGATACTGCTACTGAAATTGAAGTATTATTAACTGTAATAAAAATACGGCACATACGTACCAGTCTGTATTCGTCTGTGGCGACGTGGCTGACGAGGCAGCGGTGCCGACGGCAGGGCGTTCGTCTGTTGTGGTTATCGCGGAATGGTCGCTTTTCCGTCCACCACGTATCCCACAACTCTTGCCGCTCGTGCACTTAGAAGCATTGAGCGTTCAAGTGGTGTGAGGCTGTTAAATGCAAGCCCGAGCTCCTCGGCGAGAGTTTTGTTCTCCGGATCAGGCGATTCCATGACTAGGGCTGCGGGTGCACTAGGTTTTACTAGTATTTTTAAAATGGCCGCCGTCTCGGTCGACTCCCGCGTGTAGGTGCTATATGGAGTCGACATACTAAGTATCTGTTTCATGGACCGGCTCCTATGACGCCATTATTTACGTCACGGAATGTGCAATTTTAGCGGGAGATTTAAAATTTTGGCTTAAATTGCCGTATTTTTCAGTGAATAAAGCATCATTTGCTTCCGGGAAAGCGCTTGGGGTACTATGAAACACCCTAATCTTTCGAATAAAACAAACTTTTGTTTTCTCTTCATGGCTGCTTTAATTCCGTCGGGTCTCGGTTACCCAGGAAGTGCTCTCGAACACGTTAATCAAGCCGTGTGAAGAACGCGCGCAATGGACACGGAGCACGCCAGAACAGCCCAAAAACAACCGTTGCTAGAGCAGGCGACAAACCCGTCCCTCAAACGCGACTGATCAATGTTGTTATAGTATTAGAAAAGTTTTTATATGAATATATTGCTATTGTATACTGTTCTATAACCATCATCATCACTAAAACATTTTCCGCCACTCTCCCCTCTACCCCACTTAAGGGCGGACCAAATAATCCGAGCTTTTTTGCAGCCCCAACTTCCATTTTGAAGGCTGATCCTGGCTTTTCTGTTTTCGGTGCAGATGATGGAGAGAATACCCGCCGTTTTGGAAAAGGCGACGTGGGATCAGGACGCCGAAGCAAGTGTCGACATCATCATCGGGAGAGCCCGGCTGTGCTAAGGCTTCGACATTCCTGCGTTGGGCACAGTGGGCCTTAACGATGACAGCAAGAAGGCTGCGGTGGGATGCCGGGCATTGCTACTAGTGCGAAGGCTGTATGACCGACGGCCGGAGGAATAGACGACCCACGCAGTGCCTAGAAGACAACCTCTCTTGATTTCTTTAAAGATGCACTTTTGAGCACCATATGGCGAATCAGAAGTTGGAAAAATAAACAAAAAAAACGCCCAACGTACAGCGTGATCAACACAGCAAACGTTCCAGGGTGCCGAGAATATCGATGGCTGCGTGGTGAAGGTTCATGCTTGCCAAAGGTAGATATATCCCCGCAGTGAAGAAAATGCGGCTCGCCGAGGTAGGTTACGAGCTTGTGATGCCAAAACCATTTATTGCGCGGAGAGGTAAGTTACGGGCTAGCATTGGGCGGGGTGGGGATTGCTTAGAAGATATATTCCTACGGTGAGCCGGTATTCGAGAGGCAGCGAAGGATATGGCATGTGCCAGCGACATACATAGGGCTTGTATGCACATGTAGCGCTTGTTCCTCTTCTTCTCGGCAATGAGAACGGCCTGGGACTTCCTGATACACAAAACGTGTTTGTTGAGCTTGAATTCGACGGCATAGAAGCGCAGAAACTCCACCCACAACTGGTCCACGGAGCGGTAATGCGCCCACCGTTAGGTCTTTAGGCTTCACGTATGACCCGGACTCATCGTAGTCTTTCACGTCGTGTAGAGTAGGAGCATGACCGGCTTACACTGTTGCAGGATGGCAAACGCGTGAGCTGGCAACGTGCCTTTCGCGGGCTGGCCGAGGCCTCAGATCTTGGCCCAATACCGGAATGCGACACCCAGAGCTTGTAGCCTGTGGTCGAGTGACACGTAGTCATCTAGAAGACTCGAGGCTTCGAGCAAGTTGCAGTTGCTGAGGCTGGTCTCGCAGGCGAGCTTGCTGGCGACATCCCTGAAGCGTAGTCGTGCCGGTCTGAAAGAGATAATCATTCTACACGTTGGTATACTTGTGGAACTGCAGCAGCACGTCGCGACATTTTTGATAAAATGCTTCATGGCGTACGCTTTGCCGACTACATACACATCTATGTCCAACTTGCTCGTCACGCCAAAGCCGTTCTCCGACGACCTATGCACATCCTCAGGTCACTGAAGGCGTTTTATTAACGTGCACGCCCTGTTGTATCTTGCGATTCTGCGTACCCGACGTAGTTAATGTGTCTATGGCAGAGATTGCAGTAGCACTTAGCACACGGAAAGCGTGTGGATTTTTCTGGGGTGGCCAGAATGCGGTGCTCCTTGAGTGGCTCCAGCGTCAGCTTGGGTGGGCTGTACTTCTCGCGGCGGGCTCTATCCGTTCCCTTGAGACCGAATGGCACCCCGGTAGGGCTATGAGCCTTCTCTCTTCATGAAACGGTAGGGTGTCCAGCAGCTGCGGTGGGAACGGTTGGTGGTCCACCACGACCTGCAGGTCTCCCCCAAGAACGCCAGCACTCTCCTCTTTGTCCACCTAGCAGTTTAGAACCGTAGAGGTGTGCTTCGACCCGGCGTAAGCATTTTTGCGCCGGTCTCGACTTCCGGGCTTCGGCGAGGGCTCGATAGGTCGGCGGTAGGTACCATTGCGGGGTGTTCCAGATGCCGTTAGCCCGAGCGGCGACTCGGGGCTCTGACTTACACATATGACTGAATATTCCGGTTGGCAGTTCATTGCCATTCTTTGTTTGCGGGAAATTCTCCGCGTGCAGTGGTGTAAATGATGATGGTTGTGATGTTATAAAGAATTTCACTTATTGTTCCAGAGAAAAAAACAGGAAAGTAAATAAAATATACCGCGATGAAATCCCGAACTAGAATACAATTACAGCGTCCATAGGAATCAAACCTATCTGTTGCAGAGACATCAACGTAAAATTCAGGTTAAAATTAAGGACTGTGAGGTGAGGCCGTCGTTGTGAGGACGACGACGACGACGACGTGGCGGGAACATACCCAAGCAGTACTTCCGGTGCGGTTTCGGGCTGCAGAGATTGCCCCTAGTGCGGTTGCGCTGAGAAACGAGAAGCGGCCAGACACATGGCGGAGTAGTGACCTCTAAGAGGCGGCCATAAGCAAAGAGCCGGGGAGGCCAGGATGGAACGGGAGGAGAACGCTAGGAGGAGTGGACGGAGCAGCTTCGATGAGCCCGATGTCCAGGTAGGAGACTCGAAGGTAAGT
Organism: Haemaphysalis longicornis; assembly: GCA_013339765.2. Taxonomy (NCBI): domain Eukaryota; kingdom Metazoa; phylum Arthropoda; class Arachnida; order Ixodida; family Ixodidae; genus Haemaphysalis; species Haemaphysalis longicornis. The sequence continues at coordinate 194,907,264 of CM023450.1, read as the reverse complement.
CAGGGTTTTTATTTTTGGAGCCCGAGATTCGAGAGTGGTCTACCTAGTGCCTTGACATTCTGGAGCCGAGGCGCAACTCCTGAATCGCGGATGCGCGCAACGTTGGCTTGCTCCGCCATTGGACGACCCGCAGCCTTTTGGCCCGTTCGTCTTCCGGGCCAGTAGCAGGCTTCCTCCTGGCCACTGCTACAGGGCACCCGGTCATGATTCGCGCGGTACCGAGGCAGATTGTTGTCTACGAGGACAATGGTTCGTTTTCCTTGACGACGTTCCGGCACGCGCGACGATGTCATCGTAGCCCCGCGACGCAACGCCTCACATCGTCACCAGAATCCACGTCGCCCTACGGACAGCGCCTCTTCACCCTGAACATTTGGTGGAAACGTTGGTGTTTTCTTGACAATTCATATTTTTCTGGGTTATATAAATTTGACGGAAATTGCAGCTACGGTTGGCTTTCGGGTGCAATCCTTGGTGGTTTGATGTGTTTTGGGTTTTCTTCAGAATATATGTTTGTTCTATCACCAAGCGGTGGCGTGTAGTTATGGACACTGTGGAAAGATCCAGTTGCCTCTGAACACTTGAAAAGAACCTGCAAAAGGGTTTTTCCCTGCCTCACATACTGCTTACGTGTGGGACTGCGAAAACATTATGTGCATTTTAATTCAAGCTCTGGGATGGAGTGTCTTATGGCAGCTCTGTCGTGATTGTTGACTGATTGTGGGTTTAACCCACCGAAGCTACACCTGGGCTTCGAGGCGCGTCGTAGTGGAGGGCTCCTAATTAATCTTGTACACCTGAGGATATTTAACGTGCGCCGATATCTCTACGCGCTGGCGTTTTCCCTTTTTACCTCTACCAGAAAAGCAGCCACCGCGGTAGCGACCAAACCCGTGTCCTTGGACTCAGCAGCTTAGCACCTTAGCCACTGAGCCATAGCAACGGGCGGTTGTCCACTGAAGAAGACGGCTGTGATGATGGTATTGATGATTCCCTTGAAATGTTTGACACGTTAGCGCATTGGGCAGGTATAAAGCGTAGTCGATTGCGCAAGGGGTGGTGTCCAATACGATGCTGACAAAGCCCGGTTCATTGCATCGTGGGCCGGACATAGCTTTCCCATTCCTAAGATACCACCGCCGCCTAAAAAGTCGCTTCGGAAATGTAGAACGTTCCAAATGGCGCGTGAAATTGTCTTTTTTTATTTTTTCTAGCCTATCGTCAACATTCTCAGCTGTGCTGTTTTAAGAGCTGAGCTGTTAAAACTTGAGCTTTCTCGGGTGACGTTCGCAAAAAGACAAAGAAAAATGCGGAGCCCATGTGAGGAGCACCCGGCGGCATCCAGGTTTGCGCGTGGGATTTTGCCCCCGTGAAAAAATTACCATAAACAAATACCAAGCTCACGTGATCGCGCGCCTCGTGAGGAGCGCCCTGAGTCGCCCAACTCGTCTTCGGGAACATTCTGCCCAGCTTTTGTGGCCTGATCTCTAGCGTGCTATTCTACAAACCCGTTCAGCTGCATTCGTGCCTCAAGTGGGAAGCACAGAAAAGCTTGCGCTACAGACGCTGAGTTCGCGATGCCGGTTTCTGCCGCGTCCAGTGAGTGCTAACGCCGTCTGCTTTGGGAGAGATGCGAAAGCTTGCTGACAAAACAATCCGGACCTACCAGTCATGGGGAACTTTCAGCGGGAAGTTTGAAAATCCATATGAGGGGCAATAGCCGGATCTCCGAAGAAGAAACAGCGGCCGCCATTTCGCCTTTTTCCCCAGCATTTCACAGCTAGTGGACGCTGCACAAATTTGTAAAGTCGATCGCCTTTCTTGCGCTACTTAAACGCAAAAATTTCGTTCTGTCTGTAAATCTGTCTGTCTGTGACTCAGCTACCCGGTCAAAGTGAAACTGGAGCTGCTCAAGTCGTATATACCTACAGCCAAATGTAAACGTCTAAGTCCGGTGCCATTGTTCATAATTGTCAACATTGTTGAACACGAACGAGACATTACGCACATATAAGGCAGATAATAAATACACAATTTTATTTGCAGTGTTTGTTTATAAAAAAAAATCATGGATGATAGGTTTTGTGGTAGCAAGTGAAACACTACGATTAAAGCTTTGGTTTGGGCTAATGGGCAATACACCGTTTGAACAAACAGCGCAAGGACGTGGACGAAAGAACGGAAAAACTAACACTTAAGGGAGCTTAGCGAACGCTTAAGGGAGCACGCCTATGCCTTAGGTGTCGGCACCGGCGGCCACTGTTTTAAATTGCAAGACCTGTTGGTGCACCCTACCTCTTTTCGAGAATACAAAGGTCCTGAAGCACTTCTTGGGTTCACGCACAAGCGAAATTTTTGAGGCATACACGATAGCGAAAAGGGGCGGCACGCGCGTCAGTCAGCCCTCTGTTACACTGCTACAGACGGAACGTGACTACTAAAATGGAACATGAGGGTGATTGCAGCATCAAAACTTTACCCTCAGTGCTGTGTACATTGTTCATTTTTTATCTCTTTTCTTATCCTTTCCCTGTCATTTTCTTTTTGATTTATCGCAAAGTTGTGACGTCACTTGCGTTTTCGTACATATTGCAGAACGTAATAAAAACGCCCACTTGCTACAGCGCTTCCACTGTCTTTTTTGCGTACTTTCGTTCGCGTCCTTGTACTGTTTCTTCAAATGAAATACTACATCCACTGCAGAAAACTTCCCGCGCTAGTATAGCTCCTTGCGGCATTTAGAAATCAAACCGCAGCAGTAACGTTAAACTAGATAGGTTCCACGTTCCGCTGGGAACGCTCGTGGAGTAGGGCGACGGGGTTCTATAAACGTTGGAGTAGGGTGCCTCGATCAACGCGCGTATCCGCCATACTGCAGCGCTGGCATCGAAGCACCCGACATGGAGCAATAAAACGCGGTAAATTTTGAATTGACGCGCAGATCTCTAGCGTGTTATCTTGGGAGAAGCGAGGCGAAAGAGGGACAGCATGAGAAGTGAGCGGGAAAAAAAGGAAGGCATTTACTTGGCAGGGGCCCCAGTCGGCAATATCTTTCGTCGACATTTGCAACGAAAGGATCAGATACGCGGCGTTCTCTTCACCTGATGCGGTATAAGTGAAAAAGTCGTCGCTCCTACAGAGCAAAAGAATGTCGAGCCCGCAAGAAATAGTAAGGCCTACAACGCCCATGGGCGTTAGGCATGCGCAGAACCGCTTGCGTCTTGACAGAACAACTCCGAGCGAACAAATAATGGTCGTCTTTCTTGCTGGCGGACGTCATCCTGCCACTGCCTCGTTCCACTTTACTCAGTCACTGCTCTAAGTGCAGTGAGTGCTGTATTGCTGTTGGCCTAGGCGTAAATCATGGAAACAAAGAAGTATTATCACCATGAGCAGCTAACCGCTCATACGCTCATTGTAAATTCACCCCTTGAAATGATTCCAAAAGGTACATGCTGAGGCATATTTATGAGTACTCAATCAGAAGCCCATCTGTCTGTGACACTTGATGAGTCATTTTCGCCTTACACGGAAATGCTTTTATAATAGGCCGTTGAGCTTTGATACTTTAGTTAGACTGCAATTTTCAATGAAACAATTTTACATTTTAGTGAAGACGAATATCGAGGTCATTGAAGTATACTGTTCTATAGAGATAAATGGAATTTTACGGACACTTTTTAATCAAAGGGCTTTGGACATCTTACTTTTGTATAAAAGTTTCTTATTTTTCCTTTGAAAAAAAATTAATAAACAATGGGAAGAGGGCCAGCACCCACTTTCTGGAAACATGCCGACATCAGCTCAATTTTCAAACCTAAAAAAACCCATAAATATATCAAACCTACGTCCTATTTTTCTGACACCATTCGTGGGCATGCTAAATGAACGTATGCTGCACGATAGGCTCTTGCCCCTTACTTTGAAAACAATGGTCACTGGCCTAACAGCATATATGGCTTCCGCTCGCACCTCTCTACTCAAAATATACTCCTGCAAAACAAGCAAGGCATCATTGACAATCTAAGCAACCAACACAAAAATGCCGTTTTGGCCCGTGACATCAAACCGGCCTTCCATAACGTCGCACACCATGCCTTATTAGAAGGCCTACAGTCAACCCACTGCGGCGACTCGACCTACAACTTTCTAAAACTTCTTGGCAGACCACACAGCTACAAAATAGCATCGGAAAGTTCAGAACAAACACCCCACACCACCGAAAGGAACTCCTCAGTGCTCTGTCATTTCACCACTGCTTTTTAATCTGGACAAGAAAAACCTCCAAGCACAATTGAACAATATTCTAAGCATCACTCAGATTATATACGCCGACGATATTGTGATGAGGTGCCGGTGGACGTTTGCGCGTACCGGCGTCTTCGCTCATGCACAGCCAGATAAATAGCCGTGCCACCTTGATAACCTTTCGCACGGTCCGGGGTGAGTTTCCTACAAGGAAGGCGGGCAGCTACTCCATGACGCCATGCACCAGGTAGCAGAGTTTCTTTCCTTGGGACGCGGACTAGGGAAACATGGTGACACTTTTGTTGGGCTTCTTGATTCGTGACTCCAACAAAACCAGGGGTTGGTCACAAAGTCGGCCAGGTCGTCAATGTTTCCTCGTGATTCTCGTATCAAGTACGAGCGCTCTCTTCTGTAGTGTAGTGGACCATGCGCAGTTCCTGCCCCTTATTCTGATTGTTAAAACTATAAAGTCATTCAAAGAGCGTGATCCAGTTTTGAACGTCTTCGGATACACTCCCATGGAACGTATTGTGTCTGTCAAGCTGGGGAAAGGTTATCTGGGAGTTAAGCATAAAGGAAGGTTCAGTTGAGGTGCCTTACGGGTTGGTGCATTGGAGGGAAGGCCCGAAAAGTTAGGAGAGAGACCAAGCCCACGTCGACTGCTACGACGTGCCTAGGTGTCGAGGAAACGCGACCTTTCCGGGCTGGCGCCGGACAGGCATTCAGGCATTGGAATACCGGATCCTCTGCCCGTGGCGCGTCCTGGTAGACGCCGGAGTAAACAGCACGGTGGCGTTGCATTTATTTATTAGGCGTAGCGAGTAACTGTACACGCCAGGCCGCAGGAGCAATTCGAACAGCAAGTGTCAGCGAAGACGGCTGACTGACTCGACCACAGAAGTTGCAGGATGGTGGTGGTGGCGCCAGAAGATATGGCTCATACCCACTTCGGGGGCTTGGCCAGGAAAGGTGCGCTAACCAAGAGAACTATATGCTTGGAATTTAAAAAATACAGTTAACGAATGCATTTAACGAAGGCAGTTAGGCAGGAAAAATTAAGAGAAAAAAAATAAACTGCCCGAATATAAGATGTTGAAGCCAATATAAAATGAGAACTAGAAAAAGTAAAGAAAAAAGTAACCATGAAAGGTATGGGAGTAATAAACCAAGAAGAGAAGGTGGTGACGTGGAGGCGTGATACTGCTGCTTTAACATCGCCTTCTTAGTCCAAAGGGCTGCCTACCGCAAATGGCACGTACCTTCCACGGGGATATTGCACAATGCCTATATCCGCGGTGTTACATGCCCACCCAAGCAGATTGTACTGGTATCTATGCGACAATATGTAGCAAGTGGTACATACATCTTTTATACGCACTACCTGATATATTAGTAGTTATCCTGGTAAGCTTAGCGTCAAATTACACTGGATATTGTCATATCTATACGTGCACACGTCACTGATTGTTTACGTTTTGCCTGCGCAAAAAACATGGAAAATTCCCTGAGAATTAACGAAGTCGAGAATACGTCCCCTAGTGTATACATTATTCCATTGGCGAGCACAGACAAGAAATAAATAAAGAAGCGACACGACTAGCGCTGACTCACACATTAAAATTTCACTGAAGAACACTTTTAGTATAAATGAACACATACCTGGCACCGCATGGCAGACAATTTCACAAGGAGGCAAGACAAGGCATTTTTACTGGCATAACTGAAGTGCAACGACAACATTACTCTGGACACGGTAAGATAAGACCAGGATAACAAAGTGTAGGTAACATTTTAATTTCTTTTTTTCTTAGGGCAAGGGCTTGCTGGCTGACGCACAAAATTTCCAACGTCGTAATATAGAATGTCTTCACAACCTCTCCAATCGTCCTGTATCCTATGTGTAAACAGCACATTTGTTTCATTGAAATCCAGATCGCACCCACAGTTCTGGCAATGTAGCGAACATTGCATTTGCTTGTCATTATTTTTCTAAGCATTTGTCTGTGAACGCTGTTAGTTGCCATGAACCAATACCAAATCGCATCACCCGGCTATCAGTTCTTTGCATCACCTTTCTGGTACTAAGTGAGGCTCTCTTCTGTTTAGTACCTTGCATCTAGCACAGCTGTAGTTGCACCCGAAGTGACTATTTGCCAATTCCAGGAAAGAATTGGTACTTGGCGCCCCCAGCATGGAACAGGCCCGGAAGAACTTCAGTAAATCTGCTATTTTCGGGAACCTTGGAGTGGTCACACAAGAAAAATGTGTGGTATATTTTTATCAGAGTGGCGGCGCCAGGCCCAATTTTTTTAGGACTCTGCAATCGTCGTGGAGCTTTGACTTGGATGGGAGACGGCAGTCGCACCTCTTCAAGGAATGGTAGACTAAGTCCGACAAACTCACGGACTTTCTGTGGATTTCGGCCCGCTTGCCCTAACCTACAAAAAAAGTTTACAACACCATCAGCAAGGGCCGTACGTGGTACTAGATGAGCAGCGCATACCGGAGATGCCCGCCAAGGTGATTAAATGGGGCATGCAGGTAAAGCACAAAGCACAAGACAAAGCACTGAAGGAAAAGTTCCAGGCCTTTTGTGAAGCCGTGTTTCCCCACCTAGCAGTGTACCAACAGGCGGATGCCACACCCCAGTGATTAAATATGTGAGGTATTCATATATAACAATGCCGCCGAGGTCACTTATTGCAAACTGGACTGCTGATGTCAACAGCTCTCTCGTGAACATAATTAATATGTCCCAAAACATTCTTACGGCTCCGCCCAACAACCAGCTCTTCTGTTGAATAAGTTGTTTTCCCCTCCTCATGCTCCTGCTCCTCCACCTCACCTTCCTCGTTTCCCCCAAAGCTTTCTGCTTCCTAAGACTCTACTGGTGAGTAGTCTGGAGAAAAGATTTACATCTGTGCTATCCATAAACTTTGATTTCACAGTTGTCTCACAAGTGCGCCCAGTACAAAGACAATGCCCCAAACGCGAAACAACCAGGTCGAAGGCCCTCGCAACGGCCTTGAAGAGGTATTACTGTATCCAAACATTTTAGCAACCATGGCGGGTTGTTTTTTCTAATTTCGCCTAATTTTAACCCGTTTATATGTGCCAGCTATTTACCTGTAATCACAATTTCTGTGCCCTAACTTCGGGTAGTCAACCGGAGATTTTACAAAGAAAAAATGCTAAATGCCATTAGCGGAATTCTAAGAATACGCGAGTAAACGAAAGGAAAAAATCCAGTGGCAGCTGTAAAACACATGGTAAGAAATGGGCGATGCGCTACAGCATCTAGCGTTTTCGTGATTTTTTGCAAGGTCATCCGGTGGTTTAACTTATTCTTGACCCATCCACCTCAGCACCTATGAGAGCGGAAGTTGTGCTTTACTCCCTAAAAAAATAAATTCGTACTGACGGGATGTAAGTTTTAATCATTCTACCAGCTTTGTAGTAACTTAGACCCAGGTAAATGAAGTCATGCACGTTGGGCTTTCAAAAGGTCTGCTTGTCTGCACAGGTCTGCTTGTCTGCTTGTCAAAAGGTCTGCACAGTGAAATTAGGACACCTGGAATTGCCGTGCAAATTCGGAAGTGCCTTCGCGCTTTAACAAAATCCCAGCAAGTACAATACCCAACTTCTCACACAAATTTTAACTACCTAAGTAAAAGTCGCAGTCATAACTGCAGTCATAAATACCATATTCGCGTAAACGTGTCTTGTGTACTCATTTTCAGTAATTTGTCGACTGCAGCAGACAAGCGACATTCGAAATTACGTTTGGGGGTACACCTCACAAGGCCCACTCCGTTCTGGATGGACGTGATTTTTATTTTGTTACAGGGTTCTATGCATAAAGTGTAATATTTGCAGATATTGTTCCAACCGAAAGACTGTGGCGGTACCTCTTGAAATGTAATAGCCTTTAGCCTTTAGGACAGGGATTCTGGGAACACTTTTCCGCCTATCTGGGAGAACACAGCCGACCCATCTAACGACCGAAGGGCTGACGACCATACTTACCGCTTTTGACTGAAGGGTGGTTTTGTTAGCCAATATTGAGATTGCGAGGCCAACTGTCCTAAGATTAGTTTTTTGTTAGTTTTTTTTTCATATTTTCACGCTGCTTTGATGAGATCGACGAAAGTAATATCCAGTCAAATGTTTAGTTCCACTAAGATTTTTGAGTCGTTTTTTACTAGGAAAGCGCACTGCTTGAGTAAAGGTACGATTTAAACTGCTGGCTTTGGTTTAGCAACTACTTACCCCGTAATACAATAAATAACAATATTTAATTGCCATTGGCGATCTACTTTTTTATAGCGCAAAATTTTTTGAAAGGTTTCTGAGATCTTCCCACAAACACTTCAATATCACCCCACAAATGATAGATTGATTGATAATTTGATTGATTGATTGATTGATTGATTGATTGATTGATTGATTGATTGATTGATTGATTGATTGATTGATTGATTGATTGATTGATTGATTGATTGATTGATTGATTGATTGATTGATTGATTGATTGCGGGGTTCAACACGCCGACACTCAGCAGGCGATGAGTCGCGCCGTAGTGGATGGCTCCGGATTAATTTTGACCACCTGGGGATCTTTAACTTGCGCAAAAATCTCGTACACACGGACGTTTTAGCTTTCAAAAAGTGAGTGACACATGTAGGGCAAAGTTTGAATCATTAGGTCTGTCCTCTCCGCCAATCGCCCAAATACTGTTTTAGGTTTGGTTTGTGGGACACCCCTAATGAATCATATCTACGACATTTACTCTCAGTGCAAAATGATTGCCACAATTCATCACAGTCATAATTTTCGTCTCGAGAGAAAATGCGGATTAAACTTCCTGAGAGTTTTCGGAGACACCTGGATCAGCGGCGTAACTTTTCATGGACCTCTTTCAAGTAATGAACCTCAGTGAATTCTGTATAGTATTCATACATGGAATTTAGGTGTTAACAAGATTTCAGTAAACTTGCGTTTCTTGCAGATGATTACCACGACTTCCAAGCATATTGCACCTACAGCGACTACAAGACTTGCATTGTTGGTGTAGTGCCGTACTACCAAGACATGGGTCAGAAAATAACCGCAACACAACCTCCGTGCTCTGCAAATCAGCTGCAATCGACCAAGGATGGCAACTCCAGCTGCCTGCCAAAGCGCCCTGAGTGCGTGCTACACCGGCTGCGACTTAATGTTGCATACACCCGAAGCTTCTTGTTTACGCTAGGCTGGGTAGGGTCGCCATTGTGTACAGTGTTCTCTACTACAGACAAAATCAGGCACATTTTAAGCCACTGCTCGTGATATGCCAGTCAGCGGGCAACAGCATCGAAAGCACACTACGATGCGGATGTCTTCTAGAACACTCACACTTCCTTGAACTCTGGGGAAATCATAAGGAGGAACTGCTGGGTACAAAAACACGGCTTACTTTTCCTGCGGAAACAGGGCTAGAAGAGGTTCTGTGAACCCTCTGAGCATGTACATTTTGTATATGTTTGCATTTCCCCTGTTACTCCCTTTTCTTGGTTTTTTTTTTCTTTACCACTCTATTTTCGCTGTCACCATCACTGTAATTCACCACCCATCTGGAGTAGCAAAGCCCTACCGTTAGTTTGGGTTCATTAAAGGTGTTCTTCTCGCTCTTTCTCTCTCTCTCTCTCTCTCTCTCCGTCCTCTCCTCCTCTCTCACTCCTCTCTTCTCTCTCATCTCTCTATCTCTCTCTTCTTCTCTCTCTCCCGTGCATCTGTTTACTGCGAAGGAAATAAATGGCCCGTCGAGCATGGAAGCGATGAGGACGGGGTTAACACTTAGCCATGGGAAAACTTCACCATGGGTCGAAGAAAATCGGATCGAAGACATTTTCTTTTAAACTACGCATAAAATGCAGGATTGGGGTGTCCCGTATTGATAATGAAGGGAAACTGATTCGCTTAAGTCACGAAAAACACAGGGACGGCAAGCGCATTAGGGGAAAACGGAAGAACTTCTGCACGCCTGAAAAGCAGACGTCTAGGGCATAGAAAGGCTCCGAAAAGCCCGGGACGGGTCCTACCGGAAACTGCATGAGAGGACTTCCGACAATGGACACAAATTAGGTTCAACATTAATCCAGCCATAATTTAATGCGGAATTCATCAACATAAACAATTTGAGGAATTGGCTAGTGACGCCTAAAGCTGCACTCAGAAGCTCCGCTTCATGTCACACGCTCTCATTCGGTTGCGGCTTCAGCCTCCGCCCTTGAAGAAGCAGTCGGCAGCATTAAACTGGAAATTGTTGGTAGAACATTCTCATCTGATAAGAAGTACTACGTCATCTTTACAGTCGTTTTAAAGCAAAGCTTTCTAGCTCTACAGCCAACGATTCTTTCGTGGAGTGCGGTACAACAAACTCTTAACAGGTCGGAGGCGGTGGCGGAGGGAGGGAGCGGCTGGCGGAGGGTTTCACTCACGAGGCACACTAGAGATGGCGCGGCGAATTGTATCCGGAGTTCCTCGCGCGGAAGTGCCTGCTTGCTGGCGGCAGCGTCGGTGGTACGGCTTGGTCGTGTGATTTAGCGGCGGTTCTTTTGGGCCGGTTTTGGTGCAGCTTCGCGTACATTACACGGTGCTTTCGCACGGCTTGATTAATTTGTTCGACAGCACCTAAAGGGGAACCCGCACCTGACGAAATCAAGTGGTCGTACGGCAAAAAAATAGGTTAAGGATTGGTTTTCAAGGCGGGAAAACAAAATGTAGAGACCACAGACAGACATCTGGCCGCTAGAGAAAAGCTAATTTCTGCGCAGTGCTTGCCACGAATGGGACTCCGTTTTCTAAATAGTTGATTGCCAATTCCGTTGGATTTTAAGAGGTATTACAAAGGCGGAAGTAGCAACTGGTTCTGATAAATAGCGATTCCCTCAGCTTTTTCGCAATTCACAATCTTACTAAACAAACTACTTTAAATCGATATAAATGGGAATCACTAAGCTCGCATGCCGAATTGTTTTGGTGTCTGCATTTGAGTCGCGTGGTGGTGTAGCCCCAAGCTATCACATCAGGATGGCTAGGGTGCGCTGTCTCACCCTCCGAAAGACGTTCCTCTCCGTCTTGTTTCTGCCGACTCACAGCCGGGCTACAGCGGCGGCGTCCGCCGCTCTAGCCCGGCCGTGGCCGATGCTGCTGCTGCGTTCGGGACAACACCCCCGCGATTTCCAGGTAACGGCTGGCACAATCTCTGGTTTCGCTCTTCGTAGAGCCACGTGTGTCAATTCAAGTGATGTCGCATAGGGAATTGTTGTTGGTGTCGTTTCAAGCTTTGCTTTCGAACCTACTTCAGAGTGGATTGCAGCCAATTTTTTTCTTTGCGGCGAATATTATTAACGACCACCAGCTACTAGGGCTTGTAGCACCGGAGTGTGATTCCATGACCCCGCCGCGCATATAGCTTGAGGCGTCGCCTGCTTGGTTTCGAAACATGATAGTCCTCCTTCGGCGGTCTCTATTAACACCAGAATTTTGTCATATCAATCAGTATTTCTGTCTCTAAATGAAACCGACCCACCCAAGGTTAAAAGACCGCTTGATCAGGGTGTACTCTGGAACTCCGGTTATATGTCACCACATCCAAAAATACTTAAACAGTTAAATCAGAATAGAAGAGAGTTTCCTGTTCTGTACTACGACTTGACGTGAGAACAAGGCACACTACTTCGCCAGGACCAAACAAACACCTCACTCACCCGCCCAGGTTACAGATCCTTAACTTTCATAGGTGCGAACAACCACCTTGCTATAACTGCGGATGCCAGCCAAATGCCAGTTGCGTACAATAGCAATGCTCCCGTATTATACCCGAAATATCTTCAGTCTACCCGGAAAGAGAGCAGCGCATCCGTCTGAGTCTCACCTGGTTGACTCAGGCTACGTCCTCTCCTTTCCTGACAAATCCCTTCTAGTATCCCACATCATGAAGGCGCTGGATCTCTGCACTTCAGAAGACAGCCGGGACTAGGGCTGTCCGGATCACCACCTACTGATCCTGAATGAAGTTTTATCTCTCACTCTCTCACGGGATTTTACGACAAACCGTGTATTATGACGAACTAGTCGAGATCCGGCAAAGCTCCGTAGAAGTGTTGCATTAAAAACGTCGTTTATAGACGCAATTTCATGTCTTACCAGCGTTATCCGACGACCCACGCGAAGCGCGCGACTGACCGGCGGATGAAATGAAAGTGCTGCGGGACTGTTCCGCGGACGTTGAGCCGGCTCAATAGCTTTTTTTGGCATACCGATCTTCTCCGTCTCATGTTTTATTTCTCTCCCCTCAAGCAGCCGCCCGCTCCTTTGCCAATCGCTTTCCCCAAATCCTCGCTGGCTTCTTTTCTTGTTGCGTAGCGGTTGCGGGGGCAGTGTTCAGGTGTTCATACTCCCACTCAGCAGTGAACTTCCAAGGAGGTTGCACCCGCCGCGGTGGCTCAGTGGCTAAGGCGTTGCGGTGCTGAGCCCGAGGTCGCGGGCTCGATTCCCGGCCGCAGCGGCCGCTTTTCTGATAGAGGCGAACATCGAAAATGCCCGCGTGTACGAGATTTCGGCGCACGTTAAAGATACCCAGTTGGTCAAAATTAATCAGGAGCCCTCCACTACGGCACGCCTCATCGCCTGCGTTGCGTCGGTGCGTTAAACCTTACAATCTATAGATCTCTCCAACGAGGTTACGCTGACAGGCTTAGGCTTCTAGATGTATGTGTCGTGGTCGTGTGTTCCATGAGTCACAATGACTAGCAGGAACCACGGCAGGGGTACAGGGCTTGTTTTAACACAGCGGGATTGCCACCTGACTGCGTTAATTTTTTCGCATTTACTTCTTTTAGTGATATGGGTTTTCCGGACCTGCAAAGGATTTGTTTTGTAGTTAATTTTGACGTTTCTCAGACACGTGTCGAGTTAAACTGTTCGGATTTTCGGACACCCGCAGTTTACGGCGCTTTTTTCACTCCCTAGAAAGTCGTATAATCAGGGTTTTCTGTATATATAGGCAAGACCTGTCCACACTATCAACACTAGGGACATGCCTCGTACATGTTATGAATACGCAGCAAAAAGAGAACTCAAGCATATTTTTTAAGGAAGACATAGGTGCATAATTGAGAGCAGCAGCATTATTGAAATTTAATATTGGCGGCGACTGCTTTCTGAAGTAGCCTATAAACTACGCGTTCAAGTAGTGTCAAAGAAAGATGAGTAAGTAAGCACTAAAAACTACGCCGCCTCGAGCTGCTGTGAAAACAATCAGAACAAGAGTGTCAACATGAGGTGGGACCTGCCGTCCACACACGGGATAATTGGATTAAATTGAGGACATCTAATTTGGTTTCATGATGAAGCATACCCAGCTTTCTCGCTCAAAATTACAACCTCTCGGGAACCTAGAAAAACAACTTTAGGAAAATAATATTTGGCATAAAACTAGAAGTAAACGTGACGATTAAAACGCTAAAAGAGCATTTGAAGGTTCTAAATATTTTTTTGTGTAATTTGCTGTCAAATCTAACTCCCCATGCATTTCTATGGGATAGTTCCCATGGCTCAGGAACCCAGTCGCGCAACGTGCGCGACTTGAAACTGTGCACAAAGCAAGTATTCACCCCAAATATTAGCTGTGCAAAAGAACTTTTCATTTCGCTAAAAAAGTGCAGAGTCAATCACTGTTGAAAGGACTGCCATTATCGGGAAAGCTGCACATGGGGAGGAAGATCGGAGGGTCACAGCGTGAGGTGTAGAAGGAAGAATGAAGAGGGTGGCAGCGGCTGCCGAACACTATCGCCTTTTGAAGATGATGTTCACCGCAAAGCAAACATACACAGATACTCCCCACTTAAGATCCTTCCCATGAAAAATTTGTCAATGCCATCCAGCGTGAAAACTTTTTGAACCAAACTGTCATGAATGTATGACACAACCGCCAAGCAGAATCACACATGTAAATAAACGTGTAGTGATGATTACCTCCTTTTTCTTTAAATATGGCTAATGTTCTCTTTTATCTGCACAATCTGAACACGTACACAGTACGCCCCGTTTCGGCAGTTTGGACCAGCGGGGGGAGTAAGCCAAAAAATGGAAGCAGCTTAGCTCAGATAACCTTGGATATGCAAAGCAAACACTTGGCTTAGTCTGGTTGAGCCTTGGTTGCACTTGGTTAACCATTGATGTAGCTGTATAGGCGACCACGGCTCAAAGCCGTTCGGACCTGTGAAACACTCAAACAAGGAGGCCCGGCCCCGCTTTTATTCCCGGCGAACGCGGCGCAACGTGAGTCACATCGCTCGAGACGCACCAGCGGCGCATGCGTGGGAGGCTACAGGTTGGGTCGGCTGCCGATCAGCTGAGTGGCCGCTCCGTCGCTGCCGCGACGGGAGCGGCCGCGATGTAAGGATGTGAGCAGAACGACTAATGTCCAACTGCAATGAAAACTTTACCTGCCCCCAAATTCTGTTTCAACAGCGTGGTATATACCACAGAAGTCTCTTGTGACGTAATTTTAAACTCCACACGAGCGCATTATCTTTATTAGAACCGTTTGAAAACACGCCACTTCACCCGATGCAGCACCTAGCGGAGTGTCGCCACAACTGCCTCCACTGCGGCGAACTTCTGACATTCGACTCAAGGACTCAAGTGCAGCCGTCGCTTCCCCTCAGTAGCCATTTTACGTGCAGCCTCACGCGAGTGCGCAGCGTAATTCGTGCTTCTTGCGTGCATAATCCCTTTCACGCGTTTCCGAAATGCGAGAAGCTGAAGAAGCTCTGGGTTGCGGAGACAAGAGCAAATTCGAAGAGTGCCGGGGACGGTTGACGCAAGGCAATACGCCGTCGGCGAGCGACTGCGACAGTTGCACAACGGCTGATTTCGTGGGTGCGACGGCTGCAGCAGGCTGTCGGCCGACTCTGCTAGCACGCGAGCTGTGAGTGCCGCCTACGCGAGACGATACGCTAGTTGGCGCGGCTGGTCAGTGCTTCGGCGCGCGAACGAGTACGGTGGCTGTGTGGCACACTGCAAGATCGAGACAGGGCGGCTTCACCGAACGGCCGACGCGAGACGATGCGCTGTTGTAGCGGCTGGTCCGGGCGGTGTCGGGGCCCAAACGGGTACGGAAGCCGTGCGGCGCACTGCAAGCTCGCGGTTGGGCGTCTCTACAAGTACGCAATCCCATGGAATGGCCGACGCGAGACGATACGCTGTTGTCACGGCCGGTCGGCTATTCGAGAGCGCGAAAAGCGCGAGTACAGCCCACGCGAGGCGATACGCTGTTGTCACTGTTATCGCGGCCAAGTGCAACACTTGGGCGCGACCAAGCACACCACGTGCTGTACACCGTGTGTACTTGTTGTACAACAAGTACGCCGCGTGCTGTACTTGGGCGAGAACGAGTATAGCATGCGTTACACTGCACGGAATCGATTCCGTTCAAACAACTTCGTCAAAACAATAAATAAAAACTATCTGCTGTCGGTAACATTTCGCTCACCTGTTAGAAAAAAAGATAAAAAATTCACGCATCTCAACGAAGTGAATCATGAGGAGTGGGCGAAGCACTGAAGATAGTTCTTACCTTATATCAACTGTGAGAGTGCTTACTGCTGCTAAAACGATTTCCAATCCAATCCAATTCAAATGCAGTTCAATACAACGCTCCTTAAGCATGCGCAGCACGGCTCTCTAGGAGCATTCTCTCTCTCTCCCTAACCTCTTGTCACCCTTTTATTTTGTTCTTGTAAACCTTTTGACCACCTTTTGTTCACAGATGTTTCGATTTACACGGTGCTGTGCGTCTCTCTGTCTATCTCTCTCTGTCTATTTCTCTCTCTCTCTCTCTCTCTAACCTTTTCTGAACCTTTTGTGGACCTTTTGTTCACAGATGTTTCGACTTACACGGTGCTGTGCCGTAAGTACCGACGTCGGACGCCGGATATGCCTTGGCCCTAAAGGAGCCATGAAGACAGAATACAAAGTTTATTTTATTCGAATGATTTCTTGTTTTATTGTGCCCCCAGCGCTTTTCCTGATGAAGACGATGCTTTATTCACTGAGAAATAATTCAATTTAGGTTAAAATTTTGATTTTCCCGCTAAATATTGCGTTTTCCTGGTCTGCAATAACATCACAGGAACCGACCGCTCTGCTGCCGATTGCGGCACGGCGGGACTCGACTCTTCTTCTCCCGGGAGTAGGAGAGTTGAGTCCGGTCGTGACTGCGGAGTCTCGTTTACTGTTGGTCAACCTAGATGGCGCCACCACACCTTGTCAAACCGTTTTCTGCCTTTGGTTTGTTTTTCACCGTATTTCAACCTTGGTTGTTTTTGTTCAGGGAGAAAGTACTCGTTTCCTGAAACATGGTGCTCTCTCGACAAATATGGGCACGTAAGACACCGTTGCTTGCGTCAATCGGCCCCGGCAATTGACGCAAGACGACACTGCCGTGTCGTCTGAGACAACCTCAAAGCCTAAACCAACCATATTGCGCGCAGTACCAACACCAGTAGGCATCGGTACTTCTGTTTACGTCGTGCGCTTTTGTAACTTCAACAGTTTTTTCTACGATTCTTACTGCTTTAAAAAGAATGTGCACTAAATTTAAGCGCAAATACCTCGTTCGACAAGCTTATAAGCTCTGCCTAATTTGCGTTTGCTCTTGCCGGCCACCGCCAATATCAAAGCTGGCTGGTATGACATCATAGGTTCTTTTGCGGGAAATGAGCTAGTGGCTCGCGCGGACATTACCTTTTTTTCATGATTCTACAGCTTGTTTGAGCCAAGTTAACCTTAAAAGTGCTGTCAGCATGCTTCTAACGAGGCAGACGTTTGAATCAACCAAACTTGCGCTTTCTCTTCATGGCTCCTTCAAGGTGCTTCGCCCCTAAAAGAGAGGCACATATGGCAGCAAGGAGTCTCGAAAAAGGTCACTGTTTCACGACGCCATCGAAGGCACAATAATGCTTTTGTCGCTGAAAGGCATCATTATCCAAAGATATGGCGTGGGCACACTCCTAACAGGAGCAACACTGCCCGTCTGTCCGTGTAAACAATAATAAAATTCTGGGCTTCAGCTTTGGCAGCAAAAGAATTCTTACACGCTAGCTGGCATGTTTCTCCGCTTTCCTCCCAAGGTAGTTTTTTTTTGTGCTCTCTCACAAACGCAATGTGGTTCGATCGGCACAGCGCATAGTGGCGGTGAAGGCGTCCATCTAGCACTCAGCACTGCCTTTTGTATACCTCTTTCCAGGCTCAAAGCTTCGCCACGACGCCCCACGATTCCTGTGTTTACCTTTTACCGGATGACTACAGGTGCGTCTCAGTTGCTCACAGCGAAGCAATAATGATTGCGCGAACTTCCCAACCCCTTTTCACGCATGTTTTAAGTTTTTGACGAAACGGACGACCGAAAACACATAGAATGCCTCCCGCCCACTCAGGGAGGCAGCCGTGGGAGAAGCCGCCGGCTGCGCCCACTCGATTCCTGACTGATACGTCACTTCCGGTCGGCCGTAACGGCCGTCCCATTTTATTAGTTTCGGTTTTAAAAGAACATTATTGATCTTCGTTTACAATGCAGCGACGCATATTTGGGCCTCAAAATTTTTCGCGCGGCACCTTTTATATGAATACTACAGAAAAATAGTGCATTTAAGGTGTCGAAAATTTTGTGGCGGTTGGCCATTAAAATGGGGCCTTGTGCGCAGCTTGACAGCGGACCCGGCGAAACACGCGATGCGCTTAGAGGGGTGTGTCGCCGGGGTGTGTCTCCGGTCAATAGGTTAACTTGTGCGTCCTCCGCGAAACCGCAGGACGAAAGTAGGAAAGGTTTGCCTGAAAAATGAACTAGGCGGTAGTTCAGACCCGCTGGTAGTTTCTCCAACTGATTATATAAGGTCCTGCAAAGCTAAGGGGTGAAAGTTGTCTTTTAAGCCCCTCATAAGTTGTCCGGACTATGCAACAAAGTTGATGCAGAGACATCTCAAAACACAAGAGCGACAAGCAGCACCAGAAAAATGACGCGCTGTGCGTGCAACAAGTGGTTTGTTTTGTACAGCTCTACCCCCCCCCCCCCCCCATGAAGCCGATGTGGGGCAGATTAACGAATACTGGGATGACTGGCTGCACGAACCATCTCGGTTGGAGGTGTAGATAAGTGTGAATTCATTTAGATCAACCATTCTTTTTTAGCAGGTGCAGGTGTTCTTGCGCTTCTATATAGTTCTTTATCCTGATAAACTGTTATCGCCTTTACAAACAATGCCTCCAAACAGCTGGGCTTGACACAGGAAGACATACTTGACAGACCAGAGCCAAGTGGGCTGCACAAAGGTTAAGATACAATAGCGTTTGGAAGTCGCACGACTGTGGAAAGTGGTTCCTCAAAAAGTGCTGATAACAGCAAACACACAAAAGATAACTCAGGGAAGAGCAGCCTCGTTGCCAAGAAGCTCTCAAAGGTTTCTTCTTAGAGGCAGACAGATCGACCTCCCAACATAAGTGCTTCCTGTCAGAAGAATAGCCAGCGACAGGCCACGTAGCTACTTCCCAATCCGTGAACAATACCGCTCCGCGGTACTATTTCCCTTATCTCACAGGCCCCTCTACTTCGGAGGGCTTTCTTATATAAAGCCCGAAAAGAAACACGCACGCACGCCGTCCTTGCTGACCGCACAGCTACTGCCTTCTGCTCGGAGAAGCGAACGACGCGGCGAGCGCAACCATGGACATCTACCTCGTGATCGAAGGAGGCGAATGCATACTCCTTGAGTGAGCCAGCCTTCATGGCATTGGGCCTATGCTTTCACTCCCCATTAATTAGGTTGCGGCCGGGGCCTAACCAAGATGCAGCGTCGTAACAACCCTGAATGTGAGTACGCTTGCAATACTTCCTTCGCTCCCGGGTCTCGTGTAAATAAGACAACAGCGGCGATGCAAGCAGGGGCTGCGCATCTCGCACTTTTGTTCGGCAAGAAATGCGGCCGAAAACACTGCTAGCCTTCGTAGCTCCGATTATAGTTTTAAAACAGTTGGGGTATGCCGGATAAAAGTAACTACGCTGAAATAGAGAAATATCAAAGAGTAGTTAAAGATTTCAAGACTAAGTGACCCGCAACATTGGCCGTTTTCCCGGGAAAAATATTACGAGCGCATTCCATGACGTATATTCGTCAAAATACCCACCAAGGGTTATTTTAGGAGTTAATAGCTTTATTTAGGGCTACTCTATTCTAACATTTCGACGACATTTAGAGGCGCGCTTTTTGGACTTTGTATGGTTATTTTTGCTTTGCTGCATTAATCGTTCGACCATTTGTAATCAACCACGCTAGTATTTCATCACCGAGTGGTCGGTCATAATTTGGTGGTCTGTATTGTCGGCTTTAAATCGTAACGGCGAGTCGTTTGTGCATGTAACACTTCCGTTATCCTGCCGAATATTAACAGGGCTGTTTGTTATGCTATAACCAGAATAGGACCCAAAATACTGTACAGAGGGAAACCGATAGTTCTCTTTACGAAAATATACGTTGATTTGCGTTAGTGGATAATTGCGACTTTAATACAATTGATTGATATATTGGTTCATTCTCTGAAAACCATACTACTAAATTTGCTTAAAGTTATTATGGATTGCTGCAATAGAGATATTTCTGTTAAATATGGTTATACCAGAAACAGTCAATGTTACTAAACAACTCCATGTCGCTCTCCATGTGTACATGAAGGATATCAGCCGGGCCTCATACTGCGACAAATACTTCGGGAACCTCATTAGCGCCCACAAAGGACCGGCCTGGGATATCTTCCTACAAACTTTACTAGCGGTGTTGCGGGAAGGCTGGCAGCCGGAGTGCGCCCAACACAGTTTTATAAAAAGGACCAGCTAATCTCCGAGTAGGCACTATAGATTAGCCTGGGTTATCTTTGCTGGTGTTATATGCACAGTGCATGCTAGAAAAGTTCAGATGGTTGTAGCAGCTCCCCCCCTTTCAAAAAAATTGCGGCGTTTGTATAGCGACAATTGAGTTTGTAGGAATACTTCAGTAACTATACTACAAGTACTATCTTGATCACAGTTAAGGTGAACACGGGAGCGCGTTTCATTCCGTGCGGGGGAGCCGCCTTGCGGCGTTCCGGGTAGCTTCGCACGCTTCTAAGTTCGTTTGCGACGAGGCTATGTGATGCGCGTGCGAAGCTTTCACGTCGAATTACAGGGCGTTAGATGTGTGATCCGGAATCAAACATGCACTCCTAGACAAGAACGAGAAACGTGAGCAAACATTCTTAAGACCAACGGCTATGTAATTTGCACCTATGGTGTTGAGAGGTCTTAGTCCAGAAGTTCCTGAGAGGTTGCTGCCGGCCGGGCCATTTTGACATGCTTAAGGTTATAACCGGAGTAAGGGCTGGCTAGCGTGCTTTTGCAATGCTCATGACTGGAGGAAGGGATGGGTATAAGAGGAGTGTTGGAAGCAGGCACACTCTGGCTCACTGGCTGGTAGCGCGTTAGCTTTAGAAAGCCCTGCGGGCCGCATAGACCAGGCACGTGATTCCATGTAACGTTGGGCAACCAGTTCATGTAGAAGTTCGAGGGTGGATTAGAGAGAGCAAAAAGCTATTACTACCCCTTGTTTGCTCCTCATATACTCGATCACAAACTCCGCAATATACACATCCCAAAAAAGGCACCTCGCATAAAATAATAACCAACAAAACACACCCCCTTTGGGATTTTATCAGATGATAGAGAACTGTTGGCAAGAGGAATCTTCAATTTTTCCTGCCTTTGCTACAGTACCGAGGTCTGTACAAACAACGGTTTTTGTGCTTCCACCAAAGGCTTTCTTCCAAATTTACGTTTTGATATTTGTACATCAAATAAGGCATTTTATTATTTCCAACTGCACGTGTAGCGCCGCCATTTCTTCCGTCAGAAGTGAGTAGGTACACGTTTTATTATTATTTGCTTTACGAAACAAACAGCGTAAAATGTGGTAGTTTAAATATACATATTCCTACTTTCAGTTTATTTGTTTCTTGTCGCGTATGCTTAAACCAACTGTGTGTTAGGACATATTCCTACGCTCGAAGCACTTACAGCTACACTTTGGCTGCTTGCAAATATTCTTGGCATGGTGATTAAATGATTCAATGACGCTTGTTTTTTGTTCGACTGCTTTCAGGTACGAAGGCATGCCAGAAAAATGAAGCGTGGTCACGGCAGAAGCCAGGGCGCCGACATTGCATTGCAGCGTGAAGCCAGGCACTCAACCAAAGATGTTACGGGGCATCAGGAAACGCAGAAGAACTTCATAGGTCACTCACTAAAGTGAAATAAACGGGTTGAGAAAGAAAAGGGCACCCAAAAAAGTGTTTTATGCATTATGATGCTCTTTCATAGCTGTGTCTGTCGATGACTTCATAGCGTTAAGGTGCCTGCGAAATGGCTCCAGAGAGCTGCTTCCTTCGCTTCACCGAATATGCCATAAGTAACTGTCTGCATTTATAATAACGCACTTAAACATCAAACATGGCCGGTCAAAAGGGTTTTTTCGTAACGTCCAGCACACCTAATGGAGTAAAAACTTTCATGCCCCCAAAACCCAACCAAATGTTACGCCAACACCGCCCATTCTGGTTACAATCGGTTGAGCTTAGGTTGTTTACAACCATAATGTATGTGTTGTGAGTCAAGTCGGAATTGTCACAGAGATACACCGCTATTAGCTTGCATAGCGACTACACTTAACAAGATAGGGAGGGGTTCTTATTCGATGACCCTTTCATGCCTCCTAGCTTCTTAGCCTGCTCTTCACCTGCCAAAGCCGTTAGGCAGGGTCCTATCTGGAGAGTGCTCAATGCTCAAAAGAGCCGAAGCGCAGGTGATAAGAGGGCTGCTTAAATTACAGCACCTCATGACATCACAGAAAGTGCTCAGGACCTGGCAAAAGAGGCATTGTCAGGAATATAGTGTGGGTGACAAATTGTTGGCTCCAGTGGTGTGAAGAAAGGTGCTCGGATGCTTCCAATGTGACGTCCTTGTTCGTTCGTGAGGTTTTGTGTGAAGTTTATTCTCTTCGCTCTAGGCGGTATTTGCTGTGTGTTTCTTGAAGTACGACAGGGAAGAGACCTTCCCCTGCTCGCCGAACAACTGGCTTACCCGATTTGTCACCTTTCGGGCATGCTGGTGGACAGCTTCGTTTCTGGGCCCGTAAGCATGGGTTGGAGCACAAAGTATCCTTATCAGATCTTGGTGAGGATGTTGCGAAAGAACTTGACAGACGGTTTGTGAAATGAAGGCCGCTAGAGAAGGTTCTACACGCTCGTTGACAGCCCGTAATAATGAGCTCCGCAGAGGTTTGTGCTCTTGTTCCGCCATTACGATGTGGGTTGTAGGAATTCATACGGTTGTGAAGAGGGCTTGTGAAGCAGTAAGAATAGAAGTCATGGTTGCCCGTCCGGGCTAGGATACTGTGTGTGTAGACTGCATCGGACTTTTGCCCATACAGCTTAATGATAGTTTTAACAGCGAAGCTGTTTAGCAATTTGTAATATTTGGTGTCCGCAGTTAAACATACCAAGAAATTGGCGAGTGCGCGCACGTGGGCGCGGGACATGCGGCGACCGCCCGGCAGTTAACAAAACCAAAAAAATGCCCTGCGCTGGTGTTCGCGTGCCTCCCGACTGACCGCCCAGCGTCAGCAACGTCAACAGCGCGCGTTTGTCAAGGCAAGCGTACTTACTTAGTGAGATTGGCCAAGATTGCAGCGACCGCCCCGCAGTTAAAAAAAACAAGAATATGAAGAGCGCTCCTGTGTGCGTGCCAAGCGGCGACCGCTCAGCGTTGCCGGGACACGTTTATCAAGCCAAGCATACCCACGTAAAAGATTGGCCAATATTGGCCAAAAAATAACTCCAGCTTCCGCCGTAACTGCGGCAACACTTGCTCGGAGCTAGAAAGACATGTGATGCCGCACACCCCTCCAAGATGACGTCCAATGATTATCATTTAAAAAAATGAAGGCAGCTCACATTTGCAGGAACAATGATGGAGTAAAGGTCGTTGCGACAGCGAAGAAGCAAATGGGCAATTAATCGTGGACTTAAACCTTCGTGATGGCCTTGAAGGTTGCGCAAAGCTCGCTACTGTCACGTCTTATACGTTCCTTCATCTTTTTTTGTTCTGGCGTCTCGGCGAGTAGTATTAATGCTGTGGGTTGCCTTAAGGAGGGTAGTGAAGAAATTCTCTATTTTTCAGACTCCTGACCGCCTTCCTTCTCGACCTCAGGGAAGGCCCTTTCACAATGAAGTTGTTTCTTCGCAGTCTGTTATTTACATCTTCAACGACGTTAAAGAGTTCTTCCCTAGTTCTTGGCTGTTCAGTTTGGTTTGTGTAACCGAATCGCTCCCAGCAGCGAAATTATTTGTAAACTGGAGAAAACTGCTCACTGTCTGCTCGATCGAACTAATTTTGGCATTCATGTTCGCTATATTTTGTTTTAATTCATCCATTGCGGAAGTAGTTGCAAAATGTTGTTGCTTGAGAAGTGTGAGTACATATTGTATGTTAGCTTCAGGGTTAGTTTTTACGTTACCCGCACAAAGCAGAACCAACGCAAGACATGTTGAGAGGACTAACAAGGCCCTAGGGCGCAACAATGGCAGATTAATATTCTGACATTCTGATATTATGAGATAACTGAGGTTCCCCAGATACCTCAGTGGACAGTCTGCAGTTTTGTCACCAAAACCAAATTAGTACCCAATGAGCGGAAGAAACAACGCTACTAGATTTTGATAAATAGATACCATATTTTAGGCACATGCCTGTTTTGTTCCTTGCGATTCTATCGCAGCCATGTAAATGCCTATAAATGCCTATTTTGGCCTTCGTGCCCAAATACTTATGAGGGGAAATCTCGTTGATACGTTTTTCATCGGAACCAGAAAATAAAAGCTATTATTCCGAAAATCGTATTATCCAAATACGTTAAAAGAAGGAAAATATGCATGCTTCGTCAGCAACTCAGTGTAATGGAGCAAATTGAAGTAACTGCTCAGTTTTGCTGCTTTTTATTTTTTAAAGTGTCCAGGAGTAAGTTCTGAAAGCGTTCAGAAAGAAGCTGCCGGTATTTGTTGCTGTGGCAGACTCTGCCTTGTACGACAATCCGTGTCGTGCCGTAAATCAGTGAAGGCAGCCCCCGGATACTTGAAAGTTTTAAATATCCATGGAGATCGCGACGTTGTCAACTGTTTCGCGTAGAAATGACCCGTCGAAGTTCACTCCTGTCCCTCTAACTTCCTTCAACCATGTAAGCAGGAAGTTTTCCTTTTACTCGTGCTCCAAACCTCACGTTTGTTTCACACCAGGCCCAAAAACTTGCAGCATCTTTAGAAGTTACTCTTGCTGACCGCCAATAGTGTTGAGCGTTGACGCTGGCAAAGAGAGCTCGCTTGCCAATTCTACGCGGTTCCTGTTCGGGCTCTCTTCGATTCGGCGTACAATTTACACTTGCGCCTTGCATTTCTTCGACGTAGCCACAAGCCAGGAAACACGGCCGCGCATAGAAACAAGGCAAAAAAACAGCAAAATCACTGCGAGGCAAGCGTGGTCCATGGGAGAAGTCGGGAGGGTAAGTCGATCCTGCCACGAACATTGCGCGCCTTCTTCTTTGATTATGATAAGATTTGCTACAGGGACGGCCTGCATCGCCTGACTTGTCATCAGCCTTGCACGGAACGGCCGCGCATAGCAGTAATGTTTCTGACGCAGAAGCGGCGCTTCCGCTTCCTCGGGGTCTCTGTAACGTGCAGGTCGCCGCTTGTTGGAATGCGGTTCGAGCGAGTCTACCAAAAAATAAACGTAAGATTACTAGAAATCTCGGTCGAGATCTGCTTTCGCGATCGTATTATCCAATTTTCGGCACAAATGTGATCATAATAAACGCACGAAAATGCATTATTTCTAAGGGACGTTGACCGGGAACGAAAAGAAAGACGTATTTGGCCGAAAAACGTAATATGCCGAATCGTATCAACGAGATTCCACTGTAAATGCCTACATGGTCCCGGTACAGTAACTGACTATGGGACTCTTGTCAGCAGTGTTTTTATTTATTCATTGTTCCCAACACGTCATTAAACTTCTTCTTCAAAAATAAAATGCCCATTTTAAAAATTAGTGCCTATATCAACACTATGTAGTATTAATTTCCGCTTTTGAGTGCAGTTTAGGATCGCTGTTTATATAACAGGACATCATTGGCTGCTCTGAAGTGTGTGACGTTAACCTAGTCCGATAGTTCAACCAACTCTCACAAAACAGCAGCTAGCAGCAGTGAAACGGGATGATTACTCTCAGTGACATGAGGCGCAGTTCTTAATAAAAGCTCCGGAGATGGCGCAGTTTGCTATTGCTTCCACAATTTTCACAGTGATTCTTAGACTAAGCCTCACGTTCTCTCCAAACAGCTTTCTTCAAACATGCGCAGTCGCATCCTCATTTCTGGAAGCATACTCAAATCCAACTCAGTTTTAAATAGAAAGTTTGAGCATGGAACAGGCCCTTGTTAGCAGATCACATCTATATTGCAGAGCCGACAGCGATACATCACGGCGGAGCTACATATCCTTACACTTTAAAATTCATACTGCCAACGGGCTCCAAAATACGCTTTTCTATAAAAAAAATCTGTTCGGCTTGTAAAAATCCCCTAAAACTTATTTTAAAATGTGTGAAAGTGTGTTTGGCAAAGTTGAGATGTCGTGCTTGTACAATTGGGATAATATCCATGAGGAAATTGCAACCATTGCATCTAAAAGTCTTCATCTAAGAACATGCTAAATTCTAATGAAGCATCATCTGTCTTCCGTTTATTATTTCTGTCTTTTTTTGTCGTGTCGCAAAATTCTAGCTTTAAGCAGACGCAAAGCAGCGCTCAGTCCTGAGTTTGGCGGAATGCCGTCTGGTCAGCTAAAAGCATGTTTGAAACTATAAAGTTGCAGTGACTGGACTGACCAAGGCAAAAATACCGAAGTTTGAAGTTCGGGCACCCCTACGGGTACCTTGTTCGCAAGGAGCATGTGCAATGGGAAACGATCCACTGTGTCCCATAAACGACCTTATACACAATAAACGATCAGTGATGACGACACTCTCGAGCAGAGCAAAACGACAGTGCTGAGACCCCGAGATCATGAGCAAAGAAACAAAACCGTTTGAAAGAGACCTAGAACGGAATAGCTACATGAAACAAAACGCGCTGCAATCTCCTAAGTCCCTCACATCAGTGAAGCCCTGGCAGGCATTTTCAAAAAAGTGCGGTGTGCACATCACGGACATGCCTTTTAGCAAGCTGCGTTCTAACCATGTTAACAGAAACATTCCCTCCCACGCTGCAAACATTCGGGTGTTGTTTACAAGATTCCATTCGCCCAGTGTAGTTCAGAGTATATCTGCGAAACAGACAATCTACACAATATACACAGACGTGAAGAGGGCCATGCACCATAAATACAGGAAGCTTGCCCTCACGCGCATGACTTGAATGGCGAAGCTGTTGTAGGTGATCATTGACAGAACAAAATTTGAGTTTTTTTACCGTTGTGATGACGAGGTTTGATCGTAGACGGCAAGGAATTTCAGTGACCAGTGACCAGTGACCTGATGAAGATGAGCTCGTCGTCTTGGTCGACGTTTTGTACACCCCTCTTTAAGCGCGACTTATCGTCTGTGGCGGATTATTTGGCACACCGAGCCTCTTGAAGAGCGGCCTGTTCCCCGGCCGTGCGAACTATCCGCGGCCGGTCCATGTGAAGTCAATGATCACTACAGCAGCTTCCACGCTCATCTCGCGGATCTTTTACGGTATAGAGGGCACGCGCATGACGACACGAGGATGATCGAATGAGGGCGTACGCTTCGACGTATGTTTCTCGTTACGAGCAAGTGTTTGCCACATACGGCGAACGCTGGAGTTTTTTGTGGCCAGTGTTGGACAATCTCCCTAAGTAAGGCGTGCGCTCGACGCACGCGGGGAACGGTGGAGTTTTTTTTTTTTTTTTGGGGGGGGGGGGGGGTAGGGGGGTAATATTGGCAACGCTGAAGTAGGTGTGTTTAGTTTGGCGAAAGTGCCACGAGTTTCGAGTGCACGAGCGGTTGGAATTTTATTGTATTTTTAACTGCGGACACCATACAGAAACGATTTGCTGAACCGCTTCGCTGCTAAACCAAGTGCACATGCGGGGCACTGTGAGAGGACTGGACACATTGTCTACAGGGATGAGATGAAAGTGCTAACAAGCTAGCGCAATGCTGTTCTCGCATGCTGCTGGAGTCCCTGATCACACAAGCAACGCTGGACACCATAAATAGGACTGGTGGCAATCTGCATCAGATCTATGCGAAGCCACTGCCCCGCCAAATGCCGAATATACAGAATCGTCTTCCACAGCACGCGCTCATTGTGAACAAGGCACCCGTAGAAGCATCCGAAAGGTCAAACTTCAGTATGTCTGACAACCAATTTGGAAGTGATTTGAGGGGTGAGAGCAACATTGGCATATATGTAACAACCAGGAGGGGCGCTCGCCGACTTCAATCGGCGCTAAGCGTTAGGGCGGCCGCGTTAAGGTCGTCATTGAGCACAACTTTATCGTTGCAAGGTAGCGCATTTCAGTATTCACAGCTTTCAAATATTCTTTTTTATGGTTGTTTCACCATGTGCTACGCTAGAGCAAACGACCGCGGTCATTTATTATGTGTGGCGCTTTTAACATGGCGCATTTTGAAATAATACAATGGATATTGATTGATTCCGCAGTTTTATGTGAAAAATACACGGCTATGTTCTACTGCTGACGTGTTTGTTCAATCTCTAAACAATAAAATTTTTGGTTTCCTTGTCGCAGATAAGATGCCGCGCACGTATTCGTGTGAATTATTTGCACTCATGTAAAAATGTATCGTGCATTTATTTCCGTCGTTGGGAGCCTATAACGTCGTTTTGTCCGCCTAATGTAGGCGTCTAAAACGCGCATTTTTATTCCCTAGAATCCATCCACAATTCATAAATATAAAGTTATGATTTAATAAGTACTCCGGAACACCAGTGTGCCGGCTACCGCCCGAACTAGGATAAAATTACGAGTTAAATGCGCAGGCAAATTTTTTGAAAGCTTCTAGTGATGCCGATTCTACGCAGAGTAATGACACCATATACCCGTAAGTAGCACGGCCGCCTGTATCTCTTGTAAGTACTGAGCCATGCGATGTCGTGAAAATCGGTACCGGTTACTAGACGTGCTTCCTCCTAAAAAACTACCCGCATTATTATACCAATATTGTTTGAAAGTTACAATCGTGGTGAGCTAAACCGGTAGGTAACATCAGACTAAAAGACAAAGAGCTGCAGGATGGGACAAACAACGAACAGAAGAAGAAGTAGTGCGTTCATCATCATCGTGTCTCCAGTCTCGTTCTTCTCTCTTCGTCGTTGTCATGCTCATTCAACTGCTCTGTTGAAGGTCGCTATAAGTGAACGCCTCTATGTTGGTCACCTTTATAAACATCTGCTTTATTTTTCACAAAATTGCAACTATTTAGACGAATGACGCTTGACAAGCAGGCAAACTAATTGATAATCTAGGTGTTTTGCAAAATTTTATCGTCTTGCTAAGACTTCAGTGCCAAATGAAGTGAAAGTATAAAAAAAAATTAATAAGGCGTCAGTGTATCTTCCCGTCTAGCCTAAATGTATTTAATCTGCGTGACCGCATCTAATAATTACGAGTTAATGATGTACCGAACGGTATTTCCTTTCACCTTTCAATGACATGAATCTTTTTCACATTTACAGCCTTACTCGGCACTACTATCAAAGCAGCCACTGTTCAGACTAACAATAAATACATGAGCAAGGTTTAGGCGTAGCCAGTCACGAGTATCTAACTTTCGGTGGCAGTGCGACCACTGAGGGTGGCGGTGAATTGGTAAAGCATGTTTCTGCTATCGCCTAATAAATGACTTGCTATTAAGTGACATATAACAACAAGTTAACAACATCTAAACGTGTTAAAGAACGCAAACAGCTAAGGCTCATTATTCTGCCGCTGTTTTTACAAGGCACACAAGTGCCCCTATCACAAGGGTTGAAAGGCAAACTCGGCAGGACTAGCAGCGCATCATTTCACTACGCCAGTTCGCCTCGCAGAGGTGACGTCATAGGGGTCGAGGTGCCTCCACTGGATGCAACCTGGTCCAAGCACTCCTCGTCGCAGTCAAGGGAGTTCTCCAGCAGTATGGGCCCACCAGTTTTCCTGTTAAAGACAACAAACAAGCCATGCTAGAGCATGAAACACAGGCTACACAAACAGCCCCTCCATAGAGGAGGTCCAGCGGCTGTGGTGGAGAAAAATGTTTCAGGTTTACACATATGAGCACAGTGATCATTCGCTGAAGCACATACTACTACCAAAGCAGTGTTTCAAGATGGTTTGCCTTGGCTTGAGATTTCACAGACTCCCGTCTGTCGATATCTAACGGATGATTGGGTCGTACCGTTTGCTTGGGCTGAAAGGCACGCGCAGACAGTCGAGCCGGCGCGTTACCAACGGCGAGACTGAGGAACCCAGCGCCAGCGAAGCAGCCGCTACACTCTCGCCTATTTTGCTAGCACTGAAACGTAGGCACACACAGCTTACACGGCCAACGGGGCGCTGAGGAATCAGGCGAAGGTTACACAGCCTTCTCAGCCCCTAGTCTGAAAGTACCGTGGCGGCAACGCTCCTAGCAAGCAAAGCGACCAGGCGAGCTTGAGTGTCGGAGGCTCAAAATCACTTGAGACGCAATGAATAACCCTGAAAGATGTACCCTAGTAAAGCGTTCGCTCTAAAAAGGGAGGAAATAGAGGGTAGCGGCGAAAGAATTGACCGCAGCAAGCTCCCAAGAGGATCGTGCCACGATCGCTTAACCTCGCAAATTTCACTAAAAACGCAAGCTATGTTGATCGATTGTCGGTATGCACTGCTAGTTCTCGAACGTCTGTGCAAGACCACCTTAAACCAAGCCAGAAAAAAAAAAACACGCGGTACACTGACTAGAAACTAACAACGGTGAGTTGAGTAAGTGGAATACTTTGGCAAAGGTTTCCCTACTCTAAAGTTTTAACCGCAGAGCTGTTCGAGCTTGAGCTTGCTCCGTTGGCGTTAGCAAAAAAATACAAAGAAAAAAACTTCCCCGGCTGGAGGCGCCCGACGTGACATTCGCGGTTTCTTTACGAAAAAAATCCGAGCGCACGTGAGCATGCCCCTCGTGAGGAGTACCCAGCGTCGTTTAGGCTTGCCCATGCGCTTGCGCCGCGTGAGGAGCTCCCGCACTCGTCATCGTCGTCTTCGGAGCGGTGGACCCGTGGCGCGCCGGGCGCTACAGCACTCCCCCCTTAGAGCCGGAAGCCGTTGTGTTGCCCACGTGATTTTATGGTTGGTTGAGCTTGGAAATTTCGGGGCGGGATCTTTGAAACGGGGAAACCGTGGGCGGGTCGGAGAAAGCGATGTAAGCGGGCTTGATTCGGTAGGCGGCGACGACGTTTTGGCGGCCGGTAATGTCAAGGGTGACAATCTTGGGTGGCCGCTCCCCGCACCAGGAACGTGCATATAATTGCTCCTTCTGCTCCCTTTCTGCTGGGATCCGCTGTCAGTGCCGCTGGAGTTAACTTGGTCGAGCCCCAGCTGTGGTGCTTCTCCAGCGTAGCACCAGCAGTGAAAGCTGCGCCGATTTTCTTGTTGTCTCATTTAATGCCGAGTATATCTTCCTGCACCATCGCAGGGTTTAGACCCCAATTTGTGAGGCGTATTTTCTCCCACGAACAGCGTAAATTTAAAATAAATTGGTGCGCTTTATATAGCACCGTTCGCCGGACACAGCGGGGGAAATTCTTTAGGGGTACTGTTTTTACTTCAACGGAGATTTATACAATACACAGGGGGTGACGCACAGAAGTAGGCTCTAAGAATTTCAAAACGAAGGTGAACAGAGCAGCCTGTTTGTATAAAAGTGCGATCGACCTGCTTTGAAATTGTGTATAGCAGCAGCTGTGTGCGGAGAAAGAGAGCTGCAATATTTCACGAATCTGGAAATGCCTCCATGCGTACGATAGAGGAATGCAGTCGTAGGTCACATACCAACGCCAATTCCACGGGCATCTCTCGCCTATTAAGACTAAATTACACGATTTATTCGTAGGCGTTTCATATTTTGTAAGAAACACAGTTTCAATTTCTGCAGAAAGCGCAACCATCGTTGCGGGTAAGTATAACTGATTGTCAAAGGTGCTTCTCGAAGCAGAAACACAAAACAATCAAGGACCCAAATTCTACTTCACAATTAGGTAACATGGTGCTGTCAATTCTGTAGCTGCGGTATCGATAACACCCGGGCTCCCCCACTACACTGCCTCACACAGTTTCCGTTGTAAGGGTGCGAAACATATGCACAGCTGCATAATGCCTCGACGGATCCTATTGTGCCGCATGTCTGGCTTGCTCATAATTGACTGAGTATATTTTATTGTGTAGCTTTGTATGCATTTTGAGCACTTCTTAAGGATTGCGAAGAGACCAACGAGAACTGTGGGGAAGGGATAATGCCTCTACACTGCAGATGCACCATTTAATTTCAGTAACATAGTTCTTTGCATCCACAGTGCTAGAAATAATTTCGACACAGCCACTAGGCTACAAGTCTTTACAAAACTAATGGTGGTACAATTTACATTTTCCTGTCATTTATCAATACTAAAATCACGTAAAATCTGGCGGTTTTCGGGGTACAAGAACGTCTGCCCTGGTTATACAATTCTTTCTTAAAGCACGCCCAAAATACTCCACACATCGTGATCAGCACCAAAATTGCAGCTGTACTGCCAACAACCTGTTAATATCCTGGGGTTTTGTATTCGCTAAGTGATTTTTAAGTCCGAAAAGAGCAAAAAGACTTTCTATAAAAAGCGCCCTGCTGAATGGCGTGCGCCATTCCAAAGCCCCGCACAAGGCAGCCGACTGCTTCCAATCGATCGTATTGAAACGGGTGCGACGCAACAGAAATGTCTCTGGTAAATCTCGTCCAGGTATTCTCGCGCACCTAGTTCCTGTTCACGAGGCCGACACAACGAAGCTAATAAAAGGTATCCCCCTGCTCCATGCCATAGAAAAAAGTCAGTGTCATACCACTCTCTGAAGGTAAACGATCAGTGAAGCTGTTTGTGGGATACTACACCAGACACCTGCCCCTAGTCGGCACATTCCGATGTCACACATTGCCATAACGCCACGGCCGCGCGCTTGCGCTCTTGAAAACCACGCATCATGGCAACTG
The DNA here is from genome assembly GCA_013339765.2 of Haemaphysalis longicornis. Classification (NCBI taxonomy): domain Eukaryota; kingdom Metazoa; phylum Arthropoda; class Arachnida; order Ixodida; family Ixodidae; genus Haemaphysalis; species Haemaphysalis longicornis. Next base: position 194,874,592 of record CM023450.1, on the reverse strand, counting down.
GTCTGAGGTCCACGGAAAGCCACAAGCGATCACATACCGCACCAGCGACGCCGCCGCAAACTACTGCTCAAACCGCGCCGTCTGGCAGGAGAAGCGTTAAAGGGACACTGTAGTGATTAGTAAACATTGCGGGACTCCTAGCGCAAATTGTAGTTCGGAGTCTATAGGCCATGTTTAGACCATTCTGAGTGTGTTTAGTGCATTTCCTTAGCAGAAAAATAATTCCAAAATTCTGCCCACCTCTCCGAGTCCTCGCCCATTTTTTGTGGCGTTTTGGTGTGACGTCAGGAGGAGATGAGTTGGCTTGACTGCGCTACTGCACGGCCCGCCGACTTTCCGGCAGGGTCAGTCGGCCCAGCGTTTAGTCCGCCAGCCCGAGACGGGTCGTTTAATTCGTTCGCTCAGTTGAAACTAAGCCACGACACGTTTGTGAATGGAAGAATGTGTGTTTCTTCAGTTTGTTAGTTTGTACACTGTATGAAGCTCCGAGTCCAGGTCGCTCCACACAAACGCTGCGCAATCGCAAATGCGACGCTTCGCTGGCTGGTACGGTAGTAGGAAAATCTAAGGCTACTTGAAGGTGGGAGAAGTTATCGAAGTCAATATAGGTGCTAAGGAAATAAAATCAACTGAATCTTTTAGCGTACAACGTAAAACTAGCGAGCAGGAAGCGCTTTTTTTCGCTGGGTGAACAAGCACAGCGGTCAGCACCACGACTCCGCATCTGCGAACGCCATTTCGTCTAAGAAATGCCATTGGTAAACGTGAGATATCGTGGCAAATTGGGGTACGCTTACTGCACGAGCGCTATACAATAAATAGTTACCTAAGCTGTTTGAAATGCTAAAACTAAATAAAAAAATATATTCGTTATACATTATATACCTCATATTTCAAACACCCACAGCGCTGGGCCGTGGCCGGAGTGAAGACGACGACGACGGCTGCTACGGCCACGATTGCAATGCATTCTGCTGGAAGCAGCGCATCGTGCTTGGGCCGAGGCCTCTCGCTAACCTCATCGAAGAGACAAAACTACGTTTCCAATATCATCTGGACCATTCGCCACAAGGAAAAATACTCCAAAAATGGGACCACTTAAATAGTCAGTCTGAGAGCACTGATTTGCCGACAGCATTCCCTCCGTGGGAATGCCCACCCATCGAAATTCTGCGTCGACGCCCGATCCGCCAGGATAAAAGAAAAGTACTCGAACAATACGTTCGCACTCTCGCAAATGACAAGGAAGGCGACGAAGCCGACATCTACACCGACGCGGCTCTGAATGGAACGACGGCGGCCATTGCCTGGACATCTGAGGATCTGCCGAAATTGAATTGATCCAGGCACATTTCTCACACATACGACCTCGTAGAAGAGGTAGAACTTCTAGGAATTCTGGGAGCCCCGCAGCAAATTTATAACCATTCCGGCCATCTATCCACGAAGAAATTTCGCATCATCACGGATTCCTATGTTGCTGTCCGAGAGTTAAATCGTCCGTTTTCACCGAACAATACGGCAACAAACATCCTCACCTTGATAAGAGTCTGATGGAGGCGAAAAGCAAAAACGCCCGTGTGTACGAGATTTCGGCGCACGATAAAGATCCCCAGGTGGTCAAAATTAATCCGGAGCCCTCCACTACGGCGCGCCTCATCGCCTGCGTTGCGTCGGCGCGTTAAACCCTATAATCAAATCAATCAACCTTGATAAGAGACCTACAAATTGAAGGCTTCAAAGTTCGAATTGTTTTGACTCCAGGATACACTACAGGCGCAGAAGGCAACCGTATGGCACACGACGCTGCCAGGGAGAGGCTACAATCACCTCCCGCGGTGCCCGCCACGCCCGTCCCCCATCTCCAGGCAGACTGGCCACTCCAGCTTCGTCACCTCAAAAAGGAAAGCTGCAAGTTCTTACAGGAAGAAACTCCTGTTGGAATCCTTGCCCCTCTCAAGCGCTTCTCGCGTCCGGGGGAAGTATTTACCAATAAAGTGTATGCGAATGCAGCGTACACCCCCCACATTATTTATAAATGCACAGCTCCAGCAGGATCCTAATTGCGCTGATGCCCCCACTGTAGTCGTGAAGGCACACCAAATCTTTATCACTTAATTTGGCTTTGTCCATTATTCGACCGTAATCGCCACCAGCTTTTAACTTCAGGTCCCGCCCCTGCGACTGAACAGGAACATGTTAGTCGGGTCCGCGAAGATCCCACCACCAGTAGAAGCAATCACCGAGTACGCCCTTGAAAACGGACTCTACAAATTAGTGTAACGGCCTGGTAGACTTCCCAGTTCTACCTACAATGTGAACTGACTGCAGCGTGCACTGTTTTCAGTGTGAACCGCATTGTATATAGCGTGAATGTACATTAAAGTGTGAGCTGGGCATTTTAGTGCCACTGACTTACTTTTATGTGTTCATTTTGTGGTTAGGACGCCAAGACTGCAACTGTGTTCATTGTGCGAGTTGTGACCTTCCCCTTTTCCCTTCATCCTTGCTCCCCCCAGGGCCGCATGGCCTCTCGTCTAATAAAGTTTTTCACTCACTCAGGTACTACAGTTGCGTCATCTGACGACTCCGGAACCTACAAGGTCGTACTGCCCCATCTGCCTTCTGGTCCGTTACTCCACTGCGTGCGCTTCGGCTAGTGATTTCTACGAGTCCAAGCCGTCCTAGGAGGCTTATCTTAGGCATTTACAGCCGACAACATTGCAGTAGCGTAGTATGACGATTATTGAGATATCGAGACGGCCCATCCAGCGATAACGTCGGATGTCAAGCAAGCTGTTTTACAGAACCAAAACCGAAATCTGTTTTATTCTAACCTAAGACATGGTCCAATCACGGTGCACCTTCTCCCGACGTCACAGCGTTTAGATCGTGCGGCCATCGCCGACCATGCATGATAGTTTATTTTCTTTTGGGCTTTATAAAATAATTACCCACTTATAATAATTACCCTGAGCCCAGGGTGGCCAGCTTTATGCTACTGCGGCTGACATTGACGGGCAGAATTGGTCTGGGCGCCGCTAGGCAACCATGACAGCTCTGTTTACTTTTTGAAGGTTTAGAGACAGCGGGCCAATGAGACGGGAACAGGCTCGATTACGCTAGCATATCTTATTTAGTGAATCTATGGTTACCCTGAGGCACCTAATTAAGCCACGCTTTTCTAGTGGCTGTAGGTTACGCGAGGCCGCTGTCGTTATTTCCTAGCGGGGAGCGATGCAGGCGTTTTCTCCCTTCCCGCCGGTTGTAACAGCCCAGTACAGAGAAGCAGGGCATCGCTACTTTTTCCGGGGGCTTAAAAACTCACTCTCAACGTGTCATACAGCCGCACTGCGCTCCAAAAATTACGACTTCTCTAAGAGCGCGGGCGTGGAAACACAGAGGCACCAAAATATCAGCGCCCATGGGGTAAACAAATGTCACATGACGCGGTTCCACCAATCGGCGCTGTCGGCGGCACTCAATAATGAGAGAAAAGAGTGCCGATAATGTGAAACCTGATCTAGTGGTTCTATTCGGGGCCACAGCGAGCGATCGCGTTTGTGCTTGGCGTTTTATGGCCGGATCATCGTCGGTGGTGTCCATGGAGGTGTCCTTCCGCTGCATCGCGCCCTTTGCCGCTTCTGCTTACACCGGCGCTCTCGAAGGTACACTGTTCTTCCTGGCTGGGCACAACGCCGTTCCTAATCATAGCTCGGCCGGTACGAAGCTCCGATTACGTCGCTAGGCGGTGTATGACGTCACAATAAAAAGCCACGTGCATTGAACGCGCACAACTAACGAGACACCGCTGGAGGCGAACAGGTGGCCGAAGGAAAGGGTGTAGGGAAGTGACGAGTGGATACGGGGCAGCGTCTTTTGTTTCACTTACCGAAAAAACGGAGGTGTTTTGCCTGCAACAGCTCCACTGCAGAATAGTTATTTTACTAGCAAGTTAGTTCCTGTCCGTTATGCATACGTGCAAGCGGGACTTTGTGCACACGAATACGCTAAATTCAGCGTTCATGCAATTCCCGTTTTGAAATGCGTTCTCGCCATCTGGCGGCTAATGCTAGCACGCTAACCTTCAGGTCCGGTTGCTTTGCTCTACGTTACGCGCCGCGTACGGAGTACATGCCATGGCCGTTTCTGTTCGCCACTATTAAATTGCAGATTTATACTGCCACCACACAATGACTCGGATACAAGAAAGCTCCTTTAGCTTGTATGCCAGCGTGGAAATACAGAAGTAGAGGTACACAACAGTCTCACGCGTATCCACGAGTAGTAGATAATGGCTACCGGAGAGCGTTACCGACGATTAAATTGAGAATATAATGTAGTTGCAGGGGGCAGCAGAAAGTTAGATGGGCAGATGAGATCAAGACGTTTGCGGGGATAAATTGGTCGCACTTAGCACAGGACGGGGCTAATTGGAGATTAATGGGAGAGGCCTTTGCCCTGCAGTGGGCGTAGATAGGCTGGTGATGATGATGATGAATATAGTTACGTTCCTGGTGAGTACGGTAGTGTGGTCGAAAGAATTCACTCTGTATCACTATCAGCGCTGAGTCACCCGTAATTCGCGTAAGGGTAAAGGATCGGGTTGAGGTCAATGGGGGATACCTTCGTCTTGCAGTGCGCATAATAGGCTGTTGATGATCATGAGTAAAGGAAACCCTTTGAATATAATTCTCAGCAGCATTTTCCGTTACGTTTCAGCTCTCGCACAGTGCTGATTGCTTTAATATATTTGTTTTGAACAACAATAAGAGTTCAATAAAGAATATCCGAATGTGACGTTCGGTCTTTGATACCTACCGCCGACGGCGTACACAGAAACCCCTAATAGGTGACGCGCGTCCTACCCTACGTTCGAGCAATGACCGCCCTTGGGGGACATAATCCTTACTGAACCACCGGCGGTGGGTGGAGACGTAGCCTATGCGCGAGTAGCGCGCAAAGACCGGCCGTGCACCAGTTACCCGAAACAGCACCCAGCTCTGCCTGCCCTACGGGCGCTGGCGGAGTCCATAAGAAGGCCCTCACACCCCTCGATCGCTCTCTCGCCACCCGCCATAGGAGACACCCGAAAGCGCTCTCGAACCCTGATTAAGATTGACACGACGATCATCCCTCGTTCCCATCTACGCAGACCAGCGAACCCGCAGCCGCGCTGTGAGTTCTGCCCCGCGGCCCTGCAGCGTGTGTGGACACCACCGTTCCCCGGAACAAGAGTCCCGACCTTCCCGGGCCAACAGAGCAAGCGCACCCAGAGCACCCAGGCCACACAGCGAGAGGCCACGTCTCCGAGGTTTAGCGCCAGCCGCCTTCCTGACCCGCTCCTACGAGTCACGCCATCTCGCTCGGTGGCGTGTTTCCAAACGTTTCGTTGCACAGAGCACCCACGTGACATGTGAGATGTCACTGCGCGCGCTATCTTTTTGAGCGCCTGATAATACGCGCCCAGCGTTTGGGCTCTGTGGCCTCGATGTGGAGTACTCAGTGCAGACGCTGACGGCTTGGGTTCGAGCACCAGCAATTGTAGTTCTTTGTTGTTTTTTTTTTCGGTTGCTTAATTTTTTATAAATTTACTTTTTTCTTCTTAACTGAAATTTACGCGTTATGTTTGTTATTAATGGTGATTTGATATGTTTTACGTCGGTTTATTATTGGGGTGCAGCCAATGACCACTTTAAATTACCGTTATCCATCGCGCGAGCAGTCACGTCACGTGGATGATCAGTGCAGCGAAGCGTTTGGAAATACGCCGCCGGGTGATCACGTCGGCACCAGCCCAACTTCATTGCTAATTAAATTATTTATATAACCAAACCTGTGTGGCATCTTTTCCCGTCAACTCCGTGGAAACCCATATAGTTGGTAGCGCGACGCTATCAACATTTTGTGGATGTCACAAAATCATAATGTTTCGTGTTGTAGGGGGTTGCGGTGTCGCCTAGGAAATCTCCACACGTAAGAAATACGCCGACTATCCGAGTTTGTGGACGCGGGAAGGAACTGAATAGCGTCTTTGGCAGAGATTCCGCGCAAATTTCGTTCCAATTTCTGTGCATTGCGAAGCCTATAATCGTGGTTACCTCGGTTACCTTGGTTACCTCGGCAAATAGGCAGTAAACATAAAACGGCCTCAGTCTCGCGCAGTTACTTCCGAAGTGGAAAAATTGCGCTCAAGAATGGCAAATTACCGTTAATGCGCGCTGGCCTTGAAACACCTCAGAAACAATACGTATAAGGAAAAATTGCTGTATATTTGTTTTACTTGCTCCACTGTCCCCGAAAACTGACATTTTCGAATTTCATGTTTACAAATAGAACACTCTCACACGGAATAGCGACCGTGTGCACAGCGGTGCCATCAGCGAGCCACCGCAACTGGTAGACCTGAACTACGCGAAAGACACAGCGGTAAAATCAAGGGAACGAAGCTAAAATGCTCTCCTTTTTGCCGTTCTTTTCTCGCGATGCCGTATATTTTATGTAGATTACATTCTCATCGAGTCATCCTTCATTCTCCTGCTACGATGCTTCTTTGGAGCGACCTCTGAACAACTGATAAAAAAGGAACCTAATTTTCGCGATCCCTTCAGATTCCGTTTAGCGAAAAATGCTAACATCCATTCACAAAATACTGTCCCCCCCCCTTCACAGAAAACATCTTAGAAACATCTTCGCAATGTTGTCACAAATAACTAGTACAGCCCTATAAAGTGGGAAACCGTGGTTCGCCCTTTCAGACGAAGCGTATTGCAGGTAAAGCGCTGTACATTCTAGTGCTACGAGTGTTGAAGGCGCTACGGTAGGAACGGTAAGGCGCCTCATTTCTTGTGTGAAGTATACAGAGCACGGGATTTGTGTTCCCTTCAGAAACTTTCGTGTTAAGTGCTGTGCCACATAGAACGGCGAAGTAGCAGCTTGAGATGTATTTTCCCAACTAAGTCAAGGAGCTTACCAATGAACTGGCTGTGGATATTGCGAGCTTGTGGAATTCTTACCTACGTATTCTTTGTGCCGCAAGAACTGCCCCCGCGGCCAGCAAGACAGCCACTGCGCCGGATGTCCAGGCTACTATGATTGCCAGACGGGTGTGGCCTGAAATTGTGCAAAAGGAGCGCGGGTAAGAAGAACGGCAACGTTAACAATACAGGCAGCGAGAATAGCTGCACAATGAGGTTTAAAGCGAGAGGACATTTTATTATGCGGCTCAAGCACTGGCTTTTGTCTTGTGACTCTGCCACCCCTTTCACTTTCCCATTCTTTAGATTTACTTTCTCCTCCAGAAGGTATTTTTGAAACTTCCACTTTTGTTGTGTCATGACCCAAAGCTACGGCAAGGCTTTTGGGCGAACCGCAGTGAGGGCTAGCGAATAGTTAAAGAAATACTGACACGAAATTCTCGTTTTACCTTTTTTTTCGCTGGTATGCGCGCCTATTAGCCAAGTAATCATCAAAAGGGCGCATTAGATCGCAGCGTAAACAATAATTTACGGCGTCGGTTATTCGTGTAAGTTTCGGTTTCGACAAAACGAACGCCGAGCGGCCGCCATGACAGGAGGGCTGCGCGCAACGTCACCATTTTTTTCGCACCACTGCCGGTATGTACGCGCGCGCGAGCGAGCGCACGCTCGCGCCCAGACGGGCCGAGGGGTGGAGGCTTTCACCATCCCCACGCTCCCGGGCAGCATGACCTCAGTCCCAAAACCATGACGTCATACAGGGCGTAGCAGCGCACGCCAACCGCAGCCGGCGCGTCGGCTACGGCACGGGAGACCCGGCGTCGGCAGTTTAAGGCAAGAAAAGAAGCGGATGAGGTCATGTCGGCTCGCTCTAAGTTTTCTCGCGCGGGCAAAGGTTAAAATGGATTTGAAATATGTTATACTGAACGGTTACTGCTGAAACTCGCTGGGAGATAAGTTCTGATGAAAAGGGAGAAGTTTACATACTTATCTATGCTTTGATATTTCGTGTCACTACTCGCTGTAAGGCTCCCTGTGTACCACTGCCACGCGCGCAAGTCTCTACACAGGGTGTTTATGTTTTTCCCTCTGTAGGCAGTTGCAGACCGCGATGGAACCAATGCCTTCAGGCTCACCAACACAGCCCGTCTCATCTCTTCAGCGATACGGAAACATTACCCAGGTTTCGGTGTACCTTATTAGTTTAATGTAATTTTTCCTGGCCTATTCAGCCCCTAAGTAAAACAACCACTAAGCAAGACCTGTAATTGTCAGCGACGTTACCGAAATCTGAAGACTTTGATAGTACGTCGCCTAACGTACCATAAAAATATATCATTACTGTGCATAACGGGGCGTCCAGATGTACCACGTGAGGTGGGACACTTTCAAGTGTAACCGTAGTGAATAGTGACGCTGCAGGAAAATTTTCTTGAAAAATATCGGTGGAAATCGGCCTCAAAAATTAGGCTGAAGGTAGTCGTCTATTTATCAGAAGTGCTGTAGAATAGGTACGCATTAAGTACCTTGGTTTATTAATCCGAGAGCGTAGATGGGGCCTACCGGCAAAACGTTTCGATCGAACGACGAAAGAAAGACTGAAACATCGCAAGCCTCCAATGGCGCTTCCTTCACACTTCGTACCTACGAACGTTGCTAGGGAGACATCAAGCCCAAGTGCGGCTCGGCACCTGCCTTCACACTAGCGTCACTAAATAAGCTACGCTTAGAGTACTCCCACTTCGTGCACCCGGAAGCGTTTGGGGGGCCATTTTCGTTTCTGGCTTGCAGTGGTTGCCATCCTCTCCCAGACGAAACCGCCGCCGGCTGTGACTGGGCAAAGTGTGACCGGCTGCCCTAGCGTCCGCGCAGCAGAGAGAGAGTAGGAGGAGCGGCGCCAAGAAACAATATGGCTGCGCCCCATATGTGAACAAATATTCACGTGCTGCCAACCGACCAATGAAAATTCCTGGCGGCACATAACAATGCGAGAACAGAGTGCCGATATTCCAAAAGCCTTTATTTAGTGAAGCTACCTGCACCGAAGCGCCCGTCACACTCCCAAACGACGGCAGTTTGTACGCGTTGTAAAATTGAGTGTCCCGCCACTGTGCTGCGCGAATTAGAAAGGAATTGTAATGACGACGACGAAATGCGGTGTAGGTGTGGAACACAAGGAGTAGGCAGGAAGCCAGCGCTACTGCTAAATCCTACAAACGGTATTAGTGAGACTTCGAGTGCTAAGCACGGTCGAGCCTGGTGTGACAGCGGCGTGCGGGATATTCCAGCTGCACACGTCTTAAAGTGTTGCGTAGGTGTCGTGTAATGGCTCAGTCAAATGCCTTTTACGCCGCCGTTCTCGGGCTGACTTCAGAGTAAGGCACCCTACATGGGTCTGAGCTTCAACATTGCGATATAGAGGGGCGAGATATTCGTGCCTTTCTACCGATCCGACGATGAATTTGCTATTTTATTGCTGTTTATTTCCTCTAAAGCAACAGTTTTTGAACTGCAGGTCGCCATGAATCTACTGGTATTTTAACTTTGTTCTTGAGAAGCTGAACTTTCTTAATATATTTCAGAGCCGAAGTCAAAAAAGCTTATTGAGAAAAAAACTTTGGTGACACACAGGAGTTGTACATCAGTGTGGTACGGCAATCACAGCAAGCCAGAGTTTGATAATTGAATAAAAAGGTAGTAAAAAAGAAAGTAGCAACTGAATGAAAGTTTGACGGAGATTACCCCGCAAACTTTATCACAAAAAAACATCCGGGAGGATGTGAAACAAAGCACTTCACGACAGAGTGCACTGAGATAGTACCGCACACCACACAAAGGCGGATCGCGAGAACGCATGATTTAGGAGCGGTACAGCAATGTAGTCACTTTGACATTTCTCTTTTTTATGCGGTGCTGTGTAAGAGAAAAAGGCCTGCATGCAGGATTAGCGCCCGCATTCGATGGTACTTATTATTTTAAAAGGGCTTGAAAAAATTCAAAACAAGTTCAGTGCAGTTATAAGATAACTTGGCCTCACCTGATACCAAATTACACAGAGCGTTGCACAAGTTACGCCTGCTTCAGCAGTAATGCATCAACCTTACATGCCACCCACACCGTCAGATATCGGAAGGCTAGAAAAACGTATCTGAGACATCAGACATGAGGCTATGAGAGCAAAGACATGAAGCTAATGAAATTGGGAGCAGGCAGAATCGTACGAAACAAAAGAACCCAGGCCCCAGCAACCGGTTTAGCACAACACCATCCGACGATGATTTCGAACCATGTGAAAGCGGGGAATTCTAAAAGCTCCTTTATAAAACCAACAGTGATTTGGCAGTGGAATTGCCGATCGCATCGAAGCAAGCGAAATTCCTTATCTCATTTTTCATCACTACATGCGCCCACAGTAATCGCTCTCCAAGAAACAGGCACCGAAAAAGTAATGCTGATGGGATACAACACGTACTCTGCAGATACAAAATTTAAGACAGCAGCCCTAGTCCATGCGAATGAAACAGCACAGGCGCACACCCTCCCCACTTCAATGGACTACACATTTGTTGAGCTAATTCCGAACATCAAGGCGCAGACCAGCCTGTTTATTCTCAACGTTTACAGCAAGCCACCATCATCGCTCGGAGACATCGATAGCGTCTTTAAAATCGCGGAGCAATGCACGAAAGGACACGCCTTGATTATTGTCGGGGTTTTCAATGGCCATCACACTACCTGGGGCTATCAGCGTGATAACAAAAAGAGCCAGCAACTCCATGACGCCTTCCGAAACAACGATCTGCACTTATGCAATGCAACCGACACTCCTTCGAGAATAGGGAACAGTGTCTCCAGAGACACTTCCCTCGACCTTGCTCTAACATATAATCTGTAAATGCCTAGAATAAACACTCGGCAATGACCATTATGTCATTCAACTGCACCTTACGCATCACAAAACCCCACCACAGAGAATACGAACTGCCCGCGTCACCGACTGGCGAAAATTCCGAGAAACAGCTCGAACGAGCCCCATTCATGACATTCAAAAGTGGACAGAAGAAATGTTGGAAGCTGCAAAAAAGCAAACTAAAGAACTGGCGCTCGCCCACGATTGTCCAGCCGTAGATGCCCACCTACTCCACCTTTGGGAGGCCCGACGAGGGCTAAAAAAACGATGGAAAATTCGAACAAATTGAAAATTACGGCACGAAATAGCTCGACTAACGCAAGAAGCAGCAGTCTACGCATGTAAACTATGCCAACAAAATTGGTCTGATTTCTGCACGAAACTGTAAGGCACACTTGTCACCCAACGCACGTAGCATCTCCTTCGATCCCTAATGGGTACTACATAAAGCAAATCAGCCACAGCCCATCAACGAAAACGTCCTATCCACAACTACGACGGCACGGTAGAAGATCGCCTCAAGGAAATAAAACAGCCATGGCAAGACGTAACATGACCCCGTCCCCTCTACAGCCATACACCGGTGCTCCCAACCCTGAAATGGACAGCCCTTTCACCCTAGCGGAAATTGAAGCAGCGGTACGAGGTTTAACGAGAATTACTACGCCCGGGAAAGATAGGATTCCAAACAAGTTACTTCGAAACCTGGATGCAACAGCGTTAGAGACCCTTCTCCACTACATCATGAACATTGGACAACCGCCAATATCCCTCCTCAGTGAAGCATGCAGATGTTACCTTGATACCTAAACCTGGAAAACCGCTAACCCCTGCTAATGTGCGACCTATTTCCCTCACTTCTTGTGTTGCGAAGGTGTTAGAACTTATGGTTTAAATTCGCCTCTCCCCCTATATTGAAGATAATGGACACTTCCCCTACACCATGTACAGGTTCCGCCCCCACTTGTCCACACAAGACATCCTTTTGCAGTTGAAGGAAGAGATCATTGACCGGCTTTCGAATACACACAAGCGGTGCATCCTGACATTGGACATCAAGGGCGCCTTCGATAACATCAGCCATCAAGCCATCCTTCAAGGAATAATTTCTATCAACTGTGGGCAACGAATGTACAACTACGTCGCATACTTCCTTACTGGACGCACAGCAACTATAGGAATCGGTCACCTTCGCTCGACGACATTCAGGACAACACCCAGGGCCACCCCTCAAGGATCTGTAATATCGCCGCTTCTTTTCAACATAGCGATGCATCACCTTCCTTCTCTTCTGGAAGACATCCCTCATCTCCGGCACGCACTGTACGCAGATGACCTCACCCTCTGAACCCCCGCAGGATCCATAGGTGAGCAGCAAGACGCTATGCCAACAGCCATAGAAGAGGCGCATCTTTATCTGCGTGCTAGAGGTCAAACGTGCGCACCAGAAAAGTCACCACTGCTTGCTCTCAGTATTGAGACGGCTCAACGAAGGAAGCGGTCCATCCCGGATCCGGAACTACACATAGCAGGCAAACCAGTCCCAAAGGTAACCCATCTGCTCATTTTAGGACTTACAATCCCCCAAAATGCATCAGCCTCCACACCATAGCCCCACTACAAAGGACGTTCAGTCAATTGGTTCACTTTATACACCACGTGTCAAATCGCTGATTTGGATTGCAAGAGTCGGACACCTTGCGCATGGTGCAGGCAATACTAGTCAGCCGGATGGCCTACGGTGCACCTTACTTGGCTCTCAAAATGAATGAGACGGCAAGATTGGATATCTTTATCCGCCAAACCTATGAGACTGCCATAGGATTTCCCTCTAAGACGTCGACAAAGAAATTACTTCAACTTGGATTGCATATTACCTGGTAAGAGATAGAGAAAGCCCATGATACCTCTCAAATAGAACGCACCAAGAAAAATCCAACAGGACGAGTGACCCTAAGACGATTGAACAATTGGACGCCGCCAACACGACACCAAAAGGTTAGGATTCCCCTACGTATTCGACATTACATAAGGGTAACGCCACTACCACGCCACATGCAGCCAAATTTCAATCAAGCCCGCCGAATCGTACGAACTAGGGTCATGGACATAAAGTATGGCCGAAGCCCGACCACAACGTACACTGACGCATCTCCTTATCTTCAGCGGCCAGCCCACGCGGTATGCGTCACCAATTCAACAGGGCAAAAAATGACCTGCCTCACCGTTCGTACAACACAGACGGAAACCGCAGAGGAAGTGGCTATTGCCCTAGCCGCAACGACTTGTGAGGACGCAATCACAGTGCTTACCGATTCGCAAGCACCGTGCCACAGTTACCTACGGGGACGTATCTCCAAAACAGCCCTCCGCATCCTCAAAACCAAGGGTCAGCAACCCGAAATAGAAATCGTCTGGTACCCAGACACACATCCCTCGCGGGTAATGAGGCAGCCCATGCCGCTGCCCTCGCGCACGTACGCCGGGCTATTATCTACGAGGAACAAACATCGCCTGCTGCTCCCAAAACAGAACCTGTCGTCAAATATGAAGACCCACTATCGCCAAAGCAGAAGAATATTCCCGGCTCTACATGTCCAGTTATCGAGACAAGAAGCCACTAGCCTGAGAGCAATACAAGCTCCTATCCCTATCGCACCCTCCTTCGCGCGATCTACCCCACCATATACCTGGACACCTGTAATTTCTGCCCCTTGCCCGGAACGCTAAACCACCTACCATGGGAGCGCGGACAAACCCCAGGTCTACCCCCCAACCCTTCCCCCTCTTAGAAGCAGTGGGTAGCCTTCCTGAAAGGACGAGACCCTGGGACCCAGGGCATAATGGTGAAGAGGGCCTGGACTGCCAGCCAAGGCCAGTGCATCCCGGACTAGGGACGCCCGCCACCGGGCGGGTGCCCTAACAGCAGCACCAGCACTTGTAGAATAAACAATTTTTCCTCCTCCGGCTCCTGGCTTACAAATCGCTGGTACGACAGATCCTTGAATATAGTATAATCTGCTTGTTCCCTGGTACAAAACACCTTATTGCTAAACTAGAAAATGTCCATCGGTGGGCCATGCGTTTTACCTACAATAAATACAAGCGTTATGACTCCCCCACGGAATCACTTAGAAGAGCTCAACTACCTACAATAGGTCAATGCGCCAAAACGTTACACCTGAAATTTTCGTTTCAAGTAATTCATGGCGACGTAAAACTACCTTGTAAGAAATTTATCACTCCATCTGTTTCCAGGTCTACAAGAACAAAATACGACAAACATCTTATAGAGAACAGGTTCCACCATGAATCCTTTAAATACTCTTATTTTCCACGTGTGATAAGAGGATGGAATTGTCTACCTAATGGCATTGTTACTAGTTCATCCCTTGATAATTTTGCCTCTAAATTGTCGAAATTTTTGTTAAATAGTCCTTTTTGGTATGTGTTCTGTACTCCGTATTGCTGAAACTTTCACCTGTTGCTATATAGAACGCCAGTCCTTCACTTCGAGTTGTTGATCAATTCGCTCTCGCGCTACGCACGACTAGCCTTCTGGTTACCTCAGTCGGTAGAGCGACTGCTCCGGTTAAGCGATGGTGCCAGGTTCCAATCCTAGACCAGGACGAATTTTGCTTCAACTGCGAAGTTTCTGAGAAAGCTGCATAGCTTTCCTTTGTAGCCGCATGGCTGCATTTAGGTGGATGTCAAACTTTCCTTTGTAGAAGCTTACTTCACCTTACGGATTTCCCGTAAATCGTTCGATTATATGTAATGCATAATCGTTGCTATCCTTTGAATTGCTACGTGTTTATGTGTAGTCTATTTGACTAATATGGTTGTTTTCCCCTTTATCCTTGCTTCTGCTTTTGTGATTTGTAAAAAAAGAGCACGCTTATTGTTCATGTATCCCTCAATCCTACAACAGCCTCCAGAGTTGAGGCTAGCAGTATCATTGTATTATATTATAATGAATAATTTAAGATAAATAAAAAATAAATAATAATAAGTAACTTATTTATTTAATAAAACGTAGCTTCTATCTCAATTCTAGTTCAGCTCTTATTCAGAAGATACATCCGTATTGCGTTTGTACGAAGAAACGCGACAGATTTTAAATAATTTGGACAAAAGAACGAAACGGTTGGTATCCTCGTTCACTACTTTCTGAGTGTCCCCATATTTATCGCACAGTACTTTACCTTAAATTTCAAGCCTTCTCTTAGTGAACAGACTACAAATAGTATTGTGTTTATATCATTCCCAACAGCGAAAGTAAATATCGACAACTCTTTCACAGTATTCTTTCATATATTACGGCATCTCAGAAAAGGCGAGGGGGGGGGGGGTATTTCCGATCATTTTGTTTTATACTTTATACATAAGTGACAATGTTACTGTGGCCTCTAGAGCGAAATCTATGCTTGGGCGGACGATATTAGTTTGATTCTCAAACAGTGAAAAAATAAATCAAAACTTGATTAAACACGTCCCGGGTTATACGGACTAGAAGAGCGGAGACGCCAGAGCTCACACAGCACAGATTCTGAAACACAACCGCTATGTTTAGCAGCGAATGCTGGAAACATTATATGAAATAACACACTATCAGCTCAAATTGAATGAATCTTGTTCAGGTTTTCGTGCATTTTTAACAGCAACATCTGATATAAATTAGAGTATGAACTCTATCATAACAAATATATCGTAATTAATTAGGTTACCCTCATGTGCCCGTTTTGATTTACAACCGAACATATGATCGGTATTTATATATCTTGCTTTTCGCCATAATAAGCTTGTGTGCCCTAATTTATGCATCCAAAACTATTGACAATAAACGTAAGATATAAGCACTCAAACAGAGAGTATGAATTTTTAATTTAGCTGGCTCTGTTAGGAAACAAGACTATAACGCGCAGCCAGCAAAAGCGGGGCTTTGGACTGTCCAACCAGTGCAACTTCAGGCTTGCAACAAATGCTAAAAAATATGTGCCTGAGACTACTAAAGCCATACGTTATGTGAACGTTAAGCTGAAAAACACTTCATTTCCTATATAAATAGCATTTTCACAAACAGAAACTAGACCCTGCCATGCGGCCAATACTATGACTGTGCGTCGAGAGGTCTACTTTGATAAATTTACGTATTGTGCTTGTTTTCTTCAATATTTCGTACGCAGATGTAGCAGGTTTTGCTTGCAGCATTGTTGCAGCAATCTGAAGAGGAATGCTTCTTACATTAGTAGTTTAACGTTAGTTGCACGTCCTTTCTGACAGCGTTTGCACCCAGCCTCCGGCATCGTGTACTTGTAGTTTATTCAAACAAACTCCATTGTGCATTGTTCATTGTTTATCTAGTAGAGTACGAAATTCGCAATGTCGCCATGGCGATTACAGCATAATAGAAGCAAAAGGTCGAGCTATTTCATGGCTACCGGTACCTTGATATAGCAGTTCACAAAGCGTTCCATTTGAAGCTTTTGTTTTTCACCGCATGCCTTCATATTCATTTTTTTTCGCTGTTACAGAACGAGACCGGCAGCAGCGTTTGGTGTCATTTCCAACCGGTACGGCAATGATTACTGTGATAAGTGAGGTATTGTGCACGTTTTAATGATAATACTCTTCGCCCCACCGGTCGCGCGTCTGCTGCGAACAAGTATTGGTGCTGACAACTCTCTCTTCTTGTAGCCATTTACCATAATCTTTGGTTCGCGGGGTGGGCCGGTCACGTACCGGCGTGCAGTGTCGCGTCGCCGTCTTCAAGGATATTCTCTTCGGAACTATTCTGCCGCAGCGAGCACGGCAGTTTGTCCAGAAGCTTCAGGGGAAGCTTGGCTGAAAATTTCATATTAATATAAACTAGTGGGTAATCTGTCGCTGCAGTCGCGTGCCGTCGTGGGCGCCACCATAGCTCCCAAAAATGTTCCTCTCGTACTTGGCTTGGCTAGAATGGTCACTTACATTCGCTCTTGGAGCCCAAATTTGACAGTCAACAGGCGAGGTGTACCGATTAGTTGATATTTACACGATTAAAATGCAGATAAAAGCGTTATGATACAGCGGCGCCAAAAGCAAACAGTGACGTCTATCGCACCACTTCCGTGCGCGTGTGCTGCAATAGATAGTATAACCATGGCTTCTACTCACTTCTCGGCAACGGACTGCTGCTAGAATCTGACAGCGAAGAGGTGTCATTGGGGCACTGGCGGCAGGATTCTTGACCACAGGGGCAACTCGTGTTTGAACACATTGTCCTCCGATCACAGGGCGCACCTTTTTTGTCCTCACCAGCAGTTGGACCGGCTGCACAGTTTGAAACAAAAAGAAACCAAAGAAAACAAGTTTTTATTGCTTGCATGCAGTTTCATTGTTGCTCTAGTTTCCGAAAATATTTGCTGCTGCTTCTCGGAAAGCGCCACAAGCTGGTTTCACCTCCCAGAGACTGCAATTCGAGGGGTCAGGGCTACCACTCTACATTCCCGTCATGAATGGCAGATACGTTATGACTCTTGTCGTCAGTGGCTCAGAGAGCTCAAAGAGATTTCAGTATCCACCTTAATTGCAGACAAGAATGTTTAGGTGTCAAAATAACATCTTGCTTTTTTCATGCGCGTGGTTTTAAAAATTGGTGAGGCCCTGTGGGCAAAGGTGCCCGTCACACTTCTGTCACTATAAGAGAACAAAAAGAGCCCCTGTTATCTTAATCCTCACTTCTCTGCATAGCGGACTCAGAATCAGGCTCCTAGAGGACTCCTCACGGTCCTTTGCTTCTGGTCCCTTACCAAATAGTGACGGAAGGAG
Source organism: Haemaphysalis longicornis (assembly GCA_013339765.2). Classification (NCBI taxonomy): domain Eukaryota; kingdom Metazoa; phylum Arthropoda; class Arachnida; order Ixodida; family Ixodidae; genus Haemaphysalis; species Haemaphysalis longicornis. The sequence continues at coordinate 194,856,895 of CM023450.1, read as the reverse complement.
CGGAACAGTTTTATTCTTTACATACTGTATTTTGCCTAGTTTACCCAACTTTGTTATCCAAGGCTCCGTGTCTGCCAATTCAGTTTCATTTACAGGATGACTCTAGAGCGTTGTGCAAGTACGTTGCATTATTCGTCGAACAAAAACAAGTCATCGCTTACCTCCTTCCGGGTTACCTCTGGCATCTTGCAGGCATTTTGCGGACCAAGGTAAAAAATCCAGAGGTAATCTTGCAATTTTTCAAAAACAAGTGTGCTCATGGCAAACATCAGTTATGTATGTGTTTTTTTGTCTCAAGTATGCCTATGTATTCCTTTTGTTTAACAATATGGATAAATATAAAGTATCGTACCAGGCTAAATAGTTTTAATCTTTTTGCCTATATAAACGTCTAGCTCCAACATTCTTTTTTTTACTTTTGGCCCTGCGGCTGAACTAAGGAACGGCCGGGCGGACGGGCCGACAGACAGACAGACAGACAGACAGAGAGACAGACAGACAGATCAAAATTTTCACGTTTAAGTAGCCCAAGAAACGTTCAAGAAACAAGAAACATTCTTTCAAAGCATTTTACATGCTGCCATGCTCACGCTCCAAAATGGCTCTTCATGTAAGCACGAAGATATAGCAAGTCATGACCCACTCACGATGCACTGCGAGCTGAGCACTTTGCGTCAGGGTTCCGTGGTCGTCGCTGAAGTGACAGGAGTATACTCCGGCGTGGTGCGCCGAAACGTTGTCCAGGCGAAGTCGACTGCGTGTCACCGTCGCCTCCGACGCAGGACTCTGCGAGGGGCTTGTGCCATACCCTCGCTTTGTCCGGAGGAGCCGGGCTGCCCGACAAGGCTGCCGTTGTGACGCCACTCAACGCTCATTGGCCCGTGGCTAGCTACTTCACATGTAAACGAGGCCACTTCGCCCGCCTTGACGTGTAGAACCTGGTGCAGGCTGCTCTCTGTATGGGCAGAAAGAAAAACAAAAAAAGAAGTCTTCACTGCCACGCACTTCCCCGTAGTCAACTAACTCGTGATGAAGTGCTGCGAACTTCAATGTCGAAAAACGTTATTGCCAAACTAAAATCCACAACAAAAGAGCAGATGCTGCGCGTCATCAATGTGTCAATTCTTCGGGCATCCCTCAATTCTGCGAAGGCTAGACAAAACAGCTTTATTTGTTTGTGGAAATTGATGGACGCCTCCGCCTTTGTCAGGACAGCTGCTTACACTTAGATGTTGAATTGACTGACAAAATAAAATGCTGCGTAGCTCCAATTACCATTACTTTCACTTCTTTTCCGATTTAAATTTCTTTTTTCTCTCGAAACGACAATTTTCTGTTCCTACAAACATGATGAACATAAGATATGTGATCAAGCTATGTAAAAATATTACATACAAAGAAGAGATGTCTGCTAGCAGCTACTCCGCTATCATAATCATTAAAGAGAAGTTCCATCCGCCAATAAAAAACCACCAACGCCCCGCGATCAGCGCCTCGGCTCCTTCAGCAAATAGGTGCCGTGACCTGGATGAACGTCAAGAGTTGAAGAATTGAGTGTGGACCGCCTCTAACGATGACGTGAGTGACTGTAACGATTGAACTAGACTGCTACCCTTACCACCGACCGCAATGAACCACGAAGAAAACCGTTGAAGGAACTGACAAAGCGCCAAAAATGTACCTGATCCCAGGTCCCGGACGAATTTATGATTCTAAAAGGACGCCTCACGGAACCCAGCTCAAGAGACCAACACTACAGGGAATTGGGCTAGAACTCTCGTTGTCCGAAGAGTCAACGGGAGTCTGAACACAGCTACGCTTACCGCTGGATCGGTATTCAGAGAAGGCTACTCAGCTGTTATGATCCGGAAATTTTCTTTGCATTATTGGGGCATCTTTGAACGGAATGAGAACAGATGATCAGCGGAAGGGTTTAAACACTTGAATGAGAAGCACATCGCCTTCTTTCGAGGGCGGAACAAAAAAGGCGAGTTTGGGGTCGCATTTTTGATATGCACGAAAATAGCGGTGAATATTAAGACATTTTTCAGTAATAACTAAGTCATCAACATGATTCCCATCCAGCTTAAAAATAATGATTTAAAGTTAACACGGGTTTATACCACAACATAGTGCTACGAATATGAGGTCGTTAACTGCTACGACGATGTTGAATAACTATAATTATGTGTCCGGGGAAACCTCCATATGCGATGTAATGAATGGCTCCAATGCAATGCGCCCACGAAACAAGCAGGTGATCATGCAGTTTGAAACTTTGGGTGCAGTACCCCCAAATACGCGAGGAGATGCACTCGTTGACTTTTCTGTACGAAAGACTTTTAAAACGGCCAACATCTTTTTTTTCGCGAACGAAGGAACGTATCATGGACATTGAAAAGGTTTATTGGAGAAACAAAAAAATAAAATGCACTTCATTATGGCTGCCAATCCGGGGACAATTCCTAATACTGAAGTGCTAGGTAATGTCGAGGACCGTGAACACAAAATGCTGAGGAAGCTAAGCTGGGATAAAAGAGAAGGGGAGAAAGTTTGTAAATAAACTTCATCTTGAAGTCAAAATGAGAAGGGGGGGGGGCGAGAATTCAGAATGACACTTCAGGACAGATTCGCAGTGTTGACAGAAGAAAGCGTTGATGCACTGAATGACACCCTGGATATGCTCATCAACGTCGGCGCTGGCTAAGGGGGAGGGGGGTGTAAAACTTTCACAAGGACCTGGCAAGCTCCCTCAGTAAACTAAGGCTGCATTTGAAAACGACAAAAATATAATAGCAGCAAACTGCAGACCACCCAGTAGAATTGACTTAGCTGTCCAAGTTTATTAAATATGAGCCACACTGCGACATTCGAGCGCGCTACAAGAAAGATACTGAAGAAGTGTTTGAAAGGGAGGGAGTAGGACGGAACAACTAGCACTGCGACATTCGATGAGCAAACGACTAACCCACGTTTTGTTCATTGTTCGTGCTGAAGTGTCTTAGCCGAAAAAAGGCCTCGTAAAGCAGTCGTTTCGCATGCTTTTGTGGCGGGTTGAGCACTCGGTTGGCGATGGTGGCAGCGGCCAGGATCAGCCAGCACAGCAGAGGTAAATTGCAGGATTCAGCGACGGCGTATGTGCTTCATCAGCGGCTGACCGGCAGAAGCCCGAAACTATGCATCAGAGCTCACAAAACCAGGGATGAAGGCAAAAAAAAAAAAAAATAACAGACGACTACGGCGCTGCCTTCGTCCCCTCTCTTGTGAGCGCTTTCAACACCAAGATGAGCAGTTACCATTTACCCAGCCCAATTGTCCGTTCTACTCCAGAAACTATAGACCCCGCATTAGGGCAGGAAGCGCTTCGGTCGGTTTGTAGTGTATTCAACCGTGTACACTGGCAGTCAGGTCGACTACGGTAGTTTACGTCGCTACCTTGAACTGGCGTTCGACTGGGAAGCGTGCTTTCGACGTCTATCTGTTCAGGTCATGCACGAAACATCTAATCGTATAATCCTTCGCCCACTCCATGTTGGCCTTTTTAACAGCGGAGCTGTTGTTGTTGGCCGTATTGTGTGCGGCGCAATTAGAAAACACCGAGGTCACAGTTACTCCCTCCCCTTACCTGTGTACGTGAGCCCACACCGCACGGGGAGAGCCCGGCGTCGCTAGGCTTGCGCGTGACGCTCTAAAAAAATACCAAGAAAACAGTTCACGTGCGCCCGCACTTGAAGGGGGAGCACAACACAGCTATCGCTGCAGACGCCCAGTTCGGGATCCGGTTACCGCTGGTTCTAGCGCGTGCTGACGCGTTCTACACTGGATAAAATGGAACGCCTGTGGACAAAACAATCCGGGCCCGCCAAAGCCTGTGACAAAACAATCGGGGCCCGCCAATCATGCATGAGGAATACGATGACATAGATGGATATAACGATGACTTCTACTACCACAGTGGAAAGCGACGACGGAACATGTAAATAAACAATGTCAAAGCTAATTCAGTGCGCGGTGGCGTGTCCTTCAGTGCTGACATAGAAAGAAATCCTCCGGCTTTGCTACGCTTCAAGCTATGCGCGACTTAGATGAAGCTTCACATCGTTTTTTCTTTGTCGCTTTAAACGCCTCCGTCTCAGTGCCTTGCAGTTTTTTGTCGTCTTTTCGTGTTCTTTCCTATGATTCCACCGGCTATTTTTTAGCCGCTGCCTAGATATCGGCAATCTGGCCGCTGTTCTCATGACAAGGTTGTAGTAGGTTCTAGTTGAGCTAAAAAAAGACGTCACCTGGAGCGAATTTGCGGAGACCGCAATAACTACAGCCACGCTATTGAGATTCAGGCAATCGCAAAACCCCTCGCCACATCCACTTCCTTCTGCGACAACACATATCCAGTCAATCCTCCCTACACCAGCATGATTAAACCCAAATATGGATCACATAGCAAAGAATAGTGGCAAGAGGGTGCCGAGTTCTACTGTTCGCACACGCAAGGCCCAATACAAAACCTCCTTATGTTCCATCGGCGGCTTCTTCAGAAGCACCGTTTTAAATAACGCGGAAACTATTCGCCCAACCACATCTAACTCTTACCCTCAGTCCGCTACATTGACTCAATTATCGTACTGTGGACGGATTAAGTTCACCTTTGTTATCAATCAACAATCTCCCTAACTCTTGCAGGTTACATTTTCCCCGATAATCTCTAGCACTGCTGATAATGGCCCGAATGCAATCCAGGTCAACCGAAAGGGCAGCTTTTAGAGAAAGAAGCAAAAGTTAAAGAAAGGAAAGACCAAGAAATCATCCTGAGTCTCTGGCGAGCTTCTCTTCGTTGGAAGGTGGAGAATGGAAGTAAAGGCGGGTAGACATAAAATGACTGGCGGAGGGCATTATGAACGTAGAGATTGCTCACAGTTTCAGTTCACTGCCCAGGAGGGACATCCGGAACGCCCCATCATGTACTTTGAAACAGAGAAAACCCGCAAGTAGGGGCTCAACAGCAATAAATATCTGCATAACAGTATTATGATTCCCTACACGGTAACTTTTATTGAAAGTTAAAAACTTACTCAGGGCGTCTGCGGCTAGTCAATGGGCCGCTCGATATAAAATTGGCTGGAAGTCCCTCAGGATGCCTTTGAAACGGCCGTGTACCAGAGGTGTTAGCGGCCTCCGTTGAAAGCTTAATCTAGTCTACGAACCGAGTAGATCCGCAGCGTCACTATGGATCAGCGCTTTCGGAATGCCATACATGCCGTGGGATTAGTCCCTTCATTTCAAGCACCCCCACCGCGAAAATCTTTGCCACCACCCCAATCGCGGTTCTTTCTCCATCATCCCGTGATCTGCTGGAAAGGCAGTGTCCTTGATAATCTTCAGTTTTGTAAAATTGATCGGCTCGAGGTTGCCTAAAGGTCATCACCTTTGTTTAAATAGGTAGAAAATACTCACTAAATCAATGTAAACACTTTATGGCACGAATGCGCCAACGAATTTCAGGTGACGGGCTCCTTCATGACACATCATTTTTTAGGAACTGGGTGACGGTACGCTCTCAAGGTTGGGAACATAATCCTCCGTATACGCGGGTTTCTTTTCAGCTACTTCGCGTAACCAGCGCCCACGTACGTACTTGATTTTCTTACTTCAAAGGCAAGCGAGAATAAAAAGTTGACAGCACCTGCAACTTTCCTAAAAATAAGACATGCTTACGGCTTGTGCAAGAACTCAGCAGCAAGGGTTTTACTGTGCAGTTTCAATGGATTTAATCCCATGTTCGTGTCAAAGGCAGTGAGACCGCTGATCAGATGGTACTGCGTGCGCTGAAATTTGCACCGACTGTTAAAGTTTCCCCAATCACTGGACCGACTTCAGGAGTACAGTGTCCAAACATTTCAAGTCCTTGGGAAATCCCTATCACCAGCCTTGCGTCACAAAGGGACTTACAAGATCGGAGGCAACATTGCTGTACCGCATCCGAACGGGCTCAGCGAAGACCACAGCATGGCTATTCAAGGTGGGCCTCGTGCGATCGCCTCTGTGTTCGTCATGTGCAGTGATAGGGGATGTGCACCACTACGTAATGCGTTGCCCAGAGCATGATGTCGAGCGGACTGCAATGCCCTCAGCGATTCGAAGGCTGGCAGCAAGACACAACACTCTGGACCACATCGACTTTCCAATGGGACATTGGACGCTGCTCAGAGAAGCTTCCTTCAGGAGACGGAACTGGCAAACTCGTGGTGAAAGGACACTACCATTGGCTAATTAGGAGGAGCTTGAGCGGAGCAATTGCCGGCATATCCAGCCAGGCTAACCCCGCCTGATCCCACACAACAACCACCACCACGACCACCACATTGTAGAGCTTAGTCAACAGGAGCTTTCAGTGCGTAGGAAAGGTGGCCGCGAAGTTACGATGCGAAATATTACCTTTATATGACCACCAGAATTTTTAAACTCGCTGAAAAGATTTTTTGCGGTCTGGGTATTCTTTGCGGCCGTCCGTAACCACGCGCAAGCCAGTTTTATGCTATTGGCCGGCTTCTTGTTTTTTTTTACAGAAAGTATGTATTTAATAGCCACTTTACAGGACATTTCCGCACAATACACGCCCAAAATGAAAAAGGTACCGGCTCGGACAAGCAAATGAGGTAGTGCTCTTCTATTCTTGCGATGTTTCGAAAAGCTCCTGTGCACATAAAAAAGAGTAAAAGCCTTCATGGGAAGTTTTGCAGGGGCACTTTAACGCCCATGTCGGGAAGGAAGAGCGCGATCGTGAACCCACTGACTTCTTTCTTTGTATTATTCAAGAGACTTGCTAACATGGTGCCGCTCACAGTTGACCACCGCGGACGAACGGAAGCCATATGCTTGTTTCCGCTGCAGGCCAGACTCACAAGTCTTTTTTGAAGGAACAGTGGAAGTTCAGACACATATCAGTGAGGCGAAGGAATGTGAAAATCAAGTGCTCCTCTGTCGAAGCTACAGCGATAGCAAAAACGCTAAGCTATCCAGAATCAAGTCTAACATCAAACAATCAAACCAGAAGCTATTGACGGAGAGTGTGACGTAAGACTGTGCGTTCTATATGCGAACATCGG
>CM023450.1:194729504-194849692 GCA_013339765.2 Haemaphysalis longicornis | reverse complement strand
TATTATAGAACTGTATTCCAGGCTCCCAAAAGGCGGTGAGCGAGGGTCATTGACAAATTTATTAGTTTGCTGCCCAAATTAACCCAGGACGAGTGTGAATCTCTTGACCAGGAGATTGGCATTCAAGAATTGGTGTCTAGCATTGAATCATTGGCGAAAGGCAACCCCAGGAACTGATGGTCTCACTGCAGAGTAGTACCACACATCTGTTCTAGCTTGCTCCATTTTTACTTGAGGCTTACCGCGAGCCTTACAAGACTGGATTTCTTCCACCTACACTGTACGAAGGCCACACTGTTCTAATCCCGAAAAGTAATGATCCTGACAAACTGCGTAAAGTTGAAGGATATCGTCCCATTTCATTATGTAATGTAGATTATAAACTATTTCGCTAAGATTTTGGCCAACCGTCTTCAAATGTAATTGAGCTACTAGTTGGTGACCATCAGACATGTGGAATTCGTGGACGGTCTATTCAAACTAACATCACATAGCAAGTTCTATGCTGGAGCGTGTTTCGGGTACGTCAGCCAGTGTAGCCTTAGTACAACTAGAATTGGCAAAGGCATTCGATCGTGTCAGTCACCAATTCCTGTTTCGTGCTCTACAGCATGTGAACGCAGGATCTTGGTTTACCGAAGGTATTCAAATATGTTATGCTAATGGCTCGACAAGAGTGATAGTCAACAATCGACTAACCCAACCAATTCACCTTCTTTCATCGGTTCGTCAAGGGTGCCCATTATCACCACTCCTGTTTTGCTTATATCTGGAACCATTATGCCTGCGCATAATAGAGGACATTGTTAGAGGGTTCACGCTATCGTCCTTCGAAGTGAAAATCTTAGCATATGCCGATGATGTCGCTTTATTTTGTACTGACAAGGCAAGCGTGGAGAATGCTCTTGCCATTACACAAGAATTTTGTGAGGTTTCAGGTGCGGCCCTGAATTTCGAGAAAAGCTGTGGATTTTGGTTGGGAGAATGGGGAACCACACCCGATTGTTTCGCCGGAATCAATTGGAATAGAGACCTAACTTATTTAGGAGTACCCTCTCGCAGTTTCGCAATACTGACTCGCATTGGTCAGAGCAGGCGGTGAAGCTACAGCGCGAAGTGAATGACTGGCGGGGACGGCAGCTGTCCATCTTTTCTCGTGCTCGGGCGTGTAACACGTTTTTTGTAACCCGACTTCTTTATGTCCTACAGGTGTTACATTGCTCACGACTCAGGATACAGGCTTTTCACCGGATTTTTGCAACCTTCATTTGGTGTTCGCGTAGTGAGCCACTGCGTCGCGATAACCTTTTCTTTCGGTTGAGCGGGGGGAGGGGGGGGGGGGGCTGGGGCTTGTTTACCTTTTTTTTGGCAGCTTCTTTCTCGTTCATTCTACTTTCGAGATGTTCAACATCCTTTTTTGAAAGCTGTACTGCAAATACGTCTTGCACATTTTCTCCCTGATATTGTGGTGTCTTCGCTGTCTGTGGACGGAGCCCGAAGCCCGCGAGGTTTCCTCAAAGAAGTGGTTGGCACGTTTCGCTTCTTACAGGCTCGGTTTAGCCTTGAGTACATATTTACTGCTTTGTGCGAGTCTATTTCTGATGCCCTGGTTTCTGGGCTTTTTCCCACACCTTTATATCGTGTTCGTACCTACAGTGTCCGTACAGGATGTCCTCAATAAAGTGTGTAAAATGTGTGTTCCGCCAGGTGTTAAAACATTTTTCTTTAAATTACACACTGGCACGCTCCCTGTTAAAACTTGGATGAAAGACGGGGGTCTGTTTATAGCTTGGTCGACAGACTGTCGGCTCTGTACTCGCCCAGAGACAATTTATCACTGCTTTGTAGACTGCAGAGATGCTGTCTTTTTCTTGGATATTTTACAGCGAACGCTCAAGAAAGACATGGATATTACGCCTTTGTCTATCCGATTTTTGCCATTCGACTATCCTGGTGAGCCGCCTTATGACATGTTTGTGTTGATTGGTTTTTACAGTCTGTGGCGATGGCGCGTTTGATAAAGGCATGCTGAGCCACGAAGATCAACTAAGTCTTATTTCCGGGAAACTGGCATTTGTACATAGTGTGTATAGTTCGCTTGACCAACCACCTGACTGGTTCCCTCTTTTGAACGCTTGTGTGTGTTTGCCTGAATTTTGATGTATATGTGCTTCTCATAAATTCAGTGTATTCTTTTGTTTGCTGACTGTAGTCCTCGTACTGGCCCGTCCGAGCATATTCTCCCGCGTAATGAAGAAAAAAATAAGCCATGGCGAGTGGTCTGAGCACTGGGTTGTTATTTTGCAAGTGGCAAGTTCGAATGCCCGAGGATACATTTTTTTAAGTTCATTTCGTCGTTTTCGGCCGATGTTCCTATGCTCAGTTCACCATTTTTGGGCGACCGCGAACGATCACGAATGCCCGCAGACTGACACTGACGCGCTAGCGAGTTCTCGTTGGCGCGCTGTTGCCATAAGCACCGACTGCTTGCGGGCAGTGGCGCAGGCCAGAATCAGCAGACCCTTGTCCTGGTACGAACACGCTTTTTACGATACAGGCATAAGTGAGGCAAGCTCCTAAGATGGGGGAAAAAGCGCATGGCCTTTGAGCATCGGCGGTGACACGGGTTCCGTTACTCCACTGCGTGCTGTTCGGCTAGTGATTTCTACGAGTCCAAGCCGTCCTGGGAAGCTTATCTTAGGCATTTACCGCCGACAACATTGCAGTAGCGTGTTATGACGATTATTGAGATATCGAGACGGCCCAACCAGCGATAACGTCGGATGTCAAGCATGCTGTTTTACAGAACCGAACCGAAAATTTGTTTGAATTCTAACATAGGACATGGTCCAATTCACGGTGCACCTCCTCCCGACGTCACAGCGTTTAGATCATGCGGCCACCGCAGACCGCGCGGGTAGTTTTTTTTCTTTTGGGCTTTATAAAATAATTACCCACTTATAATAATTACCCCTGAGCCCAGGGTGGCCAGCTTTATGCTAGTGCGGCTGACAGTGACGGGCGGAATTGGTCTGGCCGCCGCTAGGTCAACCATGACATGCTGTGTTTACTTTTTGAAGGTTTAGAGACAGCGGGCCAATGAGATGGGAACAGGCTCGGTTACGCTGGCATATCTATTTAGTGAATCTATGGTTACCCTGAAGCACCTAATTAAGCCACGCTTTTCTAGTCGCTGTAGGTTACGCGAGGGCCGCTGTCGTTATTTCCTAGCGGGGAGCGATGCAGGCGTTTTCCCCCTTCCCCCCGGTTGAAAGAGCCCAGATACAGAAAGCAGGGCATTGCTACTTTTTTCCGGGGGCTCTAAAAACTCACTCTCAACGTTGTCATACAGCCGCACTGCCCTCCAAAATTACGACTTCTCTAAGAGCGCGCGCGTGGCAAAACAGAGGCACCAAAATGTCAGCGCCCATGGGGTAAACAAATGTCACATGACGCTGTTCGACCAATGGGCGCTGTCGACGGCATTCAATAATGAAAGAAAAGAGTGCCGATAATCTGAAACCTGATCTAGTGGCTCTATTCGGGGCCACAGCGAGCGATCGCGTTTGTGCTTGGCGTTTATGGCCGGATCATCGTCGGTGGTGTCCATGGAGGTGTCCTTCCGCTGCATCGCGCCCTTTGCCGCTTCTGCTTACACCGGCGCTCTCGAAGGTACACTGTTCTTCCTGGCTGGGCACAACGCCGTTCCTACTCATAGCTCGGCCGGTACGGAGCTGCGATTACGTCGCGAGGCGGTGCATGACGTTACAATAAAGAGCCGCGTGCATTGAACGCGCACAACTAACGTGACACCACCGAAGGCGAACAGGTGGCCGAAGGAAAGGGTGTAGGGAAGTGACGAGTGGATACGGGGCAGCGCCTTTTGTTTCCCCTGACCGCTATAACGGAGGTGTTCGCCTGTAACAGCTCCACTGCAGAATAGTTATTTTACTAGCAAGTACTTCCTATCCATTATTTCTACGTGCAAGCGTCACTTCGTGGACGCGAATACGCTAAATTCGGTCCGTTCATCCAATTCCCGCTTTCAAATGCGGTTCTCGCCATCTGGAGGCTGATGCGAGCACGCTAACCTTCAGGTGCGGTTGCTTTGCTCTAAGATTACGCGCCGCTTACGGAGTACATGCCATGGCCGTTCTATTCGCAACTATTGAATTACAGATTTTATACTGCCACCACACAATGACTCGGATACAAGAAAGCTCCTTAGCTAGTATGCCAGCGCGGAAATACAGAAGTAGAGGTACACAACAGTCTCACGCGTATCCACAAGTAGTAGACAATGGCTACCTCTCGGTAGCCATTGTCTACTACCGAAGATTATACCTGTTACGAAGATTATACTGAATCATTACCGAAGCGTTAACGAAGATTATATTGAGAATATAATGTAGTTGCAGGGGGCGGCAGAAAGTTAGACGGGCAGATGAGATCAAGAAGTTTGCGGCGATAAATTGGTCGCAGATAGCACAGAGTCGGGATTGATTGGAGATCTATGGAAGAGAGGCCTTTGCCCTGCATGTGGGCGTATATACGGCTGGTGATGATGATGATGAGTATATAGTTTACGTGCCTGGTGAGTACGGTAGTGTGGTCGAAACAATTCACTCTGTATGGCTATCAGCGCTGAGTCACCTGTAATTCGCTTAAACTGTAAAGGATCGGGTGGAGGTCAATGGGAGATGCCTTCGTCTTGCAGTGCGCATAATAGGCTGTTGATGATGATGAAGTAAAGGAAAACCCTTTGAATATAATTCTCAGCAGCATTTTCCGTACGTTTCAGCTCTCGCACAGTGCTGATTGCTTTAATATATTTGTTTTGAACAACACAATAGTTCAATAAAGAATATCCAGAATGTGACGTTCGGTCTTTGATACCTACCGCCGAACGGCGTACACAGAAACCCCTAATAGGTGACGCGCGTCCTACCCTACGTTCGAGCAATGACCGCCCTTGGAGGACATAATCCTTACTGAACGACCGGCGGTGGGTGGAGACGTAGCCTATGCGCGAGTAGCACGCAAAGACCGGCCCGTGCGCCAGTTACCCGAAACAGCACCCAGCTCTCTGCCTGCCCTATGGGCGCTGGCGGAGTCCATAAGAAGGCCCTCACACCCCCCTCGATCGCTCTCTCGCCACCCGCCATAGGAGACATCCGAAAGCGCTCTCGAACCCTAATGAGATCGACACGACGATCATCCCTCGTTCCCCTCTACGCAGACCAGCGAACCCCCAGCCGCACTGTGAGTTCTGCCCCACGGCCCCTGCAGCGTGTGTGGACACCACCGTTCCCCGGAACAAGAGTCCCGACCTTCCCGGGCCAAACAGAGCAAGCGCACCCAGAGCACCCCGGCCACACAGCGAGAGGCCACGTCTCCGATGTCTCGCGCCAGACCGCCTTCCTGACCCGCTCCTACGAGTCCATGCCATTCTCCCCGGTAGGCGTGTTTCCAAACGTTTCGCTGCACAGAGCACCCACGTGACATGTGTGATGTCACTGCGCGCGCTATATTTTTGAGCGCCTGATATAAGCGCCACCAGTTTGGCTCTGTGGCCTCGATGTGGAGTACTCAGTGCAGACGCTGACGGCTTGGGTTCGAGCACCAGCAGTTGTAGTTCTGGGGTGTTTTTTTTGGTTGCGTAATTTTTTCTAAATTTAATTTTTTCTTCTTAACTGAAATTTACGCGTTATGTTTGTTATTAATGGTTGATTGGTATGTTTTACGTCGATTATTATTGGTGCGCAAGCCAATGCACACCTTAAATTACGTTACCATTTCGCGAGCAGACAAGTCACGTGGGTGATCAGTGCAGCGAAGCGTTGGAAATACGCCGCGGGTGATCACGTTGGCACCAGCCCAACTTCATTGCTAATTAAATTATTTATAACCAAAACCTGTGTGGCCTCTTTTTCCGTCAACTCTGTGTAAACCCATATAGTTGGTAGCGCGACGCTATCAGCATATTGTTGGTGTCACAAAATCATAATGTTTAGTGTTGTAGGGGTTGCGGTGTCGCCTAGCAAATCTCCGCACGTAAGAAATACGCCGACTATCCGAGCTTGTGGACGCGGGAAGGAACTGAATAGCATATTTGGCAGAGAGTCCGCGCAAATTTCGTTCCAATTTTGTGCATTGCGAAGCCTATAATAGTGGTTACCTCGGTTACCTTGGCTACCTCGGCAAATAGGGCAGTAAACATAAAACGGCCTCAGTCTAGCGCAGTTACTTCTGAAGTGGAAAAATTGCGCATAAGAATGGCAAATTACCGTTTATGTGCGCTTGCCTTGATACACCTCAGAAACAATACGTATAGGAAAAAATTGCTGTATATTTGTCTTACTTGCTCCACCGTCCCCGAAACTGACATTTCCGAATTTCATGTTTACAAATAGAACACTTCTCAACGGAATAGCGACCGTGTGCACAGCGGTTGCCACTCAGCGAGCCACCGCAACTGGTAGACCTGAACTACGCGATAGACAACAGCGGTAAAATCAAGAGAACGAAGCTAAAATGCTCTCCTTTTGCCGTTCTTTTCTCGCGATTGCCGTATATTTTATGTAGATTACATTTCATCGAGTCATCCTTCATTGCCCTGCTACGATGCTCTTTGGAGCGACCTCTGAACAACTGATAAAAAAGGAACCTAATTTTCACCATCCCTTCAGATATCGTTTAGCGAAAAATGCTAACATTCATTCACAAAATACTGTCCCCCCCCCGCCCCCTTCACAAAAGCATCTTAGAAACAGCCTCGCAATGTTGTCACAAATAACTAGCACAAGCCCTATAATGTGGGGAAACCGTGGTGGTCGCCCTTTCAGACGAAGTGTATTGCAGGTAAAGCGCTGTACATTCTAGTGCTACGAGTGTTGAAGGCGCTACGGCTAGGAACGGTAAGGCGCCTCATTTCTTGTGTGAAGTATGACAGAGCACGGGATTTGGTTTCCCTTCAGAAACTTTCGTGTTAAGTGCTGTGCCACATAGAACGGCGAAGTAGCAGCTTGAGATGTATTTTCCCAACTAAGTCAAGGAGCTTACCAATGAACTGGCTGTGGATATTGCGAGCTTGTGGAATTCTTACCTACGTATTCTTTGTGCCGCAAGAACTGCCCCCGCGGCCAGCAAGACAGCCACTGCGCCGGATGTCCAGGCTACTATGATTGCCAGACGGGTGTGGCCTGAAATTGTGCAAAAGGAGCGCGGGTAAGAAGAACGGCAACGTTAACAATACAGGCAGCGAGAATAGCTGCACAATGAGGTTTAAAGCGAGAGGACATTTTATTATGCGGCACAAGCACTGGCTTTTTCCTTGTGACTCTGCCACCCCTTTCACTTTCCCATTCTTTAAATTTACTTTCTCCTCCAGAAGGTATTTTTGAAACTTCCACTTTTGTTGTGTCATGACCCAAAGCTACGGCAGGGCTTTTGGGCGAACCGCACTGAGGGCAGTGAATAGTTAAAGAAATACTGACACGAAATTTTCGTTTTATCTTTTTTTTTCGCTGATATGCGCGCCTATTAGCCAAGTAATCATAGAATGGCGCATTTAGGATCGCAGTGTAAACAATAATTTATGGCGTCGGTTTTTCGTGTAAGTTTCGGTTTTCGACAAACGCTGTGTATCAAGGTACGTCGGACGTGCCCGCAAAAATTTCTTAAAGATACGTCGGACGTACCCGCAATATTTCTTAAAAATACGTCGGACGCACCCGCAATATTTCTTAAAGATACGTCTGACGTACCCGCAAATTTCTTAAAGATACGTCAAACGTACCCGCAAGATTTTTAAAGATACGTCGGACGTACAGGGCACAGAGTGGCTCGAAAGCGGCGTTGCTCGAAACTAGCGTGGTTATCTCGAACCATCGACGGCAAAACCATCACGCGTTTGCTGTATATAAGCCAAGAATCTAACGATGCCTAACCTGACGCAGAATGTATTTTTTTTCCTCGTGTTCTCTAGTTGGACCTTATTTGAAGGGGCGGTTAGAGCCTTCACTGAGGTCAGAGATCGAATGCGGACCACTACGGGTTCTCGCAAGAGGGAAACAAAATCATGTGCGACGCGAGTATCATTCTAAGTTTCTGTTTAAAGCCCTAACCACATGGACGCGAAATCACGCGTCGCGCGAGCGTCGGCGTCGTTCGGCGTCAACGCGCGGGCCCGCAGGAGACCGGCGAAGTCGCGCGCCAGTCGCTGCGTCGGCGGGCGTTGCTGGACACGTATGCCATCCTGTTGAAGTCGTTTATGAGCAGTTATTGTCGCTTCTTGAACTGAAATTATCAAGACTTTAACTTTAGCAAAAAAAATCACTTGGGCGTCTTTATTTATTGCTAAGTATGTTGAGCGGGCAAAATTGAAATGCTGCGAAATGTATCTCGAGCCATCACGGTCAAATCAAAAAAATAAGATAGAATTATAAACGAAGACGCATCTCGCACAACTGCTTTAGTTGCTACTTGATTTAACCTTCATGTTGCGTACCGACTGCACGTTCATGAATTCAAATTGTAACAAAACAAAATTTTTCAGGCGGCTGCCGTGATCCTGAGGTTACCGCGAACGTCATTCGTACGTTGAAAGGCAGGGTACTCTGGTACACTGTCTGTACCCTGAAAAAAACTGATCAAACCCTTGCCGCAAAAAACAAATATCATCTTTGCTAGGATTCGACCACGGACTTCCAAACAGAAGCCAAAACGAAGAAAACAGACTTCCAACCAAAGAACACACTTCCAAATCGCGATCCCCGACACTCCCCGATGAAAGCCGAACAATAGGCCAAAAATGGATGAGCGCTTGCGAACAGAAATAGCTGCAATTGTCTCAAGGCAACCGATTACCAATACCGTACGTTAAAAAGAACTTGAATTGTTTTTGTGGCTGAAAGAACGACCCAAACACGCGAGACGGACGCTGCCGGGCTCGCTTTCGATGCTCTCTCGCGCTGCGTCGACGCCGATATCAGGCGAACGTAGACATCGGCGTCGCTCGAGTTTCAGTCAGCGCGCGTCGCCATGCATTTCTGGCGACTCGACGTTGACGCGAGAAAACGCTGAACATACGCTGCATGTTGGCCCGAGTGAACGAATACACCGAGGTACTCACAAAAACTCCCAAGCATTTCCCCGAGGTTGAACATGGTTAAGTGCGAATGCACGGGTTGATGCTATGAGGGGGAGTAAAGTTATCCGTTGGCATTCGCCCGTTGAGCGCGCGCGAGCCGACCCCGCGAGGTCTGGCAGTTAATCGCTGCATATATAGGGGGATACGCAGCGCCGAGCGCGCCCCGAGCCAGGTGGCTGAGAGAGGAGGCGAGCGCAAGGGAGAGGGACAGCGGCGGCGCACGGCAGCTGCCAGCCACGAGGGGGAGGGAGTGTGACGTCACGGTGGAGAGAGAGGCGCGCGGCAGCTGCTGGTGAGAAGGAGGCCGCTGTGACGTCATACCAGACCGTCACGCGCGAGGAGGGGTGCGTTGACGGCGCGACCCGCGCAGCCCGGCGAGGAGGCGAGCGGCGCGTCACGTGGTGAAGTGACTCACCACCCCGCCGTTTCCTACCGACGCTCCTTCTCCGCTCCACCCGTTGCTAGGGAGAGGAGGACTTGCGGACGTGTCCGCCCCGGCGCTGGCAGGTTTGGGGTCGCCTATAAAGTGCATTCGCACTTTAAAAAAAATTTCGCAGGATACGTCCGAAGTATCTTTAAAAAATCTTGCGGGTACGTCCGCGTATCTTTTTAAGAAATCTTGCGGGTACTTCCGACGTATCTTTAAGAAATTTACGGGTACGTCGACGTACCTTTAGTGTAAGTTTCAGCGTTTCGACAAAACGAACGCCGAGCGGCCGCCATGACAGGAGGGTGCGCGCAACGTCACCATTTTTGTCGCACCGCTGCCGGTATGTACGCGCGCGCGAGCGAGCGCACGCTCGCGCCCAGACGGGCCGATAGATCGAAGCTTTGACCATCCCCACGCTCCCCGGGCAAGCATGACCTCAGTCCCCAAAACCGTGACGTCATACAGGGCGTAGCAGCGCACGCCAGCCGCAGCGGCGCGTCGGCTACGGCACGGGAGACCCGGCGTCGGCAGTTTAAGGCAAGAAAAGAAGCAGATGAGGTCATGTCGGCTCGCTCTAAGTTTTCTCGCGCGTGCAAATATTAAAACGGATTTGAAATATGTTATACTGAACGGTTACTGCTGAAACTCGCTGGGAGATAAGTTCTGATGAAAAGGGAGAAGTTTACATACTTATCTATGCTTTGATATTTCGTGTCACTACTGCTGTAAGGCTCCCTGTGTACCATTGCCACGCGCGCAAGTCTCTACACAGGGTGTTTATGTTTTTCCCTCTGTAGGCAGTTGCAGCCGCGATGGAACCAATGCCTTCAGGCTCACCAACACAGCCCGTCTCATCTCTCCAGCGATACGGAAACATTACCCAGGTTTCGGTGTACCTTATTAGTTTAATGTAATTTTTTCTGGCATATTCAGCCCCTAATTAGAACAACCACGAAGGCAAGACCTGTAATTGTCAGCGACGTTACCGAAAATCTGAAGACTTTGATAGTACGTCGCCTAACTTACCATAAAAATATATCATTACTGTGCATAACGGGGCGTCCAGATGTACCACGTGAGGTGGGACACTTTCAAGTGTAACCGTAGTGAATAGTGACGCTGCAGGAAAATTTTCTTTGAAAAATATCGGTGGAAAATCGGCCGCAAAAATTAGGCTGAAGGTAGTCGTCTATTTATCAGAAGTGCTGTAGAATAGGTACGCATTAAGCACCTTGGTTTATTAATCCTAGAGCGTAGATGGGGCCTACCGGCAAAACGTTTCGATCGAAAGACGAAAAGAAAGACTGAAACATCGCAAGCCTCCATTGGCGCTTCCTTCACACTCGTACCTACGAACGTTGCAAGGGGGACATCAAGCCCAAGTGCGGCTCGGCACCTGCCTTCACATAGCGTCACTAAATAAGCTACGCTTACGAGTACCTCCACTTCGTGTACCCGGAAGCGTTTGGGGGCCATTTTCTTTCTGGCTTGCAGTGTTGCCACCTCTCCCAACGAAACCGCCACCGGTTGTGATGGGCAGGAGTGTGACCGGCCGCTCTAGCGTCCGCGCAGCAGAGAGAGAGTAGGAGGAGCGGCGCCAAGAAACAAAATGGCTGCGCCCATGTGTGAACAAATATCACGTGGTGCCGACCGACCAATGAAAATCCTGGCGAAATGGAAATGCCGACACCGATTGCATAACCGCGCAAACATTGCAAGAAACGTGCCGATACTCAGTAAACAAAGGCGGGAGCTTTATTTAGAGTGCCGAACTCCAAGCCGAAGCTCCCGTCACACTCCCAAACGACGGCAGTTTGTACGCGTTGTAAAATTGAGTGCCCCGCCACTGTTCTGCCTGAATTAGACAGGAATGGTACGACGACAAAATGCGGTGTAGGTGTGGAACAAAAGGAGTGGCGGGAAACCATCGCTACTGCTAAAACCTACAAACGTTATTAGTGAGACTTCGAGTGCTAAGCACGGTCGGCCTGGTGTGACAGCGGCGTGCGGGATATTCCAGCTGCACACTCTTAAAGTGTTGCGTAGGTGTCGTGTAATGGCTCAGTCTAAATGCTTTTCACGCCGCGTTCTCAGCTGACTTCAAGAGCAAGGCACCCTCATGGGTCTGAGCTTCAAAACTGCGATATAAAGGGCCGAGATGCTGTGCCTTTCTCCCGATCGACGGTGAATCTGCTCTTTTATTTTTCTTATTTTCTTTGCAGCAACATTTTTTTCAACTTCAGGCCGCATGAATCTACTGGTATTTTAATCTTGTTCTTGAGAAGCTGAACTTTCTTAATATATTTCAGAAGCCGAAGTCATAAACCATATTGAAAAAACACTTTGGTGACCTCTGGAGTTGCACATCAGTGTGGGTAGAGCAATCACAGCAAGCCCAAGTTTGATAATTGAATATAAAGGTAGTAAAAAAGAAAGTAGCAACTGGATGAAAGTTTTGCGGAGATTACTCCGCAAACATTATCGCCAAAAAAACATCCGGGAGGATGCGAAACAAAGCACTGCACGAGAGAATGCACAGGAGATAGTACCACACACCACACAAGGCGGAAACGCGAGAACGCATGTTTTGGGCGCTGTACAGCAATGTAGTCGCTTTGGCATTCTCTATTTTATGCGACGCTGTGTAAGAGAAAAAATACCTTAATGCAGGATTAGCGCCCACATTCGGTGGTACTTATTATTTTAAAAGGGCTTGAAACAATTTATAATACAATTTTAGCGCAGTTATAAGAGAACTTGGCCTCACCTGATACAAAATTACAGAGAGTGTTGCACAAGTTACGCCTGCTTCAGCAGTAATGCCGCAACCTTACATGCCACGCACAACCGCCGGATATCGGAAGGCTAGAAAAACGTATCCGAGACATTGGACAAACAAATGAAAAGTCGCTTAACTGCTATAACAACAAAGACAGGAAGCTAATAAATTGTGAGGATGAAGAATCGTACGAAACAAAAGAACTCAGACCCCAGCAACCCGACTAGCACAACAACCATCCGATGATGATTTCGAACCATGTGAAAGCGGGGAACTCTAAAAGCTCCCCTATAAAACCAACAGTGATTTGGCAGTGGAACTGCCGATCGCATCGAAGCAAGCGAAATTCCTTATCTCATTTTTCCATCACTAAACATACGGCCACGTAATCGCACTCCAAGAAACAGGCACCGAAAAAGTAATGCTGCTGGGATACAACACGTACTCTGCAGATACAAATTTTAAGACAGCAACCCTAGTCCGTGCATGAAGTGAAACAGCGCATGCGCACACCCTGGCCACTACAGTGGACTACACATTTGTTGCGCTAATTCCGAACATCAAGGCGCAGACCAGCCAGTTTATTCTCAACAATTTGCAGCAAGCTCATCAATCATCGCTCGGAGACATCGATCGCGTCTTTAAATCGCGAAGCAACGCACGAAAGGACACGCCTTGATTATTGTTGGGGCTTTGAATGGCCATCACACCACCTGGGTCTATCAGCGTAAGAACAAAAAGGGCCAGCAACTCCATGACGCCATCCGGAAACAACAATCTGCCGCATGATTTATGCAATGCAACCGACACTCCTTCGAGAATAGGGAACAGTGTCTCCAGAGGCACTTTCCTTGACCTTGCTCTAACATATCATCTGGAAAATGCCTAGAAGAAACACTTGGCAATGAACCATTATGTTATTCAACTGCACCTTCCGCATCACAAAACCCCACAACAGAGAATAGGAACTGCCCGCGTCAACTGACTGGCGAAAAGTCCGAGAAACAGCTCCACGAACCCCATTGATGACATTGAAAGTGGACAGAAGAAATGTTAGAAGCTGGAAAAAAGTAAACTAAAGAACTGGCGCTTGCCCAGGATTGTCCAGCCGTAGATGCCCACCTACTGCACCTTTGGCAGGCCCGCCCGACGAGGGCTAATAAAACGATAGAAAATTCGAAGAACGAATCAGAAAATTACGGCAACGGAATAGCTCGACTAACGCAGAAGCAGCAGACTACGCATGTAACTTAGTCAAGAAAATTGGTCTGATTTCTGCACGATACTGGAAGGCACATCGGCACCTGACGCACGTGGCATCTCCTTCGAATCCTAATGGGGTACTACGCAAAGCAAATCAGCCACAGCCATCAACGAAAACGTCTTATGGCACATACTACGATGGCACGGTAGAACATCTCGAGGAAATCAAAAGCCGTGGCAAAGGCGTAACTAGCATGGCCCCGTCCCCGTCTAACAGCCATACACCGGTGCTCCCAACCCTGAAATAGACAGCCCTTCCACCCTAGCCGGAAATGAAGCAGCGGTACGGGGAGGTTTAACGAGAAATACTACGCCCGGAAAAGATAGGATTCCAAACAAGTTACTTCGAAACCTGGATGCCGAGCGTTAGAGACCCTTCGCGACTACATAATAGACATTGGACAAACCGGCAATATCCCTCCTCAGTGGAAGCATGCAGATGTTACCTTGATACACAAACCGGGAAAGCTGCTAACCCCTGCTAATCCGCGACCTATTTCCCTCACTTCTTGTGTTGCGAAGGTGTTAGAACATATGGTTCAAATTCGCCTCTCCCCCTATATTGAAGATAATGGACACTTCCCCAACACCATGTACGGGTTCCGCCCCCACTTGTCCACACAAGACATCCTTTTGCAGTTGAAGGAAGAGATCATTGACCGGCTTTCTAATACACACAAGCGGTGCATCCTGACATTGGACATCAAGGGCGCCTTCGATAACATCAGCCATCAAGCCTTCCTTCATGGACTAATTTCTATCAACTGTGGGCAACGAATGTACAAATACGTCACAGACTTTCTTACTGGACGCACAGCAACTATAGCAATCGGTCACCTTCACTCGACGACATGCAGGACGACACCGAGGGCCACGCCTGAAGGATCTGTAATATCGCCGCTTCTTTTCAACATAGCGATGA
This sequence comes from Haemaphysalis longicornis, assembly GCA_013339765.2. NCBI lineage: Eukaryota > Metazoa > Arthropoda > Arachnida > Ixodida > Ixodidae > Haemaphysalis > Haemaphysalis longicornis. The sequence continues at coordinate 194,835,147 of CM023450.1, read as the reverse complement.
AGGACCTTCCTTCTCTTCTGGAAAACATCCCTCATCTCCGGCACGCACTGTACGCAGATGACCTCACCCTCTGAACCCCCACAGGATCCATAGGTGAGCAGCAAGATGCTATGCCAACAGCCATAGAAGAGGCGTATCTTTATCTGCGGGCTAGAGGTCAAAAATGCGCACCAGAAAAGTCAGCACTTATTTCTCTGAGTAGTGACACGGCTCAACGAAAGAAGCGGTGAATCTCGGATCCGGAGCAACACACAGCAGGCAAACCCGTCCCAAAGGTATCCCATCTGCGCATTTTGGGACTTACCATCCCCCAAAATGGATCAGCCCTCCACACCATAGCCCCACTACAAAAGAAGCTCAGTCCATTGGTTCACTTAATACACCGCGTATCAAATCACTGATTTGGACTGCAAGAGTCAGACACTTTGCGCATGGTGCAGGCAATACTAGTCACTCGGATGGCCAAACGTGCACCGTACTTGGCTCTCAAAAAGAATGAGAAGGCAAGATTGAATATCTTCATCCGCCAAGCCTATATGACGGCCATAGGAATGCCATCCTAGACATCGACAGAGAGATTGCGCCAACTTGGATTGCATAATACATTTTAAGAGATAAAGGAAGACCTTCATACCTTTCAAATAGAACTCCCCAAATTAACGCCAACAGCATGAGTGACCCTAAGAAGATTGAACTATACGACGCCGCCAATACGACACCAAAAGGTTAGGATTCCCCTACGTATTCGACAGTGCATCAGTGTAACGCCACTACCACGCCACAGGCACCCAATTTCCAATCAAGCCCGCCGAATCGCACGAACCAGGGTCATGGATATAAAGTATGGCCGAAGCCCGACCACAAGGTACACTGAAGCATCTCCCTATCTTCAGCGGCCTCCTCACGCGGTATGCGTCACCAATTCAACAGGGAAAGAAATGACCTGCCTCACCGTCCGTACAACACAGATGGAAACCGCAGAGGAAGTGGCTATTGCCCTAGCCGCCACGACTAGTGAGGACGCAATCACAGTGCTTACGGATTCGCAAGCTGTGTGCCGCAGCTATGTACGGGTACGCATCTCCAAAACAGCACTCGGCATCCTCAAAACCAAGGGTCAGCTACCCGAAATAGAAATCGTCTGGGTACCCGGACACACATCCCTCGCGGGTAATGAGGCGGCCCATGCCGTTGTGCTCGCGCACGTCCACGAGGCCATTATCGACGAGGTACAAGTATCACCTGCTGCTTCCTAAACAGAACCTCTCGTCAAATATGAAGACCCACTATCGCCAAAGCAGAATATTCCCGGCTACACATCTCCAGTTATCGAGACAAGAAGCCACAACCCTGAGAAGAATACAAACTCCTTTCCCATCGAACCCTTCTTCACGCGATCTACCACACCGTGTACCTGGCCACCTGTAATTTCTGCCCCTTGCCCGGAACGTTATACCACCTAGTATGGGAGTGCGGACAATCCCCAGGGCTACCCTACAAACCTTCCCCCTCTTAGAAGCAGTGGGTAGCCTGCCTGAAAAGACGAGACCCTGGAACCCAGCCCATAATGGTTAAGAGGGCCTGGACTGCCAGCCACGGCCAGGGTATCCCGGACTAGGGACGCCCGCCACCGGGCGGGTGCCCTAACAGAAGCACCAGCGCTTGTAGAATAAACAATTATTCCTCCTCCTGTGCTCCTGGCTTACAAATCGCTTGTGCGACAGATCCTTCAATATAGTATGATCTGCTTGTTCCCTGATACAAAACACCACATTGCTAAACTAGAAAATGTCCATCGGAGGGCCATGCGTTTTATCTACAATAAATACAAGCGTTATGACTCCCCACGGAATCACTTAGAAGAGCTGAACTACCTACATTAGGTCAATGCGCCAAAACGTTACACCCGAAATTTTCGTTTCAAATAATTCATGGCGGCGTAATAATACCTTGTAAGGAATTTATCACTCCATCTGTTTCCAGGTCCACAAGAACAAAATACGACAAACATCTTATAGAGAACAGGTTCCACCATGAATCCTTTAAATACTCTTATTTTCCACGTGTGATAAGAGGATGGAATTGTCTACCTAATGGTATTGTTACTAGTTCATCCCTTGATAATTTTGCTTTTAAATTGTCGAACTTTTTGTTAAATATTCCTTCTTGGTATGTGTTCTGTACTCCGTATTGCTGAAACTTTCATCTGTTACTATATAGAACGCCAGTCCTTCACTTCGAGTTGTTGATCAATTCGCTCTAGCGCTACGCACGACTAGCCTCCTGGTTACCTCAGTCGGTAGAGCGACTGCTCCGGTTAAGCGGTGGTCCCGGGTCCCAATCCTAGACCAGGACGAATTTTGCTTCAACTGCGAAGTTTCTGAGAAAGCTGCATAGCTTTTCTTTGTAGCCGCATGGCTGCATTTAGGTGGATGTCAAACTTTCCTTCGCAGAAGCTTACTTCAACTTAACGATTTCCCCTAAATCGTTCGATTATATGTAATGCATAATCGTTGTTATCCTTTGAATTGCTACTTGTTTATATGTAGTCTATTTGACTGGTGTGGTCGTTTTTACCTTGGTCCTTTTTTTCTGCTTTTGTGATTTGTAAAAAAAGAGCACGCCTATTATTCATGTATACCCCAATCCTACAACAGCCTCCAGAGTTGAGGCTAGAAGTATGAATAAATTATATCATAATGAATTATTTATGATACATAAATGAACAAACAAATATTAATAAAATAACTTCTTTAATTACTAAAACGTAGCTTCTATCTCAATTCTAGTTCAGGTCTTATTCAGAAGATATATCCGTATCGCATTTGTAAGAAAAACGACAGATTTTAAATAAGTTGGAGGAAGGAACGAAACGGTTGCTATCCTCGTTCACTACTTTCTGAGTGTCACGATATTTATTGCAAATTACTTAACCTTAAATTTCAAGCCTTCTGTTAGTGAACAGACTACAAATAGTATTGCGTTTATATCATTCCCAACAGCGAAAGTAAATCTCGACAACTATTTCACAGTATTCTTTCATATATTACGGCATCCCAGAAAAGGCGAGGGGGGGGGGGTATTTCCGAACATTTTGTTTTATACTTTATACATAAGTGACAATGTTACCGTGGCCTCTAGAGCGAAATCTATGCTTGGGCGGACGACATCAGCTTGATTTAAAACAGTGAAATAATAAATCAAAACTTGACTAAGCACGCCCCAGGTTATAAGGACTAGAACGCAGACGCCATAGCTCACAGAGCACACATTTGGAAACACAACTCCTATGTTTAGCAGCGAATGCAGGAAAATTATATGAAATGACACACTATCAGCTCAAATTGAGTGAGTCCTGTTCAAGGTTTTTGTGCATTTTTAACAACAATATCTGATGAAATTAGAGTGTGAACTCCATCACAACAATGAAATCGTGATTAGGTTACCCTCATGTGCCTGCTTTGATTTACAACCGAACGTATGATGGGTATTTGTATATCTTGCTTTTCACCATAATAAACTTGTGTGACCTAATTTATGCATCCAAAACTATCGGAAATAAAGGTAAGATATAAGCACTCAAACAGAGAGTAGGAATTTTTAGTTTAGCTGGCTCTGTTAAAAACAAGACTATATCGCGCAGCCAGCAAAAGCGGGGCTTTGGACTGTCCAACCAGTGCAACTTCAGGCTTGCAACAAATGCTAAAAAATATGTTCCTGAGACTACTAAAAACCATACGTTATGTGAACGTTAAGGTGAAAAACACTTCCTTTCCTATATAAATAGCCTCTTCACAAACAGAAACCAGACCCTGCCATGCGGCCGATGCAATGGCTGTGCTTCGAGAGGTCTACTTTGATAAATTGACGTATTGAGCTTGTTTTCTTCAATATTTCGTACGCAGATGTAGGACGTTTTGCTTGCAGCATTGTTGCAGTAATCTGAAGGGGAATATTTCTTGCATTAGTAGTTTAACGTTAGTTGCACGTCCTTTCTGACAGCGTTTGCACCCGGTCTCCGGCATCATGTACTTGTAGCTTATTCAAATAAACTCCATTGTGCATTGTTCATTGTTTATGTAGTAGAGTACGAAATTCGCAATGTCGCCATGGCGTTTACGGCATAATAGAACCAAAAGGTCGAGCTGTTTCATGGCTACCGGTACCTTGATATAGCAGTTCACAAAGAGTTCCATTTGAAGCTTTTGTTTTTCACCGCATGCCTTCATATTCATTTTTTTTCGCTGTTACAGAACGAGACCGGCAGCAGCGTTTGGTATTATTTCTAACCGGTACGGCAATGATTACTGTGATAAGTGAGGTATTGTGCACGTTTTAATGATAATACTCTCGCCCCACCGGTCGCGCGTCTGCTGCGAACAAGTATTGGTGCTGACAACTCTCTTCTTGTAGCCATTTACCATAATCTTTGGTTCGCGGGGTGGGCCGGTCACGTACCGGCGTGCAGTGTCGCGTCCCCGTCTTCAAGGATATTCTCTTCGGAACTAGTCTGCCGCAGCGAGCACGGCAGTTTGTCCAGAAGCTTCAGGGGAAGCTTGGCTGAAAATTTCATATTAATATAAACTAGTGGGTAATCTGTCGCTGCAGTCGCGTGCCGTCGTGGGCGCCACCATAGCTCCCAACAATGTTCCTCTCGTACTTGGCTTGGCTAGACTAGTGGCTTACATTCGCTCTTGGAGCCCAAATTTGACAGTCAACAGGTGAGGTGTACCGATTAGTTGATATTTACACGATTAAAATGCAAATAAAAGCGTTCTGATACAGCAGCGCCAAAAGCAAAGAGTGAAGTCTATCGCACCACTTCCGTGCGCGTGTGCTGCAATAGATAGCATAACCATGGCTTCTACTCACTTCTCGGCAACGGACTGCTGCTAGAATCTGACAGCGAAGAGGTGTCATTGGGGCACTGGCGGCAGGATTCTTGACTACAGGGGCAACTCGTGTTTGAACACATTGTCCTCCGATCACAGGGCGCACCTTTTTTGTCCTCACCAGCAGTTGGACCGGCTGCACAGTTTGAAACAAAAAGAAACCAAAGAAAACAAGTTTTTATTGCTTGAATGCAGTTTCATTGTTGCTCTAGTTTCCAAAAATATTTGCTGCTGCTTCTCGGAAAGCGCCACAAGCTGATTCAACCTCCCAGAGACTGCAATTCGAGGGGTCATGGCTACCACTCCACATTCCCATCATGAATGGCAGAGACGTTAAATGACTCTTGTCGTCAGTGGCTCAGAGAGCTCAAAGAGATTTCAGTATCCACCTTAATTGCAGACAAGAATGTTTAGGCGACAAAATAACATCTTCCTTTTTTCATGCGCGTGGTTTTAAAAATTGGTGAGGGCCTGTGGGCAAAGGTGCCCGTCACACTTCTGTCACTATAAGAGAACAAAAAGAGCCCCTGTTATCTTAATCCTCACTTCTCTGCATAGCGGACTCAGAATCGGGCTCCTAGAGGACTCCTCACGGTCCTTTGCTTCTGGTCCCTTACCAAATAGTGACGGAAGGAGCGGAACAGTTTTATTCTTTACATACTGTATTTTGCCTAGTTTACCTAACATTGTTATCCAAGGCTCCGTGTCTGCCAATTCAATTTCATTTACAGGATGACTTCTTGAGCGTTGTGCAAGTACGTTGCACTTTTCGTCGAACCAAAACAAGTCATCGCTTACCTCCTTCCGTGTTACCTCTGGCATCTTGCAGGCATTTTGCGGATCAAGGTAAAAAATCCAGAGGTAATCTTGCAATTTTTACGAAAACGAGGGTGCTCATGGCCAACATCAGTTATGTATGTGTTTTTTGTCTCAAGTATGCCTATGTATTCCTTTTGTTTAACAATGTTGATAAATATAAAGTATCGTACCACGCTAAATATATTTAATCTTTTTGCCTATATAAACGTCTAGTTCCAACATTATTTTTTTTTACTTTTGGCCCTGCGGCTGAACTAAGGAACGGCCGGGCGGACGGGCCGACAGACAGACAGACAGACAGACAGACAGACAGACAGACAGATCAAAATTTTCACGTTTAAGTAGCCCAAGAAACGTTCAAGAAACAAAAAAACATTCTTTCAAAGCATTTTACATGCTGCCATGCTCACGCTGCAAAATGGCTCTTCATGTAAGCACGAAGATATGGCAAGTCGTGACCCACTCACGATGCACTGCGAGCTGAGCACTTTGCGTCAGGGTTCCGTGGTCGTCGCTGAAGTGACAGGAGTATACTCCCGCGTGGTGCGCCGAAACGTTGTCCAGGCGAAGTCGACTGCGTGTCACCGTCGCCTCCGACGCAGGACTCTGCGGGGGCTTGTGCCATACCCTCGCTTTGTGTCCGGAGGAGCCGGGCTGCCCGACAATGCTGCCGTTGTGACGCCACTCAACGCTCATTGGCCCGTGGCTAGCTACTTCACATGTAAACGAGGCCACTTCGCCCGCCTTGACGTGTAGAACCGGTGCAGGCTGCTCTCTGTATGGGCAGAAAAGAAAAACAAAAAAGAAGTCTTCACTGCCACGCACTTCCCCGTAGTCAACTAACTCGTGATGAAGTGCTGCGAACTTCAATTCGAAAAACGTTATTACCAAACTAAAACCCACAATAAAAGAGCAGATGCTGCGCGTCATCACTGTGCCAATTCTTCGGGCATCCCCCAATTCTGCGGGGCTAGACAAAACAGCTTTATTTGTTTGTGCACATCGATGGACGCCTCCGCCTTTGTCAAGACAGCTACTTACACTTAGATGTTGAATTTACCGACAGAATAAAATGCTGAGTAGCTCCAATGACCATTACTTTCCCTTCTTTCCCGATTTAAATTTCTTTTTTCTCTCGAAACGACAATTTTCTATTCTTACAAACATGATGAACATAAGATATGTGATCAAGCTATCTTAAAAATATTACAGACGAAGAAGAGATGTCTGCTAGCAGCTACTCCGCTATCATCATCATTAAATAGAAGTTCCATCCGCCAATAAAGAACCACCAAGGTTCTCGATCCGCGCCTCGGCTTCTTCAGCAAAATGGTGCCGTGACCGAGATGAACGTCAAGAGATGAAGAATTGAGTGTGGACCGCCTCTAACGCTGGCGTGAGTGACTGTAACGATTGAACTAGACTGCTACCCTTACCACTGACCGCAATGGATCACGAAGAAAACCCTAGAAGGAACTGACGACGCGCCAAAAATGTACCTGATCCCAGGTCCTGGACTACTTTATTATTCGAGACGGACGCCTCACGTAAAGAGCTCAAGAGACCCACACTACAGGGAATTGGGCTAGACGTCTCGTTGTCCGAAAAGTCAAAAGGAGTCTGAACACAGCTACGCTTACCGCTGGATTGGTATTCAGAGAAGGATACTCAGCTGTTGTGATCCGGAAATTTTCTTTGCATTATTTGGGCATCTTTGAATGAACGGAATGTGAACAGACGATCAGGGGAAGGGTTTAAACAGTTGAATAACAAGCACATCGCCTCCTTTCGAGGGCGGAACAAAAAAGGCGTGTTTGGGGTAGCATTTTTGGTACACACGAAAATAGCTGTGGATATTAAGACATTTTTCAGTAATAACTAAGTCATCAAAATGGTTCTCATCCAGCTTAAAAATAATGATTAAAAGGTAACACGTGTTTATACCACCACATAGTGCTACGAATATCAGGTCGTTAACGGCAACGACGATGTTGAATAACTATAATTATGTGTCCGGTGAAACCTCAATATGCGAGGTAATGAATGACGCCAATGCAAAGCGTCCACGAAACCAGCAGGTGAGCATGCAGGTTGAAACTTTAGGTGCAGTACCCCAAATACGCGAGGAGATGCACTGGTTGACTTTTCTTTACGAAATACTTTGAAAATGGCCAACATATTTTTTTCGCAAACGAATGAACATATCATGGACATTGAAAAGCTTTATTGGAGAAACAAAAAAAAATGCACTTCATTATGGCAGCCAATCCAGGGACAATTCCTAATACTAAAGTGCTAGGCAATGTCGAGGACCGTGAACACAAAATGCTGAGAAGCTAAGCTGGGATAAAAGAGAAGAGGAGAAAGTTGCTAAAAGAAACTTCATCTTGAAGTCAAAACGAAAAGGAGGGGGGGCGAGAATTCAGAATGCCACTTCAGGACAGATTCGCAGTCTTGACAGAAGAAAGCGTTGACGCACTGAATGACACCCTGGATATGCTCATCAACGTCGGCGCTGGTTAAGGGGAGAGGGTTAAAACTTTCACAATGACCTGGCAAGCTCCCTCAGTAAACTAAGGCTGCATTTGAAAACGACAAAATTATAATAGCAGCAAATGCAGACCACCCAATAGAATTGGCTTAGCTGTCCAAGTTTATTGAATATGAGCCATACTGCGACATTCGAGAGCGCAACATGAAAGAAACTGAAGCAGTGTTAAAAGCGGAGGGAGAGGTAAATTGCAGGTGTCAGCGACAGCGTATGTGCTTCATCAGCGGCTGACCGGCAGAAGCCCGAAACTATGCATCTTGGTGTGGAAAGAGCTCACAAAACCGGGATGAAGGCAAAAAAAAAAATTAACAGACGACTAGGCGCTGCCTTCGTCCCTCTCTTGTGAGCGCTTTCAACACCAAGATGAGCAGTTACCATTTAGCCCAATTCTCAGTTCTACTCCAGAAACTATAGACCCCGTATTAGGGCAGGAAGCGCTTCGGTCGGTTTGTAGTGTATTCGGCCATGAACACTGGCAGTCAGTTCGACTACGGTAGTTTATGTCGCTATCTTGAACTGGTGTTCGATGGGAAGCGTGCTTTCGACGTCTATCTGTTCAGGTCATGCACGAAACATCTAATCGTATAATCCTTCGCCCACTCCATGTTGGCCTTTTTTACGGCGGAGCTGTTGTTGTTGGCCGTATTGTGTGCGGCGCAATTAGAAAACACCAGGCCACAGTTACTCCCTCCGCTTACCGTGCGCGTGGAGCACGCGCCGCCGTGGGGAGAGCCCGGCGTCGCTAGCCTTGCGCGTGACGCTCTAAAAAAATGCCAAGAAAACAGTTCACGTGCGCCCGCGCTTGAAGGGGGAGCACAACACAGTTACCGCTGCAGACGCCCAGTTCGGGATCCGGTTACCGCTGGTTCTAGCGCGTGCTGACGCGTTCCACTTTGGAATAAAATGTGAAAGCCTGTGGACAAAACAATCCGGGCCCACCAATCATGCATGAGGAATACGATGACATAGATGGATATAACGATGACTTCTACTACCACAGTGGAAAGCGACGACGGAACATGTAAATAAACAATGTCAAACCTAATTCCAATGCGCGGGTGGCGTGTCCTTCAGTGCTGACGTAGAAAGAAATCCTCCAGCTTGCTACGCTTCAAGCTATGCGCGACTTAGATCAAGCTTCGAACTTTTTTTCTTTGTCGCTTTAAACGCTCCGTCTCTGTGCCTTGCAGCTTTTTTGTCGTCTTTTCGTGTTCTTTCCTATGATTCCACCGGCTATTTTTTAGTCGCTGCATAGATCTCGGCAACTCTGGTCGCTGTTCTCATGACAGGTGTCAGTAGCTTTAGTTGAGCTAAAAAAGGACGTCACCTGGTGCTGAATTTGTAGGAGGCCGCAATACCTACAGCCACGCTATTGAGATTCCGCAATCGCAAAACCTCTCGCCACATCTACTTCCTTCTGCGACACACATATCCAGTCCGATCCTCTCTACATCAGCCTGATTAAACCCAAATATGGATCACATAGCAAAGATAGTGACAAGAGGGTGCCGAGTTCCTACTGTTCGAACACGCAAGGCCCAATACCAAAACCTCCTTATGTTTTCATCTGCGGCTCTTCCTTAGAAGCATTCTTTTAAAATAACGCGGAAAACTATTCGCGCCAACCACATCTAACTCTTACCTCTCACTCCGCTAATACCTTGACTCAATTATCGCACTGTGGACGGATTAAGTTGACCTTTGTGATTAAACATAATTCCCCAAAACTCTTGCAGGCTACCTTCTCCCCGATAACCTCTAGCACTGCTGATAATGGCCCGAATGCAATCCAGGGTCAACCCGAAGGCAGCTTTTAGAAAAGAAGCAGAAAGTAAAGAAAGGAAGACCGGAGAAATCATCCTGAGTCTCTGGCGAGCTCTCTTCGTTGGAAGGTGGAGAATGGAAGTAAAGGCGGGAGACATAAAATGACTGGCGGGGAGGCGGTATAACGTAGAGGTTACTCAAGTTTCAGTTCACTGCCCAGGAGGGACATCCGGCATGCCCCATCATGTACTTTGAAACACGAGAAGACCAAAACCCGCAAGGAGGGGCTCAACAGCAATAAATATCTGCATAACAGTCTTATGATTCACTACACGGTAACTTTATTGAAAGTTAAAAACTTACTCAGGGCGTCTGCGGCTAGTCAATGGGCCCACTCGTTAGAAATTGGCTGGAAGTCCCTCAGGAGGCCTTTGAAACGGCCGTGTACCAGAGGTGTTAGCGGCCTCCGTTGAAAGCTTAATCTAGTCTACGAACCGAGTAGATCCGCAGCGTCACTATGGATCACGCTTCCGGAATGCATACATGCCGTGGGATTAGTCCCTTCGTTTCAAGCACCCCCCACCACGAAAATCTTTGCCACCACCCCAATCGCGGTTCTTTCTCCATCATCCTGTGATCTGTTAGAAAGGCAGTGTCCTTGATAATCTTCAGTCTTGTAAAATTGATCGGGCTAGAGGTTGCCTAAAGGTCATCACCTTTGTTTAAATAAGTAGAAATTACTCACTTAAATCAATGTAAAGACTTTTGTGGCATGAATGGCGACAAATAATTTTCAGGTGACAGGGCTCCCTTCATGGCACATCATTTTATTAGAAACGGGGTGATGGTACGCTCTCAAGGGTGGGAACATAATGCCCCGTATACGCGGTTTTCTTTTCAGCTACTTCGCGTAACCAGCGCCCACGTACGTACTTGAATTTTCTTACTTCAAAGGCTAAAGCGAGAATAAAAAGTTGACAGCACCTGCAAACTTTCCTTAAAATAAGGCATGCTTACGGCTTCTGCAAGAACTCAGCGCAAAGGTTTTAATGTGCGGTTTCAATGGATTCCATCCCATGTTGACGTCAAGTGCAATGAGCCCGCTGATCAGATGGCACGGCGTGCGCTGCAATTAGCACCGACTGGTAAAGTTTTCCCCAATCACTGGAACGACTTCAGGCGAACAGTGGCCGAGACATTTCAAGTCCTTGGGAAATCCCCTAGCACCAGCCTTGCGTCACAAAGGGGACTTAGCAAATCGGAGGCAACATTGCGGTACCGCGATCCGAACGGGGCTCAGCGAAGACCACAGCATGGCTATTCAAGGTGGGCCTCGTACGATCGCCTGTGTGTTCGTCATGTGCAGTAATAGGGGATGTAAACCACTACGTAATGTGCTACCGGAGCATGATGTCGAGCGGACTGCAATGCTCTCAGCGATTCGAAAGCTGGCAGCCCCTCACAACACTCTGGACCACATCGTCTTTCCAAGGGGACATTGGATGCTGCGCAGAGAAGTGTCGCGCCTTCTCCTAAGCTTCCTTCAGGACACGGAACTGGCGAACTCGTGGTGAAAGGACACTACCATTGGCTAATTAGGAGGAGCTTGGGCGGAGCAATTGCCGGCATATTCAGCCAGGCTAACCCCGCCCCATTCCACACAACAACCACCACCACGACCACCACATTGTAGAGCTTCGTCAACAGGAGCTTTCAGTGCCTAGGAAAGCTGGCCGCAAAGTTACGATGCGAAATATTACCTTTCTATGACCACCAGAATTTTTAAACTCGCTGAAAAGGTTTTCTGCGGTCTGAGTAGTCTTTGCGGCCGTTCGTAACCACGAGCAAGCCAGTTTTCAGCTAATGGCCAGCTTGTTGTTTTTTCCAGAAAGTATGTATTTAATAGCCACTTTACAGGACATCTCCGCACAGTGCACGCCCGAAATGAAAAAGGTACCGGCTCGGACAAGCAAATGAGGTAGTGCTCTTCTATTCTTGCGATGTTTCGAAAAGCTCCTGTGCACATAAAAAAGAGTAAAAGCCTTCATGGGAAGTTTGCAGGGGCACTTTAACGCCATGTCGGGAAGAAGAGCGCGATCGTGAACCCACTGGACTTCTTTCTTTGTATTATTCAAGAGACTGCTAACATGGTGCCGCTCACAGTTGACCACCGCGGACGAACGGAAGCCATATGCTTATTTCCGCTGCAGCCAGACAATCACAAGTCTTTTTTGAAGGAACAGTGGAAGTTCAGACACATATCAGTGAGGCGAAGGAAATGTGAAAATCAAGTGCTTCTCTGTCGAAGCTACAACGATAGCAAAAACGCTAAGCTATCCACAATCAAGTCTAACACCAAACAAACCAACCCAGAAGCTATTGACGGAGAGTGTGACGTAAGACTGTGCGTTCTATATGCGAACTCGGTTTCTTATCGGGACTGGTTTTCCGTACTGTGACATGTGCTGTCTAGTGCTTTTCTCACATGGGCATTCCATAGCTCTTCCTAGCGTTCAACCATCGTCGTCCTTTGAAGGAGGGGAGCATTATTCTGTCACATTTTGCCCAGCTATTCACCCCTCTCCAAATTCAAAGTGCTTATAGCGTGCCGCAATGGCGGGTAATATAAAAATTTCCGGAATGGCGCATTCGGATAGAAGTCAGTTTTATAACGAGAGGAACCCGCGTTCGATTCCGACCGCGAGAAGCGTTTTGATTTGTCTACACTTCACCTATAATCATCATCGTCATCAGAGAAAGTCAGCTTTCCTGCAGTGTTTTTTTCACTGGACTACATACGACTTCAGGGACAGGTTACAAGCTCCGTTTTAAAAACCAGAATACGTCCTCGTTGCCATGCTTCCTTGGAGGCACCTAGCCACTGCAGTGCCATCGCAGGTTGTTTTCACTTGTAGATGCGTGATAGTGGTCGAACTACGGGAGTCTTTATGCTAAATTTATATCACCGCCGTCGCACAGAGCTTGTGCAGCTAATCTGGGCCACCAGTGCATGTCGATTTCCCCAAGTACGTACGCAGGCGCTTCTTTGCAAAGCGTCCGTATACACTTTAACTGCATGGCTCGTCAACCACTTTTAAAGACGCATGACATAGTGCTCAGAAAACGTCGCGAAGTTACTAGGGTGGTAAATGTTGGGGTCGTACTTGTATGCGAATCACATACCTTTCCATTCGTCGCCAAAGCTGCCGCAGGCTTCGGCTCCTTGTATAAGGAAGAAAGTTCTGCTTGCAACAGTTCGAAACTGCTACATTTTCTGTCATGGTAATAGTTCTCGTTGCGGTCGCAGGTTACCTGTATACTGGATCCGCAGCTTGGTTTTTGGAACCTAACTTACGCCAGAGTAATGCCACATAAGACAACACTTCGACGAACATTATTTGATTGTAGGGTCTACCGGCACGACGCAACGGAGGCGACCAGGCGTGCCGTAGAGGAGGGCTCCGAATTAGTTTTAACCACCTGGGTATCTTTAACGTGCAGAGAAGTCTCGTACACACGGGCGTTTTTGCTTTTCGCCTCCATCAGAAAAGCGGCCGCCGCGGCCGGGAATTGAACCCGCGACTTTGTTCTCCGCAGCGTCGGTGGACATCAACAACGAACTACATTACGAACGCGGAAATCCTAGCGCTAAACAATGGAACTTAACGGCGTTAGCTCACCCCTGATGTGGAGGCGCTGCTGTTCCTGAGGCGTCCCTCTTTCGCCGAAGAAGGAGAAATTGGTCTCGTGCCACTGCGCCCACGACGAAGGAGAGCAAGAGAATGGCGCAGGCTGTGGCCATTCCACTCTGCACCTCCAGGTCCCGGTGCCCGTATTTACTGCGATACAGGCACACTTATTCAGGAGGCATCCATTGACAGCAGAATTTTTCGCTTGTTTAGCAAAAAAACAAATGATCGTCTTTAGTAAAAATAGTCTTCATAACAGTTAGTATGAACGAGATTAATTGTCAATGTGGTCCCAAATTCACACATAAGTGAATTTTATTCTGAATTTGGGGGTATATTGGCTCTTGCAATTTGACTCTCGCAGTCATAACTGTGACAGCAGTTGTTTTGTGGCGTCACAGTATGATTAATAAGAGGGAAGATGTCTACCAAATTTTTAAAGTTTTGTGTCGGCATTTAAAATTACCAAGAAAATACCGAGTGCACGTAAGCACGAGCACGTGTCCCCGGCACATGTTTGCCAAGCCAGCATACACACTTTGGGAACTTGGCCAAGATTGCGGCGACCGCACGGCACTGAAAAATAAACTAAAAAAATGCCGAGCGCTCGTGGAGATTGGCCAGGAATGGCCAAACAAATTCAACGTTCACCTTAATCAAGGCAACACTTGCTAGGAGTGAAAAAGACGCGTGATAGCGTACGCCATTCTAAGGTAATATTGACTAATGATAACTTCCAAAAAATATCATGAAAGCTCACACTTATAACAACTAAGATGGAGTAAAGATCGTCGCTGTAGTGAGGAAGAAGTAAATCGGCTGTTTGATCGTGGACTAAAACCATCGGGATGGCCGTAAAGATTGCGTACACCTTCGATACCTTGAAGACTTACGCGTTGGTGTGAGCTTCTTTCATTTTGTCCGTTAGCGGTTAAGAATTATTTCCAGGTGCACTGTTGAAATGTTGACATGGAATGTGGTTTTATGAGAAAGCCCGAATAGATAGTGTGGAGAAACACATAAGTCAATACTAAGGGATACGTCATTACTCCTACGTCTGGAGCCTTGGACGGGTAACCTTCATGCTAAGTAATAGTTTATGAAATGCTACAAAACGAACGTGCATTTGTTAAAGTAGAATTCTTTGAATAGAACGTTCTTACTACGCCTGTTAGCAGCACGTTCACTCTATCCCATGTTATCGTCACAGGAGAGAGGCTGTTGCGCAGAAAATGTAGCTCTGCTTATGAGTAAGCTGCACACCGAGTTACGAAACAACAAGAAGAAACCGCTTTCTTTAAAAAATCGTCATTGAAGCCGCTTAGTGGCCCTGGAACATTACCGATAGTCGCGCATACCCCTGCGGGTAATTGCTGTCTCTAGTGTGGCAATATATACAACTATTTGAAGTAACATTACTGCTTCAGCAGGGTGTCATTTTTAGGGAGCAGCCCTTTGGCGGCCGGTCTCTGGACTGAGCCGCGTTGTCGGAGTAACCGTGTGAAAGATGGCAACAGCGAAGAGTGAAGGAAAAAGCGAACGATGAAAAAAGCAAAGGATGTGAGTGTTGCGAAACTTGGGAGGGGAGGGCGGTTCGCCGTGGCGGCGTGAGCCAGCGCTCTCCGAAAGTGTGCGGTGGGGGAGGGGGCAGTATGCTGTGCCCGCACGAGGTACTCTACGGCGCGACGCTGGGGCAAAAACGTGAGGGTGGCGTGCGCGTGACTATGATGTGCGTTCGCTTAACACGCGGCTCTCCGTTCCTTCCTGAGACGCACCTCGCGCCGCCCACGCAGAGGGACATTATCGCTGCCGTCTAGAGAACCTACGATTGAGTGCTGCCTCAGCGCACTGCTGCTGCGCCCAAATACGAATTAAGAAGTATCGTAATCGCCAGCCAATTTTTTTTGTTTAATGACCAAAGGAAGACACTAGGCCTGTCTGCGGTAACAGATACGTAGAGACCGGAGGAAATGCATACCGGACTTCTTCAGTAGTCAGCAGCGTGAAGGGAGTCTTGAGATATTCGAAAAGGTTATTTCGAAAAGATTCATTCGAGGTCATCCGCTTCATAGTAGTCGAGCACTCGGCTCAAGTCGCTCTTAATATCGGATTGTTGAATTTCAACGATGGTGAGCTGTTGCAGTAAGTTAAGGTGGTGGTTGCAAAGCCAGTGGATAACAAAGTTTCGTGTTTTGAAAATTTCGGCCCTTCCAGACGAGATGATGATCTGCGGGGGTGAATGTTTTGCAGTGGGGCACTTGACAATCACTTTTAGGTAATATCATTTTCTGATTGTTTCTGGTGGATATAATTTATGGATATATTTTGTGAGAAAATACATCTTACGATCTTTTGAGGGAGGACATCTGTGTGAGAGCCCGAAAAGAGAGAGCTGAGGGGAAAACCGACTTAAACAGCACTCGTAACTTTATTGCTTTTCATCATCACTTTTCTTCCTGTTTATCAAGTGAACCTGGAAGAACTAACCCGATTCACCCTTTTTATATGCACAGGTATTCTAAGAGCCTTCAACGCAACAAAATGAATTTACTAACTGTCACACAAAGTCATGGTAGTTCTTGTTACCTGCGCCATTCAATTCTTTGAGTGCATGTAAAAAAATGTCATTAACTGAATTACCATCTCCTGTTTTGTAATTATATCTTAAGGCTTGTAGGGCACCCTTCGCTCTGTATAAATATAACGAAAAATAAGACGGTCTCAATGTGGTGCGTAATTGTAAAAAGAGTTTTTTTACGCTTGCATTCGAAGAGCATTCTGTTGTATTATATGCTTTTTAAACTATTTGCAACACGCCTAAAAATATCACACCGTGTGATAGACCGCGAATCCTACGCATCTTACGAACACTTGTACTGCTTTTTCGCACAATGGTTTTAATACCTTTCGTCCTTTAAAGCCGCAGTAATTATTGGAAATAAAGTGTACTTCACTACACGTTACATTGTTTTAAAACTTACCCCACCATGTAGTAGAAAAAAGTTCTATAGGTTTGTAGCGCAGTTTTCTTACCCATCTAAGAAGGGCCTTGTACATTAAATGGGAGCTTTAGGGTACTCACTGATGCGGTTGTACGCCAATACGCCGAGCAGGAAAGCCGCCGTTATCTGACAATGATGATGAATGATCGTGGGTGAAGTGAAAGAAAAATTGCTTCCCGTGGCCGGAATCAAACCTGGGTCCCTCGCGTTATGAAGCCGGCGTCTATCCGATTGTTTCATTTCGACATGGTCGAAGCGAACGCCAAGCAGCAGGTATCGATTCTTGCCGAACGCCCCAAACCTAAAAAACTTTTGCTGGGCTCGTATCTTTCTATATTTACGAGGAAGCTCTACAAAGCGGTTTTTTGCGCCAAAGCCAACGTTAGGCCTACGGAGCAAAACGTTTGGCCTACGGAGTGCAAATCCGAGAGTTGCAATGGGTATTCCAGAAAAGTGGTGCGTACCTCCAGAGAAGCACACACTCGCAGTGCGCAATTGGCCAACCAAAAAATCCATCACGAAAAGCTTCGCGTTCAAACAACGTCGGCGTTAGACTGAGGGGTACACGATTTTTTAATAGTGAATCATGTATGACATCCAGAAATTCTGGATTCCGAAAGCGATCCACAATGGGTTAAGCAATGCATTCGCCTTCCTTTTAATCACCTCCACAACAGACATGGTTGTAGCTCAGACGTTACAAATACATATGCCTTCGATTAAAATTACCTTCCTCAACGTCATTTGAGGGCTGCAAACGGCTTTATATCTGTATGGTTGGATGGATAAGAATGCCTAATAAATGGTTGTTTTTTCTTCGAAAATATAACCTTTTAACCAACCTACATCTGGAACAATCATAATCGAAGGATTTAGAGCAGACCTCACGAAGAATTGTTTTAGTGTGTTGTTTTATAAAAATATCTCCTGGCCTAAAAACGTGAACACTATATGTTGTAAATTTCGGAATCATTAAAATTTCGAACAGACACCGTGCATTGCTGCCAATAAAAATGAAAATGACCATTTCGTTTATTGCAATGTATTGAAAGATCCTACATTATTTATAAGTGAGGTGGGGCTCATCGAAAGACTACATGAAGCAGTAGAACAACAAATTTTTCCGCACATTTAATCGTCACTCTCCCGTAAGCATAAATAAACTTTGCTCAAAACGGACCATTTCCTGAATAAATGTTGAGGAAGCAGTGTTCTGGATAAATTACATTTCTTGGAATATTAACAACATTGTACACAGCTCCTTCTAGAACACACAAACGTGGACGCATCATACTATTTTAGATATACCTTTTGCGTAAATAATTGCCATAGCCTGATACGCTACGTAATTGGTAAGGCGGAAACTCCAAACTTTGAATTATAACTCCTTGTGCCGGTATACAATGAACAATTCTTCCGTTATGCTTACCGTCACAAGAATATAAGAAAACTATTTCTTGAAAACGTTATAATCTTTATTCTCTTTTCTTTGTTCCCTGAAAACCTAGAACAACATGCGTGTATTTTTTTAGTTTTTATATTGTTTTTTTTAACCAAGTGCTCCTGTGCGCTGGCCTTGAATAGGTTGGTGTCACTTTGATGAACAATGCAGTTCTGTAGCAATTCTTTCATTTTGTTTGATGTTGTTGTTTGCATTTGATACTGTGTATATGTGGCCTTTTTCTTTTTTGTGTGCATTAGATTTTTTTGCAGTGTAGTTCCCTATGTCTGCTGCGCTCTTGTTGTGTGTAGATTGGAATGTCTGGAGTCACATGCTAAGTCTACATCTTTTATTCCGTAATCACAAAGAACAGCACAGAAGTAGCCTAAATTTCTTTTTTTGTGTTCTTCCTGCCGTTGGCTTTGGCACAAAAAACAACTTTGGAGAGCTTCCTCGTAAATATAGAAAGATACGAGCCGACCAAAAAGTTTTTGATTAGGACCGAAGATGCGTTTTCGGCGATTTGTAACCTCAAAAGCATGCATCTTCGAAACCTTCAAGTAGTTGTGTCGCGTATGGTGCAGTGAGTTATTTAAATCGAAAGTTAGCTCGGTCGTCTTTATGTTTTTTGTCTGTATTTTATTTTGGAAAGTTTGAGTACATGCTGATGTAGTTGCCTGTATTTTAGCTTGGAATTTTTCTGTTCATGCAAAATTGGTACCAGTTCCTCAACCTATTCTTATCTAAATGCAATTCACTTAATTCCATGAATTGTACAGTGCGTTCTGGTGTATACCTTGTGACCGTTGTCGCAAAGCAAAAGGTTTATTTCAAACCCGCAGTTGCAATCCGCATTTGCTAGTGACATATGAAAAATCCGCCTATGCATTTGAGCAGATAGGTTAACTAGGGAAGCCGTTAAGTATTCACCCGTGTGTTTCTCTCCCTCCGATGCGCCGTACCCGCTTACCATCGTCCGTAGATGCGAGTGTGTAGCTACGTCATGTATAAAAACAGCCAATTTCTCTCAGCATAGTTCCACCTCCTCTACAACCTGTGTTTTTCGCGCATGCGCATGGCGTTGCCCCGGGGGAGTTTGCTGAGTACACGGCACCGTCGGATTTTCATTTACCCGAGCCATATGGTGGTTCGCTTTGAAAGCACACGTATATGAAATGGTAAAGAACGTGCGCGGAATCGTGCTAGGCATTTCCATAATACTGTCGAAAAAAATGGGAAATTTAGGAGAAAGAAAAACACATTTTGAGACCCGCGGGAAACAGCACTGCGGGAAGTATACATGATTAATTTACGCACTGCTAACGTACCATCCCCCTTCGTCCGCGAGCCGAGAGTCGGTGCAATGCCGGGGCGGCTGCGCGTTCGCTGTGACATATAACGGCAGATTCTCCGCAGTGACAAGTAGCTTCCCGCACTTGCGTGGCCTCATTATGCGGACGGGCGGCCGCGCGCGTGAATAGTTGGAGAGAAGCTGTCGCGAAAAGCTGCTCTTTCAAACTTCACCCGCTTAGAATGCATGACGATGAACGTGAACAATAAGGCCGCTGATAAGCAGACGTCTCAGCCGAGGAAACTTCGGCGAAACGCATGCCACAGCCGCTTTACGACGCCTTTGCCTTAGTATAAAATCCCGAACACTTCAAAGCCCCGTACGGAACTTGCAGCCACACCTAACGAGGGAAGGATATTAAACTGAAGCTCTATACAGTATACGATGATGAAGTAAACCTAGCGCTTGGGTTCAACAAAGGCTGTAGAGCGGTTTTGGTTTAGGGAGTTGCTGTGGGTATTCTATAAAAGTGGTACGTATCTCCAGAGTAGCACACACTCGCAGTGCGGGGTAGGCCAACCAAAGAATCCATCACGAGAAAGCTTCACGTTCAACCAACGTCGGAGTTACACGCAGAGGTACACCATTTTTTAATAGTCAATCATGTATGAGATCCAGAAATTGTGGATTTCTAAATCGATCCACAATGGGTTAAGCAACTTTCGCCTTCCTTTTAACCACTCCACAACAGACATGGTTTTAGCTCAGGCGTTACAAATACATATGCCTTCGATTATAATTACGTCATTTGATGGCTGACAAACGGCTTGATATTCTGTATGGTTGGATGGATAAGAATGCCTAATAAATTGGTTGTTTTTCCTTCGAAAATAAACTTTTAACCTACCTACATCTGGAACAATATTAATCGAAGGATTTCCAGCAGACCTCACAAGAATTGTTTTTAGTGTGCTGTTTTATAAAATATCTCACTGGCATAATCACGTCAACACTATACGTTGCAAATTTTCTGAATCAATTAAAATTCTGAACAGATACCGTGAAGTGCTGCCAATAAGAATAAAAATGACCATTTCTATTATTGAAATGCATTCAAAGATGCTTTATTGTTCATAAGTGAGGTGGGGCTCATCCAAACACTACATGAAGCAGTAGAACGAGCAAAATTTTCCGCACATTTATTCACCTCCCCATACGCATAAATAAACTTTGCTCGAAACGGACCATTTCCTGAATAAATGATGAGGAAACAGTGTTCTGGATAAATTACATTTCTTGGAATAGTAACAATATTCGTACACACGTCCTTCTGGAACGCACAAATGTGGACGCACCATACTATTTTAGATATAAATTTGCTTAAATAATTGCCACAGCCTGATACGCTACGTAATTGGTAAAGAGGAAACTCCAAACTTTGAATTATAACTCCTTGTGCCGGTATACAATGAACAATTCTTCCGTTATGCTTACCTTCACAAGAATATAAGAACACTATTTCTTGAAATCGTTATAATCTTTATTCACTTTTCTTTGTTCCCTAAAAACCTTAGAACAACATGCATGTATTTTTTAAGTTTTTACAATTGTTTTTTTTAACCAAGTGCTCCTGTGCACTGTGCCTTGAATAGGTTGGTGTCACTTTGATGAACAATGCGTTCTGTAGCAATTCTTTCATTTTGTTTGACGTTGTTGTTCGCATTTGATACTGTGTATATGTAGTCTTTTTCTTTTTTGTGTGCATTAGATATTTTTGCAGTGTAGTTCCCTATGTCTGCTGCGCTCTTGTTGTGCGTAGATTGGAATGTCTGGAGTCACATGCTAAGTCTACATCTTTTATTCCGTAAACACAATGAACAGCACAGAAGTAGCCTAAATTTCTTTTTTTGTGTTCTTCCTGCCGTTGGCGTTGGCACAAAAAACAACTTTGGAGAGCTTCCTCGTAAATATAGAAAGATACGAGCCGATCAAAAAGTTTTTGATTAGGACCGAAGATGCGTTTTCGGCGATTTGTAACCTCAAAAGCATGCATCTTTAAATCATCAAGTAGTTGTGTCGCGTATGGTGCGGTGAGTTATTTAAATCGAGAGTTACCTCGTTCGTCTTTATGTTTTTTGTCTGTACTTTATTTTGGAAAGTTTGAGTTCATGCTGATATAGTTGCCTGTATTTCAGCTTGGAATTTTTCTGTTCATGCGAAATTGGTACCTGTTCTAAACCTATTCTTATCAAAATGCAGTTCACTTAATTCCATGAATTGTACAGTGCGTTCTTGTGTATACCTTTTCGCCGTTGTCGCAAAGGAAAAGGTTTATTTCAAACCTGCAGTGGCAATCCGCATTTGCTAGTGACATATGAAAAATCCGCCTATGCACTTGGTACAGATGGTTAACTAGGGAAGCCGTTAAGTATTCACCCGTGTGTTTCTCTCCCTCCGATGCGCCGTACCCGCTTACCATCGTCCGTAGATGCGAGTGTGTAGCTACGTCATGTATAAAAACAGCCAATTTCTCTCAGCATAGTTCCACCTCCTCTACAACCTGTGTTTTTCGCGCATGCGCATGGCGTTGCCCCGGGGGAGTTTGCTGAGTACACGGCACCGCCGGATTTTCATTTACCCGAGCCATATGGTGGTTCGCTTTGAAAGGCACACGTATATGAAATGGTAAAGAACGTGCGCGGAATCGTGCTAGGCATTTCCATAATACTGTCGAAAAAAATGGGAAATTTAGGAGAAAGAAAAACACATTTTGAGACCCGCGGGAAACAGCACTGCGGGAAGTATACATGATTAATTTACGCACTGCTAACGTACCATCCCCCTTCGTCCGCGAGCCGAGAGTCGGTGCAATGCCGGGGCGGCTGCGCGTTCGCTGTGACATATAACGGCAGATTCTCCGCAGTGACAAGTAGCTTCCCGCACTTGCGTGGCCTCATTATGCGGACGGCCGGCCGCGCGCGTGAATAGTTGGAGAGAAGCTGTCGCGAAAAGCTGCTCTTTCAAACTTCACCCGCTTAGAATGCATGACGATGAACGTGAACAATAAGGCCGCTGATAAGCAGACGTCTGAGCCGAGGAAACTTCGGCGAAACGCGTGCCACAGCCGCTTTACGACGCCTTTGCCTTAGTATAAAATCTCGAACACTTCAAAGCCCCGTACGGAACTTGCAGCCACACCTAACGAGGGAAGGATATTAAACCGTAGCTCTATACAGTATACGATGATAAAGCAGACGTAGCGCTTGGGTTCACAAAGGCTGTATAGCGGTTTTGGTTTAGGGTTATTTATAAGACCTATCTAGTTGGGCTATTGAAAGCACTCTGTATAATAGGTGCTTTTTAAAATGCTGTACATTAGAAAAGGGGCTTCTGTGTGCGTCATGTGCGATTACAAAAGCTCCTCTCGGCGTATGGCCGTATGCGCTCACGTCTCAAGCAACATTCGCGTGGTCTGTCACTGACCGATTAATGGTGCGTTTAGTTGCTAGTGTTCCCTCAGAACCACGTTTCACTGCCTTCATTTCTCCTTCATTGTATTGTTCCCTAGATGCCCATTAGCTCTCTCCAATAAGCTGACCTAAATTTCCAGTTTACCATAGGCCAAAAGTAAATCGCCCATATAAAGAGACAACAAGCACATTTACGAGCAAATTTTGTGTGCGCAATGTAAATATTGATGCAGTGATAACTCTGTTGTCCATCTTTCGTTCAAGCGCAAATATGTTGCGCATATCAGATATATAAAAAAATCAGAAGAAAGAATGAAACGAACGTCTCCATGGTGCTGTACAAAAATAGAATCAAGATCGTTGCAGCACATTGTCAGCAAGCTTACGTTTTACAACCGTGATCTAGCGGGACACGTACCCGATCAAGTTAAAGGCCATAATTTGTGCATCACAGCCTCTGACGCTCAAGACGCGTCGTTCTGAAACGGGAGCGCTTAGCAGAAGGTTTCTAGAATACGACTACAAGCCATACTTCACCTAGAGGAATAAGAGAAGTGCCTAATGCCACATATGATACCTAATCCCCAGATATATGAAACACACTGCGATCATACGTGCATACGTTCATACAGCATTCTTAGCAAGGCAACCGAAAACCCTTCATCTGGAGGTACGGTTGAGCCTAGCACGCGCACGGTTACAAGTATGCTATCAGCTTTCACAACTGAACGATGCCCTTAAAAAGAGCTGTGGTTTGAATGCTGCTCCCTGGCTGAGCGTTTTTCTTGATATGGTTACTCTTTCCATCATTCAACACATTAACAGTGTCTCCAAAACCAAAGACTGTTGTCGCGGCACTCCCACAGCCAATAGCAGGCAACTGACGTTATAAGATACGGGAGTGGGATTATTTCCGCCAACATGATGTTGTTAAACATGCTAAGATAGACTCTAAGATAGACTCCAAACAAAACGTAAGCTCCATGTACGGATAAGAAAAAGCAATAACATTATATTGTTATAGAAAAAGCATTTGATACCTTTCTAGCCGACACCGGGCTGGCTAGAAGGACAAGACGATGTATCTGTCATTGAGTGATACATAAAAATGTCATTACGTTCAGTGGCGATATGTGCTACGTGAAGTAGTTTAGAGCGGGAAATAGTAGTTTAGCCACGTACCAAACGCCTGGAAATTTAATTACGACGGGTCAAGCTAACGTCGAGGGTACGTTTCTAATATGCTGTACCTGCTTGTAAATATGTGGGAAACAGAACGAACCCCACGATTGTATCAGAGTCAAGTGGTCTTAAAATGTCGTGGCAGTAAACTGCAGTACACTATGGGTAGCTCTTGCCCGGCCAGGGCACTTGGAGTGTGGTGTAAGCAAGGGAAGCATCTTACGTACAGGCCAGACAGAAAACACCGCGACGCGCAATCCTTTTCAACTCAGCTCGCAGTTTTCCACAAAATTACAAGCAAAGTACACATTGCACAAATAATCCCCCTACACGGAATATTTGAGTTGTATGAGAAACGCCGACAAACATCCTTCATTACAGACAAACATTTTGTGATTTATTGATAAAAATGTTTTGATTCCATGAAAAACATTCTGATAAGACAAGCCACTGTCTTGCTTAGTCCAGGCAGGCGTGAACCTCACGGCGTTCAGCGCCCCGCATCGTCAGCCGACCAGCTGACGCCCTTTTGCATTCCCAGACTAGGTAATTGGCGGAATTAGGAGGGGGGGGGGGGGGCAATAGGTGCAGCTGTAGGGCTAAGTTGACGGAGAGATTTGGTTCAGCGTTTAAGTGTTGTAATATGCGTGGGCTAGAAGTCAACGCGTAATGCCGGCCGCCTGTGAAATGACAGACGAGTCACACGGGTACCGCCCAAAGAAAAAAGAAACTGAGTTAACGAGATTCCATTTAAACAAAAAGTCATAATAGGACCAACGTTATTAGTACGCATCGCGTGTCCCTTCTTTATATTGTTCAGACTCTTGGCTTTCGTCGCCAATTTAAGTGTACCGTAGGGGTTGCCCTGATACTTCTCACTTGCCGCTTAATTCGAAGCCTAAAGTTTCGAACACGAGTACTGCTCACACGGCGCTGTGCGGAAAAAAAAACACAAAAAAGTTGAGGAGCTGCAAATAGAGAGATGCGTACGCTAGCGCTAGTCTCAAGTGACCTGCAGATTTATTGACTGTGCGCTGCCTCAGTTGCGACCGCGCAAGCACAGTGCAAAGATGGCGGTGTTTTCGGGCCGACAATCTTGAAATTTTATTGGAAAGTGATGGTCACCTGGATTAGTTTTCTTTCAATTGACTTCCAGTCACAGATATATAGGGCTTTAGTTTCGAATTATCGAGAAATTTTTTATTGAATTGCATGTAAAATTTCCGGTACCAGCACATCACTTCCAGTTAACCGAAACTTCCGGTTAAGCGACTTCAAGAATTGTCGAGGTAATGTATGATCTTCAGTATGAAAACGCCGAAGTAACCGTATGGGACGGCTGGGCGGGTACGGAAAAGTAACCTTTCGTCGATAAAACTTTTAGAGTTTAATACCACCTGGAGCGGCATGTGCCGCTTCATTTGCCCCTAGGGCCACAATCTTGAGTGATGAAGGCAAGGTGCTGCCTCTAGAGTAGTTGTGGCAGGCCTGTTATGAGTCTCTGAAAAAGGCCGCACAACCGGAGGTGGCTTTAGTTGCGGAAATAGCAATCGCGCTCTTTTTTGACCGCGATTGCTTATGAGACTCACTCATCAGCTTGCTCAATCAGACTCATTTGTGCACGAACTTAGGCGTGAGTTTCAGTCACAGTGAACGTGAGACAGGTAGGGCATGATGCGTTTGAGCCAGAGTGATTCTGGGCTGGAGTGAATCTCAAACCGACTCAGAGCCCAATTACTTAAGGGGTCATTCAGACAAAATACACGTTTGTTTTACTCGAAAGATTTCGTCTTAAGAGGGCCCCCAGCGCTTGTCCGCAGCAAACCATGCCGCATTCACTGAGCATTTATTCAATTTAGGTTAAATGTTTAATTCTCCCGCCAAATCCCGTGTTTTCGTGACGCCAGCCCTGATGTCATGAAAGCGGGTATTCAAGCGAACTTGCAGTGCGTCGTTTGGCTAGGCAGCCTTGCTTACCTTCAGTCCTCCTAGATGGCGCTCCCATAGTCAGCCGCGAACCGTTTTCCGCCGTTGCTTTGTTTTTGACCGTATTTGCTTCTGACTTGTTTTTGTTGCGGTAGAAAGTAATCGCATCGTGAAACATGGGGAATGCTCGACAAACAGGCTCACTTAGTACAACGTCGCTTACGATAATCGGCCAGTGTCGTGTAAGTCAACTCCAAAGCGGCGGCCTGCTGTGCAGCTAGAACAAGCATAGTGCGCCCAGTACCAACAGTACTGCGCGTCGGTGCATCTATGTTTACGTGTATTTTCGTGACTACTATTGTTTACCCAACCATTCTTACTGCTGCAAGATGACAATGCATTACAATTAAGCTCAAATAGCTCCTTCGGCAAGCTTGTAAGCCCTGCCTAATTGGCGTTTGCTTTTGCCGGCCTCAGACAATCGCACAGCTGGGCATATGACATCAACGTTGTATGGCGGGAAATGAGCCGGTGGGTCGCATGGCCATTCTTTTATTTCCGAATTATATAGCTTATTTGAGCGAAGTGTGCGTTAAAAGTGGTGTCAGTATGATTCTAACGAGGCACTCTTCGATTGAACCAAACTTGTGTTTTGCCTGCATGCCCCTTTTTGCCCCCTTTTAGTATGAGCCCACGTTAGACTGCGTACGTCTCACGTGGGCTCGGATTTTGCCTCTTAGCAAGCATTCGTGTATATCTGGTCCTCGCGAATTTACTTTGACCTAATTATACGTCACTGTCGTTTTTCGGCATACCATTTCAGGTCGACGATAAACTAAACCCGTCAGTTCAGAAGAGCCAATCAGGTGATAAGATAGCGGATGGCTACCTGCTGAAATCGTTTATTCCAAGTGCAAGTATGAGGCCGCCGCTCGCACCAGAAAGAATTTGTGCTCCTAAATGCCTTCATTGACATGTACAAATCTAGGAGCGTATTCAAAATTGGTAAGCGCTCCCACGGTCCGTAAGTGTAGCTGTAATGCAGTTATTTATTAATATGTTGGGGTGGGGGCTTCGGTTTCCTTTTTTTGCCATCCGGTCATGCTAAGTTTCCAGACTAAAGCACCGTAGCAGAATATACCAGAGCACAAATGCAATGGTTAGGATATTCTTGTCCTCTTCTACACTGGAGGCCTCAATGACATTTTGTCAGGATTGCTGCATTTTTTCCTCCAGAGCCGAGGCCGTAACGAGCACCCAAAATCGCGGCGCTGGATACCACCCGCACGCATATGATATATTTAAGATAATACTCATAAACAAATTAGAAAGCGGAGAGAAATGCATCCTAACAACAAGCATTTTGTTATAGGTGCACCTTAAGCGTAATCGTAAGTTTGGGGGTTCGCGTTCAACTCGGCATGCGTTTTCTTTTATTTTGTTTCTTTCTGTCATTTATAAATCATCTATTTTCACAGCAAAAAACTGTCGAACCACTCCCCCCCCCCCCCCCCCAATCCTCTCCTTAATCACCACCGAACTTTATGTCTGTCTTTTCATCTTGATTGCGATATGACAACATCCACTACCGCAGACGGCAGTACACACAGCCGAGCTATTTCTCCGTGATGCCGCGCTACAAAACAAGAATCATACAGCCTAATTATAAAATGTCAATAGAGAAACGTGTGGTGTGCTTTTCTTACCATGAGCGAGTTTTGGAAGGGAAAAAATCCCAGCACCCTTCAAGGAACCGCATGGGGTCACAGCCAATCTTGACGGTGCGACATCAAACACGAAGTTCTATTTCGAAATATCAACGCTTGGAATTGTTTGTGTTCCTTGCAAGTTTCCTTATCTGTAGTTGCTATTGTGTTTGATTCCCCGCCATCGGTCGTGTTTAGAATTTCCGTTGCATGCACATCGCACACCTAAATACACAGGGTAGTGAAATTGCTGCGAATATAAAATAATGCTAGCATATTCGGTTATGGCTCAACCAGTAATAGTTTTCGTGTCGTCTTTTTTAACCCCTTGACAATAAAAATCGAGATCCCCAAACAACGTCCAATGCCAAAGGGCACGAAGTAGAAAGAGCTGATACGTGCCTACCTTGTTTTTTCTGAGACACTTCAGGGCAGCCGGCGCTCACCGTCGTGCCAGGATCGATGTTTCCGTGGTGCCGTAGTTCGATCGTCCAGGCAATCGCTAGAGTCGAAACTGGACTGTGGCTTTGAGGTTACGGTTGTATCGCTCGCGAGGGTCGCACGCACCAAGGCCGAAGGTAGCAGCGATTGACTTGACCGTGGCTACGGCGGCCCGGCAAGCCCCCGAACGGAACAAACCGCGTGGAAGCCCGCCACGCGACATCCGCTACGGTGCCGGAGGGAAACGCGACGCTCCTGCAGTGCACGGTGGCGTCGGTGACGCGCCGGACGGCGTGTATCGAACGCCGAGAGTGCGAGCGCGGTGTTTCCTCTTTCAGCGGCAGACACGCTCGAAACACGCGCGAAAGTCGCCTGCCCTCCCTCCGCCTAGACTGCAGCCCTCGTATATCGGCACAGATGGCGGCGGCTGCAGGTTGATGAGTCTACGTGTGTGCGGCTGCTCGGAGAAGAAAAAACCGCGGTCATTGTTGGAGACTCAAACACGGCAACGTGTACACAAACGACGCCTACAAAGCGAGCATATTTTAACAAGCAGAGAAAATTTAGGCTGGAATAACAAGCACGCAAGCACAAACACCTGCTTCGGTTTTGTTTTATTGTTTATTTTTTATTGCGGCTCAAATTAGAGCGACGCTGCTCGTTCTAGTGAGCCCATCTGCATCACTGCCGCCAGAAGTCAAGTGCGTACGTGAACATATTTAGCATTTCCTTTGTTCTTGTGCCTGCTGCGACTACTGAAGCACCGCAAAACCGTTCAATTTTCCAGCTTTTTTCCCGATCCCCATCATCAAGTGGACGAAAAGAAAGGCATTATTTTATTATTATTATTATTATTATCACCATTCTTCTTATTATTATGATAGCCATTTCTTTCACGGACATAGCAAGAGCGCAAGTTCTTCATTCGGACATTTCTGTGGCCTGCCGTGATAAGCGTCTCCCCCACTTCTTGTTTCCGCACCTTCAGCCATACAAGGTGGCACGGCTCTATACTCATACTATACTCCTCACCGCTATTGCTTTCGACGGGGTGATTACGTAGGTTTATACCAATATATTCCCTCGGCAGATTGGTCCACCGTTTTGATGCACTCTGACGTTCACGCGCTAGTCAACTGCTTCACTGAAATTGTAAAGAATGGTATCGACCGGTTTATCCCAATGTGCAAAAACTCTAAGAAATATCTTTTTGGTTCGCCAAAACACTCCGAGGTGCCCTTAAGCTATAGATCGCGTACATAGAAAGGCACTTGACTTTGGCCTGGGCAAGTGGAAGACCGAGTTTAGAATTCACCGTTCAACGTGCAAAAAGCTCTACAAAAAACATTATAGATTCTACCTTGAGTACGTGGAGATTAGTGCTATGCGTGACCCTTTCAGTTCTGGCAGTTCGTTCGTTCTCACTCAAATAACTGAGATGCTCGCATTCATTTGGTTGATTATTCCGGGATTGAGGTAACTAATGTAGCCAATACCTTCCCGCGTCACTTTCGTAGCACTTTCGCACCTCCCAGGGACAATGAGACATCTCGATTTATCAACAGCGTGCGTTGCGCAATTTCAGTTCTCGATGAGAAGCTCGTATTCGAAATTCTCAAGCACATGAAACCTTCTTTGTCGCCTGGCCCAGATGGCATTCCTGCGGCCATACTTAAAGCTTTTAAGGATATTTCAGTTCAAGTTCTAACATCGATATTTATTAAATGCTTAACTACTGACACATTTCCTGCTAGGTAGAAAATTTCTACAAGATCTCATATCTTTAGGTCAGGCAACAAAACAGACGAAAAGAACTAACGACCGATTTCAATCCTTTGTGCTGCATTCAAACTTTTTGAGTCCGCGTTACACACAGTATTGTCTCGCTATGTGAAAAATTCGTTTTTACCAAATCAGCGAGGGTGCATCTCTGGGTGGTTAACGACCACTAATCTTGCTTGCTTTGTGACCCATACTTCCAAAGCAGTCACAGACCAAGGCAAGAGAGATGCAGTTCTTTCGTAAGGCTTTCTTAGTAAGGCTTTCGACTCGTCACTGACCCACTGATGCTCAAAAAACTGTTGCTCCGTGACGCCGGGCATCCTTGGGTTGCCTTACTAGGCAGCTATCTAATTAATAGACGCTGTTATTGTAGTGTAAATGACCAAACCTCTGTCGACTACGGATCGATTGTTGCTGGTAGCCCCCTTTTAACGGGTAATGATTTGTCATTATACAAAAATGAGTATATATATATATATATATATATATATATATATATATATATATAGCCGTGAAACATGAAGCAAAAGCTGAGACGCAAGGTCACCGGCCAAACCACTACCAAACCGGGGAGGACGGTCGCCGACTGGAAGCGAAGGAAGAGGAAGCGGAGAGGGGGTTTTAGGGGAGAATAAACTTGGCGTCCTAGAATACAGTCGCAGTTTCATTACAAGTGGCTCAGTCGACCAGTCTTCAAGACGGAGGCGACCCAGCCTCCGTACCTGCTCTCCCTCGTGGCAATCAAGCCACAGGGACGCCCCTCAGCAGCGGCGAAGGGCTGGCACGCCTTCCGGCACTGCTGCCCGGGTTCATCGGTGGGGCAGCTGTCACAGCACGAGCGCCATACGCAAGGACAGCCCAGCCCCCAGGCGAGCCAGCCTTGGGCGCGACTTTCCCCAGCGGCCGACGTCTTCTTGACTCATCGCTGCGTCCGCAGTTCGCGCCGTGACTTTTGCGGTTTTTGTACTCTTCTCAATGAGTGATCAACCTCTCGCAATGCCGACCACTGATGCGAACGCGAGCCATTCTTTTTTAACTGCCCTGGCCCTCAAGCAGATGTGTCAGCAGCTTCGCGACGCCATTACCAGCCAGTTTTTCTCGCCCGCCCACACGGGCATCCCCGTCTTTCGAGGTTTCCAGGACGATGCTGTTTCTTGGTTAAAGCTGATCGACGTCCTTGCCACCCATGACGCCTGGACCGACCACACCAAGTTGTTAGTTGCGCGAGAACGCCTGCGCGATGCTGCCCGAGCGTGGCACCTTTACGAAGGTTCTTCCTATTTGTGTTGGAATAGCTGGAGCAGAGCGTTAATCGCTGCATTTGGTAGCTGGACTGGCAGATATGACGCTCGCTTCATAGAAATGCGTGCCCGGCACCAAGGCCCTTGCAAAAACGTCATGACGTACATCTATGACAAGCTCCGCCTACTCACAGACTGTGACTTCACCTGGATGTCTCGTTTCGCGAGGCAGTGGTCATAGATGGTACGGGCGACCCCATTCTAGCTGCAGCCTTGGCTGTGCAGCCGCCGGAGTTGAGCCCACAAGCCTTCGCCCATCTGGCTGTAGGACTACAGCAGGGAGCAACGCTGCCGCCACACGAGCGTCACCTGCAAGCATTGACGCAGACCCTGGCGGAGAGCCGTGACCCTGGTCTCGAATGGAGTAATGTTCCCTAAAGGATGAGAAGGTGACCGGCGAGGCTTCGATGCTGACACATAGCTGCCTCGTAGTCGAGCCAGCTTCGGCTCCCGCAGGCTCGAAGAAACCATCTCCGGAGAGCCTTCAACCACCGTCGTTAAATTGCATCCAACCAGAAGGCCAGCGAAGGCAGTCAATGTCCACCGAGCTCAAGAACCCTCAAAGCTGGATCCCGAAGTAGAGTTCTTTTCAGAACATCACCAGGGCACCGCTGACCAGCTCGACGACATCAACGTGAGGAGCACCGTTCACCGTTCTTCGCTCTCCCGGCCGGAATCCAGAGGTCTGGCGGAGCAGCAGCCACATGTGCTGGCGCTCGCACCTATCCAGCCGAGCAAACGAAGTGAAGACGGGTTCTACCACTTTTCGGACGACACGACGCCCGCACCGTTGAAGCAGGATAACGTGAGCTTTGGAAGTCTGATAGAGCCCTTCAACAACTCCAAGGTGCCGTTGAAAGACCAAATTCCGCTCACCGCGACGGGTAACGCGAACTACCCCAGAAAGAGTATCTTGAGCAGACCAGAAGGCAAAAACACGACCGAGAACAACATCTTGGGAAACTCATCCACAAACGTTTATGAAAATTATTGAGGATCAGGGCATAGTTTCGGCTGAAAACGCATGAGACCGAAGCCAGCGGCGAGGTAGCGTCAAACGCCCGAACGAAAGACGTAAAGCATGACGAACACAATGATGCACCTGCTACAGACAAGTATGTTTTCGCGACAATTACCGAAACCGACAACAAAAATCTTGAAGGAAAGCACGTGGAAAAAAAGACGGACTAACGCATAAATGGAAATGACAACCAAATCACCATGAGCAGGAGGAACACCTCAAACGAATGGACTGCATTGACAACAGAACGCGCCGCTTAGAAACGCCGGAGAGGATCATTCCAAAATACACCGTGAAGAATTCTTTGTCAATGGAAACAAGCATAGCTCTCGCACTAGCAGGAACTAAAGAGGACCGAACCGCGACACGTAACCAATGGGAAAATACCTGCAACGGATTCTTCAGCCATTCGTGGGCCAATCGTCGAGACAGAGCCTGGGGCCCACGCAAACAGCTCGTTGGTGCGCCTCTTCGCAGCAGTGTGGCCGAGTGTAGAGGCGGTAAAACATGAAGCAAAAGCTGAGACCAAGG
The DNA here is from genome assembly GCA_013339765.2 of Haemaphysalis longicornis. Classification (NCBI taxonomy): domain Eukaryota; kingdom Metazoa; phylum Arthropoda; class Arachnida; order Ixodida; family Ixodidae; genus Haemaphysalis; species Haemaphysalis longicornis. The sequence goes on along the minus strand of CM023450.1, from coordinate 194,802,338 downwards.
TCACCGGCTAATCCACTACCGAGGAGGACGGTCGCCGACTGGAAGCGAAGGAAGAAGCGGAGAGTGGACGGTCGCATTTTCATTACAAAATGTAAATATGTATGTATATATATATATATATATATATATATAAGTAAAGAGTCGGAGACACAGCAAGAACAATAACAAACAATGTTTACTTACGTAGCGGCAACGGGACTTGCCTTCATCAGAGTAAAGTTACATGATTTTGAGTTTATCTTTCTTTATATATATATATATATATGGCAACCTCTCGCCTGGCTGGCACGCTTTTATAGGGGTAGGTCCCCAGGTGAGGGGAGAGAAGGACAGAAGGAAGTAAAATTGAGAAAGCGGATTGGTTTGGTAGTATGTCGGGGGCGATATTAAAGGGGGAAAGAAGGTTGTATAGTTTGGAGTTGCGAAGTAGGTCACAAGGAAGTCAGCCGGGGTTGATATTCCGGGAATTTTAGGAGAGAAAGGATGAGAGGGTGTTTGTTGACCCGCCGCATGGCATTCCGAAAGGTTCGCAGAACCGCCTGAAGCAGAACAGCCGGTGAGAGTGGGGTCCTTATCAGAAACTATCTGCAAGCCTCAGGTCAAAAGAGAATGTAGAGAAGGGGGGAATAACTAGGTCAAGGAAAAAAAACACGGCGGGAAACCACACAAACTCACACACAAAAGAAAAAGCAAATACCCGACAACTGAAATGGCACCTGTCGCCCACGGCAACATTCCTAGAACAGGCCTGTGCTGAAACTCAAAAATGAAAAGAAAAAGTTAGAGTGATGTACCGGGCACAAGCCAAAGCGGCGCAAAAAATATAGAAATAAAAGAAATAAAATGGAATTCCAAAAGCAAAGGTTGGAGGGATGCGGGCGCGTACTAAGCTGCAAGCTAAGGAATTGGATTAGGTGACCGGATAAGAGCAGAGGGAGAGGTCGTAGTGTTTGGATAAGGTACATGCAAGACAATGCCTAATGCTGTATTACCGGTGAATATCGAAAGGATTCCAAGTTGCCCCTAGAAGCATTAATTCCAGCAGGTTCCTTGGAGTTGATGTCGGAATTAAATAGGATTCTCGGTATTTCCTGTCCCTAGGAGCATTAAAGTTTGACTGAAGTATACAGAACTTAAGGTCATCACAGTTGTGGCCTGGTTGGTAGAAATACTGTGCTACAGCTATGGAGGATTTGCTAAGAGTAACTGCCCGGTGACCATTAGGGCGTAGGCTTATAGGTTGACTCGTTTCGCCTATATACTGTTTGTGGCACATTGAGCATTCCAACATATACACAATGTTGGATGAAGTGCACGTAAAACTTGAATTAATCTTGTGGACATAATTACTTGCTGTGCTTTTTACAATGCAGTCTGTCTGCAGGTGCCTGGAAGTCTTGCATCTGGGACGGGAGCAGCTAGCTATGACTGGTTGCTTTGAAGGCCCTGTTTTAGCATGCACTAAAATATCTTTTAGATTCCTGTTTCTCCGGTAGGTAAACCTTGGTGCTTCCGGGAATGTCTTTTTCAGTCGGTCGTTACTGGCTAAAAGGGGGGTAGTACTTCCGCAGTATATTGTTTACGTTTGGGAGGTGGCGTTTGAAAATTTGTTATTAGGGCAGGCGGCCGGGCGCTTTCGTTTTGTCGCTGTTTGTTGAGCACGTCATCCCTTTTGAGATTAGACGCACGTTGGTACGCCTGATAGAGCGAGCTTTTGGGGTGGTTCCTGTTATTAAGGGTGGACTTGAGTTTCGTATAGGTGCTCTATACGTAGTCACTGTCATCACTGCATACTCTTCTAAGCCTGGTGGCTTGTCCTAGAATGATTCCTTCCTTGCAGTGTCTCGGGTGATGGCTTTTATAATCTAGGTAGTGCTGTCCGTCGGTTTTCTAAAAAGGGTGGTTTTAAGTTTACCGTTGTCTAGAATGAGGGTAGTATCGAGGAAGTTCACTTCGTTTTAAAATACTGGCAGGAGAATTTAATAGCCGGATGCGAAGAACTGAGATGAGATATAAATGTTTCTAGAGTCGCGCGACCGTGTTCCCAAATCATGAAGATATCGTCTATGTAGCGGAGGTAAACCTGAGGTTTATGCGGAAAAGAGCTTAACAGGGTGGCTTCAAGTTGCCCCATGAAAATATTGGCATAGGTTGGCGCGAATGGAGTACCCATGCTTGTTCCAAAAACTTGCAAAAAGTAAGAAGAGTCAAATTCAAAATAATTGAGAGTTAAAACTAGTTTTAACAAAGTTATCCGTTTCAGTGACCGTGTCTCCATATGGAGACGCGCTTTTTTCGTCGTTTTCCTCGTGAAAACGAAAAGAGTTCATGCTGCAGAGCGGTGCGGCTGATGTTCGAAACCTACGGAAGTGAAAGGTAGCACCATGTGATGTGGACTGGCGGAACCGCACTCATAAACATCGTTTCAAAATGGACGCCAGGAAGTTATATGGGAGCTCCGGTGTGTTGCCGTCCTAAGTTCTCATTTACTCAGGCGTAAATCATTTATAAAGGCAAAAAACACCTCTTTCATGTGCAGAAAGTATTATTTCACCTCTTTGTTTGTAAACTGCCTCAGGATATTTATTATTTTTTGTAGGGCAAAGCAGTATTGGGTAATGGTGTCTCCGTGTGAGGACGCGACGCCATTTGCGTAGTAAGTATTCTAGAGAGACGCCATTTGCGTAGTAAGTATTCTAGAGAGACTTAACATTTTTTCTTACCTCTAGACACTTGACACTGCTAAACCTCCAAGTATGGAATTTTTCTGCAGTGAATATAATAATTCGTGACTGAAAGGGTTATGTACACTTCTGGCGCTTGTTGGTGCGGGTTCTCTGATAGAGCTTTTGAAATAGCTTCGATTCCTTCTACGAAAGGGATGTTTGTATACAATGCGGCAACGTCGAGAGTAACAAGGAGGGTTCCACTGGGTAGGCGCCCACCCTTATTTATCTCTTCTAATATGTGGAGGAAGTTGGGTGTTTCCTGAACGACTGAAGGAAGAAGCGCCGGAATGTCGGATAGGTAATGATTCAGAAACACAGATAATGCTTCAGTTGGGGTATTGTTATTCGAAACTATGGGTCTGCCAGGAATGTCGGCAGTGAACAATAATTCTACGGGGACTTTGTGGACTTTTGGTAGGAGATAAAAACGTCCTGCATGCTTATTATTCCGTTTCATAAAATTTAAGTCAGTAGTCGTTATTAATTCTCTAGATCGCAGATCTGTGAGGCTCTGAAGGATTTTTAGGCTGTATTCCTGGCTCGGATTGTTATCTAATGGCTTGTACAAGCAAGGGTTATTGAGCTGCCTATAAGCTTCATCTTTGTATTTTCCCATAGGTAAAACAACTACGCTACCACCTTTGTGGGCTGGTTTTATGACTATGTCGGTTCTGGCTGATAGGCTATTCAGGGTAACTTCTTCCGACGGAGTTAGGTTCTTACGCCTATTTGATCGCTTAGTTGTTGCCAATATTTCTCTTGATACTGATTTTAAGTACAGATCTAATTCTGGAGATTGATCTATGTCTGGATTCCAAGTGCTAGGAGAGTGGAGGGTGCATTCGTTATGGTCAGGATGGTCCTGCTTTTCGGGAAAAAAACGCGCTTAGTCTTATTCTCCGAGAAAATTCAGTGAGATCTTCATGTAACTCGTATTCACTCACACGGTTATTTGATGGGTGAAGTTGGAACGTCACCTTGAATGAGTTCCTCAGCCAGTGCTTCATGTTTTCGGAAATCTTCCCTGTGACCTACTCCGCGGCTCAAAGTATACAAACTTCTTTCCCCATTTAATATCTCCCCCGACATACTCCCGAACCAATCCGCTTTCTCAATTTCACTTCCTTCTTTCCTTCTCTCCTCTCTCCTGGAGACCTACCCCTATAAAAAGCGTGCCAATCAGGCGAGAGGTTGCCCTGACGAAAGCAAGTCTCTTTGCGGAAACGTTGGCAACAATTGTGCTTCTACCTTGTTGTAAGGTTGTCTTTTCTTGTATATATATATAGAAGAAAACTAGGAACAACGTAGAATCACGATTGTTGCCAACGCTTCAGCAAATTTCAGACTTGCCTTCGTCAGGGCAGCCACTGGCCTGGCTAGCACGCTTTATATTGGGGTAGGTCTTCAGGTGACACGAGAGAAGGAAGTGTTACTGAGAAAACGGATTGGTTTGGGAGTATGTAAAGAGAGATATTGAGGGGGAAATAAGGTTGTATAGTTTGAGCCACGAAGTCGGTAAGAGGGAAGTCAGCCGTGGGTTGATATTCGCGGAAATTCTTGGAGAGAAAGGATGCGAGGGTGTTTGTTGCCCCGCCGCGCGGCCTACCCAAAGGTGCTCACAAACGCCGGAAACAAAACAGGCAGTGAGAGGAGTCCTTATCAGAAGCTATCTGCAAGCCTCAGGTCAAAAGAAAAGATGGAAAAGGGGGAGAATAACTAGGTCCCGGAACATAGACAAATAGGGAAGGAAAAACCGCACACACTCACACACAAAAGGAAAAATCAATAACCCAACAACTGAAATGGCACGTGTTGCCAACAGCAACTTTCCTGGAACATGCCTTTCCTGAAACTCAAAACGAGAAGATCAAGTTAGAGGGACGTAAGGGCCACAAGACAAAGCGGAGCCAAAAAGACAGAAAAAAATAAAAACAAAATCGCATTCAAGAGAAAAGGCTGGAGAAATGCCTGCGCGTACTACACTGGAAGCTAAGGAATGAAAACAAAAGGAATTAGTTGACCACATACGAGCAGAGGGACGCGCTCGTATCAAGACGCGCGCGCCGGCACGTGACGTGGTATTTTTAATGCAGAGCATTTCTTTAACTCACGATGTCACCCGTTCTAGGCGTCCGTAGTAGTCCGCATCGCTCGCCTCGACATGCCCGGCTCAGACGTTTCGCTATCGGCGCGATCAACATTCGATAGCGCGCCCAGGCACGTTTCAAGGACACTCTCTACCCTCTCTCGGACTCAACGTGCGCCGAGGCTGCCAATTTTACTGCTGACGAGCGCTCTCTCGTCAATAGTTGCCACAAGTGCAACAACAATAACGTAACGCAAACTACTAACGTCGTGCGCCCCCGGAAATGCTTTTAGGTAATATTCCTCTCTCTGCTTTTCGTCCACCAGCTTGGTAATCTTCTTTTAGTCGTCTCGACAGCCTTCAAGTTGATTCCCTCTGTGCTGCCCTTAAATCCTAGGGCTTCTTGAAGCCTAATATTTTCCTCGTGTACGTTTGGATGGATACGCTCACATTACAACACTATGTCCCGCATAGTTTCTGTTTCTTTTCTGCAGACCACACATACCCCTTAATGTGCGTATACTTCCCCAAAAAGCTCTTAATTCTGAAGCAACCTGCTGCAGCCTGAAAAAGTAAAGCACTGCCCTTGGAATTATTGCCACCTATCAGTGGCGCCCTACTAGAGGCGCACCTCAGGGGCCCATGTGGAGCCCTCTTCCGATCCCTATTTCCATTAACAACGCATCAACTGCTATTATGACGTCATTTTTCTTTTTCATGCTGACTCTATAGGTGTATACAAAATACTTAATAACACAAGGACTGCGTCGCCCTTCAATGTAATATATCTTTCACGCACCTGTGTGCTGAGCAGGGCTTAATTCTGAACACATCAAAGATCAAAGTTATCAGCTACAGCCGGAAAACACATCCCTTCTAATTTTCTTGCACTTTTAACATTGCACGTCTTTCAAAAGTTTCCGAGGTTAGAGACCTTGGAGTATTCTTCGACTGTTCACTCAGTTTCACTCCCCATATCAGACAGATGGTCAGATGGCCACTCGGCTCTGTGGGGGCGGTGTGCAGGTTTACCAGAGATTTCTCTTATCCTATTCCTTCCTTAAAGTATTAAACAACAGTTTGCCTTCCCCTGTCAGAATACTCATTTATTGTTTGAAATGTAACCTGCACGCCCAACCATCAATATCTGTAAAGAGTTTCGAGAAAATTCCTATCAATATATAAGCACCGGCTAGGACGCAGTTGTTCTTCTACCTCTAGTCAACATCAGCTACCTAAGCTTTTTCCCTTGAGTTGTCGGCATCATAGAGCTGATCTTTTTCATTATAAGCTACTACACGGACTAATTTCCTTCTCGGAACTTCTGTCCCAGCCTATGCTTCAAGTACCCCTGAAGTGCACGCGGTTGCGTGATCCCTTCCACACTGGCGCAACTGGTAGTCGTCACTTTTCTGTCGACCGGCGGCAAAAACTGTACAATTTACTTGGTGACACTTTGGATGTTTTTAATCCCTCTCTGAAACAGCTTCGCTCACGGCTAAACCGTGCCTTTCGTAGCTAACGAGATATGTCCCCAGTCCTTCCACATTAGCTTTTTATGCCAACTACGTGTTTTCTTGTACCTTTACATACACTGCATTTTCTTAGATTTATTGCTTGTACAAGCTTGTATCCTTACTTCACTATATTTTCTTTCTGAGTTCACTTACAGAGTAAACCATTTGTGTCTAACTATTCCGTCTATTTTGGGCCGTATCAATGTCTTTAATTTTTTACTGCTTGTGTTATTGACCCATCTGTTTAGTGATCCGTGTTGTATGTGCAGTGTCGTTGTATGTTTTTCTTATTTTCTTTAGTGTTAAAATGTCACCGTCGTTCGTGGGCACTGAAAACAAATTGATTTATTTTTTAATGCTAGTAGTAATAGTAATATTAATAATGTTGTTATATCATTTCCCCATCAAATTAGGCTCATCACGCGACGAGTGCTGTCTTCAAAATGTGTGTCGTATTTCAAGATTTCCCTTCTTCCGGTCCAAATTTAAATCTATATAAAAAAATATGTAGCTCTCAGAGTATGCTTCCGTTGCCTGGAACGGCATCGCCAAACGTGTGTTTTCGTGTTCATAACGTTGATATATATATTCGTGTATAAAACGTGGTTATAAAAACGTGGTTATTCGTATTTAAGTGCCGTCATCACAGTCACGTCCGGGTAATAATTTTGACTTACCCATAGTTCCTTCCCTCCCTTCCTTGAACTGCAGACGTGTGCGTGCAGATCTTACATATTTTTACAAATTTCTTAATGGTGTCCTTCCTTGCACGGACCTGCTTAACGTTTTAGAGCTTAGTGTTCCTCAAAAGCCCACCCCGTCGCATGGCCCGTTCTTGACCGCTGCGCACATACCTAGACACTCTCTCGTCCACAGAATGAAGAATTCTTACAGCCACTTCTTTGAACGCCTGCACATCTTTAAAAGTTCCTTTATAATTTACGGTATTGAACTGTTCCAAAGAGTATGTTAGACATGTATGATGTTTTATCATTCTTGTTATTTTATTCCATCGCTGAAATTTACTTGCTCGGCTGTTCTGAAAAAACCAGCCGATATTTGCACGTTTTGGAAACTGTTTTCTGTGTTTAATTCGTGTTATCATTTATCTTTAAATTCCTGCTATATTTTCTTTAGTGTTTTTTTCTGTCAAACTTTGCGGGACTGCTTGTATGTGGTGCTTACAAGATGAGAAGCCACAAGAGCGCAGTTCGTTGCTTGTTGCTAATGATTTAGTGCAGAGCAGCCTATTGCTTTTGTTTTCTCTAAAAAGGTGCCATCCTTTATCAAGAAGACAGTTTCAGTAGGCGTCTCTTTTTTACCGGTACTCACCTCTCACTTTGACGGTGTTTTATTTATTCCATTTTCACCACTTTGACTTGTGTGTGAGTTGTGGTATGTTTGTTCCTTGAAATATGTTTGTTGCATTCTTTTTATGCCACTGTACCTGCGCCAGCACTCAGGCCACCGGCTCTTCCTGGGCACGTTAATAAACGTGACTATTATTAATAATATTTGCTTCACGTTGCTTCTCGGTAATAGTTGAACGAACCTCCTTCACGTGCGAAGGGTTGCTGCTTTATTCGGGACAATAAAACAGAACGACATTAGTAGAAGTATCAGCATGCAACAGAACAATCATGCGAGCAACGTGACAATGAATAACGAACTGCACTGATTCTGCAGAGTAGAAAGTGATACGGCGCTTTCATTACACCCACGGCGATATCTGAGTTCCTTGTACTAAGCTGCCTCGTGCACACTCACTACATGTGCTTGTTAATCCAGGCCGGCAGGGGGTCGTAGTTGCATTCGTCTACCACTCGCTGGTCCCATCGCGGCCATCGACTGCCGTACACTCCAAAATCGCCCCTCCGAACACGTGATAGCAGTCTTTATACCATACGGGGCCGTTGTGCGCATGTTGAGGGTTTGGTACGCACCACACGTGTTTCTTGTCCTCTCACTGTTTATCATACGACCACGCAAAGGGCCCACAACGCACAGGGGCTGACGTCCGCATCTGAGTTCGTCGCGCGTTCACTGCCCATTTATCGCAACGCGCACCACGCGTAGTAGCTGCGTGTTTACATACCTTATTATAGTTTAACTTTTTAACTTTCCAAAAACCAGCAATATCGTTTTATATCTATACTCTGCCTCTATTACGTGCACTGTACTTTATGTTTTCTATTTTCCACGTGCTTTGAACGTTTCGCTGAGCGAGTTCCATAGCTTGCAATTAGAGGTGTGCGAATATCAAACTTTTCGAATACGATTCGAATGCTAATATCTAACTTCGAATATCGAATCGAATATCGAATAATTAAAGGGGGACGTGGCTTTCAAAACCACCTTGTTTTATTTTTTTGTGGATTTTGATGACAATTAGCGCAGCAAAGTGAAATGCTTGTGTGGTAGCACCATAAAAAGTTCAAAGTAATATTTCAAAAACTTTTTTATTTATAAAATTTTATTTCTCTTCACATTGTACCGAGCTTGAGCAGCCTATAAAATATGATAGAAAGCCTGTTCGAAGTGCTTTGCATTCCCAAATGAATGGACGAGGTTGTGACAGTCAGATTGTTTTATTAAAACAGAATTTTTGTAGTTCTCAGTTTTTTAGAGGTGAATGCACAAACGGCATATAGATCATGAACGACTATTTGAACAAAAAATTCCCACAAAAAGTAAACCTGAAAAACCAAGAGTGTCACCACCGCGGGTGTTCATCAAGGAATGTAGCGCAAAGAACGGAATCAAAATACACCTAGCGGTCACGAAGAAATCACCGGAACAAACCACGTACGTGTGAAAAAAAAAAGAAAACAAAAGCGTTTTGAGAAAACGGGTTCCGAGGTTCCAGCATAGATTTCATTCAAGAAAAGTCGCAAGGGCTGCAGCCTTTCGTGTCCTTTTGAACACGGGGCTTCTGGGATGCATTGCCTTGAAATTGGAGTGCCTTTTGCAGCCTTTTTCGTTCCATAAAATATCATTTTCAGCTCCTCTGTGAAGAGTGCATAGCCCAGTTTGCGAACCAAACGGGGGGAGATAGCTTTCAATGCAAAGTAGGTTAGATGGTGGCCTGTATTCCACTGGACAACTTCCAGCTGCAGTGTTGTGACCATGGCCACAAGTGAAGCACTCTTTTTTTACTTAATTAAATTTGAAAACTGAGTTTTGACTTATTTTATGCTTTAATTATAACCTTGCGTGGAGCAGCAACTTCGTACACGTACGCGCAGGTGTTCATTGCCAAAAGTTTACATACCACAAGGATACAAGCGAGCTACTTTTGAAACTTGGTATATATTTTTCTGCCTAACCCCAACTTCAATCCATCCATTTTTTAGCACTCTTGACATTAAGGGCATCCAATATTCCTCGAAGCGCAACCAATATGCACTAAACTATACATGTATGTATTAGCCAGAATATTTTCCCTAAAAAAATCAATTTGTTAAACGCTAGGACAGTGAGGTACATTTTTAACGCATTGATATTAATAATTTCCCTAAAAAATTCAATTTGTTAAATGCTATGAAAGTAAGGTACATTTTTAGCGCTGTCAACATGTTTTTATTCCTGACTCAGACCTGTTTGCACGATTTCTCGAAGTGCACGGGTAGCGTTGCGCAAGAAAACGATATGACTCGGTGCTGGTATACCGCAACACGTCATAATTTTGTTATCACTAAAATGGCCCTTCAGGTCGTTTTTTAAGAATAAATCTAACGTCACAGGAATTAATCACTACTACAAGCTAGTACGAAAGAAGCCGATAAATTAGCTAACAGTAAGACGTAAAGTAGAAGAATTCAGGATCGCGCTGCGGAACCGATATTCCGCCCTTAACGAGGAAGCCGAGCCTACGACACAGGAAACCAGCGACAACCTTACACGCATTATCACGGAGTGTGCAGTGGAAGTCGGGGGCACTATGGCTAGACAGGATACTGGTAAACTTTCTCAGGAGACGAAAGATCTAATCAGGAAACGGCAACCATGATAATTTCTACCGCAGCTGACAGAATAGAAATAGCCGAGATCTCGAAGTTATCAATAAGTGTAAGACAAGCTGACATACGGAAGTATATATGGAGAGGATCGAATACGCCGTAAGAACGGAGGTAGCTTGAAAGCAGTGAAGAGGCGTCTTGGCGTGGGGGAAAATCAGGAGGAGGAGAAAAGCGAAAGGAAGGGCCGAGAGGTTTATCCACGCTTAGAGCCCGGATTGCTACTCGCAGGGGATGTATTGCACTTAAGGATAAGCAAGGCAACTGTCACACAAATAGGGATAAAAGAGTCACAGTGGCCGAGGAGTTATATAGGGATCTTTACAGTAGCCGGGTTCATATAGGATAATGAAGAACGAGACAATAGTTCAGAGGGGATAGACATCCCACCAGTAACGACCGAAGAAGTAAGGAAGGCTTTGAAAGAAATGAAGGGGGCAAAGCACCTGGTGAGGATTCAGATACAGCAGGACCTCTTGAAGGATGGGGGAGAAATTGTCCTTGAAAAACTGGCCAACCTGTATACGCAATGCCTAATGACCGCAATGGGAACGGAATCTTGGAAAGAACGCGAACATCACCCTAATCCATAGAAGGCGACATGAAGCCCTTTGAAAAATACAGGCCGATCAGCTTACTGTCAGTCGTCTACAAGGTATTTACCAAGGTAATCGCTAACGAATATCTGCAACCTTAATTCAGTCAACCTAAACAACAAGCACGGTTCCGTAAAGGTTATTCAACAATGGACCATATTCACACGATCAATCAGGTGATAGAGAAGTGCGCTGAGTATACTGAACCCTATATATAGCCCTTCATAGATTATGAGAAAGCATTTGACTCGGTCGAAACCCTAGCAGTCATGCAGGCATTACGGAACCAGGGGGTAGATGAGCATTATGTAAGAATACTAGAGGATATCTACAATGGGTCTACAGCTACCATCATCCTCCATAGGGAGAGCAGTAAAATACCTATCAGGAAGGGTGTCAGACAGGGAGACACAATCTCTCCAATGTTATTCACAGCATGCTTACAAGAAGTATTCAGAACGTTGGATTGGGAACAGGTGGGAGTAAGGGTTAATGGAGAATACCTCAGTAACCTCAGATTTGCTGATGACGTTGCCTTGCTAAGTAACTCGGAGGACGAATTGCAAAGCATGCTTTCCGCAGTGGGCGAACAGAGTAGAACCGTGGGCCTGAAAATTAATATGCAGAAAACTAAAGTAATTATCAATAACCTCGGGACAGCACAGCAGTTTGAGATAGGTGGCGAGGCAGTGGAAGTGGTAAGCGAATATATCTACTTACGCCAAGTTGTGACCCCAGATCCCAACCATGAGGCAGCGATAATTAGAAGGATCAGAATGGGGTGGGGTGCATATGGCAGACATACTCAGATAATGAATAGCAGCCTACCATTGTCGCTGAAGAAGAAAATGTATGACAGCTGCATCTTACCGGTCCTCACCTACGGGGTTGAAACTTGGAGGCTCACTAAGAGGGTTCAACTTAAATTGAGAACGACTCAGCGGGAAATGGAGCGGAAAATGATCGGTGTAACATTAAGGGACAAGAAGATAGCGGAGTGAGTCAGGGAGCAAACTGGTGTTAAAGACGTATTAGTAGAAATTAAGAAGAAGAAATGGACGTGGGCAGGGCATGTAATGCGAAGGCAAGATAACCGCTGGTCATTAAGGGTAACAGAGTGGATCCCTAGAGAAGGCAAGCGTTGCAGGGGGCGGCAGAAAGTTAGATGGGCAAATGAGATAAAGAAGTTTGCGGGATAATTGGTCACAGTTGGCACAGGACCGAGGTAATTGGAGAATAATGGGAGAGGCCTCTGCCCTGCAGTGGGCGTAGATAGGCCTTTGATGATGATGATGATGATGATGACTGGCGTTCAATCGTACCCGGTTGCGAAGTCAGGCGATGCTCCAACGCGCAGCGGCTACGCCGTGCGCGTTGCAGCTTTTGATGCGCGCAGCGGCTACGGCCGTGCGCGTTGCAGCTTTTGATGCGTCGTTTTAGCGTGTAAGCATTGCAAATCAAACGAAACGTTTACTTTGCGAACAGCTATCACAAGCGCGCATACCGCGTTTCACCTTCCGGGGTAAAGTCACGCGCACCACGAAGCGTTCGATGACCTCCTCCTTTCGTTCCACGCAACTTCCCGTTATCTGGCTTGTAATCTCAGGCATTTCCATCTCGATAATATCCGAGTTGAACACCACAGCAGATAAAATGACTGAACAGAAACTTGGCTGAGCGAAGCAGCAAAATTGAACTCTGAAACGCGCACAATGGAGTTCAGGCGGCGGCGGTCTTCCATTGCCGTGGCGATGCCCAATCAGGATTGCCGTTTCAGCGCACGTCGAATGGAAGGCGATTCGCGCTTCAGAATCTATTTCTGGCTTCGTTTGTGCGCCTGTCTTTTTCTGCCGTTCGTGCGTCTGTGAATGAACGAAGATAAAAGAGATGGCCGGGGCCATAAAGGAGATTGCTTGGCCGATCCAATGGTACCAAAACGGCTGCGCCCCGTGGCGCCGTTGCGGAGATACAGCGCTCCGAAAATTGCCGCGTTTTTGCCCTTTTGCGCTGACTTTTTGTCAGTGCGGCTAGCAAAAGTATTTTTTATGCCACTTTCCCATAATTTTCGGCGGGGAAACTTTGCAAACACACAGGATTGAAAACATAGAAACCGAATACATGCTTTCAAAAAAACTGTTTTGTTATGTTTTCCGAAGTTTAACGCCGCCCCCCCCCCTCCCCCATTCAAATCAATCCAAATATTTGATAATAGGCGATTATTTGAACCATTTCGAATATTCTAAACGTTTCGAATACGTAGTTATGGAAGCGAATACGAATATGACATATTTAATAATCGAGTACTATTTGAATTTTTCGAAGATTCGCACACGTCTACTTGCAACACTTGGCTTCTTTTTTCGCCTTTTGGCTTTCTGTAACTATTATTACTTAATTTTTTCTGTCATATATATGACTTCTGTGTGCTGTGTAGTCTTCGTTTTCGTTTGATTTTCATAAATGTTTTGTATGGTGTACCAGCACCAGCACGCTAGGGTTGTTCCTGGGCACCGCAAATAGAGGTTGATTGAGTGATTGATTGATTATTATTATCACTGTCACGCTGCCATGATTACACGTAGGAACAACACTTTGCCAAAAACGCATCATCCTGCAATAGTACACTACACCTATAACTATGGACCCTAAAATATATTATCCATAGAGCAAACGGCTTCGATCGCGCCTTAACTCATGGCCCTAGATTTCCGTGATATTTGCGGTCGTGAGGGAATTCTTAGCTGCTCCATACGCTACTCCTCCTGCCTTGAGACGAAGAGAATGCAACAATAGGTCGTCTCCATATTTGCATAAGTGCCGGAACGTGCTTAGCAAAGTGGCAACGGTGACTGGCGTCCGCACCGAAAAACCGTTGTGCGCAAGCTAGCTTTACAATGAATGACGCACTCTATATCCTGTCCAGCCGCCACGCGCACGCGAATTTCTCGTTCGGCATGAATGCTGTAGGAAAGAGCGTTCCTAGCGTGTTAAAACTGCTCTTTGTATTTGACACGCGCCTACAAATTCTTCCTCGCATATTCACCCCAACCTTTCAAAACGGAGTAAAATGGCGAGGTCAAAAGGCGTGCGCGTCTGCAGTATTCCCATCGGCTGTCATGTGATAGCGACCGGAAAGTTGTTCGACGCCTCCCTGTCCAGAAACTCTGCCCCAAGGTTCCGTTCAAGAGGCCATGAAGACAAAATACAACCAGGTTTCAATTCAGGAAAACTAGCATCTGGCAGCTCACTCACCTTCGCCGCAGCAACTAAAGATACATTTCAACAAAAACAAAACCATGACATATCACAGAATTCAAATTTCGTGCACAGTGGCGTAATATGCGCAGAAGTGACGTAATAAGAGCTGGCACTAAAAGCCGTTATCAGCGTGTTAAGCGCAAGTGAGTATTCAAGTGATAATACTAAACAGAGCTACAGGTGCTGTTACGATCGCCCGCATAGGTTTATTAGAGGTGGCACTAAATTGCCCAAACAAGATCCTGTGACATTTTATTGATGTATTTATTTATTCCGCCTACTACATTCGCTGAGACGGCATTGTTGTAGGAGATGCATAAAAAATTAGCAGTGGCTTAGCTCGGCTATGCCAGGATATACGTGGCGCAAGCTAAGTAAGGTTCAGCTGGTTATGCTTAGGTTTTCTGGATGCATACGATTAGCTCATTATCATGCTTACTACTGCTAAAACAATATCCCATCCAATCCAATCCAATGCAATCCAGTCCGGTCCAGTACAGTCCAGTCCAGTCCAGTCCAGTCACTGCTCCTCGCGTATGCGCAGCACGGCTATTGTGGGTAGCCACCCTAGCACGGCTCTCCAGGTATGAAGCGGCTCCTGCGCAGCGTCAGACGTAGCTACTACGCAATGGAGGAGCATAGCTAGGCACGCGCCGGCGCCAGTGCGTGTGCCGCGGCTATGACGTCACTCCTCTGGAATGCGCAGACCGGCGAGTGTGCAGACCCAATTCTCTACACACCCGTACTCCAATTGGATTGAATTTCAATATAACACAATCTAATTCCGTCTAATCCAGGCCAATCCAATCCAGGCCAATCCAATTCAAGCCAAGCCAATCCGATCCAAAGCAATCCAATGCTCCCTTCAGACGGCCCTCCACGGCCCTTCATGGCCCACACAAAACTGCTCAAACTCGGCCAGTGTAACGTGCGCTAAAAAAGTGCTCAGTGCAGTAACGGAATCATGAATCTCGAAATATACAAGAATAAAAATCAACAGAGGCACCTTTTAAAAGCTTGAAGCAAAAAGCATTGCAGAGAAATCGCGGGAAATTGGCTGTGGAGTAGCAACAGCTCCTCTTGTTTTCCTTCAAATCTCAATTATTTCCTTGCCGTTTGCAATAAAATTAGTATCATTGTTATCTAGAAAAGGCAGTTTTGTTTAACAAACAAAGTTGTATTTCGCCTCTACGGACGCTTTAAGGACCACAGTTGCCACAAGAAGTGCCACTGCGGATCGCGTGACTGCCTTTCCTCCTTGAGCACAGCTACAGATTTTTAAATGCAGAGCATTTCAGTAACTCACGATGTCACCCGCGTTGACGTCCGTAGTCGTAGTCCGCACCCCTCCCCCTACACTATATAAAAAAATACTATCCGGCGCCTCGTTTCGATCCCTCGACCCCTGCGGGCGGAACGCAATGTACATGGTGCTCTACCCACTGCGCCACAAAGCCGACACAGAATGGGAGGCTACGAACGCGCCTTATATATTTCACTTATTCAAACTACGCCAAGAAGCTGCTGATACAACGCAGTCACTACCACCAACTCCCCAAACACTAAACTTTAACGCAATACACCCACCCCCTATGCGACGCATTTACTCGAGTCCCCCTCGCGGGGAGATGGGCCCAATTGTAACAGGAAGAGGAAGAGGTCGACGAGGAGCCGGGCAGCAGCCAGAAGAGGAGGAAGAAGAGGAGGTGAAAGGACAGGGACCAGACTGTTGTTTGACAACTCAGTGAACTCGACCCAATAAAGGGAAACGTTACATTTGGCGCAGCCGACTATTCCGGACAATGTGGGTGTTGTTCAATCTGACCCAGCGTGAAGATGGTCGTCTGGTGGTCAACGGTTACCAAGAGGACGGGGATGATTCGACCGTGATCCTCCCAGAAAAGGTCAGCACACCTGACTTCATATCTTTCCTTGCCACGAAAACTAAACTGACCCTAGACGAGTTAGCGTCGAAGAGTAACATCAAGGTGAACATGCGCGCCGCTGATTTTCAAGCTTGGGTGATTAAGCCAAGTGAATCAGTGAACGCAAGGTCAGACCAACCAGAGGGACTCACGCGTATCATGGAACACATTGTGCGTTTGCAAGAACAACAACTTCAGCAGCAACAGCAATTTATGTCTTTCATGGAATTGAGTCGTGATCCGTCCCGGTACAGACAGGAAGTTAAGCCTGATTGTTTTGATGGTACCACCTCAAGTCCAGCGGCATGGATTCAGTTCTGCGAATACGCGTGCTCCAACAATCACTGGATAACAGACTCTGATCGGATAAATAACCTACGAGTATACCTTTCGGGGAACGCGAAGAAGTGGTATGAATTGCGGATGGCAGGGAACGCTGACAAGCCCTGGCCGACTGGCGAGCCAGCTTCATCCGCGCATTCGACTTGAACCCCGTTGAGCGTTGGGATCAGGCCATTTTCTTCAAACACAAGGAGGGGACGTTGGTGGATTACTTCTACGAGAAGCGAAGACTCCTGCAGCTTGCCGATCCTAATCTCCCCGAGTCGTCCATTGTACCACTCATCATCCATGGTATGACGAAAGCCGTTCAACGCCAGGTTCTTCCAAGGGCTCCTACCACAGCGGAAGAACTCCTCCATGCGCTGAGGGACGTCTGTGTCGACCTTCTGCCACCAATAGGCCAGACCCGACAGTACGAAACTGCTCGGAATGCCCTACCATCGGTCGGCACGCTAGTGGTGCTCATCAGCCAAAAAAAAAACGAATAAAAGAGGGTGATCGGTCCCACCCAAAGACCCCAAGCGAGACTGTATACTTAATTAAATCTGAATCCAATTTGCTGTATGCACCAATGTATGTCAGCGGGCGACTAGAAAACGTTTTAGTGGACACGGAGCATCAGTGAGCATCATGAGTACAGGACTTGCCTCGCCAGATGACATATTTCCTGGTAGGGTTGTCCAGGTACATGGCTACGATGGGACTGCTAGGGTGCTTGATAAATGGACGCGCGTCGAAGTCGAGTACCAGGGAAGTAAAGTGCTCGTAGAAGCATTACTAATAGACGACGCGAAGTTTAATTTCATCCTAGCCCGTCCTGACATGAAGAGATTGAGGCTCAACCTTCTTGGAAGGATGAGGTGCTCGTTGACCATCCCACTGAGACGATATGCGCGCAGACAAAGCCGTCCATCAGGCTGGTCACGAATAGCGAGAACGTCTGTTCCCAATATCCCGAACTTTTGTGTGTAGGCACTTATCCGCCAGCCGCAGCAGTCATGGAAATGCCGTTTCAACTGCGCGATGTTACTGCTGTACGAAAAAAACCATATGGCATGTCCTACGAAAAAAAGAAGTGGCTAAAAACTGAACTGCAAAGTCTGCTGGAGTATCGTATCATCCGACCTTCCGTATCAACATTTGCGTCACCTATCACAACGGTTCTCAAGGACGATGGTACATATAGGCTGTGCACAGACTACAGGCTTGTGAATCGCCAGACTGACCTGTTCCCGTACCCAATGCCAAGAATAGACGACATCATCAATGAAACCGGTGGTTGCTCTTGGTTCTCTCGAGTCGATCTGTGCAAAGGGTATTGGCAAGTACCACTTCAGAAGGAATACAAGCACTTCACTGCATTCGTGACTCCTTTTGGTACATATGAGTACAACAGACTCCCCTTCGGATGGAAGAATTCTGGAGCATGGTTCCAGAAAATGATGGACACCATCCTACAAGAGTTCACTGGACAATTTTGTGGAGTGTACGTCGACGACATAATAATCTATTCCAGGAGCAGAGATGAGCACATATCACATCTCTCACAGGTGCTAGACGCCCTTAGTAAAGCTAAACTGAAGATTAATTTCAAGAAGAGTGAGTTTTTTAAAAATTCTGTTGTCTTTCTTTGGAAGAGTTTTTGATGGCAAGACTAAAAGCACGAAAGAGGAATCCGTCAAGCGAATTTTACAGCTATGCAAGCCCCATGACGTACATTCTCTACGCGTCTTCCTAGGACTCGCCGGCCACTTCAGGGCATTCATCAAGGATTACGCCACTAAGTCGAAATGCCTCACAGCATTGACGCAGAAAGATGTTCCCTTTGAATGGACCAAGGAATGCGACAGCGCATATCAGGAGCTTACAAAGATAATATCGTCGGACCCAGTGTTGACGCTCCCAGACTTCACCAAACCGTTTGAACTGACCACAGATGCATCGCATTACGGAGCCGGGGCGATTTTGTACCAAAGGGATGACAAGGAAGCACCGAAAAGACAGCTCAGGGCCATTGGTTATTATTCTTACACATTTACCAAGGCAGAGATTAATTATTCTACAACCGAAAAAGAGGCCCTGGCGGTAGTGATGGCGCTACGTTACTTCCGAACGTACTTGGAGGGCCGACGCTTCAAGTTATTCACAGACAATCAAGCCTTGACCTATATACTGAATTTGTCCCATCCAAAAGGGCGGCTGGCCAGGGGGTCAGTGAACTGCAGCAGTTCGCATTTGACATTGCTCACAGACCAGGTGACAAGCTACCGGACGCCGATGCCATGTCACGACTCCACATACCTGCCCCATGTGATGATCACCACGTGAGCGCGCTCTTATGGGATGGCACAGAGGCGATGTCGCTGAAAGATGGTCGTTTACAGGTACCGAAGACTAGTGTACCAAAAATCTTGGCTCTTTACCATGATTCACCTCACTCTGGCGGACATGACGGATTTTGGCGCACATACTGGAAAATCAAGCAAAGATTTCATTGGAACACCATGAAGCAAGACATCTCTGAATACGTACGGACCTGTCACCAGTGTCAAATCTGCAAGGCCAAGTTCAAACCCAGAGGTAGTGCAATGATCATCGCAGAACATTCCAAAGAACCATTCGCAACGATCCACCTTGATTTCGCGGAGCTCAGGAAAACAGGCGAGGGGAGAGGCAGCACGCAAGCGTTCCTACTGGCAATTGATGAGCGCACACGAATGGTCACGTGTAAAGCCGGAAAGGAAGATGCAAGGAGCGTCATCTCTCTCTTGAACCGGGATATGTTAAAGAACACCAAAACAATTGTGGCCGACAACGGACCAGCCTTTCGGAGCGAGCAGTTGAAGAATTGGGCTCTCCAGCGCAATGTGAAGCTGTGTTTCTCAGCGCCGTACCACCCTGAAGCCAACGGGTTAGCTGAGAGAGCTATACGTGACATCAAGCAGTTCATTTCCCTCTATCCAGATTTCAAAGGGGGCTGGAAATGTGCTCTAGAAGCCGCTGTTGCACACCACAACCACTCGCACACAGAAGCTTTAGGATGCAGTCCATACTTTGCATATCATGGGAAATCTGAGTGGCTGCATGCCGATCACCTCCTGGGGATTACCGATTCAATAGTACTCCGTGAACAAGAAAGGTCCGAGAGGGAAAATGAAAGGTACCGGATCGCAATGAAGAAGCATTACGACCGTCTTCACACGGGCAAGGTTCCGAAAATTAACGTTGGGGATTATGTCCTTGTCCGGAAAGGCTTGCAGGGTTCAAAGGCTCCTTTTTCAGGGCCCTACATGGTTGTGAAGACTGCTCGCAAACAAGGAATTTTGAAGTACATATGCTACAATGGACCTAATAACATCGTGGAAGCTGCGTCTATGCAACGTAGTGCCGTATCAACCCAGGAGGGTTGACAACAGAGGGGCGGCCTGTGTAACAGGAAGAGGAAGAGGTCGACGAGGAGCCGGGCAGCAGCCAGAAGGAGGAAGAGAGGAGGTGAAAGGACAGGACCGGACTGTTGTTTGACTACTTCAGTGAACTCGACACAATAAAGGGAAACGTTACATGGGATGCTTGGTTTTTGCAATATAGAAATGAAGCAATACAATGTCGCCCACAGGGGCCGCCATCCCCCGCGTCAATATCATTCCTGGCGGAGGCTTAGCAAAGCATGTTGTTGGGCTAGTTGGTTCATATTCATACTTAAAACTGCGCATTCGGACGGACAAGGAAAAGAAGACACCGGAAGGGCGCATGCTCACAACTAGTTTATTGAAAAATGGAGCATGCTAATATACCCACACCAGCACATGCGCACACATGTCACCACCTTTACCACATGATATATTGGTTTAGAAATTCATATTCATTTTCATACAAAGATATGGCTGGTTCATTTACACACTGTTTCACCATGCTTTCGAATGAAAAGGCTTCGATTAATTCCCTTGCCACCTGTTCTCTACTTTTGCTCAGCACCTTTGTCTGAGTCAAAACTGGCTCGAATGGCTTGTTTCACATATCTTTGTACGGAGATGAATATGAATTTCTAAACCGTTATATCATGTGATAAAGGTGGTGACATGTGTGCGCATGTGCTGGTGTGGGTATATTAGCATGCTCCATTTTTCAATAAACTAGTGAGTCTGCGCCCGTCCTGTGCCTTCTTTTCCTTGTCCCGTCCGAATGCGCAGTTTTAAGTATGGCGATTGCTTGTTTCCGTGTTTCCAACGCCCACAATGCGGTACACCACGGAGAGTTATTTCCCTGTCCGTATCTCTCGCGCCAGAGACACGATCACATGTCGTATGGGTGCGCGTTAGCAGGAGAATACTCCATGACGTGAAGGAAATACGTACGAGGTCGAAAGTGGGGACAGAACGCAGACATACGGGAGTCGGTTCTTTGTGCTGTCTTAGACGCTAGCAGTTCGCCACCAACTGGGCGCGAGGCCGTCGCCACCAAATGCCGCACCCCAGTGTCGCTGCTCCGAGGCTTGTATCGCCGTCGACAGGGGACAGAACTTGCCCACCGTATATACTTGTACCCGTATATGTATACGGGAAACCTATACGTCCTCCCGTCTTTGTCGTGAACGAGAAGGCATGTAGCTGCCTTGCTGTCTTGCCATAAACACATATCCGCTGGGCACGCAGGCGTGAACACACGAGTAGCGTCCTGTATGTACATTCTATAACAGCGACCAAAGGTAGTATGGTGCTGTTCGAAAGCACGTGTTCCTTGTTTTCCGCATGGTAATAGCGTCTTTCCCGAGGTTCAATCTAGGCAGAGGGCGGAGAATGTCTGGTCGGCTGCCCTTAATGTGAGCCTGTCTCTTGCTTCATCTTAAGGCCGGTGAAGCCGCTGTGAGTTCAGAGATAATCTTTTTAGGGGGAGCCTGTCATGTCACAGCTACGATAAGCTTTGGGACGCAAGCCTCTCGAAATACGCTCTGCGAAGCGGAAAGCTCGTAACTTGGGTGCTTACCTGACACCTGTGGCTGGTGATATCCTTTTTTTTTTGCTTCGAAGCGCAACCTTAGCTTTGCGTCTGCTGGGTATATCGGTTGTCGTTCCATGAATAAAAAAGAGCTCAACACGAAAGAAGAATTTGAAAAAAAGCTGTTTTTTAGGCTTTTAAAGGCAGCAAAGCCCTGAACAACGTCACGTTTTTTTGTTTGTTTTTTTGCTGATGGAATAAACCAATATCAATACATATATTTGGCTGAGGCCATACGGATCACAACTTTTTTTCGGTTGTTTCGTAAATGAAAACATGCCAATCCCAGTAGCCCTCAGCCTAACTGAAGCCTGCCAACGAAAACTGCCGTAATGTCATTGCAGCGCGGACGAAGCAATTTAATCACCAAGTTTTGCTGTTTCCCACCGATGACAGCGCTTTAACAGGGCTCCTTTATGAGGCCGGGAACAGACTGCCCAATGCTGTCAGGATCTGGGCGCGCGCCAGGAACATTATTAACTCAGCGAATGCCCTGCTTCGTAACTCTCCTGTCAATAACGTTGTCCATTCCTTAACGCCGAGAGACAAGCCGTTGGAATACACACTAGGCCCTAATAATGGAGACGTGCGCACGGTCGTACGTGTTATGTTTTCGATCTGCTGTTTGACAAAGGCGTTCAGGGCATGGTTTAATACATTTCGACGCACGTAAAAACATATCCACTAAACTACGCCTACTCCCGTAGAACCGGTGATTGTTGGACCGTAATATTATTGCATTTATTTGAAGAATGATCGAAAAGACACGATGAAAGGGCAATTATCAACAAAGGTAAGTTACGAGGGAAATAAAATGGTGTGTAGCTCATTCTGGGCCCAGTATCCTGTAGGGTTCTTGATGAACACTACTTTAGGTTTGTATCACTGTAATTCTCGTTTTTAAACTGTGGTGCCTTTTGACTGCTTCACTAACCTCTATGATCCCACAAAAGCAAAGAAGAAAAAGTGCTGATGAATTTAGGTAGAAGGGCGTGAGATACCCTTTGGCCGTTATTTAAGCCATCTCATGCAAACAAATTGAAAAGATTGCGCAATCACATTTAAATCGTTTTGTGCGTACAGCACGAAGGATAACGCTATTCTTTAAATATTTGTCTTGCATTATCTCAATTTTATCTGCGTTACAGGTCATTTTGCAACTATGTAAATTACGTGTGTGGGATGCGTAGATCAGTCAATGACACACTCGAGAGTTTCCGTATTCGACACGTATTTTTGTATGCTCCCCTGGCTGACGTTACAGCCCTGCCACTTGTTGCGATGTTTGTAGGGCGAACAAAGAGAACATTTTCCACATTACTTATATTTTCGAAGGTCATGCCCCGTACTTTGCATCGTTGTACCCGAGCGAAAAAAGAACTAGGACAGCAAACAACAGAAATTAGGAATGCATGCTCGATACAGAGCATCATATTATATTTTCAGACTAGTAGACGAACACAATCGGTAATACGTATAAGGTGTCACCATACTAACCAATGAAGAAGTGATTATACTCATAGCCAGACCCCTGTCGCTATTACGGCATGTTGGATCTCGAGGAAGGGCAGCGAATGACCGCTGAGGCCTTCTTGTGGTTATTTTCTGTATTTACGGTTGACATCAGTGGCTCTTGCAAGTTTTGAAGCTCTCTGTGCAGATTCCCTAGCATGTGGCAACAGAAACGTGTGTATATGCGTATGTCTTGCGATTGGGATAAACGGATATCTGCACACCCCAATTTTTTCTGCGTCTTCGGCACTGGTACCTTCTGTAGCCAACCGATGTTTATAAAGAAAGATGTTTTGCGCCAGATCTTATGCGCATACAGCTCGCGTGAGCGTTTGCTCGCATGTACGAGAGCAAGCGAGCAAACAAAAAAAAAAAGAATCAAAGACGCCACCCTTTGTTTTTTGTCTTGCATACAAAATTTTAGGTCCACGCGCCAAAGTAAACGGGACAAATGTATTTTGAACTGCCTTGAAAAAGTGCGTACATGTTTCTGTCTGTGGAGACTTACTTATTTTCCAAATACAAAAAAAAAATACTTATCAGGTGCGGCTTTTACAGCTTATGCCGGAGACCTTAAATTCGAATCGAATGCAACAAGACGAAAAGCATGAAATAACACGCGAAAACATGCCGTGCACAAAGCGCAGACAGCCTAGAGATCTTAACCTCATTAAAGTAATGGAGCATTTGTTTTTCTCTTTTACTCTTACTAACGTTCCAGTCTGAGTACAATTGGGCGTGCCTGGCACGAGGCTCGGTACGGTAGCAAGCCTTTGTAATAGCGTAACGACGCTTGTAATCGTTCTTCGTACACATCGCAACTCCGCCAGAACCGCATTATGGTCGCTACCACGCTTATATCAATCATTGTGCCGCGTCAGCTCCCTCCCAACTTCCTCGTTTTTGGTCTGTGCGCTTCACCACCATTCTTGTGACGCCTTTTTTATTTTTAACCTTTTATCTCGAGCACAGCCAAGCAGGCTTCGAAAGAAAGACAGGGAGGGGAAAAATCGTTCTTGTCTGTCTTCCTTCGAATTGTTGTTGCTGACGGAAACATACCCTTCATGCCTCGTACCGAGGCGACAAATATCCTTGTCGCACGCGTATGTGTTTTTAACGTCCTAAAACTACACGTATGCGGGCCAGTCTACGTCCCAGCCTCTCTACACGAAACCAGCATGTGCATCATCAACCTTGTTCATATTTGTAAGTTGCGTGCACATTGCATAGCAGTGAGCTCGTCATACAAAGCTGCCGCTTTCGTGTGATTCAGTGTTGGTCATGTTCACTAATTTTGTACTCTTGTGTGAGACGTTTTCTCTCTCTTTTTCCTAACGTAAACACAGAGTACCCTGCTTCAGCTTGCACACACGAAACTGGCGCAGGGAGACCGGAGGATGTTGAGAAAAGAGAAGGAACAGCGAGATTCAGGCGCGGCGTGGCCTAAATATGAAAAACACGACTTGCTGCGAGGCTCTCTAACATGCATGTATGGCTGTTAGTGTCCGTGTTTTTAAAAGAAAGTGCGGTCGTAGTGTTTTTTGTGGGATCAGTTCTGCAACACCCGTTTTTGTTTCACTGGACTACTGAGGCTTTTCCACCCTTTATTGTAGTAAAGTAACTCCAGGAAATAAACGTGAAGCCTTCGGCTGACATTTTTGCATCGACTGAAAGGTATGAAAAACATCTTAGATTATTGACTTCTACACT
This sequence comes from Haemaphysalis longicornis, assembly GCA_013339765.2. Taxonomy (NCBI): domain Eukaryota; kingdom Metazoa; phylum Arthropoda; class Arachnida; order Ixodida; family Ixodidae; genus Haemaphysalis; species Haemaphysalis longicornis. The sequence goes on along the minus strand of CM023450.1, from coordinate 194,777,652 downwards.
TGATCGAAAGATATCAGGTGCCTAAGCCCGTAAATGCTAATCGGATGTCTTGCCAATAAAATGTGGCATGCAATCGACTAAATGTAGTGTCTTGAAACAAAGCCGCACATTCAAGTAGCAAAGCCTTGCCGGCTCTTTCTTGAGCTTGCCTTGATTGTTGTCCCCTCAATTCCATTGAAGACCACGGTGCTGGGAAGCAAAGGCGTGGCATGTTAAATAAGACAAGGCATTCACCGCTGGTGTCAGCCACTTTATTTATTAAACGGGCTCATGCGTAGAGACCCTTCCCCTACCAGAAATGTATAACGGGTAAACAAAAATATATTGAAGGCATAAACAAAAACTGCTTGAATGATGCAAGATTCTGGCATTGAATTTATTTTAATTTAACCCCTATGCAGATAAAGCCAACGTAGTGTGAAGTTTGACGAAAGGTAATATAGAAACGTCAAACAAACGAAGAAAAATCCCAAGACGGCGAGTTCATGGATGCGAATGGAAAAGGAGGCCAGCGTGAAATGCTCTAAACAGAATAAAGAGAGGATGTCTAAGCCCAAAAGACCATCACCCCCGTCGAGATGGACATAACCCCTTTAGAGTACATTTGTCCCAGCGAAAAAGCTTGGTGCTCGGGTTCGGCTGACGCATATACAAGCATGCAGGTACGCTTTGTTGAACCAATGCCCTTGCTGTCCTTGTCCTTTCTTACGCGCAGGATATTGCATTCCGAGACACGACAGCAATGTTAGCGCCAATTTTCCGCCTGCGTCCAAAGCGGGGGGCTGTGGGAGGGGTTTTAACTCGCGTGCAGGTCCTCACCATGTTATATGTGTCTGTAGAATCCCTTTCTGCACTTCATCAAGCCCCGGGATATTCCTCTGGGGAACATGGGACGTCCGCGTTCTTTCCGACCCGAGATTTTAGCACGCGTTGTTGCACAATTGCTAAGAAAACCGTGGCCCAGACACCGCAGTTAAACTGGCAGCAGGCAGGGAATAGTTTTCGAAAAATATAAGAATACGAAACAAAAGTAGCAATGTATGGGTAATAGGTCGAAAAGACGAACGACCATGCGTCGTAGAGGTGTTGATGGCCCAAAACTGGTCCGCCCGGGAAACGGCCGGCGGCGCCTTCATCCCAGCCCCGCAAATAGCTGGTCCGAGCTTGGCATGTATATGTACTGCGGCAAGCAGGATCAGCTAATGAGTAGTAAAACGACACAGGCAGCTAAACTTGGCGAATGAAGACATCTGAACAAGAAAAAAATGACAAAACAAGCTAAAACTTCGAACTGCGGAATCGTCATACAGCGCGTAACATTATTCGTGAGCGTTGTCAACGGTTTACAGCTCATTGTTTCCTCTAGCATAGGACCGTCAAATTCAACGAACTAACGATGACGTGAAACGTAACGTCGTAATAGAGTTATAATTACTACAGGTTTATTGGATTGAACAAGTCAATGTTCCTGTTACAGTCAGAATGGTTGGAAATGTTTCTGTGTATGACTATTAGAACGTTTCATAGAATCACCAAGGCAATGACATGTTATACCCACGAAGAAATTGCTTATTTTGAATTTGCGCTGAGTTGGGCGTAATGTATGCCGACAACAGAGCGCAAAAATGCCGTGTTGTTTCAGATTGTTCCTCGGCTCTGAGTTTGGGTTTTATTACAGAATTATATTTCCTGGAACCTGGTGGAGAAAACGTGCCTTATCGCACCTATTTTGTTATTTTTTATTCTTTAAGTTGTATGTCGCAAATGACCTCTTAGTTGGCGTTCATATCCATCACAAACGTACGCATCGCCTGGGTACCTCGATACGAACCACTTTCAGGAAACCAGGCGGCCCATCACATTTATCAGACAGGGCCGCCTCCCAACCTCCACTGGTGCCTCGAGTAAGGCCGTAGCGGTACCTATCGCCCTCCTCAGCGATGTGCATCCACCGCGGCAAGCAGGATCAACCGCTCACCTAAAAGAAAGAACTCCAGCTGGCTACCCCAGTCGCCTACCCCCTCTTCCCTGCTCAAGCAAAATCTTCATTAACAAATTGCTCGCAAATGCAGACTACACACCCGTAACACATCCCAAATGGTGTACATCACACCTCCCCCCCCCCCCCCCCTTAGCTCGACGTCCTGACTGCCATGCCACTACCATACCAGGACAGCAACAAAAGAATGCAATCATGGTGCTGGGCTAACAGTTTCTTGCGCTTATTACATGCTTGGACTTCTCTTTTACGTGAATGCAGCTGTAACACGAGAGAGAAGCAAGGACACCTCTTGCAGATGTTACGCACATTCACGCACACGCAGATACGCACACACGCACCCACAAAAAAAAAGACCAAATGACTTCAACGAGAGACAAAGTCTGCAAGGCCAGCACCACTGTACGTTTAGGGGCAGCTTCGATAGGTTGTTCTGTCGAAGTGTTTGCCGCAGGGCAGTGCATAATAGGGTGTTGTTTAGAATAAATGCCTTGAAACGCAGCCAAAGTTTAAAATAAAGCATTTAAGGAGGTTAAGGCAATGACATACGCTGAGCTTTTGTTTGCTGGAGGAGCTAACCACCCCATAAACTACCACAAGCGGGACGAAGGAGGAGGGAACTAAGCTTCATTTTTTCAAGCACCCACAGTCCAGTGTGCCTTCTTGGGAAATTGCGGCCAAGGCATCCTGCCCCCGGAACGTTGGTAGGCGCTGAGTCGCTGTGCTGGAGTCAGCCAGCCTCGCCTTACAGGATGACAGAGTCGGGCTGGGGATGCGTGTTAAGTAAGCTGAAGGACAGTTTGCTCGATTCAGTACGCATCGCCACGCCAGCGCAGTTTTCTGCCGTGCCTGCGGCTGTACTCGAATATGAGCGGACGCAGTGTGCAACTTTTCGCGACAACGATTCCCCTTCTTGCTTTCCGTCTTTCCCAAAATTGTCGCGCTCCGCTTTTTTTCCCCCCAGAGGCACGGTAGAGGCGATGCCTGGAAGCGTTGAATAGGGAGGGTAGGAAAGGAAGAAGGGGGGCGGATAGTGTGAGGGAATATGCGTGGACGGTGCGCATCGCTCCCAAAGGAGAAGAAGCGCTGTGCTTTTCGCAACCGGACAATCTTGGATGCCCCTGGGCCAACTGAAACTGCCGGGGCCGACATGTCGGCAGCCGAATAGATCGCTTTTCCTACTGGCCTCCTTCCTTCCACCCCCGCCGAAAGGCCCCTGAGATATTTATCTTCTGGTTTAGAGCGCAATGTTTGCCTCTGGCGTTGTTTGAGTGCCGACACCTACATGGAATTTCACGCTTGTGCGACCTCTCACTGACTATTCTTTGCAAGGTTGTAGTATCTGCTACTCCGAAATCTGCGTGTTGCATTCGATTTGTTTTCTTTTTTAAACGCGAAGGGGTTCCTATACGAGTATTCGGGGATTCCGGAACGCTTGCCGACTGTACTCGACACGCGCTCTCAGCAGACGCGCTTGTTAGCCGAAGGCCGGAACAAACCTTATCCCACAAAAGCGGCTGTACCACTGGGACAGACTGCGGCATCAACAATGTAGGCATGGACTGAAATCGGACCGAATAACTTGTGGTGACAGGCAAATGACTTATATACAACCGTACGGCGACGCCATGCCGAACACGTATCCTTAATATAATCTAAATTTGGCCAAAAAGAAAAATAAACGAATAAAGATTCATTAATTGATATTTAAGAACAAGTGTCCATCTTAATGTTCCTTCTCTTGGAATTTAGGCTCAGTCCAATGCTCACACGTTTCTCTGGCTTCAGAAGCCGGAAACACGCCGTTCTTCGCACGCCATTCGCCCACCGTGAACTGTTCACTGCGTTATGACTGTCGCAGTGCTCCCGTTTGCCCGCGTTAGCAGGGGTATTGGCTATCTGTGGCTCCTTTTGTTGGCCACCAGTATCGGACTTAGTCATCGTTAATCCCATGCCATCATCTTTTACCACCTATTCGGACCCGCAATCGCGGCATTTTATGCTGGGACACGCTTCCTTGCTTCTAAGGACATTCTAAGGAGAGCAGCTGCGCGAAGGTGGCGCCACCGCAACCGACTCGACTGGACGTTACCTCTTCCCCCACGCTCCCTACCATTCTCTGTTCTTTGTCGCTCTATAGTTTGCGTCCTCTTTCGGCTCGTGGATTAATGGCACAAATTTCTTCCGACATGGGGCAATTATATTTCAAGAAAAATAGAATATATTTCTGATCAGGATAAGGAGCTCGAACGTATTTATTTTTTTTTTTCGCTAGTTCTGTGCCTGTAGTTTATTCTGAAATATGGCGCACCAAAACTTTTTTTCGGGTAAAACAAGCTTGTAGCAAGCGCAAACAAAGCAACAAAGTTTAACCCTACTTACTTTCAGACAAACGCCTAGGGATAATATAAGAGAGTAGGTAAGAGAGTAGGTAAGAGAGTAGGAGAGTAGGATAATATAAGAGAGCTACAATGGTTTCTAGAGCACTGCCGACTGCACATAGTCCTCAATACATGCAAGTGATCACGATTCCCAACGGCTACACTCTCCAACTGACACTACAGCCTTATGTTATAGCACACCTTTGGATGCTTTACGAGTAAGCTGTCAGCTGTCCCACTGACCTCAAAACCTAATCCCTGAATTCTCATTGATGGCCCTTTAATGTTCCGGACTGCCAACCCAAGAACTACCGTGTGCCCTGCGCGGGGTCTCTGCTCTCTGGTCGTACCCAGAACAACCGCTCGATGAGATCCAATTACACGAACAGGACGATCCGCCGGCCGCAAATTCCGACTGTGGAACGCTTGGTATGCATTCGAAGAACGTTTGTGGCGTTGTTACAAGGGAAGAAGGAAGTTTGTTGCGGGTATTTTGGCATGTTACTGGCTTAGTCAGTGGTTTATTGAATCACAGTCGTCGATTTCTTTTTGTGACCTATTTAGTTTGGTGACTCTTAGTTTAAGCCGATTGCACGTTTCAATATCTAAACACTGTCCCGTCGAAACAAAAAAAAAAAAAGCTGAGTTTCGTCTCCCGCTTGTGATGATACTAGCGTGTTCACAAGGCTGCACTCGTTATGATTATCAAGAAAATTAAGCATATCGACCGTTCACAAGTCCACAAATAGGACCCCATAACTAACAAAAACATCTTTGCTTTTGAGAAAACATAACTTTCTGAGCAAACTTTATCGGTCTTTTGCAGAACATTTCCGGGAGGTTGTCAAGTTAAACGCCCTCTGAAGAAAGAACTGGGAGAGATGTGGTGTTATGTTTTCATTGTAGCGGCTATAGAATACTGGAATGAAGATTTGTCAGTTTCATCGCAAAACCGCTTAAAAATGTTGACAAGTTTATAAACGAATGACTCTAAATTGCTTCAAGGGGCTGTTTTTTTTTTCAAGTACGCTGAAGAACATTTAAGGCGCCGTAACAAGCCGGCAAGTGCATTCTTTTTGAAGCAGGTGACGGAAAAGAGGGGACCACTTTCTTCCCCTTACCCAACCGGCGAAAATCACTGGTCGTCAGTGTGTCACCTGATTGCTGCATCTAGCGCCAACAGCGTCACACGCAATGACCTCTTCGAGCAGTCAGAGAATAAAGGAGTTGCCGCTGCCTCTTGTTGGAGTCACTTTGTTGAAGGACAGAGCATTATTGGAGCCTTTTCTGCCCCCTTGTGGGGTTGGTTCGCTTATCAATTAGATCAGATCATTTACTTTTCCACCATCGAAAGGACACGAAAAGTTACACAGACAAAAATTCCTTAATGTGTAGCTAAGGACTGTCCCCCCCCTCCCCCCCCCTTGGATAATAGCCTGGGTAAAAAATTTGGAGACTCCCTTTTACTCAGTACTCTTTTGCACTGTAACTGCAAGGATCATCATAACAGCGTTGTCGTGAGTGCGGGCGTGTCTGCGGGATTAATGAGCATCTCTTAAGTGTATGCCTATATATACCGCATAAGACCGGTCAGTAGGTGGGAATAGACGGTGGAAGAGAGCCTGAGCCAGCGTGTTCCGGTAGGAGCTTCTGTCTCTTCTTTTTAACAGCAAAGCGGTTTAGGCCGACAGAAACCCGTACGCCGTATACAAAAAACGCCGAAGGCTCAAGAAAAAACATGTGGTTAGGGAGGACCCGAGAATAGAACCCCGGACCGTTACGCCCTGAAAGCGGCAACCTAACTACTGGGCAACCCCAAAGACCCGAGAGGTACGGAGTTAGCAGCGGTAGGGAACAATAACATGGGCAACCATTTCGAAAGAAAGAAAAATTAGCGGTGGCTTAGCTTGGCTATGCCAGAATATACGTAGTGTGAGCTAAGATTAAGCTGGTTATTCTTAGGTTTACTGGTTGTCAAGGATAAACTGAATATTATGCTTACTGCTGCTAAAACGACTTCTAATCCAATGCAATCCAGTCGCAGCGGCGGTAGCTCAGGCGCGCCAGCTGTGTGCCATGAGACGCCACTGCTCCTCGCGCATGCGCAGCACGGCTCTCCAGGAGCCACGCGGAACTGCTCAAGCTCGTGCAGTGAAGCTCACGCTACAAAAACGATTTACGTGCTCGGATCAAACTTCGGTCCCTCGCGTCGTCGAACCGGCGTCTACAGTAATCGACCGATTTTTCGGACCTGGAGAGGAACGAAGAATAGTTCGAATGAAAGAGCAGCCCGAAAAATCCGTGGGCTATTACTCCTATGGGACAACTGGCGGTTCCTCGGGAAAATCCAGGATATCCAGCGAGTACGAATTTTTCGAGTCCCAAAAAACGGTCGGCTACAGTATTCGATTGTGCTATCATCGCACTGCAGGCGCACTGCATTTCCTTTGTATTCGTAGCGAAGGCCTTGGCTTTAGGCTTGGCCGCGGCTTCTAGCGCGATCTAACGCGGTCCACTTTGGGAGAGATGTGGAAGCATGCGGACGAAATGATCCCGGCCTGCCAGTCATTGAGAACTCTACTGCGTCGACATGAGATGACGACAGCCCGAGCCCCGAAGGTGCTTCGCCCGTTAAATATATTTCAACGTGCGATGAAAGAGGGCGTTCGCTGTCGTGTGCGGTAGCGGCTCTTTAAATCATGTGCGGCTTACCGCTCTTCCATTACGTATGAATAAACAACAGCCTCTTAGGTGGCATTAAAGGGGAGTGCAATCGGTATTCCGGTCAGGAACGTGATCCCTGTGCAAGTCGGTCGGACAGCGTGCACACGTTTGTTGTTTGTTCAGCGGCGGTTTGCACCCATGCCCGGTCCCACCCAGTTTTGCTGCGGCGCGGCTCTAGTGCCGGTATCATCGATGCTCCAAGCCTTTGAAACAGGAGGAGGGTAACCAATGCGTGACATTTTGCCATTGCAAAAAATATAAGAAAGCCTAGTAGACTGGTGGAGCTTGCTTCCGAAATTATGATCGGAATGAACTGACAAGTTTTGTGAGTAATGCGTGTTTGCCACGTTTTTGTAAAAATCTTTCTGAGTTCAATCATTTCTATCCGAAGATCTCGTAGTTCACGCCATTGCGTAGCGCCGCCATTGCTGACCGTATGACAATTTGCGTCGTCTACGTTGACATATTGCGCCTGAACGCCGAAAGAAGACATATGACGCTGACCTGCCACAATTAAATATAATTCTTTAATACGGGTGCATATGGACAATAATTATTCATATTGCTACGTGTGTAACTGCTACTCCTCAAGGCCACAAGTCCACCAGGGTTATGACGGTGCTGCGAGGACTTACCGGATACCTCACCCCTCATTCTGCTAGCTGCTATGTGCCATGTAGTTACGGAGCAGACGACGACGAGGAAGAAGAAGCGCTTTGGGCAGGGGCTCGTGTCTTCATCATCTCCTTACTTTTATTACTCCAGTCATCTACTGCTAATCGATTATAATATTTAGATATTTTTCTTTCACTACAAACATTACATAATTTCTTTCGGTAAGGCGCACATTTCATGGCCAATCCCCCTGAGTGGGTATGACTCATTTCATTTGTGCCACCACCACCATCTTATGGTAGAGCACAGGAGATAACCCATGCTTAAAGCATTCCCCTCCCACCCCTTGTGGTCGACAAAACAACTTTTACTGCTTTAATAAACGTTTATTCGTCATCATCTATAATCGCAGAAGACGCTGTCACAGAAATAACCAATTGAAACCTCGGCGGTCTCTCTAGTCGTCGCTGGACCGTGTTACGTTCTTACAGCAATACCCATATTCTGTTCATTTTGCGTATTTTCCCGACATGCGATGGGCGCAGCAATCCCCTAAATTAGAGGCCCAGAACCATCCTTCCACCCTCTTTCCACCGACGATGGGTCCATGTAATGCATGCACATGTCGACGAGGAGTGGAAGGGTGTTTACTTTTGGTTAATTCTACGTTTTCTCGTCTATTTTTGCCTCACGTTCATGAACTTACAGGAAACATTGTATGCGGGTTTGTGTACATAAATGCGGTAGCCCTCATTATGTTGGTGCTAGTGAAGTCTCTGGAGAACGTGTTTGTTTTGCTGTCACACACAAGGTGGAAAAACGTTTTCACGCTTCCTTTTATGCGCAGGCGAGGCGTTTTAGAAACAAAAAAGAAAAAGTGATTTGAAATGCGATGAAACGCAACAAAGCGTTTCATGAGGTTAGTCATTATCACGCCATGGCAATTAGCTGAGTGGAAAAACAAATTGCGTTTTAGAATAGCGGAACTGGTGTTAGAAGAATGATGTAAAAGAGATTGCGTCTATGTATAAAATCGCTGTTTTTTTCATGCCTGATGATAACCGCGGTTGTATCACGTGTAATGCACGTTGAAAAGGGATGTCAAAAAGCTACTGCGCGCCTGCTTTAAAAGATAATCTATAAGGGGAAGCATGATTTAGAGCAATCAGATGTTTTCTCACGCCCTGCATGGGAGTGACATAAAAAAGCCGCTCACACAAGCGCCACTACCAAATGCGATATTTATTTTGAAAGCACAGAAGGCTGGAATGTCTACTGCATCTGTCCCGGAGCTCACGGCTAGTTTTGCCGGCTATAAAGGCACAGTTCGTCCAGAGCAATTTTCAGGACGCCTGTGCAAGACCAGGTTCACTATTATTATCCAACTTACTCTCGCCGTCTGTTTCTTTCTCTCTGCTGTTCCGATGTCGCCGGAGCTTACATTAGCCCTCTCTTGAGGCGACGCAGAATGTCGACATACAAGTTTCCTGGAGCTGTCTTCTATAATGTGCTTCCCCACCATCTAAGCATTTGTGAGGACATGCAGTCTTTACTGCCAGTGCTCCTCACTGGTCATTGGGGTACCGTTTTACCACTGCGAAAAAAAGTTTCCAACAGGTTTTAAAACCCCGAAAGAAGGGCGTTCGTGCCAACCAATTCTTTGTAATTTATTGCTAACAAATAGCCTTTGTTAGGTAATTTTGTAAAGAAGTACTCATTATTTTCAGCTTTTCGTGCAAACCTCTTACGAGTTGCAGCAGCATGTCCACGATAACAGAATAATAGCACTACAGCAAAAAAAACATTCATAAGGTAATCATTATTGAATGCCAGAGGGCGCAGCTTTACCTTTTAAAAACTGGATTGGCGACTAATCTTTTGACCATGCCTAATATGGCAATGTACTCATTCTCCTGTGAAACGTGTAATTATCACAGCTGTTATTAGCACAGGTATATTGTGTTCGAACATAATTGAGCATTTCTATAGAAATGTTGCTCCCACATACTTGATGAAACCTTGCGAACGACAGTAAGCAAGTGCCGATGCATCGACACATATGCAACTTTCGCTCAAGGCAACCAACCTGAAATACCCATTTGTTATGATGCGTTCGCAGCATCCTCTTCAAATTATACACACTTGTTAAAACTATGAAGCGCGTCATTCCAGCCTCCCCTTACTTTCTGCGGGCGGAATAGTGTGAGAAACATTTCTGCTGCCTAAGTAATAAGGTCAAATTGCAAAAATTATCTTTCAACCAGAGAAGAACTAAAGTAAGCATGTAAAGCGAAACAAATGTGCTGCCCCATTTGGAAATTCGATCTCGTGCAGCTCGAGCCATTTTGACAGCCACACAGCTCCATCTGGAGCTATTTATTGACATTCGTTGAAGGCGTGACAACGACGTTATGCTAGACAACGACAATGTCACACTTACTGTGCCGTACGCAGTTCAGTCATCAATTTTGCTTCTTGGAAAGGACAGAAAAACGCTAATAACTTGACTCTTGCTCGTTGGCTAACCCTTAGTAGTGCTGTGCGAACCCACATTAAACAGGTCTTCTCTCACTCGAACGGTTTAAAAAAACGAAAAGCAGATTAGGTGTGGGACACCAGACAGGACGTTATAATGTGAAACGCTCAGAGAGCGAAACCAACGCCCCGTTTTAGCGAACTGCGTCAGTCGCTTTGGCTTGCGAAGGCCGCAGCGTTATATACTGGCTATAACTGTGCTGTGACTGTGTCTCGTAATGTTTCCCCGAATGTTCAGCCATTCACCGGGCGTGAGATTCGCAGGACGTGGACGTCGATCTTGTATTGACAGTTAGAACACCGGAGGTAGAGTGTTTTAAACACTGTAATTAGGGGAAGGCGGCTTTGCGGCCCTTTGTAGTTCGTCAAACTCTCTGCATGCGAGACGCGTGCGCGATCTCTTTAATGCCTTGGGGTACACTGGTTCCATAGAATCATTTTTCAGCTCGTTAGCGGAAGCGGCCGATTGATAGACAGTTTTAGTTTCGCGTACATAGAAGCTCCGCGTCCGTTAGAACTTTCACGGGTGCCCCGTGCGCATGCTCAAAACGCAAAGGGCCCACGTGAGCCTCACGGACGTAAGTGGGGTTCGAATTTTACGTTGCGGTGTTCCCGCTGCTTCCGTACGTAGAGTTGACCAACACGGTGGCGCCCTGCCCTCCCGCTTCGCAGTGAAATCAGCTTGGCCGCTAATCCCTCGGTGCAATATCATTTTATAAGCTGTTGATTTCGCCTTAAATTTTCCAATTATCACCCTCACCTAAAGTTTAAATCGAGGAACAGCTTTTTAAATGCAGAGCATTTTAGCCTCGTCTCTTCCTGCGTCGGACGGTGTCAACAGCTCCGCGTCCGCAGCTCCGCGTCCGCAGGTGCACCTCTCCTTCCCTCCTCTCTCTCAACAGCAGCTGGCGCGCGCATGCGTCGTAGTCAGCCCGTTCGCTCCGTCGCGGTCTCGGCGTAACAGGTGCGTGATAGCAGCGCGGTGGGGCGTGGAAGGGCGCGCGCTGCTTGCGCATGCGCGCTCTCCCCCCGTACTGCTCTCCCTCTACTGCGCGCGCTGCAAATATATCGGCTAGCGGTCGCTCGTGTTTCAGTCACTGCGTTGCTCCTTCCTTCCTTGGTTGACGCTCGTGCCCACGTTTACTCGTGTCTGCTACTCCAGCATCACGGAAAAAGCGATGGAAGCAACACTACCTTCAATCAGTACTGAGGCCCCAATGCTCTGCATTTACTCGTGTTCCCCTCGCGGGAAGGCGCGGGAATGTTTTTTTTTTTCAGATAGAAGAGCGATTCTTCAACTGTTAAGTCTGACGATGTAGCGTTTCTCGTCGTCATAGCAACGGGCTCACGAGATAACGAGTGGCTATAGCAGTATCTGTGTCTGTTAGTATATGGCGCTAGGAATTACTCGCGGCTATGGGCGAAGAGCACGTGCATCGGCGCCCTACGCGGGGTGCATCGCGTACGTGTAACTATAAGGGTTTCAAACTAAAGGGTGATCTATACTTTTCACGTACGTCACGTTTGCGTACGTGAAACAAAAGCTGTCTAATTTCTTCACTGACGCGGTAGGTGAATGGGAAGCAAATCGGGACGGGATGATACGATGTCACTACGCTGCTAGAGGAGAAGTGTTCTGTAGAGGAGACAAGAAGATAAAGTATGCCCCTAACACCACGAACGAACGGCAAGGGTAAGACATGACGCCATTACACAAAATGTAAGCTGATAGCGCACGTGTCACCTAGCGGAGTTGTTCTGCCCAAGGTGCTTATTATGAGACACCCGCTCCTGATCTCATAGTCTTAACAAGAGCCCCTAAAGAAACGAACTGGATGCTCATAACTGATAAATAGGCATTCTCACTGTTCACACGTTCAATTTAAATTTGATGCGGACTAACCTACAGTGAACGGAACTTATTCGGTTGAGATGGCGCGGGTAATACTAGTTGGATGGTTGACCATGCATTGCTATAAAGAGAGGAATAACCTTGTCAATAATTTTGACAGGCGTTGTATCCTAGGTCACACACTCATCAGCAGGCACGCCCACGATGTCGGACTCACCTGCTCAAACGAAAAATCAAAATATGTAATTGTATTGGACAACAGAACAATATCGCAACGTGATCACTCTGACAGTAAAAAAACTTACCCATCTCTCACCGTAGCCACCTCAAGGTCCTGGGCTTCATCCTCCAACAAGACGCTAAAAGTACAGAATGGGTCAAGTCCATCATTGCTCAAATTAACCAAATTCACCAAACGCTCCGCCGCGCGACGCGACACCATCAAGGCCACCAAGAACACGAATTACGCAAAGTAGTCGAAACCCTGGTGTTCTCACGCGTCATGTATGCATACCCCTTTCAGCGGCTTACCAAGACACAAGCCAACAAAATAGAACCACCCATTAGAAAATGCATCCGCATAGAAATGGGAGTGCCTCTCAACGCCCCCACGGCACTAATTAATGAAGCTGCCCTCCACAACACTCTTGAAGAAAAAGCCTCCGTTTATCATGAAGCTCGGCACCACCGACTAACAACTTCAATGCAAGGGCGGGAAATTCTTCGTGCCCTTGGGTACCCCACCGACCACCTCCCACCCATCACTCCTCCGCCGCCGCCACCCTGGGAGGGCATATCAAGAATCACTGTGCAACCCATACCAAAACACATGAGCAGAGCCACAGATCAAAAACGTAGAGGATCTCGCGCTCAACACCTGCCCGAACCAATCCATGACACCTACTACACGGACGCCCGTTTTGTGGACCATACAACGACTACGGCATCGATTGGCCCCTGCACAGCTCACGTATGGCATCGCGTCAACGTCCCCTCGCCCACAGCTGCAGAGACTCAAGCCATCGCAGAAGCCATTATACTGCACCAGCATCAGACCACCCTCATTACAGTCCGCACGGACAGTCAGGGAGCACTACGAAGCTTCGCCTCGAATGACATTCCATCATCTGTCCACACTAGCCTGACAACATACATGCACGCTCATTCCCACCTACACGTTTTCCTCGAATGGATCCATGGCCACCCAGGCACAGAGGGTAATGAACGAGCTCACGCTCTGGCCCGCGACGCTCATTTCCCGGGCAACCATCAGCCGTGGCCTTATTAAGACAATCCAAAAGAGGATTGAGCAATGCATCACAAAAGGCAGCGACAACATCTCGGCTACCTCCGCACAGCAGGAATGGTAATTCCCTCCCCATCTAAATTCATGTCACGAAGATACGCTACATATATTACACAGGCGCAGACATTGTCTCTCCCCCGTGATCTGTTCCTCCACTACATACAGAAGTCATCAGGCCGTCCGCACTGTCAGGTATGCGGTGGCTATCCGGACAATTAACATAAATATTGGCGCTGTGTACGGGCGACCTCGTCTTCCACATTTCTTTCAACCAACCCCTTCCCCCCTGATATTCCCTACTCGTGGTCTAGCTGGGCCGCTCCTCCCGAAACCTGCGGGCAGCCCTGTGATCCCTCTTGGCTGCCCACATTGAAACTCTTTGTGCACCTCCGCCAAGCCCGCCACCGCCGGAGGACCGTGGGACACCCCCTTCCTCCGAGGACTGATAACACCGCGGCTCGGACTTGAGCGGCAGAATAAAGTTTGATCTCTCTCTCTCTCTCTCACTCAACAGCTGCTATCATCCTGGGTGTAGCCTGTCAAGGCGGGTTTCTTTCATTCGAACATTTTGAAAATGAGTCGAAGGGTGGGCCCGGGAAATTGTCACGAGATACGTGGAATCTTGGTGCCACATGAAACCCTGCGCAATCAGGTCCGCTGAATTATACAGCAGCAGGACTAGCCGCAGCAAAGTGACAAAGGAGCACTAAGGAGAAGGAAACAAGATTAGGAAGGACGCCGGTAGCGCCTGGTTGCAGCATCTCACACCCCGCATCCAGGTATGCTGCTCGTTCGCTCCAGCGAATGTGCTTCTGGCCAAGGGGCGATTTATTCGTGTGTACAATGGGTTGCACGCGCCGGAGAATTTCCGCCTGCCAGTACGACTTTTGTTAATGGGTTCTCCCCAGCAGACAAGGGAGAAACGGGGGAGTTGGGAAAGCGCTGGAGAAGGAGAGAAGCGGGCGGGGTGGCGCGCAGTGGACCGTGGGGCCGTTTGCGGCTTCCCGCTCCACCGGGCAGCATCGGCCGAGCGCTGTTGTTCCAGCCCCATGTCGCAACCGGGACTGCAGATTCTGCTTCTACTAAAGCCACTGCCGTAGGCACGTCACGTCGTGGTCAGCGTACGTTCGGAGCGCACACGACGAGCCCTCGCCAGCGAGTGACTCCGCAGACCGTGTGATACCGTCGCGCCCTTCTGCCCTCTGACCGGCTCGCTCTTCCTCTTCTTCCTGCTTCCTTACATACACAGAATGGTACTGTTCATACATTTAAAATGGTGTACTACTATGCAAAGTCATCAGTCAAGTATTTGAAATGTCAGCGTCATACAGTCACCACCAGCTGTGCTTGCAAGGTACCGTTCGTGGGAGCGTAGAAGGAAACCGTAATTCCTTTCATAGAATGTGAGCAAGGAATATAACTCCAAGCGAAAATTCCCGTACGATTCCCTTCTCAAATCAATTGGTGAGCACCTCTAAACGTGATCACTGGTAAAGTAGGGGATTGACACAGACGAGAACAGACGGGGCATTCCTTCAGTCCGTTTTTCACTAATGGGAGGAGCAATGGGCGTGCCCTTGCTACTCCAGGATTCATCAGGATTCCGTCCATGCATCAGGAAAGATGCACCAGGATTCCATCCGTGCATCAGGAAAGATGCATCAGGATTCCGTCCGTGATTTGTTTAGAGACCAACCCCTATTTTAATAGGGTGTGAGATTATTCTCACGCTAATCAAGGGGCATGATGGCGTCTCATTCTAGAACACCGCCTACTACGAGTAGAGCCGCATTTAGCACAAATCACTCGTTCCTCTCTCCAACGACGTTAAAAGCGATCATCACCTCACTCAGCATTCGGCTCCTTACAACAGTGACCACTGCATCCTCACCGAATTCAGCACAGCAGAATTCAGAGAGGAGAGGATAATTATCCAGATAGGGAGAGGCGGTTCAGCCCGATGGAAAGAGTAACATTGCGTCATAACGAACGTGTAGGATAAGTTTTTCGCTTCAAGCCATGCATGCGATATTGCCAAAGATAAAAGTACTATAGGTTTTTTTTAATATTTCATCTTTTAATGATGTCCTTTTTGATTGTGCTAACATTTAGTAGCATAATCGCCAACAGAATAGTTGTGGTGCAAGGCTTACGCGTACTTTTTTTAGCAATCGAACTGAGCTGAACAAGCGACGCCAACTTCCGTTTGGAATGCTGCAATATGGAAGATCTTAAGGGGTCTTTCGCTGGAATTATTTAACGTCGCAACTGATACGCGTTTGGAAGGCACGCCTTTCAAACATAAACAGGCCTGAAAGCGCGTTTTTCACAATGCAGAACTAACAGCAAAGTGTCAGGCTACGTGGTCGAGGGCATCTGTGTTAAGCCTAACATTTTTAACGTACAGCCGGAAGCTCACAGCTTCGCTGCGAGTAGTACGGTGCCTTTGTTTATTTGAAATTCCCGCCGTCATTCGGCGCAATTGCGCGTGATCGCTGCATTTCCGCCTAAAATAAACGAGCTTTCAGTTGTTCGACAACCTGATAGTCTGTAATTTAGGTTGCTAAACCCTTGACGTAAAAGTAAATGCTAAGCGTTAAGTTGTTATGCCTGCACTAGGATAGGTTACGTAATATACCAGTCTAACCAAAATAAGAAATGTTGGAAAAACAGTAAAGACCACACAAAAAAAGCTCCACAACATAGGACACGAATATGAAATGAATAGTACTAAGGCCCAAAAAAGAGAGCAGTTCATCTGTGCGAGCAACTCGCAGTTTGAATTCCGCGCGTTCTCCGAAAGGTCCGCCTAGAGTCCCGCAGTAATGCCTAGAGGGACCTCGTTAACATAGTTCAGGATAACTGTTATTCTTTCCAGTTTTCCTTGTTGGGCGGACTCCGCCGACATTTGTTAGTTTTAAAACATAGAAATATTATTTTCTATACTTAGGCAGGTAATATTTTGTGAAGACATGTAAATGTTTATGAGATAATTTTATTCTTGTTTTCCTACTTGCAAGGCCACTGCGAGGCAAGGGTTTTCGGGCGAGAACTCCAGTGGCTGCAATGACGAACGCTTTAGTGATTCCCGTCAAGTTTTCTGTTCTCTTTGCTTGTAAGTGACGCATTCCTAGCCATAAAGTACTCGCGTTTGGGCAATCGGCTTTCCAGTGACTTGAATATAATCGACTCCAGTGCGCCACCCGCGCGTCAAACACATTTTCGAAGCCAAACAAAGTAGCGCACGCGTTATCCTGGTGGCGGCGAGTTCGGTTCCAGCGACGCCGCTAAAACGCTTTTAAGGCCCGTGACAGTTCGTGTTGTTCCGCTTCTCCCCCAGGTCTAGTCACTTGAATAGATGAGTAGATGGCGAGCTGAGATGAAGCGGTCGCGCATTACATGGCGTGCTCCTACAGCTCTAGCTGTAGCTGCATTGAAAGACATCACAAACACCGCACCTTCGACTAACCTCTTAAGCAGCAAACGCTTAGCGCTGCATTTGGCTCAAATCAGGGGAAAGTTTTAACAGCGAGGCCGGTGCCACCAATTAGTGCTTCTGCATTGCGCCGTCGTTCAAAGCCCATTGCGGAGGCTGAGTTCTTTCGTCAACGCCCACCCCATGGCTTGGGAAGAAGATACCACCTTTGTTAGCCGCTCAATCTACCGCACCCAGAAAACGAGAGGAGGAACTTCTCTTCCGGACAATGAGGACGGCAATGTTGGCCAGTCGGATTGCACTGTTCTCACTGGCTGCGACAGAGAACTTCCGATTACTCCCTGTGCGCCTATCTCGGCGCCAAGCAGGATATGACACGCTGAACATTAGAAAATGTGTTTTGTTTGGAAGTAACCGTTCCTGAGGTTTTGGAAGTGAGGTTCGCAAGAGGTCTACAGCTGTGAACTTGTGTCAGAGTCCGTCCAAGCAGACGGAGTCACAGACACACACGCTCGCATGAATGCACGCACGCACGCACGCACGCATCCACACACGCACGCGAGCAAGCACATACACAAACACACGCACATTTCATGCCTTCACGCGTACAGGCACGATCGAAGTAGACGTTCAGCCACAGGCGCCGCATATTCGGCTTGTAAACAGAAATCGGAACATAAGAAATCTTCCATGCGTGCAAGTTCCCCTTGCTGCTTCGGTCATGACGCACCTTTTTTCTCGCCGGCTTTGCGCCGTGAGCGAGCCTGCGCAGGACTGCAGATGTTTCCCGCTAAAAGAGACAACACCGTTCTCTTCCTCGACGAGTAGTCTCGGCAGAGTTCGGCGGAATAGTTTACAGCAAAAGGAGGTCTGGCTCGCCAGAAATGCTTCCATGGTTGCCGACGCACGGACAACTTGCTGCTCCGCAGCACACAACCGCGGGTTTCGGCATGCCGAAGATTCCTGCTCCCAAGCAACTTGGTTCCGTCCCGTCCTTTTGCCACTATGACCCCCCCCCCCCCCCCCCGCGCGCGCACTGTTCCTAGCCTTGAATAACAATGACCCCTTTACGAGCAATTCTTCGTTAGGAGTTCCTTCGAATTACTCAGCTACAGCAAGAAAAAAAATGAAACTGCGATCCACCCATTCCCGTTATTCCTCCCACCCGCGCACATCCTGCGGAGCTAGACAGTTCTGGCTGCGTGTTTGTGCATGTGCGTTTTATTTTAGTGGTTCTCGCTACTTTTGCGAAGAGTGAGTATTTTTGTCTGCCTGTATTCTGAAGATTGCAGGGCAGTCCCTAGTCCTTTGGCATTTGTACCCGGGAAGGCCTCATTGATCAGGAGACTTGTTCGACCGAGACGGTGTCTTCCCTGGCCGAGGCGATCCGGATTTTCCTCGGTTTTGCGAGCCTAATAAATGATGCAGGCCGATGCCCTTTATATCAGAGGGACCGCTTGATTTTGTCTGCCTTGTGTTTTATTTTATCACCCAGGCAGAGAACGGGGACGAGAGCTGCTTGGGCTGACGGTTGTTTTTGGGCCACAGAAAGGCTTTACCAATAACGTCCTCGGATACCACAGCCCTATCTGAGATTGGTCTCCACAAACCGCATAATAACACGCTGGAAATTTGCATCCACTGTAATGCCTTTAGAAAACAAGAAGGCCAGGGGATGAATCTAAAAAATATTATTCACACCAGCATTTTCACAAATAGGGGGGACAGAAGGTTGCGGTAATCTAAAAAGTATATCTGAGCCAGTTTGAACATGAACCACCACAGAATAACGGACATCGAAGAGGCTATGACACTTATTGGCACAGAAAATATGGAGTTAGCCAATCTTATAACCTGCTATTCCATCACCGTGAATTTAAATAGGACCACTATCCATTCTGGAAACCCCCCAATAAGTTCAACAAGTGTGCATCTAACCAGAGTTATAAACCACGGCGAAGGAGTTCGCCCAGTGGCTATGGCAATGCCAGCAGGTGGTCACACTAGGTCGCAGCGCAGGAGGATTGCGTAGCTCCAGCGCGGAGGATAGGAAATGCAGCTGGCCGAAGACGGTGCCGTAGCCTAGCGGCTTTTCGACGATGCCTAGCAACTCCATTTGGCAACTAAACAAAGCTTTGTTCTCTCTCTCAGTTAAGCCTCTTTACGTGCATTGAAGGCGAAAGAACTATGAATTGTCCAGGCAATGCTTTTGAAATCCTCCTTCACGCTACGCAGTGTGTCCGTCTCTGTCTGCGCTTTCTCTTCTCCACATTTTAGCTGGAATAACTTGAACAGGCAGGCTCGCGACACTTCCGTCCGCAGCGACACCAGAATCCGAGTTCTCTGTGACTGTTGGGTGCACAAGCTTGTTCGACTCACGTGCCGTCACGACCTCACGTCACGCGAAAAGACGCCAGTGGGGTACTTTTTATTCCACTCTGGACATGTGCTGTTGCAGCAGAGTGACAACGCGCCAGGCTTCTACTCTGGAAGCCCGGGTTCGACTCTTATAGGAACTCCAATGCACCGGATATCTTTTTTTAAGGTAAGTGTTTAGTAAAGTAAGTAATTAAAGTAAATTAACCCCCATACGCACTTTGGCACAAAATCTAACTCTTTGGTATGTCTTTTTACTCTTTAGAGCCGTGAACATTTTATATGCCGACAACAGCGTCGTTTTCCGCACAATGCTGCACTTAGAACGTTCTCTTTAAAACAAATGGGTCATCAACGAAAAGTATCTGGTGACAGGGCTACTGTGGGTGCGAGTTACCTATACATAGCTAATGTTACGGGTGGTATGTTGTAAAGAAATTGAATCGCGTTGCTTAAAGAATGCGTACACAGTCCGTACCTAGTGCAGGCGGTGCGGCCAAAGTGGTCATAGGGAAGCTGATCAGACTAGTTGATTGTTTACGTCTTTTGAGGATTGAGCAAAATTACCTGTAATTTGGTGGCTCATTGCAGCAATTCACACTTGCTTGCTTTCGCACTATAGATCGGTCAAAACATTACAAAGTCAGTGTTCCAAATGTTCCGCAAAGCACACACTGATGCTTGCGACTGTCACGGCAGTCGGGCAAGCCATTTCCGTTTATAGTCCGAAGCGCAATTCCGAGGACGCCGAATGTTGTATTCGCGTGACCTAGGATGACCACACAGCCATAAAACAGTACAATCTGTACCGGCAAACGAAAGAAACGAGCCGTGTTTTTCTTCCGGTGCATAATAACCCTCGGCGACCATCCAACGCCGAAAAAGAAAAGTACGGGCGTGGTTGCGGCACTTAATTATCTTTCACGCTTCGTTCGTTGAATGGCTGGTGCTCTTTATTGCAGAGCGGTGTGGTGACTGAGGCACTCCGAGCGTCATGGACAAAGAACAAACGCTCCGGGGGGCTAGAAAAACACGTGGGCGACGTCACGGGGACGAGTACCACCTCGTATCGGAAAGAAGGAGCATTAAATTGTGCGTCTCGACGGGGGGCATTTACGTATATAGTTTCTCAAGTGTGTGGAATGAGTCGCATTTTCTCGCGCGCTATACACTGAGCATTTGTCGGTAACCGTCGAACCGCTGCCAGGAGTGTGGGAGAGGAAACAGTCACAGAGAGAACAAAAAAGAGAGCAAGACCCGTTCGGCACTAGCTTCACTGCATGACAGCAATGTACGGTAAAAAAGCTGTCGCACACGGAGGTACATGTTAGCGCCGCTGTCGCGCACAATGTCAACATGACGGACGATACCGTTTGCCTCCGCAAGGATTTCCCCTCACGTATGATTTTACCGCGGAGTGATTATAGCACGCTTCCGCTTGCCGCAACAATCGAGAACTTCAACCAAGCTCTGGCGCTTTCTCGTTCATCTTTATCTCATGCTCCGCTCTTTATTGTGATCACTGCGTAGATAGTCTAAAAGCATAGGTGTACCCCGTTTTTTTTCTTTTCAGGAGTGCTCAATTAGGAATTGTGGTTTTATACGCAAACAATCGTAAAAAGATTGATTTTCTTTAGCTTACGAGCAAAAGACTATATTAGTCATTCGTTTCTGGACTGCTGCGACGTCAGACTTGACGTTCGCGGGTTAACAAGTAACAGATTGGGCCGCATTCCAACACAATGAAAGACATGTGTTATTTGCTTAATTTTTATATGATACAGAAACCGCAGTGCACAATATTCATCGCAAAAACGTCTGGCAAAAAAAAAAAAAGTCTGATAAGCTAGTTAATTGAGGGCACTCGCGTAGGAAACGTGCAGTAAGGCCAAAGAAGAAGACCGTAAGCTCGTTAAAGAATTCCCCAGCCAGCCGGGTCTTGAAAATGCAAAACGAGCAACATTATTTTTTTCGAAGGACTTATATTCAGTAAGCCGTTGTCGTGAGCCAGTGGCTTTCTTTTTATCTCGAGCGACTTCCATTGATGAAGATGTATGCTGCGTGGGGCACTCTGCAAGGACTATTTTTCCAAGGAGTCGCTCTTTCTGGGGTGTGTGTGTATGGGGGGGGGGGGGGGGGGGCGTTGCTTGTACGGATGGTTTGACGTCAGCAGTGGGTTTTCAACCAAATCTTGTTCTTTTTTCAGTTGTCACTCTCCCAATTTTTCACCACCTTCAGCGTTGCTTGGCTCCATATCACGACTTCGTGTCCTTTTCTTGCCACTGATATGCAGTTACGTGCTCTGGGTACTCTAATTAATGACATTGCGGCGATCAGATCATCCGCACCGGCTGGTTGACGCACGCTCATAATCCATCTTTCTGCATTCTTGTCGTCAGTTAATGATTACTTTTCATTCCTCTACAATTCTTAAACTATTTCCAACTGCAAAATATTCGTGTAATTCTAGGAATATGTCACCATGCGGGCCCTGTGTCGGCCCACTGCTGATAGAAGATCGTGCAGCGGCGCCAGAGTTCCGCATTACCCTATCGAATAATCTTCTTGATGTCTCGTCTACCCGTCAGGAAAAGAAATCCCACAGTCCTTTCTATACGGTTCGACATTGTAAAAAGCGCGCACGGTTCAAAGCATTTTGATTTCTGCGAAATAAAAAGAGTTCGTACATTTTTATACAAGTTACCATACCGTCGCTCGTACCTTCTACCAGTTACTAACGCTAACGAGCGTGTGTCGTATATTTCACAAACGAGTAGAGTGACATGTAGACGTGACAGGTACTGCTGTTCGTCTTCTAAAACGAGACGGCGATGCTTTTCCCTCGCTCGAGAGAAGAGCGTTGCTTCTGGGCGCGTGCCGCCACGCTAGAGATCCAGACGGCATTAACACGTACGCCCATGAAGTACTTGCCAAATCCTTCGGGCACGGCTGCAATCCGATCTCCAGTCACTTCGTCTTGCATACTTTATGAGCCTCGCATGTACACGTGCTGTCTCTTTTTCCGCCGTAAAGTTAAGTTATACATACGAGTGAAAAGCTGTTCTAACGGTAAACCACGAGAAAGCCGACCATGGCAGCAAAATAGTAATAATAATAATAATAATAATATGTGCTCCGCGACCGAGACTTCGACGGCGAAGGTGTATTTTGCTCCAGTTCGGGAGTTTTCCTTGGTTTAGGTTAACCTTTTTTTTTTTGCGCTGGCAGCATGTTTCCCATAGCTTGCCAGGTCAAACGTTTCTATAGGGTGGGCTGATTCTCAAAACTTTACCGTTCGATTCGTCGCTACAACTTTGCAAGTAAAATTTGTGGCGGTGGTTCGGCACAGGTTAGCGCAAACTTAGATTAAAGCTCACGACAAACTAGACTTTGCTTGAATAGTTTTGGCAAAAAAAAAAAAGCAACTCGGAGTTACGAAACTCGAACTCCCGATAATCCCGGGACTTCAACATTTTTTACACTCACCCAAGCACGGCGCTTGAAGCAAGGGTGCTGGAATAAAGCATGGTGAATAATTTTGGCGGAGTGCGAAATTATGTTATTCCAAACAGTCGCTGCTGCCCGGTGCAATTATAATTGGAAATTTCCTTACTTCTTTTTTTGTTTGTTTGGCAGTTCTAACAAGAGAATTTAAAACTTCTCCGTAACTGACATACGTACATTGCTTTGTGGTCGTCGGCATCGTTGTTGAAAGACGGTTATGAAAATCGGACGTTTACTATATATTCACGACAACCGGTGGGACTTCGAGAGGCTTTGCCGATAAGCGCGGCAACTAGTTCGGAAGCGATGACACGTGCAAAGATAGGAGCACGCATAACATGTTCCCAATTAAAGAAATTAGAAAAAGCGGAGAAGCAAATGCGCAAGGAAGAGCAGGTGCTGATGCCGGTGTCAGCTGTCCGCAATCTCTCGCCATAAATACCAACATTATTCTTTGATCCATTGTGAGCTGTAATGTGTGCACCTGAGGCACCGGCCTAACTTGATAAACTACTTATTAAGTCGGATGCGGATTTGTAAGTGCCATGCCACAAACCTGCGCGGCCGCATCCTTAAAACAGCCCTTTACATCTTCGAAACCAGAGCCCAGCTACCCGACACACAAATCACCTGTGTACCTGGACACACATCTCACATCGGTAATAAGACGTCCCATTCCAATGCCCGGGAGCATAAACACCGAGCCATTATCCACGAGGAACAGGCATTGCCTGTTGCTCTCGAGATGTAGCTCGGGTATAATATCGAGATGTTATGGCCCACTACCGCCGAAGCAGAACAGTATTCCGGGCTCCCCATCCACAGTTATCTATACAAGAAACCACCATCCTCCGGAGACTACACGCAAACTCATATCCTCATCGATCGCACCCTTCTTCATGCCATCTCGCCTTCCCCCCACCAACCTATACCCAGCCACCTGTAATTTCTGTAGCTTGCCCGGCACCTTGTCGCATTTGGTATGGGGATGCCGACCAATCTCAGGCCTAACCCGCAACCCTTCCCCTTCTTACAAAAAGTGGGTGGCCTGTCTGGGAAGTCCCGATTCAGAGCATGCTGGTGAAGAGTGCCTGGACTGTCAGTCAAGGCCAGCGCATCCCGTACTAGGGTCGCCTGCCACTGGGCGGGTGCCACAACGTCAACACCAACGCTCGTCAAATAAGCATTTATTCCTCCTTCGCCTGTTCACTTCCAAGAAGGCCAAGTTTGAATTTACCTAAGCAATTGCAACTATACCAGTGTCAGTTCCGTCCAGTTTGCATAAGTTAAGCAGCCCTATTTATTTCCCTGGAACCTTGCTGCCCTTCAAATTCAAAGCTAAACCCCTGAAATTGGGCCGAAACAACCCTTCAGTGTGGGTTTAGCAGACATTTATTCTTTAGAAGTAAGGACCCATGAACATGCATGCCCGAATTCTCCACATACAATCGATGACGTCAGGTACGCAGCCCCACACGGCGTACTCCGCGACGGACGGAAACTTTCCGCTCGTCTACGTGGCTCGCATTCGTCATAACGAAATATAAACAAACCGCGATTTTTGCGTCCCAGCCACCGTCGCCGGCTTTTCTGAGACACGAGCGTCTTTGCGCTTTAGCGCTAATAGTGTCTAATTGAAATCACCTGCGATGACTTCGACTAGCCATACCTTCTCATCTCAGCTTGCCTTGGGTTCCATCCTGGGCACAAGTTTTCCGGACTCTATTCGTGATTATACCGGCGGCTTAAGTATGCGGCATAGCCGAGCGTCCGGAGCATTCTTCCTGGCACGTGGCAAAAGCTCTACGGTTACTCATTCTCTGAAGCCTTTGTGACGATCTGGACGTGCCTTTGTGACGTGCTAGACGTGCTAGAGCCTTTGTGACGTGCTAGAGTCGCGAGCGCTCTAAACAATCTCGATCGTCTTGCGATGGTTCCGCCATCACGCCATCATACGAAAGAAGGAGGAATAATTATACACTCGCTTTGTCTCACATCAAGTTTAGAACTCATCCAGCTCGTGCGTCATTTTTCCCATCTCGCGTGCTTGCTTAATATGTGAACGTGTAGAAGACACTGCTGATTACCAGTTGATGCGAATTACTTAACTGATCAGAAGAAGAATAATAGCGCCAGCCCCGGACAATATTAAAAAGTCCGCCTGAACACAGAAGCAGGTCAATTCGTTGTTGTCGTAAGGTTTGTTCTGGTTAAAGGCTGCCGTACACTTACACGTATCACCCCGACCCGGAAAGAAGTTATACCATAGTTTTCTTCAGGTATGGAGAAAAACGGGCTTAATTTCGACCTTAGTTTACGGGAAGATTTCTGTCGGAGTTAGAGGTGAAGCATGCCGTACGCTTTAACTTGATTCAGATCTTAGGAAACGGGCTTGATTCCGACTTTGTTTACGGCAAGATTTCTGTCTGGGATAGAGGGACAGCATGCCGCATCTTAGGAAACGGGCTTGATTCCAACCTTAGTTTGCAGGGAGATTTCTGTTGGAGCCAGATGTAAAACCTTCCTATTCACTCTAAGAAAAAAGGGTGTGGTAGTTTCTCCCTTAAGGGTGAAACAGGAATGTATCATATATTGCTCCCTAAGAGGTAGAAAGATTTCCCTTTAAGAGGGAGGAGCGCGCTTCTACCCACAGGAGTGGAGGAAGATTTCCCCCTTTCGTGAGCTAATGGAGGAGCGTTCCTCCCCTGGCAGCGTCACCCGAGCAAGGCTTGTCATGCGAGAAAGGCCTAGCGAGCTGATCGGTTTGAGGATCAAGGAAGTACAAATATGTAGGTTACTGTGGCTGTGTGCGCTTAAAATGCGCTAAAATAACCAATAAATTACCTACCGAGCACCAGAACTGCGGTTAGCAAGCGATGTCGCCAATCGTATATGCGCGACTTCTTGCATTCGTCTCGTTGCGCGCCCCGCCTACTCGTGCAGAGCGAACTCGCCGCCGTAAGCATAGCAGAAGTCATACCGATTGCTTTCGAAATGCCGCCTTTATTTTCGAAAGGCTCGTAACCCCGCCGTTCACCGCACACGAGATCACAAGCATCCAATGCGGCCGTTTGAGAACAACCAGTTGTTGTTAGTCGCCTTACCTTGCTACAACCGTTGCATCAAAACGCGAATCGTCTGCAATCGTAAATCTCAGCGCAAAGCCAATGCAGGCAACACGAAAAACGTATCCGTGGCTGTCGCACCCGTCCGAGTGAGGAGATAGGGTGCCTGCATGCGCGCGCCCGCCTCGGCGCGCGAATCCAGGCACCCTACGAGGAGATGACAATGCTCGCCCTCTAGCGTGCTCGAAGTAAAGCAATCGTAAACGTTTTAAAATGACCGATAGATGACGCAAAAAAAGTAGGGGTGGGGAGGCTACTAAGCATCAACATCAGTGGGCACTTACATCAAGGCGTCTCCTTGGATTCCTTTATGGATAACTTATATTATTATAGCCAACATCACGGAGGCCGCATGTGGGCGGGCACATATTGGGAAGAAACACAGCACAACACAGCGACATACACTTCATTAAAGACACTGCCAACGCACAATACACGCGGTACCCTTTTCACATGTCCGCATGATCACAAGCCACAACTAGTCATTGAAACGGCGACAAAGTATTTATAACCCTGATCGCCGAGAATGCGGGTAGGAACAGTGAGATCGTTGCCTGTTTCGATAACCCACGGCAGTGCGTAAGCCTCATCAAATGTAACACGTGCAATTGCAAACTTTTATTATTTGAGGTTTTATAAGAAGCAGTAAAATAGGTCAACGTTTCACGAAACAGTACGGCAGGGGTAATGACACTCATTGCCTCGCCTTCGCTCTTTTAGCGTAGAGCGCACCACTGGTCTGGCAACCATTCAGCCAAGATGTTACCGAAGGGGGGCTTTTTGTTGTTGGTAACTGATGCGTCCATATGCTGCGGTCCGTGCTCGTTGACGAAAAAAGGGGCACTTTGCTATCATAGCTGACCTCTTTTACCCTTGGGCGTCAGTATAAAACGTCCACAAATGCAGTGGTAACGTTGAACAGGGCGCAGGCGAGTCGCCCACAGCAAGCATGCAGCGGTGCCCACAGAATGTGCATCAAACACACGGCTGGCGAGCCGTGCGTTAGCGTGGCGGGCACATGGTAACAATAAAAACTAAAGACAGCGAGAAAACAAGCAAGCAGCACACCGCAGGGGAGGTGTTGCTCATAGTCGTCGTATGCGCCCGATCGGCGAAAGCCACATTGCAACGATGAACGGTTTCGTTTTCGGCGTCGGAGCCGACAGCAGATTGCAGACGACAGGGGAGAATATTTCCTCCCCCGTTTCGGTGTTTCGTAGAGGCCGTACAGAGGGCGCTACGTGTAATTAGCTAAAGGGAGAATCTCGCTGGTCCGGGACAGAAAACCCTCGATTTCCTCCCTTTTTCTACCCTTTTTTTTAGAGTGTTGACGGTCTCCGAACTACTGACGGATTGCGAAGGCCTTCGGGTGACGCCCAGAGAAATTATGACAACGAAACTTTGGCGTAGCAATGCACTTAACTTTCAAACGCCGTTCATCTCTACTAAAATACGAAGCAACCAAGAAACGTTTTTGTTCGTTTACGCTAACCCCCTGCCGCCCCTGGGTGCGCATGCAACTACTAGCAGCGGCTAAGACTAATCAGCGTGTTTGCTACCCTCCGCAGGCGGATATAGTTTATATAGGCAAGACCTTTCTGCACCTAATCTGGTGCACCCATTATACTTGTCAACATTGTTGAGCAAAAAGAATCCTGCAGGCTTATTTGACGTTAAGCATCAATTCCTAAGTTGTATTCGCAGTGTTTTCATTAAAAATATATATGTGTAGTAAGTTTTTGTGATATCAACTTAAAAATTTCTCGAAGCCAGAAAAAGGGATCACTCCTGATCCTATACCTTGAGGCAGCATTGCAGTCCAACAGCAACGAAAGTTTCCAATAGATGGCGCGCGGGCAGTGTGACTTCGGGAAAATCTGTTTGACATTGCCAAAGTTCCAGTGTTTTTACCGGGTGCCGAGCGAGACGGGTGAGGAAGAGCATGATTGGTCGGGGGGTGAGAGAACAGAGTCATTTACGTGTCATGGTGGCAGAAGACTATTGTCTTTCGACGAAATTCGCCGCAAAGTTAGGAAGTACGGACACAATTTAAAGCTATAAGTTTACATTCACGCTCACGTACCAAGAAATTTAACTAGGATATGTTACCATAAACCAACACAGACCAAAAATTACCGCGACAGCCACGCATCGAAGCGCTGCAGACATGCAGCGCGAATGCGGCACACAGACCGCAGCTGCTTCGCTAACGATGCCCGTTTTCGCAGAATTTAGAGCTGTCCCATCGATTGGTACAACTCAGCGCCCAAATAAGACATGTCTAAGTGGGCCCAGTGCGGTTCGTTAGCTTCGCCCAACGAACAACGTCGGTCCTTCTGACTCTGCGCGTGTCACGAAGAGGCCAACGGGTTCATGCTACTCGTCCACGAATAAGTCCAGTTGTGGGGATCCGATGAATTTATACCAATCGCGCTGAACTCAGCGTTTCGGGATTACTGGGCACACGTGAAGATAAACATTGTCCTCCTTGCTGCCTCTGGTTTTTGCTTTGAGCTCCATGATTTCAAGTAGACGAAAATCGAGAGCCAACACTGTCACCATGAAACGCGTCTTTTTGACGCCCGTTTTTCTGTCATAGCTAGTTCCATCCGGAGTCTTGTTGTACTTCATTTCCGCTTCCTTCGCCAAGTACAGTGCAAAAGGCCATTTTCCTCTACCACGCTCAAACATACCCCTGGAAGTTGTGAGATGGATGATTGTGTGGTTCAACGCGCCAAAGCTGCACATTGCCCGTTAGCCGCGCCGTATTTGACCACCTGGGCATCTTCAACGTGCACCGAAATCTGATTCCAGAAGCCACCACGGCGAGATTGAACCCACGTCCTGGGTTAGAAGACATTTATATTCGTTCCGGCTCTTGAATCGAGGAACGAACATCACGCATCTCGTGGTTAGAGGCTTTCCCTCCGATAAAGCGTATTCTTACCTTGCGGGAAACAAGGGTCCATAGAGAGAATCCCGTCTTTTTTAAAGGTCTATATAGAGAATCCCGTCTTTTTTTCCATCGCAAGACATGTGACGAAATTTGGGAACGAGATAATCTGAGGTAACTGAGAGGGGCTGAGGACAGAGAAAAATATATTTTCACACCTTAATTTGGGGTATTCGATTTTCCAAAGGAAGGCGTTGACGATTACAAAGACTGCGGGCTGCGTGCATCCCAGCTACACCTAGTCTCCGACAGGATTCCTGGAGGCGATATTATTCGGCCTCTTTCAACTGACGGCTTTCATTGTGAACAAGAGGGACGTAGTCGTCCCGGAAGGTCATCTTTAGTTATTTATGCCCATGGTCAGAGACTTGTGGTTCTCCTATTCGTCCTGTTATGAAACACTCACCAAGAGAATTGCGGAAAATTATGCGATAAGCCCTTCGAAAGCTACAGGCTACTGGGAATCGGCCAAAAACTGCAATGACTACAGTGAATACGCTGCGGGCGTCTCCTATCTCCTATTCGTGCAAGCAGCCGATTCTCCACAAAATGGCGAAGCTAAGAGCGTTCGCCTGTCCGTTTCAAAGATCATTGACAATTGAAATAAAGATCCTAGAACTATACTAATGGCAGGCAGCAAGTATTGTGCCAAGAAAACATCTGCCCGCCCTACTATTCGGAAATCTCAGGCAACGTTTTCTAAGGGGTTTCTGGCTTGACCTTAAAAAAAGCAGGACGAAACAGTGAGGAAGCTTTACGGTGGCATTTCTTGCCAAAAAAACAATGAAGTCCTAAATAGAGCGGCGTTGAGTGTCGTAATAATTAAGCTGGTTAGCGGGATGAGCGTAGTCTGTGCGGTGCCGTGGTACTACGTCTGGATGCTGAAGTCACGATTTAACACGTACCAGCAATCGCTGTATCCCAAACGCGATGCCAAAGAACGAGGGAGGCCAGACTCCTTGCCGGTGGAGACCAATAACTGGGCACCAGGATTTAAAGGGAAACTAGAACAATGGAATTCACCGCAACCCTGACGTCACACCTGCCTTTGTGACGAAGAAGCGAATGTCTTCAAATTATTTATGCTGGCTGCCACTCCATTTGATCAGCGGGCTATCCACTCCCATTATGACAGCAGAAGCATGCATCTTACGGTATCTACGATTAGGTCAAAGAATGGCAAGTTGGACTTCTTTTTCTTTCACGTGCCTCTTCTGCGTTTTCGTAATACCACGATCGCCGAAGTGACTAGAAGCGAATAACGGGTTCAAAGGTATTTGTAAAAAATCATGCACATTCCAGTGGTGAAAATTTAGAGCACGTTGGAGAAAACTACTAAAGGGTAAATGGGCTACCCAAATGAGCGAAAAAAGCAAGCCTGACAAAAAAACAGACTGCGACTTCACTCACGTTACCAACCAAGTGTATATGGTCGAAGCAGATGGATTCTGACTTCATACAAACTCGTCGGCTACTTCGCAGTCTTGTGAAATACCGTGCTAGAGAAGACGATTCAGTAGATTGCAGGGCGTTACAAACAACAAAGAAAGCATAAAGCGCCCAGCGCTGTGCGGTTCACTTGCAACTATCGTGATCTACTCTGGTGTAGCAATCTATTTTGCAACACGAAATGCCTGATTACCTTTTCGCAACGTTAACGCACGTCGTTCAACTGAGAGCTTTCGAACTGCTTCCGACCTCACAGAGAACGATCGGACGTGTTCAAAGTCGTTCGTGGGTTAATTACAAAATATATGAAAAGAAAGCGCTATTAGTACGATAACTTTTTTGATAACAAAGGAGAGGCACAAAGTCGGTCAAACGTTTTCCCAGATGTCGTGTAGAAATTATCCCAAAGGTACTCCAAAGTATTGGAACGTTTTCCTAAAGGACAGCTCGCTTAAAAAACGAGGCAGTATTAAATCGATATGTCAGGGGCAGATGGCCTGAGATTCAAATCACTGGCCATGTTCCCTTTCCGATAATTACCTTTTCAGTACAACATGCGGGATAGCGACAGAACAGACTGCATAACTTAGACTGGCGAAACTTTTTACAGAGAAGAATAAAAAAGGCGGAAAAACCGGGAGGCTAGCGTAGACAACGACAGTTTCAGTGAATATGTATTGTGTCTCATTTTGTCTGTTAGAAAGCACAAGAAGCTAAAGCAAAAGAACAACAAAAACCAACTTTTGCAACCACTTCTTATCAAGGGCACTTATTTATCTTTTGGATGCTCTGAGAAAAGCACTGCATTTAGTGAAAACAAAAGCCCAGTAATAAAAAGGAATGTGGTCAAAGTAAACCATACCTCAAGGAATAAGGCTGACAGGCAAATTAGCTGCACGTGGCCCCGTCAAGCTGCCACAAACCGCTCTTCGTCTTTTTTATTCCGGTTTTATTAAACAAAGATGTCCTTCCCTCTTTCCGTCAGGAAGGAAAAAGCGGCTTCAAGAGGGCCCAAGTGCCCAGCTGTTGTTCACAGCAACCTTTAGGTTTAGCTCAGATATTTGTTTTTTGTGCACTTCGTACATTTACGTTGATTACCATCACCAATTACGTTAGGCTAAAGTTTAAGTCGTTTCCTCTGGGGAATAAACATCCTCTCTCTCCGTACATGACAGAGAAGACAATGAAAGCAAGCTGAATAGAATTCACAAGCTAAACTATTAGGTGAAGGAGGGTAGGGGGAAAGGCCCACAAAAAATATAAAGAAAAGAGGGCCGTGAATATTCAGCAAGGAATAGAAACGACAGACTGTTCTGAATAAACGCGCAGGCAGTGGGTTGAACTGGCCCAATCAGGCTTGCCCCCTTGCGGGGAAGAGCCCAGGAGGCCGCGCATCTGCTTTACAGGCAGTGCGCTCAAATTCAAACAGGATTCGCTTTTTGGACAAGGTCCTGGTTCCACCAATTGCGAAGAGTTTGCTTGTGTGCGTGCGCTGCATGCTGTGCGACACCGCGAGAACTTCCGTTCACTCAGTCGCCCAAGTTTTTCATTACCCCTTCCAACATGAGATAATTGGAACGCAGACGGCAGCAAGACTCTTTGCGCAGCATCACTTAGGAACAGAAAACGCGAAGTTGGTATTTTTTCCTTAGAGAATTTCAAATAATTTACACAGATTCTCGCATCGAGGCTGTGTAACGGCATGGTGTAACGGCGATGTAGTTGAGCGTCGAGTGAGGTCTATTTTGGGCACACGTGGTGGGCCTACATCTCCGTACAAACAGACTCATCAGCCAGTAGCGTCCTTCCTCATATTATATTATCGAATAATTTGATACCAAGAAAAAGACTAGAAATATACACCAGCGCCCGCACTCACGCACGCACGCCCACGCACGCACCGGTGCTCGTAATGCTAAGTGGCACTTGGCGGAAGCACACGTACCGCTCCGAGTTTTCTGAGATTGTAGGGGTCGCAGCTGATGAAAATGGCTTTCGCGGTTTTTCAGGCACCCAGATCGTGGGCTGGTGTGATCTAACGTAAGTTGTGATAAACTATACAACTTCCCGTAGTATAATTTATTTTTAGGCATTCTAAGGCCTCAGGTGTGAAACCGCATACCGCGCTGTCCAATGTGTTTAAAGTAATCATTATGGCTCTTGGTGTTTCTACTGTAGCGGCATGGCGGCAGCCAGTCATAAGTTAAATCACTCTGCACATAAGAGACTGCCGTGCCGTCTACGCCCAGGGACACTTAGCACGCGTCGAAAGGGTCAGTGAGCTTTAATCATTCACCAGATAAAGAATTGAAGCTGTATGTATGTATGTATGCATATTTGTATGTATGTATGTATGTATGTATGTATGTATGTATGTATGTATGTATGTATGTATGTATGTATGTATGTATGTATGTATGTATGTATGTATGTATGTATGTATGTATGTATGTATGTATGCATGAATGCATGCATGTAAAGTACTAAAAAATAATAAAGGCCATTTTCGCCGCCAGGGCGATGATGACCATTGCTTTTGGGACATCCATGGTGTAATGGTTATTGGCTGCCTGCTGAGCGGCAACACAATATCAGGCGAGTATTAGGTGCGGGGCACCTTAGGACCGCCCAATGTCCGTCCGCGTCCGCGCGCAGCATTTAAAATTGCTAAAAATCACACAGGCACGGGCAGGATTAGAGCCTGTGTCTGGTAGACCAGAAAGAGTTAGTTTCAGTCATCTTGCCCACTGGGCTACGTCCGTAAGTTAGTACCGACAGTCAAACGGCTTACTCCCTCGTCTGTTATGGTGCGGAGTACCTTAGGACCTCCCAATGTCCGTCCGCGTCCATTCCTGCACACACCACCATCAAGCGAAAATAAAGCAAAATTCGAATTGAACCGTGAGTTGCATTTTCATTTAGGGAACTATCAAGGTGCAATTCACGGCTCAAATCGAATGGCGGTCGGGGCGCAACTTGGATGTCATTACGAATCCCCGTACTCCGCACCCTCTCCATCATCCACGGAGCGGAGATGCTGCCATTTTTTTTTAAAAATAATTTTGGACGAGCTAAATACTGCGGCACCGGCGAACAAACACAGTCCAATTACCGAGACAACGCAGCTTCTCACGAATCAATGATTCGAACGGCAGAATTGCATGGCGTTGGCTTTCGAAGGGCGTCTCATGTCCCGCATCCTCTGATGTTGTCGAGCCTGATTTCTCCTTGTTCCCAATCCTAGGAATCTTGCTCGGCGGGAGAACTTTTCGTAGACGGAAAGAGTACATCTTCGACACCCATGCGTGTTTCGTTTCACTCGAAAACATGTTCTTTTTGACATAATCGAAAAAGTTGAAAGCTTGGTTGACCAAGTATGTAGCGATCACAGGAGGCTGCGCTGAGAACTAAGGTAAACTTATCTCAGAAAACAAGTGCCCAATCTGTTATTTTATCACACACATCAAATAACGCTAGTAGGATGATGAAGAAATTTTATTTTTCTTCTGATGCAATGGCGTCATAAAACATTTCGAAAAGTCAGTAGCGAAGCATTTGCTTGACAGGCCCCGCAGTCGTTATGCTACCGATCGTCACAACGGTATCAGCCGTGCCCTGATGCACTCCGCGACATCAAGTGCGTACGCAGAAGTTGAACTGGAAGATTACCGATCACGGCATCGAGCAGCCTGCTGTGTTAGAGTTTTACCCCCTCCACCTTTCCGATATGTTAGAGGAAAACATACGGCGTGCGGGAACATTGTAGAAATAGACGCGCCAGCGACGTGCCGCACTCAACGGAACGGGACAAATACGCACCCTATTTGTGCAAACATTGAGCCTAGGAACCACGAAGGCCGCTTAGCAAAATAGAGGATCGATGTAGTGCGATGCATTATTTGTATAAGCTGCAGCGACAGACGCTATAACCCCAAGTGTACAGAGGGAGTGAGGGGTGGCGGTGAAGCTGGCCCCGTTGTTTCGCCTCAACGCACTTATTTCCCTGAATAAACGCAGCTCGCAGAAGGTCAAAACTCAACTGGTTGTTCGATTTTTTGTTGGCGTTCTGTCAATTCTGTGTTTTACCTGCCTTTCCACGAACGCCTCGCTCCCAACTAGAACTATCTGAGGGACTCATGTACACGCCACTGTACCGGATATTTATTGGCGCTTTCTTTTACTGCGGCGAGCCCCTGAGCACCACCCTTACGAAGTTGGGCGTGACCAACTTGTTAGTGGTTCTTTTTTGGCATCGTCCCTGTCCTATGTTCCGCTGGGGAGCAGGAAAAAAATGAAATTCGAGTGGGACGGCGGCCTCCCTTCTCCCTGGTGACTGTAGGGTGGAATGTGCAATTCCATGTATGGTTTCCTGGCTCCACTTCGCTCTCTGGGTTGCTGGAAGTCCTGCTTCACGAGCCGCCAGCGCTTCAAAGAAGGATGGTCCATTTCTGCTTCGTACCATCTGCATTTAGGGGCGAAGTTCTTTAGAGGCTCTGGCTGTCTGCGTCTCATGTCATCGCCTTATGTGAATGGGAGGCGTAGCGCAAAGGTGAGAAGGGTGGTAGACGAGACAGGCGTGTCCTCGTCTTCTTTGCGCTAAGCCTCCCATTCAGTGTGTACGCCCAACAGCACGTTTTATCGTCTTCTCATGTCATCGTAGTATCCTGCAGTCTTGGTACTAAAAAACCGAGACACTCATTTTATAGCGCTTCGCACTAGAACGTAAGGAGTACTAAAAGAACACACCCGGACACTCGTTTTCCAAGCGCCTCGCGCCAGAACGTTTAATCTCCGTGGGAAAACGCGTACTAAAAGAACACACCGGGAACCGGGACACTCGTTTCCAATGCCTCGCGCTTCCAAGACACGAGATTTTCAACAAACTTGTATATCTCTACCCCTCAAAACGTTTCATTCACTTTGGCAAAAACGTCAAGGCACCAAGAATTCACTTATTTCACTGCATGCTTCGCACCTCCCAGGTTTCACGTTAGTAAAGATGGCCCGGGATTTTTTCCCAAAGTTGACACTTTAATTTTCTGTGTTAGCTAAACACGAGCCACTCGAAAGTGACTGAATTTTTATGCAGTTTTGAGCAGTTTCTCAAATTTATTTTTCACAGTACGACATCAGTTTTTAGCAGCAGAGCTCTTTAAAGGAGTAGTGACACGAAATTTCAAAGCTGAGATAACTATGCAAAATGCTTTCTTTTCATCAGGAGATATCTCCCAGGAAAGTTTCAACCGTAGCTGTTCAGTATAGCATTTTAAATCTCTTTCGCACGAAAAAGCCCAGAGCGGGCGAGCATGACATCATCTGCTACTTGCCCGAGACTGCCGACGTCAGAGCTCCCGTGACGTAGCCTACGCACTGGCTGAAGTTGGCGCGCGCTGCTACACCGCGTGTGCACGTCATGGTTTTGGGACTGGCGTCATGCTGCCCGGGCGCGCGGGGATGGTGAAGCTCGGCCGGTCTGGGCGAGCGCGTACACTCGCTCGCGCGCGCGACAAGACCGGCAGTGGTGCGACAAGAATGAGTGACGTCAGGTGATACCTCCAGTCATGGCGGCCGCTCGGCGTTCGTTTTGTCGATACCGAAACTGACACAAATAAACGACGCCGTAAATGATTTTTTACGCTGCGATCGACCGTCTAATGTGCCATTCTATGATTAGTGGGCTAATAGGCACCCATAGCAGCGAAAAAAAAACGTAACACGAAAATTTCGTAAGAGTACTCCTTTGGGCTTTTAGTTTCACTGTTAAGCGTTACCAGAAAAGTCAGCCTAGCCGAGCGCACGTGAGCTTGCGCCACGTTACGAGCGCTAGGTGTCGTCCTGGCTTGCGCGTCGGCTTGCGCCACGTGAGGACCTTGCAAAAAAATAATGAATAAAGAGCACACGTGAGCATGCACCTCGTGTGGAGCGCCCTGCGTCGGCCAGCTGGTCTATCGAGAGCAGTCTGCCCAGCTTCTGTCACGTGATCTCTCGCGTGCTGTTCCCCTCACCAATTCAAGTGCGCTGCTGCCTGAAGTGGGGAGAACAGATGACGATTTCGCGCTACAGACACCGAGTTCGTGAGGCCTTTTGCTGCGGGTTCTATCCGTGCTAACACGGTCCACTACGGGAGAGATACGGAAGGCTGCGGTCAAAACGATCCGGGCTTGCCAGTCAAGAACTTGCTCGTCTAGGTTCGTCCGTCCGTCTGTCTGTCCGTCCGTCCGTCTGTCTGTCCGTCCGTCCGTCCGTCCGTCGTCCGTCCGTCCGTCCGTCCCTCCGTCCGTCTGTCTGTCTGTCTGTCTGTCTGTCTGTCTGTCTGTCCGTCCGTCGTCGTCCGTCTGTCTGTCTGTCTGTCTGTCTGTCTGTCTGTCTGTCCGTCCGTCCGTCCGTCCGTCCGTCCGTCCGTCCGTCCGTCCGTCTGTCTGTCTGTCTGTCTGTCTGTCTGTCTGTCTGTCTGTCTGTCTGTCTGTTTGTCGTCCGGTTGGTCGGTCCCGCGATTCAGCCATGTGGCCAAACGTAAAAAAGAATTGTGGAACAAGAAGCGCAGTATAATTGGATTAACTTTAGCCAACCTACTTCATGTTTGTCGTGGGAGGAAAAAGGGAGAGGAAGAACATGCGATGTGGGCAGGGAAGAGAAGAGAGGGATTTATGTGGCAGAGGAGGCATAAGACTATCGTCTTTCGACGACCTTTTCCGCGAAAGGGAGAAGGTACGGCGCCAATTGTTTTAGAACGCCGTTCTGTGGAGTTCGAGCATGTTTCCCCTGCGAATAAATGCTCAACGCTACACGAAGTGTTTATCACGTGTGAAGGTGCCGTCCGTTCATATCATGTCACGGCGGAGCACAACGTTCGGCGGAATTTAAAACTGGCCATAAATGTTCAACTGTTACAGCGACAGCCTCAAGTACGAGGATTAATTGCATTCTCCGCAATAGGATGTCGATACAGGTTCGCCCTTTAACCAGCATTGTGTTCAACGGAGTGACCGCTGGCCGGCACACCAACGTGCCAATAAAAGGGGGCTTGCTGTGGTTTTCTAGGTTCGCAACGGATGTTCTAAATATACCCAGAAACCCCCAAATAATTTTTGGGGTTAGGCTTGCCGTCTACCTGCTAAAGTGGTGGAAACAATAAAGCAAACATTTTCACCGATGACTCTTTCAACGCAGTAAATGGACAATGGACAGAGAAAATGACAAAAAAAAACCGTGGTCTGTTGTCCGTCTCTGTCCATTGTCCGTTTTTTCGCTGTGAGTGTCATGGCATACCCGCGAGATGGTACCATCAACCTTTTTAGGTCATATTTTATTAATCGAAAAAGCTATTCATTCGAGGTACAAAAAGATTTGAGGTCGGCTTGGTGGCGGCAATACGTGCCCGAAAAGACACTTTTTTACTTCTATAGTAGTACGTTGTACGCCAAGAGAAGCGGTGGCTACGCCCACTGTGGAGAATGCACAACAATGGAACACGTGCAACCAGAGATGGGTATAAAGGTATATACAAGGCGGCGCTTCGTGAAACTACGAATGCAGTTAGAGACCGCACCATGACAAGAAGGAAGGTAAACATGCAAAACTCCGTTTATCTCCAACAGGGTGAATCTGCGAGTAAAAGCGCACTTGTCGATGCTTACGTGGGCGATTCGCCGTGTTTTTTATCCAGCAATACAAGCGAGCAAGGGGAACGGTGGCCACATAGCACGTTGCGTGTGGCACGAGCTCCTAAAAAGTCTTGTGGCAAAGCTGACAAAGCGGCACCAAGGGGATAGCGTGAGAACGACAGTGCCTGTACAAGGCACGGCCGCAAACATTGCCGAATCGCAAAAGCAGGCTACGCAATCTCCCAACATTTTCGCCCTCTCCATGTCCCGCCGTATCACTCAACGTTTTCTATAGGCTTCCTTACAAGCCACCGACATATAGAGCGAATTGAGAAATGGACGGAAAGTAGGGAGGCGAGTTTGTTTCACGAAAAAAAACCGGTTCTGCAGCATTTTGGTGAGTTTTCATGGAAGGACGAACTGCTTCACAGTGACGGTCCCTTCTAAGAAACATTCGTGTGCTGTGACTGGCCTAGGCGAAGAAGATATGAGAAATGCTGTGCAAAAAAAAAAAGAAGCGCGACCGTGCAATATGGTACGAATAGACTGTATTTACTGCTGGGAAGTTTCCAGCTTACTGCGACGTAGTTGATTCGGGATTTGCGTGTTTAATCCTGGTTTGGCCTGTCTGGGGTAGAAGTTACAAAAAACGGAGGGCTAAACATGTACGAAGACGAACGTACGAAGACGAATACGTACGAAGACATATATGGGAGAGCGCGGGGAAGAGGGTCATTACAAATGTATTGGATTTAAAATGACAACTTTTTTCTTCATAGTAACAGTAGCTGTGACGTGATCGTGTAGTGTGTATGTTTACACAGGGAGTCTGATCCTAAGGCAGGATATGGGACTCGTACTGTAGAGTTTTCGTTGCAGAAACCGCCGCTGGTGCCAATATTTTTTTATCGGATAACAAGCTGCATATCACGGACGAGTTTACTTCTGTTGTTGTTACCCGCCATGGTGGCTCACTGGCCATGGCGTTGCGGTACTGAGGACGGGAGCGGTGATTCGACCTCGGCTGGGGCTGCCGTTTTTCAGATGAAGGCGAACAAAAATATAACGTCGTTTTGCTGATATTTCTGCGAACGGTATCAATCTCCGGGTGGTTTAAGTTGATCTGTTGTCCGTCTTTACGGCACGTCTCATAGTTCAAATGTTGTTTCGGCGTGCAAAACTTGAATTTAAATATGAGCGCTCGCGGTTTTCTACTATGTTCTACAATGTTCTCTCGCACAAGTTCACCTTTTAACTAGCGATGGTCAAATAGGCTTGCGGCCTGTAGTGAAAATCGAAATTGAAGCCAGTCATATCGCTGCATCAAATAACGCCAAATTCCACTGAATGTTGCTCTCAACAACAAGTGTCTACTTCGCCGAGCCTTTGGGTTTCACAGAATAAAGGAAACCGGAATCATTACCGCCAAGTACGAGGCCAAGGCAATGCAGCGATGCCTGTCCCGTGAAAAAGAGGGATTCCCTTTCTCATTAATGAGAACGCGATGCGTATAGATAGAGCGGTTGCCATGTACTTATGATGTGTATCCACGGGGAACGGGAAACAGAATATGTATGTGGGTGCACAACGACCGCGACGGAAGTAACGAAAACTAAAGCGTGCAAACCATGAGATGAAATCAACGACGCACCTTAAGGAGCACGCTAAATTGCTGCTTTTGCTGCTTCCCCACTATGACGTGCTGTCTTTGTGCCCTTGCTTTTATATATGTCTACCTTCGCGCTCTTGGCATTTTCGAGACCCTGAAATCAGCCAAGCTTGAACTGTAAAAACCTTCATTAAATAATAAACCACAAAACAGAAACAAAAACACCGGTATAAAATGCTAGTACTGGCGGCCATTATCAATTGCCTATTTCCACAACCCTGAATTTCCACAACTAACCCTGAAGGCGTAAGCTCTTTGCTGAGTTCCCCAACTCGGACAATATTTGCACAAATATGCGTGGTTGCCAAAGTTCCCATATTTTTAACTATACTATTGTAAATGAAGGTCACTATAAAAATAAAATACGAAAAACAAAAAGAGCAATGAAGTCATGAAAAAAAGCTTGCAAATGCCAGGACGCATAATTATTTAAGAGCCTCGTCGGCCACGGATGTCTCACCTAATATTAATGTCCCATACTGTTTAATCAAAGCACTAGACTTGGCTTATCTTTTTAATAGAAGCGAAAGCAAAAATTAATGTGGAAGTGTACGAATCCTTGCCACATTCAACGCTCTGTTCCCAGTCTCGGGCTCAGCGCGAGGAATTGATTTAACAACCCACCGTGCCGGCTCAGCGGCTATGGCGCTTGTGCTGCTGAGCCTAAGGACGTGGCCTGGCCGCGGCGGCCGCTTTCCTGATGGGGGCCGAAAGCGAAAACGTCTGTATTTTCGAGATTTCGGCGCACGTTAAAGGTTATCAGGTGGCCAAAATTTTTCCGGAGCTCTTCACTACGGCGCGCCTCATCGCGTGTGCAGCTTCGGCGCGTGAAACCACACAATCAATCAGTCAATCACTCTAAAATTAAAACACTGGAGGCGCATACCACTCGTGTGGCTCCCTACACAAATTGTTTTCCCAGCAGCGTCCACACGTCTTCCGTACTGAACCGCGAAACACACAGGCACACACGCAACTACGTCTCGACACAATCTCGCAGTGGGCGCGATTGAATGAGGCATGCTTTGCATAAGTATGTGACGGCGCAGCAAATGTGAACCACGCCCGCCTTTTTCTGCCGCTTCAGTCTAATCAGGCCATGACCTGCGAAGGAACACAAGTCCCACGGTGTGCTTAACTAGGAGATGGTCGGTCATGGGACTGCTTCTTATTACGACTATTGAATAAAAATAGAATGCCAGCGCTCGAACACCTAGAGGCAAGCGTGTTTTGCGAAAATGAACCCAACCGGTGCGCAAACTGTGAGGCCTAGTACAGTGTCGAGGGTGATCACTAAGTAGCGCTGCACAGGTGCGTTCGTTCCCCGCTGCTAACCGAGCACGCCAAAAGACGGCGGGCGGGCTCAGGCAAGAATTGGGAACGGAGAGCGTCTTTGGCGGTCCTCGAATTCGGGTACGGAGGCTTGGGAGGCAAAGAGAGCGGAAACACCCATTACAGGACCGGCACGCGATCATGTTTCTCAAATATGAGGCTTGCGCACGCACACGTATTTGGGAACAGGGTTTAAGCGCTGCTCTCTTCATTGCCGCAGTGGGGCTTCAGGCATTGAAATTTCATCCTTATTTCCTTGCCGCGCTTTACCCCATTTTTTCATTTCTTTGTTCGTTTCTTCATCCTTACATGTGTTTGTAGCCTTGTCTTGCTGCCTCATCCCACAGGCTTCCTTCTGCAGCCGAATAAACTACTGCTGTCCGGACCTTGTGTGTCAGGGCTGGCGTGCGAAGCAGCCGTTCCGGGTGACTCGTAATCTCTTGCCGCAAGCACCTGCGCTTTTTCTCGCCGACGGTGACGAACGCTATTTGTATTTGTTGTAAAGGAGTTTCTCCGGTATACCGCTCATCTAAAGCGCCAAATTATAATTAGGCAGTGCAGTGTCTTGCATGCTTTTTTAATTTTCTGTAGCGACAGCATTATACTAAGAGATTTGTTCGAAAATTTGCGCGAAGAGCCGCGAGGTCATGCCTGAAATGTATGCTACAGAAAACAAGCACGATACCAGATATGACTTAAACCATTGGCGGCTTCGAGTTTTTTGTGACATCATACCACCTGCTACTTTACTATAATCAAATTCTATCCCAGCAAAATGCGCGCTTTTCCCCCAGCATGCTGTGCGCCCAGGCAGCCACGGCGTCCACTGCAACTCGTGACCTTCCACCATGTTCCCGTCATTTCCGTAGTCTCTCGAAGTAAGTGACGTCAGAACCAGCTGCGCGTCTCCCCATGTCAAAATCGTAGCTTCACACTCCCCCATGTTCACTCTCTACATAGTGATTGTTCGCAGTCGAGGGAAAAGCGGGGGGGGGGGGGGTGGGGGGGGGGAGGCGGGAGACGACGATTGGCCGCCATATGAAGCAAACTGCAAAAAACGTATGTAATAATTACAAAAAAAAACGCCTTGCTTTCTTTCACGTGCGAAGTTAGCGCAGCAATCGCTAGCCCGGAGAAAATGCCAATGCAAGAATTAAGTTTTCAACATGAACAATTTATTAAGCAACCACCACGGCAAATAGGAAGAAAACATCCAAACAATCGAAGAATTACGAAAATGAGAAATTAATTCTGCCCGACTTACGGAATATAAAAAGAAGTATGTGACACAGCTTTATGCGAGAGAATGACGGAGAGATGATACTTTGCAGGCGTTTGAACTAAATACAAAGACAAGGCAGCTGAAAGTATTGTCATTTACAGAATAGAATTTATATGTGCACTATAGCTTGAACAACGAACAGTGCCTTTTGCTGGAGCTAAATAAGTGCGAAAAGCCTGTATTTTCTCGTGGTTGTAAGGGGCATGTTTACCTGAGTGCGGGAAAATATGCCGTGTAGTAATTTGTTCAATTATTCGCTTAGAAAGGAATATAAATTCGCTAGGGAATGGCACTGTTGTACTATGTTCATTCTTACTTGAAATGTCTCATGGGCGGAAGCTTCAGAAGTTATGTAATATCTATTTATAGCTCTCTAGCACATGTACATACAGGCACGGGCCCCAGCAAAGGGAGGATATTTTCATTGTTCTTTCAAATGTCAGGATATAGCGAGGGCAGTACACTTGTTTCTGGAGCGAGAAGACGCAAGTTCGAACCAAGGTAGTGCGAAGTTTGTTCCTTTTGCTTGACGATAAACTGTGACTGTGGACTGTGACATGTCCAACGTATCACAGTGTTGTCAGAGCTGAGCTTGATATTCAGCGATGAATTTGAGCACAAAATTGGGTATATGAGACACATTCTCTGTTAATGCGCAAAACATCGAGTTCAACATTATATGTGGCAGGATGTGACGTTGCCTTTTATTTCAGCCTCTTGTAGCTATGTGCCTTACCCTGGTTTTAGTTTTTGATACCATCAAGTAACTCTCAGTGCGGTGGCTTATTTTAACAAAATTTCTCACTACAACTCCATCTATGTTGCAGGGAACTTTATATTTAGGCAAGAACATCTAGAGCAGAGCCTTGCCTTTCCTCGCTTAATAAACACGTGCACGTACAAGCAGCAGTTTCCTCGTCTGTAGTACCGCTCACGTGGTGCAGAAATACAACGTAGGTCACCATAAAAAGTTCCCACTAAGGTGTTTAAAAAAAAAAACCACGCATGCGCGCACCGCACAGCACAAGCTGCTCGCGTTAAAGAGCCTCCCATAGCAGAACTAAGGGAACCACGCAACGAGGCATAGAATCAGCTTACTGCTCCTTCTTCCAGGATGTTTTGCTTAAGTATAAAAATGCAAAATAAACTGAATTCGAAACTGAATTTGAATAAAAGGTGGCACATTCCTAGAAATATAGGTGAACTGGTAGAAACGTTTTAGACAAATGTGTTTGCTGAACCTAGAATCATAAGTATGCTTGTGTCAGCGGTTTGGCCACTGATTGCTTGTAGTCATTCATTTCCCCTATAGTTCTTGAAGGATTGAGGGTTTTCTTTTGTCAGGACTTTTTTGGGGTATTTGGTTGATCCTTGTTGCTGGTCCTGTTGTTTTTTTCTTGATGTGGAAACAAGTGTGGGCTTTTGTAGGCAACCTTTTTTTTTTTTGGCATAGAATAAGTTTCTGTTGTATGACGGTTTTTGTTTCTCTGGAGTAGAAGCATTCACTGCGGTATTTTATACCATTTTATCATAGAATGGGTTTTTCATTGCGTAACAGGTTTCGTTTACATAAGTTCTATCGCCGTTACTTGTATATATATCTTCCCTGTGGCCAAAGCATGGATACTGATATGTATTCACTACCCGCCGCGGTGGCTCAGTGGCTACGGCGTTGCGCTGCTGAGCACGAGGTCGCGGGCTCGATTCCCGGCCGCGGCGGCCGCTTTTCTGATGGAGGCGAAAAGCAAAAACGCCCGTGTGTACGAGATTTCGGCGCACGTTAAAGATCCCCAGGTGGTCAAAATTAATCCGGAGCCCTCCACTACGGCGCGCCTCATCGCCTGCGTTGCGTCGGCGCGTTAAACCGCACAATCAATCAATATGTATTCACGGCTACCATGCGGGTAATGTACCTTTCACTTCTGACCTCCTGCTTGGTCCTTGCAAGACTGCAGTATGTACTAACTAAAAAATAATGTCTCCGTATAGGTGGCTTGGAAGCTATGGATTCTTATTCGAAATGCTCGCATAAATTCACGCACGACCGTCGGTACGAGCGGCCCAGGAGAAACGGCCAGTAGCGAACCATGACAGTGACCCATTGCCGCTGTTGCAAGGGGGGGGGGGACCTTTCACATTGAACGGTCATGAATAATTGTTGCCAATGGCTTCCGCAGAGTCTAAGCCTTCAAGGCTTCTTTACGATAGGCTGAGAGCCACCGACCGTTTCTTGCTCATGAACCCAAATGTGCTTATGCCCCTAAGTGCCGCCTAGTGCAGTTGCACGCAGACTAGACGAATAGAGCGTAAGGGGGGCCATTTATTTAAAAGCCACTATGATTGATCCTGGCATCTTTACCTCTTGAGTTTCATTAACACATTATTTATAGTTCTACTCTTGCGGTAAACCTGGGCCAACAAAACAGCTACCAGTGAACCATCCAAGCTGTTGTGCAACAACCGAAAAAGTGAACAATATTCCAGAAGTACTGTGAGCCAAAGCGTCGTGTTGCTGGCAAAGTGCCAGGGAGAGAGCGTTCTACTTGAATTTGCCCGAATCAGAAATCAGCCGGTAAGACGTGTGGCAATAGACACATTTGTACGCCTCCGCCGTATACCACCGGGAAACGTGGTATACGGCGGGAAACGTGCGGCCGACTCGACATATGAGTGGGTCTGTGTCCCTAAACGA
Organism: Haemaphysalis longicornis; assembly: GCA_013339765.2. NCBI lineage: Eukaryota > Metazoa > Arthropoda > Arachnida > Ixodida > Ixodidae > Haemaphysalis > Haemaphysalis longicornis. The sequence continues at coordinate 194,732,818 of CM023450.1, read as the reverse complement.
CCCTCGAGCATCTTAAGGGAAGTTCCTTGAATGATCGAGTTCGAATTTTGTGTGCAATGTTTTGCTTAACTATGAGAGCTTTCCTGCTGAGGGCCAGCAGAAGCTGCTCGCCGTCGCTTCGTAAGGTCTATTCCCATTTATTGCTTTCAGTAATTCGGGGCAATATATTACCTCCCGTTTTACCTGAATCGTTGTGTGCGTTGAACGTCTCCGGTCTTTTTGTCATCTACTTGGCCAGATGGATGCCACAGCGCGTAAGAAGGTTTGGGTTCACCTCTGTTGCCGCATTTTTAAGCCCACGAAGATTCTTCTAGTTCTTATGCTTTTTGTGTCCTTCCTTCTCATATAGTTAAATAACGTCTAATCGTTTGCTTAAAAGCGTACTCCATATTCATAAATTTGGACAAAACACGTTTACAGTTCTGTGCACATCGACACACCATAACGGGAGCGTGAAAGCGAACACAAAAATAACAAGAAAATATAGGCCTATTGCGCAATTTATGGGAATGCGTGAGCATTTCACCCCTCTTCTTAGCGAACTTACTACGCCCGAGGTGCACGCCTTACTCCCGCTTTACAAGTTTTCAACAGGGCTTTCTCGCACGACCCGCGCTGACCGAACCGACCGTGCTTTGCGTTTTAAATGCCTCAGCTGTTGCGCTGCCTTTACGCAACGGGACATTTATATGGGTAAAACATTTTCAAACAACTGAATCTGCTACCATCCTTCGTGATTGTCAACATTGTTCCTCAAAAGGAAAGTATTAGGCACACAGCAAGGAAAACCTAAATACATAACTAATATTGGCACTGTTATTTTATTTCTAAAAAACAGACGCGGGCGTAACTTTTTGCGTTAAGAAACAAAAAAGCCCGTCAAAAACAACATGTTAACCATAAAATGCACAAAGGTCTTCAGCTTGAGCCTCATGCGCGTGGCTCCAGCGCCAAACCTGAGAGAAAAAAGTCCCAACAGTCACAGCAGATGGCGCGCCAGGACTGTGAACGCGCGAAAATTCAGTGCAAATTTTGGCATTTCCATATTCTTTATTATAGGAGGAGAACATCGTAAAATGTGGGTGGGTAAAAGAGGAAATTTACAAAGACATTTGCACAGAAGCGAGCAGATTCGTGGTCATTTTTTTTACCATGTGTACCTTCAGCGACACAGAGTTTTTTTTTTTTTTTTGTAGTAGCACCGTATCTGATTTGGTACACACAAACCACGTCCAAAAATATTGCAGTATAAAAAACAGAGGAAATGAAATCAAACTGTGTTGTACAGTAGAACTATCTGCTACTTGTTTCCTCGTCTCGAAACCTTGTACAAACCTACGCGGTGAAAACAGGGCTGCCACGTTACGGATCACAAATGGGGTTCGATTTTTCTCTCCAATACTACAGAGGGTGATTTACGGGTGGTTACATTTTATGTCACCTTTGTCTCACGTTTCATTGAGGTCAATGAAACGCCGTGACTATATATTTCCAGGAGTGTGCGTTCATCGTAAAAAGTACCATATTACTAAGGACTGCAACAACCACGCAGCAGAGAAAACGAAGACGCAGACTAAAGGATACGTTGCCCAACCGGCTGGCGTCGTTACCTCGAGCAGTGTGCACGAAGCTCTGCAACCTTTCTTCTTCCGGCTGTCACCTAACTTTGAAGCCCAGGTGCAATGCTCGATGCAGCAATGACGTATGGGCACTGCCGCCGGCGATGGAGACCCGTAGATGGACACGAAGTTCCCCGACACGATGTCGACAGACCCTAGATACTTCTTTGATCCGTCCTCCACACCGGGTTCATTTCTTCGTAGAAAAAACTTATTATCAGCTTCTGTTCGGTATTTGGCCTCTCAAATTGTACGGTTGTTGCCGAGTCCATCAATCGCGTACTAGGGTTGCTGCGTTGAACTTCAAGGCTTTTGCGAAACATTGGCGTAGCTACACGCGTTCTTTTGTCTCGGCCGCGACAAAATCGACTCAGAATAGAGACGCAGGTGCCCGCTGATTTTCTTCGTAAGTGGCTTCACGGGCTGTCTTCCATCTCAACTGCGTCTTCTGGAAATATACAGGGAGCCTGGGGGTCCTATCGTAACTAGTCCTACTGGCGGATCCAATAGACAACCTAATGGCAAGCTGCAAAAGATGTTCTGCTCGATTTGTGCGACAGGGATTTGGGCAAAAGTACAACAAAGCAAAACAAACCAAAACAGGTGCCTCTATGGCGTCTCGAACAAACTTCCCTTTTAAGAGTACTGACACGAAATTTTTATGTTACGTTTTTTTCGCTGCTATGCGTGCCTACCAGCCCACTAATCATAGAGTGACAGATTAGACGGTCGAGCGAAGCGTAAACATTCATTTACGGCGTCGTTTATTCGTGCCAGTTTCGGTTTCGACTGAAAAACGCCGAGCGGCCGCCATGACACCTTGTATAACACGACGTCACCATTCTTGCCGTATCGCTGCCTCTCTGGAAGCGCGCGCGAGCGAGCGAGCGCACGCGCGCGCCTAGACCGGCCGAGGTTTTCGCCGTCCCCACAGGCCCGGGCAGCATGACGTCAGTCCCAAAACCATGACGTGTACACACGCCCGAGCAGCGCGCGCCAACCACAGCCAGCGCGTCGGCTTCGTCACGGGAGCCCCGACGTCGGCAGTTCGGGGCACGTAGCAGATGATGTCACGTCGGCCCGCTCTGGGCTTTCTCGTGCGGGCGAAGATTAAAATGGATTTTAAATATGTTTCGCTAAACGGTTGCTGTTGAAACTTGCTGGGAGATATCTCCTGATAAAAAGGAAGCGTTTTACATAGTTATCTTAGCTTTGAATTTCGTGTCAGTACTTCTTTAAGCTTGGTTTGGGACACCTTTTTTTTGGCGCCGGGGAAAATACTCTAATATTGGAACCGGAAAGACCCCATCGTTAAAAAGTGTTAGCGCTTGAAGCTGAAGCGGGTTTACGCAACGATAGAAAAGGGTTCGAGCTGTAAAATTGCCGCACAGTGGGAAAACATTACAGTTTATGTGCCCGCATTTCAAAATATCACAATATGGCATGATTATCTTCAAGCTTGAAACTTTATATCCCATGTTCTGTTTCAGTCGTCGTACAGAAGGACGTGAGAATACTTCTTACTCTCGAAATTTTCGTTACTGATTTATCATCGCAAACGCCCCATGATTGACATGAAACCTATACATCCAGATTTCAGCTCAAACTTGTTCTGTATATATACATATGTAAAGTCAGTGAGCAAGGTTATTCGAATCACATTACAATTTTATTTCTCCGATGGCGAATTTTGCC